>OX411551.1:37307284-37974611 GCA_948146395.1 Fragum whitleyi | reverse complement strand
ATCAGAAATTCTAAGGGCAAAAAACCTGGTTTAAGGTCAAACTAGAGCCTTACATGTGAAATAACTGCATCAGTACGCGTTATGAAGCATGGCCCCCATCCTTTGTCACGGGGTGGATCATCGTCTTCACAATTAAGTCTGAGTTTTTGGGTTCGATATGTCTTTGGGGTGGGGGAAATGGGGCTGGAGGGGGAGGTCGCTCGAGGAATGGAAGATTTTTGTATTGGAAGAATATGTGTGGGGCGTGAACTAAGCATCCACCCCATCACCTATTTCAGTGGACCTAATCTTTTGAGATTAGTCAACACGTTACTGTAATAGCATCGTCCCCAAGGAAAACACCTTTGCAAGCTTAAAGTTTTCTATCTCCGCTCTTTCAATATTTATTCTGGGCAGGGGGGATTGGGGATTCCCCCACTTTTTTCAATGATCCTCCACATTTCTTTGATTTGTGGGGGATTTATTACTATGAGAAAATATCATGAATTACCACACATTTTCTCCATTGCGTCGATTTTCGCGCTGAAACCCCCCCACATTTTTGAAACCCTAGAATAACCACTGTTCTTTGTTCGTAAACGTCGTTTCAAACATTCTTTTTTTAAATACGGTCCATTGCTTCTGCATGTATTTACGAAAGTCGGTTACTAGTCTAGACCATGTGACAAAAATTATAAAAGTGATAAAGAAATAAAACACCCGCAGTTAGAATACGGGGCTCGCAAAGATGTAGATGTGGTTGCCGTAAGCTTATTTTCTAGTCTAATTTAGTTTATTTACAATTGTATAAGCTTGTATCTGTATGTTTTTGTTTTTTGTTTTTTTATGCCTATATATTTACAATAGTATAGCGCTGACCCCTCGATTTTAAGTTTAAAAATTGTAGACGCGATCGTTTTTGTTGATCAAAGACTAATTTTGTCTTCAACATCGTAAAGAAATAGAAATAAAGAGAGTTTCGATCACCCAATTACATCAAATTACATCTTATGATTAAACATTGCAATTGATATATTAAAAAAAGTTTTAACCACGTTTCCATGCCAATAAGATTTCGTTAAAAAAGAAATAGGAAAATAAATATTGGAGCATATCTTTGCGATGAATAATTTTTCAAACGTGCTTTATCGCGACACGTTTATTTTGAGCGGGGTAGGACTCGATTTAACTGATTATAAATGCAGGTAACCGATTACTCAATTTGAATATGAGTTGGCAGAAAATCTATAGAACAAGTCGGCCTCGGTATGTGTTCAATTGGGAGCAGACATTAAAAAGCTTGTAGATTTAATTGAAAATAGTCGCTTGTCTGAAAACTAGAGTACAGAGTTCATTAACGTTGTATTAGCCTAGACGTAAGACAATTCGCGGACATAAGTACTTATTAAATGATCGGAAATAAACATAAATGTTGCTTTGACGTAAAGCTCGCTTCTAACGCAGTGTGCTGTAAACTTTTAAGCGTTTGACTGTTTGCATTAATTGATGACGACGATTTGACTGCACAGTTGTGCAGTCAAATCGTTGTCTACAATTTCTAATCGGGTTTTCCTGATTAAACAGTTTTAACAAAATAAATCAGTTAGTATTCCGTATTTAGTTAGTATTCCGTATTTATGGAGTGGCTTAAGGGAATAAGAGTAAGACGGATGCCCATGGATTGACTACTTCATCTTTGCCCACGTATATGAAAGCAGTACGAGAGATATCTCCGCGATGTCTCATAGAGTATACAAATTTTGGTCTATTTAAAATATGCATTAGGATCCGTGTGGCCCTAGGGTGTCGGTCGTTGGTTCGATTCAATATGGATGACGGTTCTTGCAAAGGTGCGTACTGGAAAAACACTGAACGTGCACTGGCATTTCGAGCCATATTTTTGCAGCTGCAAAAATGTAGTATTGTCGATAAAATTGAAATAATAAAACCACAGGTCTTGGAATTTAACGATATAGAGATAAACCGGGGGTGGGGGGTGGGGGGGGACTTCATAATGATTTAGCCTACACGTTGGTTTGCAAACATCTTTACGTTGTTTTTTATCTTATTTTATCGTGTTTTTTAAGGTTTCCTTCTTGAATTAGTGTAATCTGTTATCCGAAACAGAAACCGGTGCAAATAAGTATTCGCTTTTATTATATAATGACTCAGCAATTAAACGCACGCATATGCATTTTTCTAGAATGGAGATTAATCAATCTGCACTTTCAAATAAAAACCGATTGAAAACCGCAAAAATTTAAGTTTCTCCTCCTTTAGTTTGAATAAAAGAAATGAATAAAACTACGGTCGAAAGGGTTTAGATCTTTTATTTATTTTTGTTTTGTTTTAATCACGTATTGACAGTTTCCCTATAATTATTTCTTTTGTTTGATATTACATTAAAAAAAATATATATTTATTTTTTAATATAGTGTTTAAAAAGAATTAACGGTTGCGTTATACACGCATAAATTCAAAATCGGCAAACTAGTCAAAATTTGCCTTGATTTATTGATCCAAGGTCTGGATATATTGCGCGTGTACACTTTTAATGAATAAATACAATACAATACAATACAATTTATTGCATAAAACAATTACATGTTTTAAACAAATACACGAGTAAATAAATAATAATGAATGAATAAGGAAAGTGTTTAGGATAACTAATCCTTGCCTCATTGACTCAAGTATCATGGTTAAGTATAGGATATAAACACTCGTATGGTCGAATTGTGATATAAACAATACCGTCTTTACTCCATAAACCCAACCTCTCCACATTTTAGATAGCCATTTGGTCTAACTTCGAAGAGCAGAAAGCGCGGATTAAACTCTTTGAATCTTCTTTAATGCTTCTCGGTGGTTTATCGAGAAATAACGCAAAAGCAGTGAAATTTTCAAAAACTTATATCCTGATTATGTGCATTTCATTATATCTGACGTCATCTATGCGGGGCGAAATTAGTGACGTCACAATGAACATTGTCACAGCAATCACGTGCAAAATGACGCGCTTTACGAAAATATGTCCTAGAAATTTCACATTTAGTCTCATTTTAGCATTAAAGAAATAGAATAATCGTTTGTTTTTCGAGTAAGATCGACTAATATTTCATTTCGTGAACAACAGAAACTATGTTTTAAATATAGCTTTTTTGTTTACTCAATGAAATATAAATTGATCTTACACTAAAACGAACGTTTATCCTGTATGTCATACTATCGAGCCTGTGTTATGGGTACTGATTGGAATCGTCTTGTAGAGACGATTCCAATGAGTACCAACAACATAATATTTCGTCGAAGAACTTTGATTTAAGAGGTCCATTATTCCCCCTTACCCCATCCCTGATACTTTTTTTATACACGTATGAAAGAATAAAAAGTTCTCTTCTTGAGATAAATACTTTTAATAATATTATTACATTTATACACTAGCTTTCAGCGGTACAGCCGCCTTCATCAGGTGAATCCTATGAATTCGGCAGATTAGAATTCATAGGATTCAACTGATGAAGGCGTCTGTACCGCTGAAAGCTAGTGTACAAATATAATATTATTATTAAAAGTATTTACCTGATGAAGGCGGCTGTACAGCTGAAAGCTAGTGAATGGATATAACATTATTATTACATGTATGAAAGAATACTTTTCAGAGAACATATTTCTCACAGAATTTCAGTTCTCACAGTCATCGATAGGGACCTTAGCTCAGGCCCCATCTTGTGAACACGTTGTCTTCAAATCACCCTCATTAACCCTAAAAAGATTAACACATTTGTGTTGCGCATTATCAATATCCTTATTTATTAGCTTTAAGGATTTGTACTGATTGTCAACCATTGTTTACTAGTAACGACAAAGCACTTAAGTTAAGCTTCTTTTACTGTTGCCATTTCTTCAATGACTTTCACAAACCAACGTTGGCTTTCACCGGCTTGTGTGTTACGATACCAACCCTGCGTCCAGGATGTAAACGTTAGCGAAGCGCTTTCGAAATGATACCTCGCTTTGTGCAAAGCTGGGTAGCATCTCAAAGCGCTCGCAAAACGCTTTTTTTTCCTAGACACAACAGTCAATTTTGCAAAGGTAGATATACTTTAAGAATGTAAATATATATACGATACAATTATAAGCTTGTTTATTATGTATCGATATTTCTGACAGCAATGTTCTAGGATAATTATTTGTCAAAGAGAACGTTAGATATATCGCCGTAAATTTCACGTTCTTTCTTGGTTTTCTTTTATACGTAATAATAATTCCCTAGTAACATCATTACAATCCAAACTCTGAGTGAATCACACTGCTATACGGGTTAACGTTGACGTACAAATGACCCGAACAAACTCACATAATATACGTCTATCGAGCGTGAAAAACGTACAGTCTATTAATAACTTGTGGTTTCACGTAATCTCGTTCATTTCATTTACATGTGACATGTAAATTGACCAATGATAACTCAGTGTTTTCAATTAACACTTTGCGGTGTCCTACTTGATTTATGCATTACCTCATTCGTCGAGTATTAAATTATCATAACTCATTAAACCGATTGTTCTTTCATTAAGAGGTTTAGAAATATAAACCGGCAAATCATCAATCCCATTTTACCTGTCATACTCAAAGCTTTGACAGGCAATATAGACTAAGATTAGCCTGCGCAGATGTACAGCCTGATCTTAGCCTACATTGTCTGTTTTCCACTGAAATATTGTGTGAAAATTTCGGTTTCTATATTTAAAAAAAATAGATTCAGCGAGGCAAGGGTTCAAAAGTAGGAATTTTTTTCTCTATATTACAGTGAATTTCATAATTTAGAGACGAAGAGAGTACTTATTGATTTCAGTGAGGTATGAAACTAAGGAAAACAACAAATATTCTCTTCATTTCTTGAAATTTAATATCAGGAAGCATAATTGTAAGATTTGTAGAAAAAAACATATTTCTAATGGGACTATTTTCTGCGGATGCTTATAAAATAGCTACGTACTCAAAACTGTGCTCAATGATAAATAAAACCGATTTTTCATCCAATTAGTATTCTATTCTATATTAGTATTCCAAATTTCGATGGACCCATCTAAAATTAAATAACATATACAGTATAAATAAATCTTCTTTTGGACATTTTAATCGATGATTGTGAGAAAAAGAAATATTTCTATCCCTTTTTAATTCAAAGTATTTTAACACGGACAGTTAAACTTGACTTATACGGATAAAGGTTAAAAGGGTCTCAGAATTGATTTTGATCATTTCAAAATAGTATTTTTTTATTCGATGAACTATCACGTTCCGGACATTTTGTTTGAGTGACGTCGTATAGATTCGTGACGAGAAGGATCGAAGAGTGTCAAATAGTGACTAGGAAATTCTAATTTCACTGCTGTTTTACGTCCCTACCAACCCTGTGTTCAGGATGTAAATACGTTTCGCGAGCGCTTTAAGATGAAACCCCGCTTTGCACGTGCACATACGTGCAAAGCGGAGTATCATTTCGAAAGCGCTTCGCTAACGCTTTCATTCTGAACGCATGGCAGATGTCTTTGTTTTTACGTCTCTACCAGATGTAATTAACAGAGGGACGTTCGCGATAAAGAGCAACTCAATAAAAATACCAGAAAACGAGGTTGAATCCGTCACAGACCAGTAGAGGTCATTCAGACGATGAATTTCAAAATGATTACAAATGTAGATAGATTTTTTCGCGTGTTCAAGTTACGTTGAATTAAGTTTTACAAGGCCGCGGACGCGACGTAATAGTTAACGACTTCGAAACATTTGGGTCAGACGTTGATTCCTGTCTTAACATTTCCCGATAGTCGTGTTGTCACCTTAGTGGGGTGAGCAGCTTGAGGGAGGAATGGATGTTTTTGCATTGCTCGTATGAGAAAATCCAGTGGTATGCATGTATAGTTATGTGCTCCTACCTCGGCAATATAACTGATTTATTGTTAAAAGCGATGTTAAACTCTGAGTAAACATTTCTGGCACGAACAAACACGGTTGTGTTTTCTCTATTGCAGATTATTCGAGAACAAACTTGAAATGGACCAGAAATTGTCATTGCAGTCTGTAAGTATATGATATATACAAAACAATTATATCTTAGTATGCATATTCAAATTTGGTTGAAAAGGCATATAAATTGCTTCCAGTCAATCTTGTCGAATTTATATCTCATTTTATTTCATTTTGATCTTAATTCTTTCATTCTAATGTCAAAAATCTGTCCCGCTATTCGGCTTGTATAACAGAAGTAACATAATGTTATTATTTTTGGTATTATCAAAATATTAGTAATTATATCATCTTTATTATAATCATTTTATCATCAACATTATTATGATCTTTTTTATTATTATCTTACAACTATACAAATATACGTGTGATATTTTTATGATATCAAAAAGTTATTTTTAGAACAATGATATAATGCGGTTATTTTTAGAAACTTGCATTTCAGTTAGGAACATCTACAAAAACAAGACAAATAAAGGTTATACGATAAATATTATACGTACCTAGTGTATTGTATGAAAAAAATCTAACTCGGTTATGAGAATTGATTATTGTCTTGGCAGAGCCTCGACAATATCAATTCTCCCAACCTCGTTAGATATGTTTTTCTCATACAAAGCACTAAGTACGTATTATATATCTATTTCACGAGTAACACATGCTTTCTTCCACAGTTACCTGACAGTGAAGTTTTCTCCCCTTGTTCCATCGATCACCAAGACGTGTACATGTACGAGGACGATCATTACAGTCGGAGTGAGGCAGATAGCCCCACCTATCTCGACATATCAGCTAGCAAATCATCACACTTTCCATCAATCAAACAAGGTATATAACTCAGCACATTGCAAGCGAGATAATTCAAGCATATGAACAATAACAAGTAAGATAACTCGAAAGTGTGTGTTAAGATGACTATTTCAGTGGGAGTGAGGCAGATAGCCCCACCTATCTCGACATATCAGCTAGCAAATCATCACACTTTCCATCAATCAATCAAGGTAAATAGGCCAGCATTTGATTACAAGCGAGATAATTCAAGCATATGAACAATAACAAGTTAGATAACTCGAAAGTGTGTGTTAAGATGACTATTTCAGTGGGAGTGAGGCAGATAGCCCCACCTATCTCGACATATCAGCTAGCAAATCATCACACTTTCCATCTATCAAATAAGGTAAATAAGTCTGCATTTCATAAAAAGCTAGATAACTCGAGCATATGAACATAAGAAGTTAGATAACTCGAGCGTATGGACATTATAGTCAGAGGGAGGCACACAGTCAAATTTATCTCGACAGATCAGCTGGCAAAACACCACATTTTCCACGAAAATAATTAAGAAAACTCGAGTGAGTTTTTGCTCAAAGATCACCATTACAGTCTAAATCGGGCAAACGATCCCTACTTTCTCAATATGTCAGCTAGTCATTTTCACACTTCAGAGATTCATCAAACAAGTTTTATAAATATAACGCTATTTCAACAACAAACAATAGAAACTGTTTCAAGATAGATAATTCTACAGGGGGGCTACATATAAAACACATTGGGCGAGCATCTTTACTTTGGCACGATTTTTAACCATTTATAGCTAAAACGTATAATCATAAAAGGAGCCTGCTGAAGTTACCCACATATGACGTCATCTTCTCTTCATTTCAGAACCGGATACAGATACTTTAATGAGCTGGACTCAAAAACATCCGGAACACTGGACCCAGAGTGAAATCTTAGACTGGATCTATTTTGTAGCTGGTACTATAGACGTTGACCCTACCACCATCCGAGGTGAAGGGTTCCAGAATATTTCCGGATCGGAACTCTGTCGAATGAGCGAGGAAGACTTTTCAACGCGAGATCCTGTCAATGGCCGATTATTTTATGATATGTTCAGAATGCTATTCAAAGATGGTAAGATAGTTTGATGACAGATATCTTAGAATTTAATTATCTCCTAAACTTTTCTAACAATTAAGATATCTTCTTATCTAATGTTCATTCATACAAAGATAAGAATTTATTCTCTATTTCTAAGAAGAAGAATGTTTTCGAAGAAATTACACTGGACTTTGGAGTATGGATTAATTAATTTTGTGTAAAATTGCAGACCTGTAGACTAGCACAGTTAAGTTTGCAGACTTGTAGACTAGTTTAACTAAATATTCTTTTTCATATCTTTCCACAAAGACTATAGTAACAGTTCAACTATGTCATTACACTGCCTTTACATGAGTGTTTATGCATTCGATTACATTAATTACAGCATATTTCTACGAGCCTCAAGGACACGATTTTGCAACTGCCGATAATGTTCATTATCCATTTAAAACTGAACAGACGGACATAAGGAGTAGCTGTCAACAATCAGATATCAAACAAAGTGAGTAGACATTTTACACACTTTGTGTGTATGACAGAGACAGAGAGAGCTTGAGAGAGAGAGAGAGAGAGAGAATGAGAGAGACGCAAAGAGATAGGAGGAAGATGATAGAATCGGAAAGAAAGAATATGAATCAGTGCGTGACATTTCCAACAATTTGATATTTGCGTGAGTTGCAAATTTTACATATTTTTATATATTTTTCAAATATACTTTGAGACATTTTTATAAAGCGCAAAGTGAAGATCATGGACAGACTGTGCGAATGCACAGGCTGGCCAGGGTCTTTGCTTGGAGCACATTTGAAATAGTAGGAAATGTCACACACAGGCTCATATGATAGAATTCTCAGATGAGAAGAGGGAGTGACAGAGAGACGTGTATCTTAACAGAAGTTATTTAAATAAAAAGCATGTCTTTCACAGGCAAGTGTTTTTCATTGCCTTCTCTGCATAACACAAATTAGCATAGAATTAATCATTAACAGTTTCATGTATCATTGATTTAACCAATTATTTGTCATAAAAGATATCCCTTCATCATTGACATCCTAACCATAATACTAATCACTATATTAGGGAAGAGATCGAGATCTTACACCAAAGTTGCTTTTGCAAATCATTTAGCTAAGAAATTTCAAACTCTCCCTAACTTACCATGAGTCCATAAGTCTATCTGTTATTCCCTTGCAAGTACCCAATTCAATTGCTTGTTGTCTAATGCATGTTCATTGTTGAAAAAAAACGAACCCTGATAGCTTTACTTCTGTTAGTTTCATATTTGAAAACATTATAAATCATCATTTTGTTTGAATTGATCTTTCTCGCCATGGTACTTTTGAAATTTACGCGTATTTCAGATAACACACTTCAGCAATATTTCAAAAAAAAATAAATACATGCACGTGTCTTTCTGGACCCGTTTGTATCAAAATAAACATTGATTTAATTTGTACAGGAAGTTTTTCAACCAACCAGGATTGTTATTTCAATAGTAAAATTGAAACAACAATCATGATTGTTTGAAAAATATCTTCGGGTCTAAATTTAACCAAGAGTTTATCTTTTGTGTGACTTGGGGCTTATGTCTACTCGAACGAACAGATAACAGAAGGTTTTGTTGAAGACTAACAATTCCAGCCCTGTGTTACCCCTAGTATGTGGACCTCTAATGCTTCATTTTAATTACTTCAGAGCCCAAGGTTATAAAACTTTTCTCAGGCTCAAGCTCAATTTTCTAAAATTTTATATTAAAATAAATATATGCAAATAAAAAATAATATTAATAAGTTGTTATTTATAACAACTTATTAATATGATTTTTATGTTAATACATTAAAATGAGTAATAAAACAGAATTACGGCTTTAATCTCAAATTGAAATTTGAGAAAATTTTGAATTGAGCATGAGACAAATTTTGTAACCTCGGGCCCTGATGTTTGACGAAATAGTTTTAATGCATGTACCTAAGAATTATTTAGTCGTGTCCAATACTTATTCACCTGTATTCATGTACCATGTAGTAAATCACAAACTGTAGTTATATCACGTGATCTAACGATTCATTTTGAATAATCAAAATACATGTATTAATCTCAGACTGAAACAAATAAAGATATATGGAACTTGCCATAGGTTTACAATACCGTACATTGGTGATTAAAAATTCATTTTTGGAAAAATGATACACAATTGAGAATATTTCAAATCTTTAAGTTCATTATGACTTAAAATTGCTAGATCACGTAATAATGTACATGTAGTTCCTTGCCATAAAGTCTGCATAGATTTCTTAACCATTCATTTTATCTAACAATAATACTTCTGGAACACCTAACATCTTTTCTTCTAGATTAATTTTCTTGTTCTAATATCTCAAACACATAAAACACACAACATCAGAGGTCTTATTCTGCTGACTTCTTGAATTGTCAAGATCAAGTAATTAATTTTTTAGAATGAGTCTGTAATTTTCAATTTTTCATTATTATTTTTCATAACTAATTCTATTTTTACGTATTTTGCTTTCTTTTATATCTTTTTTTCTGTCAGACCTTGCAATATAGACTGTTTTTGAAACAATCTTTCATTTGTAACGAAAATAATTACTGAACAAGTAAAGTGTGTGCTTAAGCCACCAAATGCTGCACAGAGTATTTCAAATTGATTCTGCAGTTATTTTTATCATTTGCTGAAAGCTATTTCATATTAAAAACTGGTTCTAAAAGTGGACTCTGGTATTTCAGAACAAACTCAAAGACCCAATTCTAATGAAAAGGAAATGCTCGTAAGGAACAATCAGGAAGAAATGCAAGTTCTTCTTGGGGAATACTGGTATCCCATAGACCCTTTAGATACCGGTGACGTCATGGGAGAATTATCCAATGAAATGTGGCATTCCCCTTCTGAAAGTGGATACAGTAGTTCGGGTAAAGTGTTTCATTGGCTTCGATTTCTATGCAGACTGTTACAGCTTAAAGTGACAGCAAAGATCGGACATAAGCTACTGGAAATTTGCTAATTTTACTTGTTTTCTATTAGATAACGTAAAAAATATAAGTAATTCTAAGGTTGAAACCAGAAAAACCCGTCGTTACATTACTTATATGGTTCTAGTAACACGGAATAACATAATTTATTTTTTTGAATTTAAACCTATGTAAAATTCGTCAGTTTGTACAACTGAAACGCTTGATTGCCATCAGCTTTCTTTAACAAAAAACTATACTGATGAAGAACAGTCGAATTGAGAATTAACAAATCAAACAAACTAACGCAGATTTCCAGAAGCTTAATTCCGCATGATAAGGTTCATAATGCATGTAAGTAAAGTAGGTGTTGGGTTTTAATTGTGCCGGAAAATGGATCGCTTGCTTTTTTACCTATTAAGAAATGATAAGCATCTTATTGTTAAAAAAATAGTTCATGTTATCAATTATTATTTCACGTTGTTTTGTATTTTGGTTTAATTTGAATTTTATGTTGTAAACTGGTTACCTGTTTAATTGTTGGTATTGTTGTCCTGTTAAAAAATAGTGAATAATAGTTAACATTATAAGCGCTTCCATATTCATTGTTGTGGCTACTTGTTGAAATCATATTTAAGAGGTTATGTGGAGGTTGGGGGAGAATGGCGGTTGTTTTTTTTAACAAAAACACCCCATCTACAGCGATGAGTGTATCGATGAATACTGAATGAAGTTAAGTTAAAGAAAAACACCTAATTGATCAGTAAATCAGATCACCTAAAATTATTTAATAATTTATCTACAGATGGAGACTCGAATAGTGATCAAAGCGAAATTTCAAATATGGCCACCGGAAGTAGATTATTGTCGGCAGGTTCCGACTACTTATCAGACGAAGACTATTATAGTACAATTCCTAGCATGCCGGGACAGGACATGCAAAAATATAAACAACAGAAATCACCGCCACGACGGAAGAAATCCGGATGTCACGATGGGGACAAGACAGGTTCTCAAAATCGGGGAAGAAAGCCTGGACAGAGTGAGTTTATCATTACATAGTCTTAGATCATTCAATACAATTTTACCAGAAAAAGAAGATTAAAAGCTTATTTTTGTCTTAAACGAAGGATAATGCATAGTGGTCGTTGAAAACAATAAAAACTATCTAGTACGTGAAAGTCCTACAGCATTTTTTCAAGATGGGAAATGCTTGAAGCAGTTTTTTTAAAATCCTTATTTTTATCTCTTGGTGATCCAAAACCTGATGAATGTTATCTAAAATTAAATTGAAAATAACTGCATATTTAAGATTTAAATTACTAAACAAATAATCCTTACTTTCTACTTATACCCAAATTTATATTTTCAGTATCAAAGGGCAACCACTTATGGGAGTTTATCCGTGACTTACTCAAAGATCCAAAGTTTAATCCACACTTACTACGCTGGGAGGAAAAAGAGACGGGAGTGTTCCGGTTTGTCCAAAGCGAGGCTGTAGCTCAAATGTGGGGCCGAAAGAAAAACAATCCTGGAATGACATACGAGAAACTCAGTCGAGCAATGAGGTAATTTAAGAGCTTTAGTTTATTCAGTGTCATAGTTCATCGAGTTATTAAGTGAGCAGTTAATTATTTCCCCTTTTCTGTTTTTTTACCCAAAATTGTTACAAGGGTTATAATACCTGTTTAAAATCGAATTCGTAAGGTCTTGAATCTCAGAATGAACCTCGAATCTGACTCGGTTTGTCTGTTACCCACGAACGATAAGCGTACGAGATTGTTTTTGTATCCAATTACTGATGCATTTTCATTGTAATTTTATTTTGTGTTTACCCCTATTAACCCCATATTTTCGGACAGGCAGTTCCAAACAAACAAAATAGAATCAGTCCAGCGTTCAGGATCAACAAACCGTGCAATCAGTTTTCCAATTATGCCCCGCTTTGCACGCAGGTAGACGTGCAAAGCGGGGTATAATTGGTAAACTGTTTGCACCGTTTGGTCATCCTGAACGCAGGGTTGATCAAACCGCTCCCTATGAAGCAATTTTGTCAGTATCAATGATTGTCTGATTTTCGGGTGTCCGAAATCTTAGGGTCATTACGGTGTACATTGTATAAGATGTTTGCATGATGTACAAAATATAGTGGTGATTTATGTTGTGTCGGCAAGGGTTTTGTTATAGTTTCGGCATTATAGTACATTTATATATAGGACATGGTGTCGTCTGCAGAATTGATTAGAAGGTTTATTATAACGAATATATCAGGTCTACACATCATGTTATTTATCACTGGAACGGGATGTCTCGATTCTTTATTATATCACTTATTTTTCAATTTGTTATTTTTTATTTATTTATTTATTTTATTTTTTTTTCTTTTTTTGCAAAAAATGATTTTCATTAATTTTTAATATGAATATAGAATCAAAATAAGTTAATTATTGTTTATACTTTTTTCATACTCTTCTAAATTAAAGAATATCAAATGGCACATGTTTTTGAGAATTAGTTAGCATAGGTTTTTCGCGCCAAAGCTTATTTTGTTGTTGACAATAGTTAGCCTTGAAAAAAAGAAAAGGATTTCTGCCATAATTGCAATACTCCAATTACCGAGACCTTCCCGTTAAAAACATGAAACATTCGGTATTAAATACTTATTCTCATTTCGTTAGGTTTTGTCGGACAGCCGGATACTTTGCAGAAGTTCCAAAAACGGGGAAGTTTCCTAAGAAACTGTGCTTCCGCTTTGGAGCAAAAGCTTATGGTTGGGAAGACTAGGATCAAACGCACGGGGAGCTTTAGGTTAATATACTATTACACCGTGTGATGTCTGCTTTCGCCGCTTTTATACTAACAAACTGTTTATTGCTTCTAATGTTTTTCTGTGCATTGTTTCTGTTTAAGATTACGTAATTTCTTTTAATTGATTTTAGAACGAGCTATATCAGCAAATCCATAAAATTTAGATAATAATTTGCAGAAATTTCTTGAATTATTGTAGCTAGGTTTCCAACGCTATAAAAAGTTGAAAGGAAAATTTGAAAATGCACAGAAAATCAGATTGCTTTGTGGCATGTCATGAATTTGTCTTTCATCGTGTAAATTTGTCTTTAGACACATTTGTATACCAATCCTTCTCTACAGAATACCCTTCCGGCCTTTTCTCTTGTTATAACAAGGCTCTGCATAACTTTTCTTAGGCTATTTACCTATAGGGAAATATTGTTTACAGAACCATCCTTACATGTAGAACCTTTTCTTCATTGGACATAGAGGATATTGAATGAGTGGTCATGGAATACCGAATTTACTAAACGAGACATCTGCGCCGAGTTTTTATCTGTTTTAGATGGCGAGTTTAATAAATTCTGTATTTTATGAGCACACATTTTGTATTCTGAATTTTTGCGTAAAATCGTCGAAATTCTTGAAATTCAACACTTCAATTTTCCGCGAAACGTATAACGCCGGTTAAAACTGACGTCACAATATGTACATTATGACGTAATTTTTGGCGGTTACAAATAGCGGCGCTTTTCGCTCTGAGCTCATTTGCATAGTTATTTCTCTAGTGTAATAACATCCGTGTAATATCAAAATATTCAACCGGCTTATTTCACTCCCGCGACGAGGGTCATATTAACAATGTGAAATAAGCAAGGAAACACCCTGTAATCATAATACTATAAAACTTTCCTTATACCCTACACTTTTCCCTTCACATTCCTTAGCATTTATAATGTACTCTACCCAAATTGCTAGTTTCTTATAGAATCTTGTTTCTGGTAGATACTTAACACTAGACTTTTCTAAGCTTTGATTTACTTTAATATCTAATTATTTGAACGTATTATAATCTAATTTAGAAACAAATTTACTTAGGTTGTTCAATTGTGAAAGGGACTTTCTTTGTGTTTTATCGGGATTCATTTCTCAAAACACTTAATTTAAGACTTTTACAAAAAATAATCTGTTCATCAAATATGTGTAATAAATCAGCTACAAAATATATATTATAAATAGAAATAAAATAAAATTAAGTCTTTTGGAAATTTGATAATAGAAATTTTACTTACGAAAAGAAATTGTTAATTTCAGTTTTGATTAAAGTTTTATTATTAGTAATCTTATAATAATCGTCATACTGGTTTGGGTTACTTAACACAAATGTGGATACAGATGCACCAAAGAAAGAAATTGTCAATAACTTCCATATCATTGTATTTGTAATGCAAAGGGGTTTTAAGTAAGCATGCATGTTTAAAAAGCTTGTATATGAAGGGTATGTGTACTGCTCTATAGAAATATATTTGTGACCCGTCATGCGAAAAGGGACATGTGAAAGTAACCCATCTTGGTCAGCCTAAGATGACTACACAGGCAAACCAACCATGCGTTCTGGATGACAAAACGGTGCAAACAGATTGCACTTGCGTGCAAAGCGGGATATAATTGGCAACCTGTTTGCGCCATTTTGTCATCCTGAACGCAGCGCAGCGCAGTAGCAAAATGTCTTGTTTCTGGGATTTCTAAAACTGACACTAAAATATTACTTCTATCTTCCTATATGATTATGTAAGAAATGCGACCTCTGGTTGGCCTCAGCTGGATATTTTATCTTTTACAAGTGAATTTCGGATTTCTCAAATGGTCCCTTTTCGCATGATGGGTCACATTTATTTGGTTCTTACAAATTTCCTCATTTTATCTGTTTTTAAAAGTAATGCCATATTCATGGTTCTTTGTCGTATTTTACAGATATTATTATAAACGAGGGATCCTGGATCGCGTCGATGGAAGACGTTTAGTATACAAGTTCGGCGTAAACTCGCACGGTTGGAAATAAGCTCGTCAACAGGAAGTGGCATCAAACGACCGGAAATGACGTCGGTCATTCGCCTAGCGAATCACTGACCCGTGTTTATATGACGTCATATGACTATAAGTGCGGGACACTTATGACAGGATATGACGTAAATTTTATGGACAATCAAAAACAGTGTTTATAGATCCTGCCACGTGGATATATGTGCCTATATTTTCACCACCATCGTGATTGTTATCGTTATCATTATCATCATTGATTGAAGTTTATCATCATTGCTTTAAGCGGCTCAAAATAAATTGACACGTCATGATTGTTTGTGTGGAATTTATTTACTGGTTTGTATACGTAAATTGTTTGGTGTTTGATCAAATCTAGGGGACTCGCGATCTTTAATAGGAATACGAAATGAATATTCCTGCCAATCGGATTGCACGCATCTTGACTGAAACAAGTATCTGTCCTGCATTTAGGATGACAATTTTATGGATAGTAAAGCAATGCAAACTGTTTGCAAATAATAGCCCGCTTTGCGCGCAAATGCATGTACAATGCGAAGAACAAGTTGCAAACAGTTTGAGAAATTTGTCATCCTGAATGCAGGGCTGATGTTGAAGAAATATTTTGTCTTACTTTTTCGCGTTTTTTCTCTGTAAACTTCAATTTTACCCTTTTTACCTAGTTTATGAAGACTGTCGATCTATAATCTTCTTCGTTTTATTTTCTTGACTTGGAACGAATGGCTTCTCTCTCGTTTTATTTAATAACGCATTTTAAGTGTCAATAAATTGTACGCTTGTATGTTTGATTTTAGGAATATAGACATCGGCAATTGTTTTTTTATTGTTAAAATGGCAGGTAATTTTCCCTTTTCAATAACTGAATAAGAGAATAGGATATTGTCAAAAAATATATGAAAAAAGTATTAACATACTTGTAAAAAACTGAAAACGACCATTATCGGAACCTTCACAAATAGGGAAAAGGGTTAGTGTAAAAAAAAAATCCATGTCTTTATAATGCATAGATGCATATTTGCATCGATGGCAGTATTTTGTATTTGAGTAATAATGCAAATAGAGAAAAAACATGTAAGTGCTATTTTTATAATCTACTTGACTTTGGGTCTGACGTTTAATATCTGATTTATGAAATTATTCGATTATGACATTGAATATAGCTTAAACTTTTATTTAAAAAGATAGAATATCTCTCGCAATTTGATACCCATTCATAAAATAATTACTTGGACGAAAAAACTTTTATTTTGTAACAATATAAGCAGTTTTGTTGAGCCCGCTTGCGGTAAGCACGACATTTGGGCCTGTGCTTGACATTTCCAAATTATTTCCAACGTGCGCAAAGCAAAGACTCTGGCCAGTCTTTGCATCCACACGGTCTGGCCAGAGTCTTCACTATGCTATTTGTAGATAGATAAGGTCTAAATATAACTTTAACAAGTATAACAGTTAGGTAATATTCTAATTTCGCTGTGTAACTGTCCGGGCGGCTAAATGTTTGCGCTTCACTGCAGATATTAAATTGTTGGAAATGTCACGCACAGGCTGATTTGTCAATATAAAAAGTCGGTGTATATGCGTTAACTAGCGCGTCAGATCGTCCATCCGAATTTGTCAGGACCAGTACTCCAACAAAAAAGGATGGGTTATTTAAGACAAAAACTTGTCACAATTATTGTCCATGATGAGTAGATTTGCTATTTGAAATAATTTTTCTGGTACTTCCAAAGTCAGTGTCACGGCTCAAGGTCACACGTTAATTTTTTGCGGGCTTGACAACTATTGTCATTGAACAACCATCAAGTTACCGGTAAAGCGTACAACAGAACAGAAAATTTGTTCGCGTTGTCGAAAAACGATAATGTATGTATTGATATATACATTATTAGTTTTCTTTTTCGGATATTGTTAGAAAGTAATCAAAATTCAAAGACGTAGGGCCTTCGTCATAAAATTAATGTTAAATGTTGTTAATGTATAGGACATGAAAAGTGCTCTAAGCGCTTGTTAAAGAATCTCAAATTGTATGTATAAGACACCGTTGAATAAAAAAAAATCAAAATTTATCAATCTTTATATAAATCAAGGGCACCAATTATCGTTTACTAAAGCGAACAAAGCGAACAAAGCGCAATCGATATTATTGGCAATAAAATCGAATCAATCTATGATATCACCAAGGTTATGAGACCAATAATGTTGTGACCCTCGCAGATTGACAATTTTATTATTCGTCTATTGGCAATATTGAATATTGGTCCATATATTGAATTAACATTATTGCCAATAATATTGAAAGTTTAAAAACTTCTGAGAGGGCAGTTTGGAATGGCTTCAGTTGTTTCTTTACAGACGAAAAGACATTTTTAGCATTATGTATTCCTCAGCAAAGTGTTAAACATTATCTATCTTTCTAAATTCCCCCATTTTACGATTTTCTTATTAAGTTACCTTACATGTGATCTTTTGAGTGACATTTCCAACAATATCACTTGGGTGCAAAGCAAATTCTCTGACCAGCCTGTGCATCCGCACATTCTGATCAGAGTTTTTGCTGTGCGCACTCTTGGTTATGTAGGTCTGAATACCTCTTTATGCAATCGGCTTATATTCTTTTTGTATTGTTTCGCTGTATAAACTGATTAATGTTTGTGTCCAGCACATGTGAAATTGTTGGAAATGTCACGCACCGGCTCATATATAATGAACATGACGTTGACGTAAACAGTAAATTGACGTTGCGAGTATTTTTGTCATAATGTTCATAATAAGGACATGTTCAGTTAGTAATATGACATGGAACATTTTATGTCATCATATGGAAGTATTCAATATACTACAAACGGGGTTGTGCAATATAAACTTTGTTGGAATAAAATATGTTAATATCATAAACTAAATGCTTGTAATATATAACTTGACATAGTATTAGAGCTAAAAAGATGATATTTTGCATGTTTCGTTTATGTTTAAATGAATTTCCTTTTGTAAATATACTAAATAAATGATATCAAAATATCAAACAAAATCTTACTGTCTGTATTTCTTTTTAGCTCACCTGAGCACATCGTGCTCAAGGTGAGCTTTTGTGATCATTGAATGTCCGTCGTCCGTCGTGCGTCGTCCGTCGTACGTCGTGCTTCGTGCGTCGTCCGTCGTCAACAATTTAAGTGTTTACACTCTAGAGGCCACAAATATGATCCAATCTTCATGAAACTTGGTCAGAATGTTGGTCAGGTCACAAGGATGAACCCTATTGAAAATGGAAAGGATCCATGCCATATCACAGTAAAAGGGGCCTTAAAGACAATTTTCTTGTTAACACTCTAGAGGCTACAAATATGATCCAATCTTCATGAAACTTGGTCAGAATGTTGGTCTGGTCACAAGGATGAACCCTTGTCGAAAATGGAAAGGAAACATGCCATATCACGGGAAAAGGGGCCTTAATGACAATTTTCTTGTTTACGCTCTAGAGGCCACAAATATGGCCCAATCTTTATGAAACTTGGTCAGAATGTTGGTAAGGTCACAAGGATGAACCCTTTAGAAAATTGGAAGGACCCATGCCATATCAAGGGAAAAGGGGCCTTAATGACAATTTTCTTGTTTACCCTCTATTGGCCACAAATATGGCCCAATCTTCACGAAACTTTGTCAGAATGTTTGTTAGGTCTCAAAGATGAACCCTATTGAAAATTGAAAGGATCCATGCCATATCACGGGAAAAGGGGCCTTAATGAATTTTTTTTTGTTTACACTCTAGAAGCCACAAATATGGTCTAATTATCATGAAACTTGGTCAGAATGTTTGTTAGATCACGAGGATGAACTCTATTGAAAATGGAAAGGATCCGTGCCATATCACGGGAAATGGGGCCTTAATGACATTTATTTTTTGTTTCACTCCAGTAGCCACAAATATGGTCCAATCATCACAAAACTTAGTCAGAATGTTTGTTAGGTCATGAGGATGAACTCTTTTGAAATTGGGAAGGATCCGTGCCATATCACGGAAAAATGGGCCTTAATGACAATTTTCTTTTAAGAGCTCCAGCAGCCACAAATATTGTCCAATCTTCATGAAAGTTGGTCAAAATGTTTGCCAGGTCACAAGAATGAACTCTGTTGAAAACGGGAAGGATTCATGCCATATCACAGGAAAAGGAGTCTTTATGATAATTTACTTGAAATAACTCTAATGGCCACAAATATGGCCAAAACTTAGTGAAACTTGGTTTTATGTAGAAATTATCTTCTTTATGACATCTGCCTTTTTACTTGATGTGATGTCAAAGTGATCAAAGAGAGTCAGGTGAGCGATCTAGGACCATCATGGTCCTCTTGTTTTATCTGTTTCCTATATCCCATTACATAGAGGACATTTGTTTGTCAGTTTTTTTGTGTTTGCTTTTTTGTTTTGGTCTTTTTTTTTTTTTTTTTTTTTTTTTTTTTTGTTTCGGTGGGGCTCGACGCCGCTTTCAACAATCTTTCAGTTACATGTATATTCCTATGGCTGGAGCACCTAACATGGGATTCCTGGTAATTCTTACACCAATACTACTATTACATCCTTTCCTAGCCTCCAGCCGCTATCCCACATTGGTCTACGATTATCAACCCGTCGGTAGGAGACAAATGGTTGGAATAGATGCGTGCCGCCGTCGGGAATCGAACACGGGACCTTTAGATTCACATACCGACGTGAATACTTCAGTGCAAGATCAAAATATCGAAAGTTCAAATATTGTTTTACTATTGGAAGAGCCGTGAGTGTGCTGTCCACGAAGTGATTGATTTATCAATCGTGTACGAAAAACAAATTCTAATTGTTCCGTTTTCTAAGAGAACCTGCCTAAATGAAAATAAAATTGACAGCATAATTAAAATCGACCCCGCCCCCCCCCCCCTCCCCCCCAATATTTATTACTCGTTAAACAAAGAAAAAATACATGTATATTGTTTCCCAAAACAGAAAGAAATGCTTGACCTGTTCGTGAAACTGTTTTTCCGCAAACCGAATTTCTATATAGGCCTATGCTGAAATTAATACACTGGGCAAACAAGGAGAAAAAGGCAGTTTCTCCCTTCTTCTTCAAGTTTTCTTCAATATTTTGCAGTCAATTTTAAAGTTTAACACACTTTGAATTAACGTCTGCAACTTCTTTGAAATTGGATTGGTCTAAAACTGTTCGTTTAGAGGTATCGAGGTTATACAACTGAAATTACAAAGTCACGTCATTTAGGCAGGTTTTCCTGGAGAATGGATCAATTCTATTACATAAATAGATCAAGTGACATATGAGCCTGTGCATGACATTTCCAACAATTTGAAATGTGCATGGGGTGCAAATATTGAACAGCGTAGACAGCCATGTACTGTAAATATAATATTACTTGGTGAAGTTACGAGTAGGCTCTACTTTGAGCCATTATCTATCTATTAAACGCATAGCGAAGACTCTGGTCAGACTGTGCGAATGCACAGGCTGGTCAGAGTATTTGCTATGTACATAAATGAAATTGTTGGAAATCTCACGCACAGGCTCATATATATTTCAGAGTGAAATCTCTAAAGCGGCATTTATGATCCTTCTTTATTGGTGTTCGTTTTAGACCGGTCCACTGAAACTAGCAGCCAACGAAGCTGAAGTTGTCCCATTTTAGTGAGCGATCAAAGTCTAATTTTGTAGATGTTTGAATAAGCAATATTTTTGTTAGATCACTCATTACTTACAATCTCATTCTACTTATACAACCAGTTAAAAATCTCGTGAAATTGACACTCACTGCGATCAAAACCATTCAATATCACTCGCTCAGTGCTCATTTCATTGATTCCAAACACTCACTCAAATCGACCAAAAACACTCCGAAAGCATTTGGAAATCGATCAAATCGATCAACATTCACTTAAATCGATCAAATTTTCTTACGATTTCATTGGCTGGTGTGGATTTTAAAGTGTCTGATTGGTCCATGAAGACGCAAAAACAGAACATTACGTAAACTTTATTAGAGGGAGGTAATAAATATCGCTAATTTTGTTCATCTTGAACAAAATTAGCAATATTTGATTACCTCACTTGAATTTCACTCAAAACTCGCACAAAACACTCGTTCAGTTTCATTCTAAAATCATTCCAAATCATTCATCTTGTCAATTTCACGATGTTCCTGATGTATCTAACCTACGCGCGGGCCCTGCAATCAGAATATTGAAACGTTCATAAATGGTTTTCAGTGCAAGCAAGTTCATGTGCATAGCGAGCCATCATTTCTAACGTTCTCAAAATTATGTGTTTTTGTTTTTCTTTTGTAATCAAAGAAGTTATTATTGACAAAAAATACAGCGATGGAATGATCGAAGTTAAATTGTCCAACTTTGCGCAGACTGGACCATGACCGACACTATTTTGGTGTTTTCAAGGTATCCTCAAAATTCAAAAGCTTTAGAGTCGCATATGAATATCGTGCTTTGAAAACTTCAATCCGCAGTTTCGAGGATTAAGTCACCCGTTGCGATATGACACAATGAATAATAAAATAATTTCTCAATACAATTTTATGAAAATGAAGATTGAATAATACACTGTATATATCTCGTCCATTAAATAGATGACCTTGTGTATTAGAGTACAAAATAATAGGTTCTTTTATAAAGAAATGTTTAGAATAGAGCCTTGTAATGCTTTAATTGTGCACTCAACCAAAAGTCTATTAAACTTTGCAATGTGAAGATTTTTGACTGCAATCAAGTTGGCGTGTCGCTTCTTGTATATACACGCATATTATTCAACTAAGAATAAGAACATAACACCTAAAATAAGACTTTATTTCATATGTTGTTTTGTCTTCAGGGCTTGACTTAATAAAATATTTACAGTTTTTCAACCGAGTATTTATTCAAATTTTCATCAGTGATTAAAGAGGCATTGTATCTGAAATACTTTGATAAAGCACTCCATACATAATGATATGGTAGTCTTAAAATATCAATGTTACCTGGTCGAGGTTGGGAAAAATTATCATGATCAGGCATTTCTAGCAGCCAAGATCAGTCCTGTACTCAGGATGTAAAAGCGTTTCGCGAGGCGCTTTGAGATGATACCCGCTGCGCATGTGCACATACGTGCAAAGCGAGGTATCATTTCGAAGCGCTTCACTAAAGTTTTCAACCTGAACGCAGGGAAGATAACACTGATATTAGGTGAAAATGGTTCGGGTTAAGATCATGCATATGCAAATCGTTTCTTAATATAGACTGTCTGATATCATATTATCTTATGAGGCAGGTGATATCAGATCAATACAAGCTTCATTTCATGATAGAATTGAAACTTGCGTTGGTTATTCATTATCTATGTAATGTAGCCTATAATATAATATTCTAATAAAATATTTATTCAAAGTTGAAGTTTGAGTCGAAATCTCGGTAGAGCAAGAGAAAAAAATGTAATCTCGGGCCCAGATTCAAATTGAATTCCAAAGTATGTTTAGAAAAAAAAAATGAATCTGTGCATCAGCGATAAAAATCATACAACAGTTTGAATTAAAATATCCTTCCTCAATGACGATATCAATCGACTTCGAAAATAATGAGGGAGCATCGTTTAAGGATACTAGTGCATGACAAGCTAATTTTTTTCTACTCTATGAATTTTTTTCCTTTTCACATATGTTGTAGATTTATATGTCCTTGATGAAATATCAAATTTTCAGGGTAGCTTTCCAGGCTTGTTTTCGCATCAGAGTTACCTGCCCTTGGATGGTATTTGCACATTTTTCCGAAAAACCCCACCCCTTTTTTATGTACTTTATACCTTTAGATTTAACGCATATATTTTCTTCAGCGATGTTTTAGCATTAAATACATTTTTACCAACTGTAAACAATCAATCAGAATTATCTTCCGCCACTCGGAAATGAAAAAAACGGGGTTTCATGTCAAATTTTTGTGTTTTTTGTTTAAAATTTAAGTAACATTGTCGTAATTTTTGAAAAAATGGCTCCATGATTTTTTTTTCTTTTTTGATATGATGAAGTTCTTATAAAAATCTTATTTTGCTGGAAAAATGAGCATGCCTTTCCAGGCAAATAAGAGAGAATTTCTGCATTGAAAGTGAATCCAATTAACCTGTCAAAATTCATTATTGAAAATCGAGTAATTTAAAGTTACTTTAACACTGTATATCGAAAATATATGAACAGAAAGAGAGTTCAACATCATTTTCAATATTTTTGAGCACTTTTTAACCTTCTAATGTGTCTTCCAGTTATTTAGACGCATTTTATCTTACCCCTCCCACCAGGGAATAATGGATATTCTTACTTGAAATAGATTACAAGCTAAAACTGATCATGCGGGTCTAAATTATTCCTTAAGGCTAATTTTTGTTATCTATATAAAGTAAAAGGGCCAAGACTTAACAAAAAGCATTTAAAATGGTATTTTTGGGTTTGGTCTTTCACTGATAGATGCATTTTACGCTATAAATTTCAGTGAAAATCTTTATGACTTCCCATTATTTTTTATGTACGTAACGTATTGCTTCGTTCTTCGAATTTTAAAATTAAAAGTTCCCTTAACATTTTTTTTCTTTACGACGAATTAAAACGAAACCCCCAAAAACACGAATCGTTCGGTAAATCGTTTCCGATCCGAGTGTTAAACATTTCATCTTCGTCAGATGGACGCTCTAGAAAAAAAGTTGTAAAATCTAAAACCAGTCTATTCAAACGTTTATATGAGTACGACCACAAGAAGTTGACGTCCAAGTTGAAAAGTGGGTCGAGTTTTAAACGAAAAACACGTAATTGCTGGTTAATTAGGCGATTTTACAGGTTTGTAATGTTCTTTTGACATGTAATATTGTGAAATAAGGCAAAGCCTTAAAAGCGAGCGCAGAAATTTGTGTACAGTACTGGTTGACAAATTATTTGTTACGAGAGAGAGAGAGAGAGAGGGGGGGGGGGGGGGGGGGGGAGAGAGAGAGCATTATATATTTCATAGTTTAGAGCGTAATTCCAGGATCTAAAAGTTGCGAAATTAATTTTCAATTATTGCACGTTTCATTCTGTTATGTCTAACTGAAAACAAATTTAGTGATGTAAGATTTTCGAAAATCAACTTGCACCATATACCTTTTATTCAATTTTATTCTCTGGTAACCCCCCTCCCTCAAAAAAAAACACAAAAAAAACTTTTGTAATTTCTCACCTTGAAAAAGCGTAAAATCATGACAGATACTAGACTGAAAATGACTTAGTCATAGTGTAAATTTATGTGAACATCAGACAAAAGAAATCATCATTTCTGGACTGGATGAGATTTCCCAAATTGTTAAAAAAAATAGGAAAAATTAATCTATAGCAAGATTCAATTTCAATGTTTTATGTTCTGATTGTATATGGCTTACTTAACATTGGAAAAAGTTTCTAATTTGAAATCCTAGGTTTAGCAGACCTAAATTTTGTTCATTTAAAATGAAGCTGATAAACTTACAGCTTTCGAATACAATAACGCGATAAGAACTCGTCTTGATTAAAACATTTCGAAGGAACTGCTTGAAATTTCCCATAGAATCTGCATTTTCTACATTGATCTACATAGCGTAATAAATTTCACTAGATTATAAAATAGGCTTCTACCTTGTCTCATTTTGTTTCATACCTCTATGAAATAGAGACATAACTTCTTCATAAACTCAGATTCAATCACATTTAGCAAAAGTGTAAAGATTTATCACTGAGATTTATCACAAACATTGTTAATGGGCCACTTTCCGCGGAAGTTATCAAAAAAGAAACTGTGTACTCAAACATGTTGTCATTTTGGCAAATAAGAATGTACGATTCTTTTTAAACATTACTGGAATTAAACTATTATATTATCTTCAGGCTTAAAAAATACTCTTGAAAACGGGTCCTTGTACATAAGGCAAAAACGACAAAAGACAAACATATTTACATAAACTTTTCAAACTAGCATTTCCACAGTGTTTTCTCATGACCTGAAAAAAAAATAAATTGTTAAATTCTTGTTTTGGTTATCACAAGGCAACTACAGTCAATCTTTTCTATATTAACACATTGAAAATCGTAAGAACCATCTTGCATGCATAACAAGTCCTCAAGTCTTTGATTGAAATGTTTAAAGGGCATGGTTCGACTTCCTATATAAAGCGGCCCAATTTTTTGTAAAAAAATAAGTATACCCTTGACAAAAAATGACATCTTAAATACTTAACTGCATTTTTCAACCGTCCAGAATGGCCAATTTTTCCCATAATTTCTACCCCTTTACATGTGTTTTCGTGACTCAAAGAGGGTGTGGAACAGGCTTTTTGGCCTTTTTCGCCCATTTTTGCGCTCTTCAGATCTAATTTTCTGGTAGAACGACACTCACGACCACAACAAGTTTTATATAATATCATTTAAAATAAAGTTTTAAAGACCTTTAAAGACTAAAAATTTGGGGCGAATCAGACGTTGTATGTTTCATTCGAAAAAACGTAATTTTTATTCTCATCGTTACCCTCAGCGATGGTTATGGACAGTTTCTGATTTAAAAAAAATGGAGGCAAAGAACCGGACATTTTCTCGTATAAAATACCCTGTTAAAGTAAACCAGTGAATAAATCGTGAACAAATCGGTAGTTCTGTCCTAGATTAAATAGATTTTGAATGAAATTTATTGAAAACCATTTACATATTGATGCTTGAACGCGAAACTTTTCACTAATCTCGTTGCCAAGTAAACAAATGCACTTTGACGTTACTTACGGTCGACACCACTATCCTAAAAGTGTGAGAAATTTGTGACAAATAAAAAAATAAACAAAATACCTAATTATTTAAATCTCCGTATATAATAATGGATCGAAAACGGTTCGTTAATGGGCGATAAGGGTATTAGCTATAAATAACACAAAAAAATATCCGCCCTATTATACATTAGACGCCGTGGTCTAGTGGATTTGTATACTGCCTTCCATCCCAGAGGCGCAGGTTCGAATCCCGGAATGGCTATTTTAATTTCCAACGTGAAAGTGCTTTTCTCTCTCTTTTTTTTTTCGGAGTTGTAAGGCATAAAAGTTTTCATATTTGAAAACAGGGTTAAATGCATGGTCTTGAAATCTGAATGCAAATAGTAACCCTACATATTTTTTCATCAAAAATTAATTTTCATTTTCTCTTCATAGAAAATAGAATTGTTAGAAAAATCCAATATTTTTCCATGTTAAATGTTTGATTTGTTACATTGACAAACTTTCAAATATTTGCATACTGTATTTCATATGATACACGCCTCCGCTTCAATGCAAAACGTCATGGAGGCGCTTGGCTTGTTATTCCAAACAATTTTCAAAAATTCCAATATGATTGAATTGATTGATTGATTGAATGGAGTTTAACGCGGCTTTCAACGTTATTTCAGTTATATCGCGGGGGCTGGAGCACCTAACAATGGATTCCTGGTATTTCTCTCACTAGTACAACCACCACATTCTTTCCTAGCCCCCCAGCCGCTATCTCACATAGGTCTACGATTATCACCCATTGGTAAGAGACAAATAGTCGGAAAGAATGAGTGCCGCCGTCGGGGATCGAACCCGTGAACTCTAGATTGACAGTCCGACGCGCTACAAACTGCGCTTTGACGGCAGCGCCCTCCAATATGATTGAAAGCTTTTGGCTAACGACGCGCTTTTTTCTATTCATGTATTAGCGGCATGAATTTACGTCATCAAATTGAAATAATAACAAAATATTTTCATTGCAAGACACGTTCCAAATTTTGGAAACTTTGATTTTTTTAGCGGTCGATCAATATGCAAGTTATACTGGAAGAAGAAACTGAGAAAACAGCAATGCTCTCAGTTAGACAGAACAATACTAACTGATTGATCCCGCTTTGCACGCAATTGCACGAGCATAGCAGGGTATTATAAGCAAACAGTTATCGACGTCTTGTAAGCCTGTAAGCAGGGCAGTTTTATGAGATCGACATGCGTGTACAAAAAATCGATGTTCGAAGGAAAACGGACTGACCATAACCTTGTCAATGATGAAATATAAAATTCTGTTTTACCTTCTCAAATAATCCCAAATATTAATGCACCCATTACCCGTGACCTGCTGTGAAAACACAACACAGTTGATCTCGACACAGCCAGGTCATCAGGGGCCTGTTTCATCAATAAATGTCCTGGGACGTGTCTTAAAAGTGTCGTAGGACACATCCTAGGATGTTCGTAAGTCAGTTTCATCAAAACATCCTAGAAAGGTCCTAGGACGTACATTTGCGTTTCATCAAACTTTGTCCTAATTTAACCATGCTCGATTAAAAAGCCCCAAAACTCATGTGATAAAATCACGTGCATGCTAATTATAGCCGTAAAGATGTGCCTCAATATTGTGGTTGTTATAGAATTCCTTTTGTTATTAGTATAACTCATTATATTAAATTCCGGTACTAATGTAATTTGAATTTAATGATTTCTTTCGTCATAAATCAACACGCTAACGCTCTTCATTTCTTTCGAAGCCCTTTTTTTTCGACAATGTTACATGTTACTGCATGTAATTTTCATCGATAAAAAATTTCTTTCATTAAACACGTTGTCTGCGCATGCCATATTCTCCGAAGACTGACCTGTCTTCGGGACCGTATCATTTATCCAGATTGGGATAAATATTACTACCTCGTACGCATAACTCCGTATTCTATCGCCGAAAAGTAGTAAATAAAGAATTTCAATTAAAACTTCATTTTTGTGGAAATCAAACTTAAGTTTGCCTTAAATCAATTGACAAATATATTGCTTTAAATTGCGAAAGTATTTCTTTTTTTTATTAAAAGTTGTTTGCTTGAGATCTATTTATACTGTACATAGTTTCCTAATATAGATTTTGGGGAAAACCGATAAAATTCAAGCATTTCATGACCGCTGACATTTTGAAAGAAGTTCGACGGAATCGACCGAGTTGTCACAAATAACACTACCCAGAATGCTCAAATCAGATAGGTCAGTATTTGAAAAATGCCACCTATCGGAAGATAACGTCATAAAACATTAATCATTCTTTATTTCTTCTACTTTATTTCTCTTGTAGTTTCTGATAATTTACATTCATGAATTGTACGTTTCAAATCACGTTATCCGTTCTACCCATCAAAATCATCAACGACCGCCCTCTTTAGAGTAAACGTTCATCCGATTTGCTTTAAACTATAACAAAATAATTGTATCTTCATCACCAAGATGATTTCTTTAGAAAATAGGTCAGGTCCGTCAAGTATAGCGCAACTATGGGCTAATGGAAATTCGATAAAGAAACATAATTATCATGATAGATTCCACATTTGTCATCCGATTTGCTTTAAATAGTTTACAGAATTAATCACTTATCATAATGACCGTTCCTTTTGAAACCTCATATCCGTGAAGTATCGCGGGCTTATAGAAGTTAAAATATCTTTTTCGCGATATATTAAACAGTTGCACCCGATTTGCCTTAAGCTCTCATAGAATGATTTCACTAGCTTTTGTTCCTATTGAAAATTAGTAAAGTCCTCCAAGGGCTACAGTAAAAGGGCCTTATGAAAATATGATACCATTTTCCCATCCCTTTACCTTTGACTGCATTTAGCGGGATGTGTTTTTTTTCCGGAAGTACTTTCAAATAACGTGATTGAATCCAACACAGACTTGTCATGCCATTTGATCATATACAACTTGTGGTGGTTAGAAGTATACTACCAAGTTTTTATGACACTGTCTTTATATTGATGGGTTCTCAAACACACACATGCAGACATGCAGACACACATATAGGACAATTTTATTGATTGTACTATAATATTGGTTTTGAACATTCATCACATTGAAAAAAAAAAGAGGACCATGATGGCCCTAGATAGCTCACCTGGGCATTTCAAATCATAACTTGTAACCATGTTATAAATACTAGAGATAGTTGATGTACATTTAGGGTGGTTTTGAAGAAACAGACTCTAATTTCGTTCTATAGAATTCGATATTATAAGACTATTATATAAGACTTTTGGTCGGCATTTTTCGACATTTCAGTTACCATGGAAATCAGACTTTTTGATGAAACTAAAATCATTAAACAAGCTTGGTAGAGCTTTACTCAAGGAACATCCCTACCAAGTTTCAAATTGTTTGGCATGGTGGTTTAGGAGAAGAAGATTTTATTTGTAAGATTTTTGTCATTTTTGGCCTTTCCGTTACCATGGAAATCACAGTTTTTGATGAAATTAAATTCTTTTAACAGCCTTGGTGAAGCTTGACCAAAGAAACATCCCTACTAAGTTTCAGCTTTATTGGACCAGTAGTTTAGGAAAAGAAAATCTTTTTCGGCAATTTTTGGCCTTTCTGTTACCATGGCAACCTGAGTTTTTTCTAGAATTAAATTATCTTTTCAACTTAGGAAGAGCTTCATTAAAGGAACATCCCTGCCAAGTTTCGGCTTGATTGGTCTAATGGTTAAGGAGGAGAAGATGTTTCAAGAAATTGTTAACGGACAGACAGATGGACGAACAGATAGACGGACGATGGATGGTGAGTGATCACAAAAGCTCGGCTTGAGCACTTAGTGCTCAGGTGAGTGCTCAGGGAACTAATAACTCGTTCTCAAACTTCTATCTACTTGAAATGCTCATATAATAAAAGTTTTTTGTATTGAATGGAAAAAGTCCAAATTTTAGAATTATTAGATTATTGACTGGTTGCCATGGTAACCTTGGTCGTCTTAGAGGACTTCTTTTTCATTTTTGTAACAAATAATGGTTAGAGGGATCAAAAGCTCAAATTTCGTGGAAAATTGAGTTTGGGCCGTTTTTGGTGGTTAGTGAACCTTGTCCTTTCCAGACTAAATATTCGTGACGTCATTGGCCATTATTGATGACGTCAAGAATGTTTGTGTTGACATTTTAATCTTAACATGCATGCATCATGTAAATCGGGGTTTTTTAACATGTTTCTAGGCCGTCTACGTGTTAGGACTAAAGGTAAGGGTGTAAAAATTAGCCTTGTCATTCTGTATAACTAAAACTAAAGAACATTTTGTGGGAATGACCGCGTGAATCGCTTCGGTCGGCCTCGCTCTTGGCTTTGTTTTGTTGCTTCCGGTAGAAAATAAAACTTTTATAGAAACCTGGTTTTAACGGGATAGCTTAAATTAATTTTCAATTTTTAAATCTTTCTTCTACGAACGATACGTTGAGGTATTTTTCCAATAGAATTTTTGACTTTTTTTCTATCCTGCAAGTGAATTCACCCCGGATGAGAAATGACACGATTTTTTTGTTTGACAGTCAAATAGAATAGAATAGAATAACTCACGTTACCATAAACGCTCGCTTCGGGCTCACGGCCTTCGGCCGTTCGCGAGCTGCGCTCGCTATAATTCTTATCTAGTCGCTTCATAACTTAACATGAAAAAATCGTCCGAGTGACCGCCCAGCTCGTACATGCAGGAGATGTCATAAACTTGAAAAAAGATAAATATTCCGATTAGCTATGATGTGTTGTATATTTATGGTCGTTAATACGTAAGGTAATAAACTGGAACCAACACACAGACTCTTGTAAACAATAGAATGCAGATCAGTACCAACTGGTCGCATTTATTTTGGAAAACCGTTCCCTAGTCAAACCAGCCCATTTTCATTTTTTCCTTTGGCCAAACTGGCCTGTTCTGGAACATGTTACAGATCAGTTTGCTAGCTCCAGACTTAATGTGTTTTCACTACATCACACATTCATTTCTAGCTGCAATAATGTACCCCTCTCTCTGATATGCTGCCGGTCGAGGCTATCAAAAGGGATGGGGGTACGTTATCGCAACTAATTCATTTCTGGTACCGGGTGCATTTATACATCACTGAATTTTAGGATTTAATTCAGGATTATTCATTTCATTCATGAAAAAGGTAATGATTTATTAGACGGCTTTTTCTATTGGTAGCAGAACATTGACTTTTGTTCTTGTCTGGAACATCCTATCTTGCACAAAAAACACGTCGGCTTCTGCTTTACAATTTTTGATAGCTGCAATTAATGGTTGAAGGTGAACATATTTCAACAGATGACTTTAAATGACAATTCATTAGCTTACATCTTAATCTTTTTTTTTTTTCCTTTTTTTAAATTTATAGCACAAATAGAAAAATTGGAAAACATATCGGGAGCGAACATATATAGCCTGGAACCCCACTGTATCAATCTACTTAGCATTAACTGATAAAAAGTGATGATAATCATCAATCTTGCCTAAATTCATACATATTTCCAAATAAGTTTATGCTTTAACTTACCACAAAGCACAAAATGGTAGACCTAACACATTTATTTGGCATAAAAATGCCAACAATAAGCAGCCATATCAAATTCATGGAATTTTGAAGTCACTCCATTGTATCGATGCATTGTTGGATATGATGTCAAAACTTCCATTATGGAGCCCAATCAGTATCAAGATTATTGAATTTGAATTGAATGATATGTTATTTAGGGTTGGCAATTGATCTAAGTCGGAACGTAGGAGTTTTTCATCACTTTTAAAATTGTATTAACTACCACTAGTTCTTTAATGTTAACAAGAACCTTTTTACAATTCAGTTTGGAATTGAAGGCAAGAAATTTAGCACCTGTCTAATATTTCTTGACATCGAAGTCCTTATAAGTTACTTGTGTTCTAGTCATCTATGTTAAACTGGAATTTTGGCATTTTGGTAAAAAATATCCAAAGATTTGTTAATAGATCGATACAGTGGATAGATCGATACAAGGAGGTCTGAGTATATATTTATTTCAATCAATGATTTCAAACATGTTGACAGTTTGCTTGTATTAGGTACTATAATCGTCTTAAAGTACGTAAGTTTTTGGAATTAAGTAGAATGAGTCTGAAATAATATAGCGTCCCCATCGCGCTGGGAGCGCTTAATGGGAGAAATATGGTATGTTTGCTTATCCTGCTGAATTTTGATTATTTCAACAAGTCTGACTTGCCTTTCCAGGTATTATAAAATGGAAAGAAAGGCACTACATGCCGAGATTGGACCACAAATGTATGTGTGAGGTGATCTTGGTTTTTACAGTCTTCCTAAGCTTAGAGTACCGTACTTAAAGGATATGTGCTCATCAGAATAACAGGGCCCTGGGGTCTATGGTTATTAGGTCTATTTTTAACTACAAGACCTTTTTACCTTGACCGCCTCCCATCTGAGTTACTAATATTATGAGCCTTGGCATTCTGGATTGAGGTCATTTTTATTTAATCATAATGTTTAGAGTCACATTATTTTATTTCACAGATTTATGGAACCAATCCATATGGTGTTGTATGAATTTGATGACAGATGTCGGAGAAGGTGCATAGTGTAGGTTAATTTGAAAAGTGGCCAAATATGGCTGAAAATTTCAATTATTATTTAAGAAATCTTGAATACTTGGTTTAATAACTGTTATGATACTTTGAATAAATATAGAAAAATATATAATTTATAGAATTAGAAAAATAAAAGGACAGATTTCAGTAGCAGTGGAAACCGCGGGGAGAAAATTGATGTTTTAAAAAGTTCAAAGTTTACACTTTCTCATCCAAATTGTGACAAACTTTATTTTCATAGCTCCTTAGTAAAAAAATTAAGGGCATGATGATAAAATTCACGTAAATAGATTAGCAATTGATACTTTAGAACAACTTTTTTTCATTTAGCTCTAATACATTAAAATATTTCACAAAAAAAGATAAGAGGCAGTTCAAGCACGGACCCTAAATATATGTATATATAGAGTCCCTGGTTTATGTCATGTTTCTATGAGAATATTAATAAATAGGTAGGGGACATTTAGACTAATTTAAGGCTGATTCGACCCTTTTTTCGAAAGCAGGGGCTGGTTTGACTTCCTTATGGGCCTGGCAAGACTGGTTTCCATTTGATGGCTCAGTGTGAAACAGTTGGAACTACCTATAACCATATAGGCAGTTACATCTATTACATGCTGAGCCATCCTATTGTCATCGATGAAAGATTCTTCTATCCAAACAATTGTAAGATGTAAAAAAAATTGAGATTAATGTGGTAGATGAAGATGATTATCTATCATATTTATATTACTTTAAAAACAAGAGGCCCAAGACGGCCTGTATTGCTCCACTGGCTTTAAAATCTTTAGACTTTCATTAAATAAAGCTTACTTTAAATGAATACATTGACACTCCAAAATCTCCTAAGACCTATTTAATAATGATTAACTGGTTCTGGTCCATACTGCACCACCTGCCATGCCCATATTTCTGGACCAAACAAAATTTCTTGAACAATTTAAGTAAATAGTCACCCAAGAAACATTCTGGTAAAGTTTCATTGAAACTGGCTGAGTGGTTCTGGAGGAGATATCCTTCAAAGATTTTGGCCTCAATATAAGCCCCGCCCTGCTACGTCCAAATGTATGGGCCAATCAAAATTAAGCAAATAATTTTTGAAAAGAGACACTCAAGGAACATTCTGGTAAAGTTTCAATGAAATCTGCCAAGTGGTTCAGGAGAAAATGTCATTTGAAAATTTCGGGCTCAAAATAGGCCCCGCCCTGCCACGCCCATATTTATTGGCCAATCAAAATTTCTAAAACAATTTAAGTAAAGGGTCACCGAGGGAACATTCTGTTAAAGTTTTATTGAATTCAGCCAAGTGGTTCAGGAGAAAATGTCGTTCAAAGATTTCTGGCTCAAAATAAGCCCCGCCCTGCCATGCCCATATTTATGGACCAATCAAAATTTCTTGAACAATTTAAGTAAAGGGTCACCCAAAGAACATTCTGATAAAGTTTCATTGAAATCGGCCAATTGGTTCAGGAGGAAATGTTGTTAAAAAATTTCGGGCTAAGAATAAGCCCCACCTTGCCACGCCCATATTTATGGACCAATCAAAATTTCTTGAACAATTTAAGTAAAGGGTCACCCAAGGAACATTCATGCCAAGTTTCGTTGAAATCAGCCCAATGGTTTGGGAGGAGAAGATTTTTAAAGATTTCAAAGTGATAAAATGCCACGCCCTGCCAAAACCATATTTATGGACCAATCAAAATTTCTTGAACAATTTAAGTAAAGGGTCACCCAAGGAACATTCATGCCAAGTTTCGTTGAAATCAGCCCAATGGTTTGGGAGGAGAAGATTTTTAAAGATTTCAAAGTGAAAAAATGCCACGCCCTGCCACGCCCATTTTTGGGGGCCAATCAAAATTCTTTGAACAATTTAAGAAGAGGGCCACCCAAGGATCATTTCTACCAAGTTTGGTTAAAATCTGCCCATTGGTTTGGGAGGAGAAGATGTGTAAAGAAAAAGTTTACACACGGACGGACGCACGACGGACACTCCGCCATGACAATAGCTCGCTGGCCTTCGGCCAGTGGAGCTAAAAATTGGTCCCCTCTGAGGCATTTCAAGAGAGCTGTCTTGGAAAAAACAAAAATTGACTTGGTAGATGATAAAGTGATGGCCTGCTGGGTTACAAGATGATTTACAAGATTGCTGGCCGTTGTTTGAAAATTCACATTAGTACCCACAACATAGAATTTTGTAGAGAAATAATGATTTTTACACTTGCAAATTCTGTTCTTACAGTGCTTGTTTTGACCCTTAAGCTAGGATTTTGACTCCCTTGATAAAAAAAATTTTTAATTTGACCCTTACAAATTTCTTCAAAGGGGGGGGGGGGGTGTCATTTTGACCTTCTTGAAAGAATTGAGCTAGTGTCAAAATTTTTTTTATACGGATGATTTTCAGAAGTTGCTTTCTAAAGCCTTACAAATAAATTACTTAATTCATATCATTACAAGAAGCAGGTAAAGTGACTCTTGGCTATGCATAATTCTACTCCTTGAATTGCTTTTTCTGTCATTTTGACCCCTTTAAATTCATATTTGACCCCCAGAATTTCTCAGGTGAAGAGTCAATGACTATCGCGTCAATCAAACACTATTACACTAACACATTGAGCCCTGTTTTATCTTGACTCCTGTGCCTGAAAAAAATTATTTGTCTGTTCTTTAATTTTGAAAGAGTATTAATCCTGATTGGAATATTAGATCAGACACACTGTTCATGCTAATAACTTATAAGGTTGAAATAATTAGGTTTCTGTTGATATTTTGTTATCTAGAAATACTGGGGTATTATTCATGACAATTGCTCATATATTACACTTGTTAAAGAGAACAGTAAAAAAAGAGATATTCTTGTCTTACACAGGCATGCAGTACTAGAGCATGGGGCTCTATTAGAATTTTTACGGCTAATTATTTCTTCAAGGCTGACTTTTAACATTTCCATTCTGGACATGAAATGTGACATCATTTTCCATACAAAAATTTGACTGTTCAGAAAGAGTTTTGATTTTTATGCCCCCATATCGAAAGATCGGGGGCATATTGTTTTACCGTTGTCCGTCTGTCCTTCTGTCTGTCTGTCCGTCCGTCTGTCTGTCTGTCTGTCTGTCTGCAAAAGTTAACCAAAAAACTTAACATTGCCAATATCTTCAAGCCTATTCAAGATACAAGGCTCATAATTGGCATGATGATAGATCTCAATGATCCGCATCTGCTGATACCAAAGTCAAGGTCATGTGACAAGGTCAAGGTCATCTGTCAAGGTCAAATAACTCAAAAAACTTAACATTGCCAATATCTTCAAGCCTTTTCAAGATACAAGGCCAATATTTGAGATGATGATAGATCTCAATGATCTGCATCTGCTGATACCAAAGTCAAGGTCATGTGACAAGGTCAAGGTCATCTGTCAAGGTCAAATAACCCAAAAAGTTAACCCAAAAACTTAACATTGCCAATATCTTCAAGCCTATTCAAGATACAAGGCTCATATTTGGCTTGATGATTGATCTCAATGATCCACACCTGCTGGTTCTAAAGTCAAGGTCATCTGACAAGGTCAAGGTCATCTGTCAAGATCAACATTTTGAAAAAAAAATGCTGTAACGGGGGCATTGTGTTTCACAAACACATCTTGTTTTCTTTTCTTCAAAATAGTGTAGCTAAATTACAGTTAGTATTATACTGGTCAATTGATCCATTATATATTGTGTTTTATAATGATAATGAAAAATGAATAGTAATATAAGTTTCTAAATTTCAGGACTCACTGTCAAAGATGACCAAACAGATTAAACCTAGGCATTCCACCAGCAAAGATTTAAAGGTCACTTGGATGAGATGAGACTAACAAAACTAAGATGAGAAGAATCTAAAGCTCAGGAAATCCTTGTGGAAGTGCATGGATGGACAACTTTGAAAGGGGGGGGGGATATTATTGTCACCAGGATTTAAACTTTTTAGCTCGACTGTTTTCGGAGAAAACCCGAGGTATTGCTATAGCCTCCGTGTCGTTGTCGTCCTCGTCAATGTGGTCGTCGTCATCGTGCGAAAACTTTGACATTTTGTTATATCTCTGGTTCTACTGAAGGCATTCACTGGAAACTTGGCACACATGTTCACAATCAAAAGAGCAACCTATACTAACAAGGGGGATAACTCTAGATGCATTTTTTGCAAATTATGCCCCTTTTTCAACTTAGATTTTTTCCCTACATCCAGCACTCGACAGCCGAGCGTAGGCACCCGTAGGCTCTCTTGTTAAGATATTGTAATCCCTCAATATCCAGCATGCACAAATCTGTCTGTCTGTCTGTCTATCTGCTCATATTTAAAAACAAGAGGACCAAGATGGTCCTAAATCTTTCACCTGAGTCCCTTTGAACCCTTGGAGATAATTTCTACAAAAAAAAGTTTCATGAAGGTCTGGGCAAAACCTAGACTTAAAACAAGAAAATTATTATTAAGACCCCTTTTCCTGTGATATGGCAGGGATCTTTCCAATTTTTGATTGGGTTAATCCTTGTGACCTGACCAACATTCTGACCAAGTTTCACGAAAATATACACAAAGTTGTTCTAAGTAACCAATGAGCTGATTTACTCCAAACTTGGCAGAAAAGTTCCTTGGGTGACCCATGTTTGATTGAAAACCCCCCCACACACACACACCACTTTGAATTGTTTGAATAACATCTCTTCTCCAACAAATTAGCAGATGTAAATGAAACTTCCCTGAAAGTTACTTGGGTGAGATCCACTGGACCAATGTAATTCAGATGAGCTGTTTAGGGCTATTCTTGCCCTCTTGTTTTTAGCTTAAACTGGCCGAAAGACCAGATGGCTATTCTCAAGGTCAAGTGTCCCCTGTGTGTACATACTTAGACATCAAGCAGTAAAACGGGCATATTTTGTAAAAACTTTCCACCTTGTTCGTGCCCGTTATAACACAGTTGGTAGCGCGTCAGACTGTCAATCTAGAGGTCCTGGGTTTCGATCCCCGACAACAGCACTCATTCTTTCCGACTATTTGTCTCTCACCAATGGGTTGATAATCGTAGACCTATGTGAGATAGCAACTGGAGGCTAGGAAAGGATATGATGGTTGTACTGGTGCGAGAAATACCAGGAATCCATTGCTAGGAGCTCCAGCCGCAGCGATATAACTGAAAAAAATGTTGAAAGCAGTGTTAAACTCCATTCAATCAATCAATACAACCTTGTTCATATTATTCTTCAGGGACATAAGTGACAGTTGGGTAAGAAGTCACTGGATATTTTGACATCGATCAGTTAAACCTGATGTTGATGTTTATGACATACTATTATGATAGATAAGGGTTTGGTAGACAGTATAGACTAAAATCAGCCTGCACAGATATGCAACCTCTTCTTAGACTACACTGCCTGCTTTTATTTGAGGGGACAGTCTGAGCAAGATTGAGTGAAATATTCCAAAATAGGCAACTTATTTGAAACAAGATTTAATTCAGCAGGATAAGAGTTAAATAAAATTCAAATTTGATAAGCTAGTCTCTTTGATTGGAAACATTTTGCCAGAAGAGATTATGCTGGTCCCAAGCAGTATCTTCTTCTTTCACATTATCCTGTCAATATCTTTCTTTGGTTATTTAAACAGGGTCAGGTCAGACTTGGGTGAGTGAAAAACTACAATATTGTCAAGTATATGTTGTAAGTTCTGATGCCAAACCTTGATAATAAAATGAAATGATCCATAACAACTTGTTTCTTTTCTTATACTTTTAAAAAAAGTATTTTACAATAACAGCATCAATTGTGATGAATAGGCAGGAAAGAGAGACATCTACCCACAAACACTGTTCTTAGTTACACCAAACACATTATTTCTTATAATGAAATTGTTTAGTTTCTAATAATCCTGGCTGTGAGGTAATTTCATGCAAACCAGGTCATAAATGTAAAATAATTTTTGAAAGGAAGAAGCTTGATATGAAGCCCCTGCATTTATATAAAAGCAGTCCGAAGTTAAAATTAGCACAAATTGAAATAGGTTGCAGAGGGCAATAATAAGTTGGTACCATTTGATATGACAAATCCTATGTATCAGAAAATACTTTTGGAAAAGGAGAAACTGCTTGTCTGCAAACATTCTTCTTTTTCAACAATATTTTCTCAAGCAATATATGGCAGATGAAATCCTAGAAAAACAGTTTGAATGGAATTTAAAGCCACTTTCAACATTATTGCCTTTGTTTGACAATGGCTGGTGTATCTACCTATTATTTTCATTCATTTTTCACACAAGTACAGCAGCAACATATCTAAGCCTCCAGCTGCTCATCCCATTTAGGTGTACTTATGAGCAAAAGATTTGTTTGTTTGAATGGAGTTTTACGCCACTTTCAACAATCTTTCAGTTATATCACGTGACTGAGAGCACCTAGCAATGGGGTCCTGGTATTTCTTACACAAGTACAACCATTTCATCCTTTCCTAGCCTCCAGCTGCTGTTCCTCATAGGTCTATGATTTTCAACCCATTTGGTGGAAGACAAATAGCCGGAAAGTGCCGCCGTCGGGATTCCAACCCTGGACCTTTCAAGTGATAGTCTGATGCGCTATGATGAGCAAAAGAGGTGCTGATGCTTGCTTAATAACAGATAGATATTTGATACTGTAAAATAAACAATGCTAAAACAGTTGATTTTAGCTCTCTGGAGCATTGGGTGTCCTATTGTGATCAATCAATGTCCAGCATTCATCCATTCATCTAATTGTCAAATAGTCCATTTTGTCTAACTTTTGCATGAAAGAAATAGATAAAAAAATGATTTTTGTGTAAGATTGATTTATCTTTTATTTATTAATCACCAAATGCTATATTTTCACTTGTTGCTCTGCTTATGAAAATACATGTAAAGCTTTTGTTATTCACTCTATGAAAGATAAATCTATCTTAGTCTGGAAATAATTATACTCTATTATATCAACAAATAATGAAATAATTGATCCTAAGGTCAAACTCAACAGAATTGGAATCTCTAAAGAAATCTTGCTGCCATGGCAATAGAGTAAAAAGAAATTAAAATACGTTTTGTCGCACCGATAGATAGTACGTTTAACTATTTCTTTTATCCAGGTTTTTTCCCCCAAATATACATTGTACCATTTCCATTTGATGCACATTCTAAATTATTTTCGGTATATTCGTCTGGTTTTAGGAAAATGCATACTTTGTTGTCTTCTAATGGAACAAGAAATCTGCAAATTTCTTATTCCATTAGCAGACGACAAAGTATTCACTTATCCACGATTATCATGCCAAAGAATTATACCTAAAATTATTAAAAAGAGCAGCAATCGATTATTCAAAGACAATTTAAAATGAACAAAAAAGTCTTTTGCATATTCAAGGAGATTTTTTTATTCTGTATGAATGCGAATCAAATTTTCAACAGTATTTCAGTTATATCGCGGCAGAAGGATCACCATACCACGTCAATACTAGACATCAATGAAAATATACGTGCCAATATTCATGCGCTACAAAATCAAATTACTTTCAGTATGTTATCAAACCATCCTTTGTTTTTCGTTTATTTTTCTTTTTTAACATGGCTGTTTTCAGCTTTAACCAGAGGTCTAGAGGAGCGTCACCTTTAGAGAGGCGATGGATGACAACTTTTCGGTGTCGTCTTACTTGAAACTTAATCAAATGAAATACATGTAAACGAAGAAAACAATTTTGGAATTGTTAATAAAAAGTGAAGGAGCTTCCAGTCTTTTTGTCCTGAAAGGCTTCTTGTACTTATATAACCGCATAGGTAAATTAAAACGGCATTTGTTTTAACAAGTTAGGAAAGGTAAAAATGACCGCCAAACTGACTACCGTTGATGATAATATGATGGGGTGTGTTATAGTTATCATGCATTATCTTCAGGCGAACAAAATGTCGTAACTACAGCTTGAAACAAGCTGTAGTTACGATATTTTGGTCACCCGCCGTCGACAATGCACGATTGTTCAAAAGAGTCCCATGTTCAAACACAAGTAAGGGTGTCGGGGTATTCCCCTACCCGTAAATACTCAATCCTCATTGGACATCTAGCAAATAATGCTTGTTTCTTGCTCATTGACCCCATACAAAGTTGACTAGTAAGATTATAGCGTAAAATGCTATACCCTTACGTTTGTGGCTCGACACAGGGAAAGGGGGCATCTGGGACCCATGCAATTAAGAAGGATACAACTGTAAAATATGCTTCAAGCCGCAAAGATAACCGCTGCATTGTTTTCAATAATTGATCGATCAAGTGGCGACTAGTCGGAGAAAATTTTTTTTTTCTCAAAAAAAAAGAGACCTTTTTTTATGTCTACATACATAAAGAGACTGACTTGCTGAAGTCGAGAATCGGTGGGTTTGTTTTTTTTATTGTTTGTTTTTGATGTGTTGTTGTTGTTGTTGTTGTTTACTCTTTTCTTTGTGTGTGTGTGTGTGGGGGGGGGGGGGGGGGTTAGTGCCGGTTTACATTTGAAACTGTTTGAAAAATATGCAGCCACTCAATTTCGAATGTTAAGCGCACTTCTATTTGAAGAACGAATGAATACTCTTATGAATATAGACTCCTACAATCATCAATATACAGTAAGTTGAAAATAATGGGCAATCGTATAATTCAATATTAGACCACGGCCAGCCTTCACATTCTACGAACAGGCATGCTGAAATTAATAGATGTTTATTAGTTTGTTTGAGTCGTATCCATGTACATAAATAACACATTTCCACAGCAAAAAAACACTATCATAATCTAAAAGTCCATTGTCATTCATAATTAGAACTATAAGAGACTATTCATCGTGCAATTCTTTTCAATGCTTTTCATTTTGATTAAAATAGTACTATCCCTAGTAAATTTCAAATAAGAAGAGGAGATGCTTTATAGAAACAACCCCTGCACCCATCAAAATGGAACTAAGTTTTAAACAAATTGAGTGACAGATTGTATTTTGGTCCCTTGGAAATATCTTAATATGTTCTCAATTAGATGCCTAAGAGAGGCTGGAAGGGAACATGAATCTATCTGCTATAAGATACCCCTACCTTTTTTTAAAGCTATTATTTTCCTTTTTATACTTAATTATTTATGCCCGGTTAAGAATTAAAACTATTTTTACGTATTCTACTTCAATCTTTTTGTTTATTTTCGTTGCTTATTTTATTTATTTATTAAACTATTTACTTTTATACATATGTGAAAGTTTACTTTAGTAAATTTGTAAATATACATAGTAAAAGTGGAATCAAGGTGCAAATGCTAAATAGAGAACTTCATATTTGAGACATATCTATTTGTATATTAAACTGTTTCGTAGTTTATCTATTTATGTATTTTCATTCATAAATCGATACTTGTGAGCATCACTTGCAAATCGTATTATTTACTTCGCGTAAATGAAAATTAAAATCTGAAAATTCAAAAATGTTTTCAATTATAAATTTTATATCAAAATTGCTTGTATGTTTATTTGCATCGTCGTTTATTTATTTATTTATTTATTTATTTATTTATTTATTTATTTATTTATTTATACGTATATCATTTATTTATTTATTTATTTATTTCTATTTCATAAAAAAAGCTATTCTTGAGAAATTTTCTTGCAAATCATAGCCTTTTATTTACTTCGCAGAAAAGGAATAATAAAAACTGAAAAATATCAAAGATTCCCAGCATTAAATGTAAAATAATTTTGATTTACAGTTATTTTATTGGGGTAAAAACTATTTTCTTTTTCTTTTTCTTTTTTTTTAAGTCTCGTAAATAACCTTCACGTTTACTTTGCATGGACCGATGTGTCATATGGAAAGAATTTAAAAAAAAAGAAAAAGTCCTGCGCAGAAGTTTCAAGTTTACCTAAAATCTATGTATACAAAAATACCTTAGATATAAAATTCAAAATATTCCATGGAGAATATAATTTTCAGATTTTTAACAATTTTGAAAGCTTCCAATATGAACCTTTCGAACGAAAACTGAGACAAATCTGTTTGTTTGCTTTTATTTTTATATTTGTTTTCGCAGAAAAAAAATTTTTTTTCTCTCTTTTTTTTTTTTCCATATGAGATGGGTTTCCCAGCTTATTGATTCGGCGATGAAAGGTTCATCTAAAACAAAAAAAAGAAGAATATATATTCTTCAAACCATCGCGGCTACTATTAATATTTCTAAATAGTAAAAAAGATAGTTACAATTTAAATTTTCCTTTTAGTGTCATTTTTTAAAGACTTTTTTTAAAATTCATTTACACATTGTAAACGCATTCAGACTTTTCAAAATCACTTAATTAAATATAAAAAAGACAATAAATAGACTATGTCTGTGCTACTATAAATTCATTGCGTACTTGTAAGTGGTTTGAACCCGCTGTCAATGCTCATTGATAAATACCATTTTTATTCATTATTAAAGATATTTTATTTATTCATTTATTTATTAATTTATTTGTTTATTCATCTATTTATTTATTTATTTTTTATTCTTTTAATATTTATTTATTCATTCATTTATTAATTATTATTATTACTATTATACCTATTATTATTGCTATTATAATTTTCACTATTATTGCTATTATTATTATTATTATTATTATTATTATCATCATCATCATTATTATTATTATTATTATTATTATTATTATTATTATTATTATTATTATTATTATTATTATTATTATTATTATTATTATTATTATTATTATTATTATTATTATTATTATTATCATTATTATAATGATGACGGTGTTGATGATGATAACAATTATTATCATCATCAACACCGTCATCATTATTCTCATTATTATCATTATGATTAAAATTGTACAGGATTATTTCTAGAAATTCAAGTAATCATGAAATTTCGATTTGTTTCAAAGAAGTAAAGTTGGCCTTACATTTTTATGATTTCCTTTTCTGTGTTATTCTTTTGCGAACTTTTCACCATTCTTTGTTTTTCGTTTTTTAAAACATTAAACGTATTCCGAGCTTTTGATTTAAAAGAAAACAACTGCGTACAAGATGTTTGAAATTCAATGTTGAGAAATACTTTTTCCTGCTGTCAATATTCATTGATTCATCAATTTATTCATTATCCATAATTATATCTAAAATTCTAGGTACTCGTTGAAGGAAGTTTCAAATATTCACTAGTTTTAAAAAAAAGTAAGACTGTTTTGTTTTGATGGTGAACATTTATTCAAATTTCTACTAGCATGAATGAAAAGTCGTGATCAAACCAAAGGTGATTCTTGAATGAATATAATATATTATGGTCCATATTTAGAATGAAGGTTTTCTGGCCTTTTGGCATAATGTTGGGTACAGTACACTCCAAAAAGCAAAGATAAACACTAAGCATATAATTTATTCAACAATGAATTAACAAAAAAATAAATAAATAAATAAATAAATAAATAATAAAAACTCCGTTGAAATCATTGTAGCATAGGCGTCAAGTTTTCCGAAAATCACGCAAAAATATGGCCAATTTTGACATTCAAAGAAGAAATTGACTTTTGACAGAGTTTTGGCACTTTAAAGAAAAAGGTCCATTTCTCTGTCCATAGCTTTTCGTGTAGCTTTTTCATGTCCGGTCAATTTCAGATACACTAATGAACAAATTAATTGGAAATTCACAGACATGCTAAGTGTCATACAGACATGTGTTTTACTTTATGTTTTGGTGACGATCAATTGATTTTTGACACAGTTCTGGGATGCACACGGGCTAAGCCAAAAATATGATATGAGGTGCAATTGAACAACTTCATCTTAGTCCAATTAAAACTACGTGGTGCGGAAAGGAACCGTTTGCTGTCAAACGGATGTATACAATGTAAAATTTTGCAAAGTTTCTATAAATCATGAGAGCAAATTACAAATTGCTGAAGAAGGACATACAGATGCATTTTACGTCCGAGGGATGCAAGCTTTAAAAAAATGGTTATTTTCTTTGCTCTCCTAAAATATCACTGAAAAGTGATCACAGTTCAATAATTTAACGAATTAACCGGAATTTTCCCGTCATATTTAGTTGTCAAATCAAAGAAAACATGTCAAAGATAAATAATCGAATAGAAAAATTAAGTAATAAATTAAGTTGATAATGCGTGTATTAAGCATAGCTGTTGACTTGATAGTGAGTGGGCAGCCGTGACACAATTGGACACATTGGAAATCATTGGACTCTCAGAGTTTGTGAGCAAATTGTCGTATACGTGTGTACAGTAAAGTCACATCGACAAATTGGCACTTATTCCGCTCAAAATCACTCGCTCAGCGCTTAATTCATTTATTCCAAACACGCACTCCAAGCAATCAAAAACGCTCCTAAATACGTGGTTCAAAAACGTTTCGGGATTGTAAGAAATAATCAATACTTCAATCAAATATATAAAGTTATTGCATGATTTTATTAGCTGGTGTTGATTTTCAAGCGTCTGATTTTATCGTGAAGACACAAAATAAAAAAAAAATACGCAGATCATATTAAGGAAGCATTCGGAACATCACTCGGCCATTTCCGTAAACTGCAACAGACCTCGGATGTATGTAAGGCGGATGGGTATGTAACAAAATCGTACATTTTGTACATTTATCGGAAACAGTGTAAGAAAAACTAGCTCTGTAGATTTTTACCTTTTACAGTAAATAACGACTGAAAAATCTTTATTTTTGAGAGTGACGAATCATTCTCAAAAATTATGATTTTTCAGCCGTTATTTATGAATCTGAAGATATTTATATTAGGATGCTATGGTTTCTCGTCGGTGACTTAAACGAGTAGCGTTGGCGACGTCGAATTTTTTCCCTCACAGTTTCAAAGGCTAACGCCATTTTAACTGACGTCATCGAGTTTTTCCAAGGTTTTCCCGTAATTTTTAAAAAATAGTCCGCCTATGTACGTCCGAGGTTGATCGTGAGATTGGCCGAGTGGCGTTCCGAATGATAGAGGGAGCTAAAATATTGCTAATTTCGTCTAAAGCGTCATTCAAAACTCGCTCAACATACTCATTCGATTTCATTCCTTATTAATTCCAAAATCCCCCATCTTGTCAATTTTACAATGTTGATAACTGTATACAAATGTATCCCATATAAAATCCGAAATCGTACATTATTTACAGCTTCAATGAACAGTGTATTATTTTCGTTTCTGTCCATTTTAGATCGAATTGGTTGAATTTTAAAATGAGAGACGCAAACCTCGTAACTACAGCTTAAATAGGCTTGTTTTTAACTCTGTAATTAGTATAGGTTCGCGAAATTAAAAAGAAAATACAATGTAATTATATGCTAAATGTGAAACATGAAAATAAGTAGGCTCAAAATTTGAAGATTCGTTTTTGAGATAAGAATTCAAAAGAATGACAGATGAAGGCGGGCAAATAATCATTTGTGGCAGGTACGTTTAAACCGACCACGTTCAGAACAAACAAGGTCCCACAAAAAATAAGCTGCAAATATCAAATCGATTAAAACATTTGCGTTTTTCAAAGATTTGTTTGATCTTCGATTTCGTTGAAAATGTCACGATTAGAGCTGCTTCAAGGCCTAAGAATTGAAATTCGTGTTTGAGTTAGCTATAATATAAAATATGCATGGGGCAATTTCCATTGACGACTATATAAATGTACAAGTTTAAATGAGTGATAGCAGAAAATTCTACATTTCTCGAGAATCACTCTTTGAATAGAGTTTAAAGTACCCTTTTTTTTTAATTGTTCCATTTATAAAGGTACCTTACTATGAAACCCTGGTAATGCACCCAAACATTAGGCCTACTACCACAGCACCCTTTTATAGCCTTTAGGGTAGTGGACCCTTAATAACTCTGCAACATTTCGGAACTCATGATCTTTCACAATGTTAACCGAGGTTTCCTAATGAAATCATTAGGAAGCCTCGGTTAACACTGTTTAAGTTCATGACTTCCGAAAGGCTTCGGAACTATTAAGGGTCCACTACCCTAACTGCTCATTCCACATAGGTTGACGAGAATCCACCTATGTGTGGGATAAAATGTCGAAATTACCGCCTTTAAGGAACCCATTACTCCATATTTGGATACCGATGCACTTTCAAATGCGTTTTATCGGCGACTAACTATTTTTGGCGTAGCTATACAGTTGAGTTGCCAGCTTATTCGTCGGTGGGCTACCAAAGTATTTAACACAGTTGAGTTGCTTAATTATTAGGGTAACACGTATGCCAAGGTGCAATCAAATTTTGTCATTTTAGATACAAGATTTCATTTTAGATATATCACAACAATTTCTTCACTTTTTAACTATTTCATCAAATATCAAGTGGAAAATGCCGTCTGTGAATTCTATGAATTTGGACGGCAGTCTAAATTTTTGTCGTTCGATAATAGGGAATAGAATCTCGCCCCACTCCGTCTCAACATTCCATAGTAGCCTATCTACAGCTAGTGACGTCGTGAAATTGACCCTAATATCGATCAAAACCAATCAAAATCACTCGCTCAGCGCTTCAATCATTCATTCAAATCACTCATTCATTCAAATCACTCCAAAAACGCACCGACATTGTTCCAATATGCTTCGATACTAATCAAAAATGATTTTATCTTTTAACTAAACAAATATCCCTGTGATAACATCTCGTATATTTTCATGATATCATATAGTTATTTTTAGAACAATGATATAATGCGGTTATTTTTAGAAACTTGCATTTCAGTGAGAAATATCGACGAAAACAAGACAAATAGAGAGTGCCTCGACAATTTTCAATTCTCCCAACCTCGTTAGATATCTTTATTCAAAGAAAATACTAAGTACGTATTATATACAATATATATGTATCAATCGAACCAGTCAAAGAATTCCACGATTTTATTGGCTGGTTTTGATTTTTAAGCGCCTGATTCGTCCGTGTTGACACAAAATCAGAAAAGTACGTAGATTTTATCAAAGGGAGACAAAAAATATTAATTGGTCGAAATTATAGATAGTGATTTACCGTTCTCCCATGAAAATCATTCAAAACTCGTTCATCATATTCGAGTTTCATTCCAAAATGATTCCAAAATCATTCCTCTTGTCAATTTTACGATGTCTTAACTGTATATCATGTTGGAGGTAAGCTTGAATGTGTGGATCCAAAATTTCTAAGGGCGGGGGCAATCGATAATGAAATCGTCTTCTAATATTCACCACTGGACATTCTTTGCTGAAATTACAAAGCCGGAGAACACACGTGTTCCCCGGTCCCATCCGGCCTAGATCTGCGTATGAAACGGGTCGAACAGACAGTAAAACATGTCTCGATACCTTCTATCTATCTGGGCGGTAAACTTGAATACACTCTTGATTTACAAGGACGCGATATCCAAAGTTTCGTGATCAAAGGTCAATAGATCGACTAAATAAGGTCTTTGCACTCGATCTTCTCCACGCAGGGAAAGATTCTCACATAATTAAATACCCTTACTCATGAATATCATCAAATATCTTGTGGTTGATATCTTTGACGTTTCTGGAAAATATAATCACTACTGAAGTATTTCATTTAATTCTAACACCGATTTAAACAGTTTTTAATCAGCGGGTTGAGCACCTAACAATGGATTCCTGGTATCGCTCGCACCAGTACTACTATTACATACTTTCCAAGCCTCCAGTTGCTATCCCATTAAGGCCTACGATTGGGACCGTATAATTCCGGCGATAAGGGCCAGGACCTATTTAGACATGTTTACTTACGATAGTTTAGCGCTATGTACAGATACGATTCAATATTGTAAAATGATGATTATGTTCGAGGCCATGACGAACTTTCCCCAACAAGACCTATTTTTGATTATTCTTGTTTATAACAAAATCTTTTATTGGATGTAGCATGATGATCTCGACAGATCATGACCCTCGTTATAAAATTCAGCAACAAAACAAAATTTTATCTTAAAGTTCCCGTCTGTGTTCGTGAACATTTCCGAAACTCAAGACAATGATCTTAGACGACTGTGTACACAAAAACCAGACTTTTATTCTCAAAGATAAGCTTGAATTTGTCATTCCAATATTCTGTAATGCAAATGATTGTGACGCGATGATCTTAATATAGGCCTCACTTAATGAATATTTATGACCCGCAATATTTCGGACTCCAATTTGAAAACCACTCTTATACCGCTCCTGCACGGGGGCCGTATTTCATGTGACCAAAATCTCATTTACATATTTAACTGTATACAGCAGCTCATGCGTTTCACAATTCTAAAAGCCACCGTTTGTCGATCGATTTGTATTTTTATGTAACTCATCTTTCTTGTGACTAAATCAAGAAAGAATATATTATAAAGACCATTCACGATAGAGCGTTTTTTACTCTAAACGCGGACTGTAGCTTAAACCACTAACATGGCTAAATTGGCATATATTTCCGGTATGGCAGGTATCGAGGCGAAAATCGGCCTGCAGATACAGCTAGAACATGGTGAAATTTATAAGTTAAATGATTTTGGAATGATTAAGGAATGAAATTGAATGAGTGTGATGAGCGGGTTTTGAGTGATTTTTACGAGAGGTGGTTCATAATAGGTAATTTCGTCCGATTGGCGATAATTTGTTACCTATCTTTAAAAAAAAATCTACTTTGATGATTCTGTATCTTGACGCACTCATCAGACGCTTAAAAATCAGCACCAGTCAATAATGTCATGCAATTATTTGATTGACTTGCTTGAAATTTTGATAATTTGAACGGTTTCTAAACTATTCTTTACAATTTCAGGGATTTTTCGAGTGATTGGATTGAGTTTTGAATGAATGATTGGAGCGCTGAGCGAGTGATTGTGAATGGTTTTGGTCGAGTTGAGTGGAAATTTCATATGATTAACTGTACGTGCAGTCTGATCTTAGTCTACATATCGACCTGTCCAGATTAACCAAGATTTTGTAATCACAGCTTTTAGTATCAAGAGTATAATTTCACTTAAACCATTCGGTAGGTCAGTGCAAGGCTATTCTAAAAGCCTATAGATATATATATCTTATTATTTTCAAAATTGAAAATAGTAAGGATTATTTTTGCGGGGAATTGTTTATTGGTATCCAGGGCGACACCCCTCGGGTAAGATCGGTTATGACCGGAGAACTACTTTTTTACGATTGTCGTCTGCTATATAAACTCGTGCATCGCCGAAATTCGTCCTCTTCTTAAGCAAACACTCTACAAATGCGGTTCAAAAGTAAGTTGTGTTGAAATGCCCCCGAAGATACGTGGGACGAAGAGGAAAGCGACTACAAGCAACGCAGGAACGGCTGTGAAGTCCGGGCTTGGTACAGACAACACAGCGGCGAGGCTTTTGGAACCTGACGCAGGTATAATCACTCGTAGTAGGGGTAATGTTATTGACTTTGAACAACTTACCCGTAGGCAAACAAGTTTTTGCCCCCCTACAAATACTCCATCTTGCGTCGTAACCAATTATCCTCCATCTCCTGTTACTTCAAATCCTATTGTTAGCTCAGACATTCAAGCACAGCATCACCCAAGTGTGGCCACGTCCGAGCCACTCATACCGTATCTTGAGCCTGTTTTATCTTCGCAGGGTCCGGATTTATTTAGACTAGCCGACGAAGATTTAGCCGCCCATATCCCGGCAGCATTAAAAAGACAAATTTGCCAGGGACGGTACATAAACCTAAGTATTCTCTTGAAGGGAGCAATAGAATTAGAAAGTTTAACATCCGGCTCCCAATTGCTCCTGTCGTCAGGTGGCTGAATAGAGACTAGACCGAAGGAAATCCGCGAGAAAGTGTCCGCTACACGCTACGGACGCTATTTTTTATTTATTCATCAATATATTTGTCGGCACATCCGGATAAAACCCACGAATTACTACATTATATGTGGTCAATACGCGAGTGTGCAGCTCGGCAGGGTGGATTCGTGTGGCGAGAATATGACGAACAATTCCGCTTGCGACAAGCTATCAACCCTTCTTCGTGGGTTAAGTTAAATACAGACTTGTGGTGGCGCTGTATCCAGGTTTCATTCAGGGCACCGCCCGCCATCTCCGTTTCTAAACCCGGGGCGAGGCAAATTTGCTTCTCATTTAGAGTCTGTCTGTACCTGGCCACAGTGCCGTTTCCGCCATGTCTGTACACATTGCGAACTCCCCCGCCCGACAGCTCACTGTCCGTCTAAGTCTAGGTCTAATAATGTCGGTTATCAGTCTGGTAACTTTCGCGGTAATGCCCAACAAGCACCACGCGGTTGAGGCGCAGGGCCTTTTAGTAGAACCGGCCATGCCGTCCATAGGAGTCAGCCCGGTAAATTTCATTTCATTCCGTTGTTAACTTACCATACGAAATATACATTAGGATTGACTTCCCTTGACAACACAGAAACACGTAAACAAAACAATGAGCGTCTAGATGATCATGATCATCCAAACTAATCCATGTATCTAGACGCTCTATCCGGCAGTTAAATTTTCTGCGCCATTGCAGTCACACGTGTTTTTGACAGCTCGTTTTTGTTTTCGAGTTGGCGACTTTTGGCTTTAATTTTTGAATGGCGGAGGCAGCCATAATTATGGAACGCAAATCGGACAACGAGTCTGATATTTCCAAGACAGCTTCGAAGAAGAAAACGTCGGGAAAAAGCTCTACGAAGACTTCGAATTCGACCACGAAAACTAAGAAAGACGACCGGGAGTCTTTGGAAATTATGGAAGACAGACTGAATAAAAAGTTCGAGGAACGTTTCTCGGGTTTGTCGGAGCAATTGGAGAAACTATCTTCTATTCTTACAAGTAAGGTAAGCGAGGAACCAGTTTCCCGGGTTGACAATTCTCGGAATTTGGCCGAGTCAGTACCCGTTTCTACATGTCAGGTCACAGACGAGGCATTTAGTGCTGCTCGCAGACCTTTGATATCCATGGAAAATAGTCTTAATAGAGACTGGTTTGGACAGAAATTTCACAAATAGGGATGATGCAGTCTCGATACAAGTGTCTGAAACAGAAAGACGAAATTGTGGGTTCTATGAGGATTCAGAGATCCATTCTTTGTCTTCTGGGCAAAATGACAATGTGGGTGACACACGATTTAGTAAATACATGTCAGTTAGTGAGGACATCAGAATAAATCTTTGTTAAACATTTTTGGAGAAGATGCCCAGATAAAATCTCAAAAATCTAGTGTTAGCATTATTTTAGATGATGCACAGAGGAACATTATATCGGAGTCGTTTCGATGTGAAAAACCAGACAAACTTTCTTGTTATAAGGACAGTTACAGAAATGATTTTCCGGTACATGAAAAATTGTTTCAAGTGCCAAAACTAGACGATACTGTTGAATCACTTTTGATTAAACGATATGGCCATAGGGCAGCTTTTGGAAATGCTCCTAGTTTATTTAGCAGACCATTGTGTACTATTGAAAGACTGGTATTTCAAAGTCAGATGGCTGCAAGAATGGGAATGATTCTTTCTTGCAACAAGTACTTGGATCTTTGTTGGACTGTTTACAGCAAAAAGATTGCAATTTGGATTTGGCAATTCAAATTACAAGAGATAGTTTTGCTATTTCAACAAAATTATTAGATCAAATGGCCAGAACTGGGGCCTTTCCACATTTGATCCGTAGAAAAGCAGCATTATACCATACAGGTCTTAGTGAACTTAAGGATTATGCTGCGACTGTGAACACTTTACCTTTAACGGCAGAAGGAGTATTTGGCCCTGACTTTGATAACAAATTGAAGGAAAAGCAGGAAAGAAATAAGCAGATTTCCGAGGTCATTCCTGATTCCATGTTCCTTAAACCAAAATCTCTTCCTTCTACAGGTGGCTTTAAGAGAAAATTTCCGGGTTCTTCAGAGAGCACGTCAAAGAAGGGAAGATATGAGGACAAGCCTAAGGGTCAGTCTCGACAGAATTCTGGTTATTCAGGCTTGAGTAACTACAGAATACCTAGAAATTCCTTTAGACAAGGACAAAGAAATAAGGTGAGTTCTTTTCGCAACAACAAATTTACACCAGATAAGAGTTGACAACAATGTCATGATGCTTTTACCAGAAGTCCCAGTAGGGGGCAGACTGAAACATTTTCTTTCAAACTGGGAGAAAATTACTCAGGACAAATGGGTTTTATCGACAATAAAAAATGGTCTTCTGTTAGAATTTTTAACAATACCAAAGTTTAATGGAATAAAGAAAACAAAAGCTCCACCAGACCGATTAGAACTGATTGTGTCAGAGGTAGAAAAGCTTTTAGAAAAAGGTGCAATAGAAGAAGTTCCACAGCAAGAAGCAATGGAAGGTTTCTACAGCACATTTTTCTTAGTTCCAAAGAAAAACGGGGAATTACGCCCAGTGATAAACTTGAAACCTTTGAACAATTACATGATAAAGAAACATTTCAAGATGGACACTTTAGCAAAAGTCATAAATCTTCTGAAAAATGGCGATTATGCAATATCTCTCGATCTGAAGGATGCTTATCTTCATATTCCGATGCACAAATCACACAGAAAGTATCTTCGGTTTTGTGTAAACAACAAGTGTTACCAATTCAAAGCAATGTGTTTTGGTCCAACTCAGGCTCCAAGGGTTTTCACAAAGATTGTCACAGTAGTGGCAGCTTTCTTGCGAATTCACAATGTTCGTCTCGCCTCCTACCTGGACGATTGGTGTGTAGCAAATTCGGAATTACAGGTAGCTCTGGCAGATCGAGAGATGACTCAAGACATATTACTGAAACTAGGATTCATAATAAATGTGGAGTAATCATCTTTGACCCCAAGTCCAATTTTAACATATCTAGGCAGTCTGTTCAAACTTCATTGGGGACTTGTTTTCCCTACATTGGAGAGAATAGAGAAGTTAGAAATGGCAATTCCGAACCTTATAACAGGGGAAAGTACAGCTTTTCAATTTCTCCATGTCCTGGGGCTCATGGCATCATGCATAGAAATAGTTCCGTATGCTCGATTACACATGCGACCTATTCAAATACATCTTATTGCCTTTTGGAAACCAACGTCAAGGGACATGCTAGCAAAAGTTCCAATCATCAGATCATTTGATAGGTCATCTGAAATGGTGGTTAGTTCGAGCAAATACGCTAAAGGGTAGATCCCTTCAACCATGGTCTACGTCAGTGACAATAACGACAGATTCCTCCAAGACAGGGTACGGGGGTCATTTGGAGGGTCAGAAAATTTTTCAAGGGACTTGGTCAAAAGAAGAGTCAAAAAGGCACATCAATTTTTTGGAACTAGATAAGAGCAGTGGTGCATTTCCTCCCTTTTCTGAGGAACAAAAATGTTTTAATCAGATCAGACAACACCACAGTGGTGCAATTCATAAACAAACAGGGGGGACCAAATCTGCCAGGTTGTGTTACCTAGCATGGGACCTATGGCAATTTGCAATCTAGAACAATATGGGAATAAAGGCCGCATTCATTGCGGGGAAAAAGAACATACTGGCGGACCAATAGTCCAGGGTGAAAGTTTGCCTGTCAGAATGGACCCTGAACGACAGAATAGTTCAATCGCTGTTAAATCTCTATGGCCAACCCATGATAGATCTTTTTGCATCGGCAGACAATTACAAAACACCAATTTTTTGCACTTGGTTACCACACAAGAATGCACTAGCAGTAGATGCTCTGTCAATCTCATGGGAGGGAATGATAGCCTATGCATTTCCTCCAATATGCTTTATTCCTAGGGTTCTGCAACACATGGCCCAATTTCAATGCCAAATATTTTTGATAACACCTCATTGGCCCAGACGTCATTGGTACACAACTCTTCTGCAAATGTTAATAGCAGTACCAATAATGTTACCAGTAATCCCAGAAATGTTGGTCCAACCAAAAACAAAGATATTTCACCCAGACCCATGGATATTCAAACTAACGGCTTGGCTGCTCTCAACAGAAATTTTGAAACAAGAGGTTTTGCTAAGCGGGTTAGAAAACTGCTCACAGCCTCTTTGAGAAAGGGAACTCAGAAGGACTATATCAGTAAATTTGCAAAGTTCAATAGCTGGTGTTATGAAAGGCAAAAAGATCCCTATACAGTCTCTTTAATTGAATGCACGGACTTTTTAACCCATTTATTTCATGAGGGTTTGCAGTATAGGACAATTTCAGGATATAGGTCAATGCTATCTGCTGTATTACCACCCATTGACAATTATCAAGTTGGTCAGCACCCATATATAATTAGGTTAATAAAAGGTGTTTTTAATTTAAGACCTCCCACAACAAAATTGTGTCCTGAATGGGACTTAGATAAGGTTTTAAATGTATTACAGAAATACCCATTTGAACCATTACACAAAACATGTTTGAAGTATGTAACATTTAAAACTGTTTTTCTTGTAGCCATCACAACATTCCGAAGATGCTCGGACCTACAATCGTTAAAGATTGGTGAAAGCAATATATCTGTACAAAGTGGGGGTATACTTTTTCTTCGCCAAGGATTATCCAAGCAAGATAGGCAGTCACATTACGGAAGTAGAATTTGGGTTCCAGCATTTCCAGAGAATAAACACCTGTATCCTAAGAGGGCTCTAGCTATATATTTGAAGAGAACTGAAATATTCCGTAGGAAAAAGAATTCAGATGAGTTGACACTTTTCTTATCTTTTATCAATCCACATCAGCCGGTATCATCTCAAACCATAGGTAAATGGATTGTGAATACCATAAAATTTGCATATGATAATGAGATCAGAGTAAATGCTCATTCCACAAGTGCTATTGGATCGTCGTGGGCTCTTTTCAAGGGAGCCAGTATGTCTTCAATTATTGAAGCAGCAGATTGGAAATCAGAATCAACATTCACAAAGTTTTATTTCCGTAATGTTGAAAATAGTGTTTTAAATTGATTTGAAGTACTGTATGTGAAATTATGTATATAGTGGTATGAAACATTTTCATGTTGTATATAGAGGGATAAACATGGTTTTGAACTGTTTGTGTTTTAATGACAATGATGATGATTTGTATATGAAGAGGATATTCCACAGAGGATTCCACCCACCTTCCACTTGGAGGTAAGCTTTAAAATCTATCCTAATGTATATTTCGTATGGTAAGTTAACAACGGAATGAAATGAAATTCAAACATTTGTTTTCAAATTCAAATTTTATGAATGGAGTTGTTAACTTACCATACAATTCCCTCCCTCCTCCCCGGCATTTTCAGAAGGGACTGCAATGTCGCCTTTGTATTTAACTGCCGGATAGAGCGTCTAGATACATGGATTAGTTTGGATGATCATGATCATCTAGACGCTCATTGTTTTGTTTACGTGTTTCTGCGTTGTCAAGGGAAGTCAATCCTAATGTATATTTCGTATGGTAAGTTAACAACTCCATTCATAAAATTTGAATTTGAAAACAAATTTTTGAATTTTAATCTTGCCTTAGCATATACGCCCATTAATATCGACAATTTTGAAAAATATCTTAAAGGTTATGACAGGAAACTAGCGAGTACTCTACTGAAGGGCTTCAAATCGGGTTTTGATTTGCACTACGATGGCCCGAGAGAAGGGCGGACGTGCAAGAACCTAAAATCAGCTATGTCTCGGCCTGATATCGTTCGGCAAAAGTAAAATAAAGAAATCGAGTCGGGCCGTATGGCAGGCCCTTTTGACCATAAACCATTTCCTAAACTTATCGTGTCTCCAATCGGGTTGGTTCCAAAAAAGTCAGCAGGTGATTATAGGTTAATACATCATTTGTCTTTTCCCGAGGGAGAGTCTATTAATGATGGTATAGCTAGGGAACACTGTTCTGTACAATACACCAGCTTTGATGCCGCCATTAACCTTATACAAACCTTAGGCTGGAACTGCAAGCTGTTCAAAATGGATATTAAGAGTGCATTTAGATTGTTGCCAGTAAGCCCTAGGGATTTTGAGCTACTCGGAATCCAATTCGACGGTAAATTTTACGTGGATCATGTGCTTCCGTTCGGGGCTGCAGTGAGTTGCAAGACCTTTGAAACATTTTCGACCTTTTTAGAATTCTGCGTACGATCACGAATGCAGTCGGGCGGGCTAATCCATTATTTAGACGATTTCCTGGGGGGCGATCAAACAACAGTGAAATGCAACGTGCTAATGTCTCTCTTTCTATCTTGTGTGCAGGATTTAAACGTACCTCTGGCAGAAGAAACTAGAAAGCCATGAATGGCTTGAGTCGCTCCACAGGCTTGAAATTCTTGTAAATTAAAGCAATTAAATGTTTTGACTAGATTTTTAGATATTTGGGGTTCTACTGATGTTGAAAATGATTTTCAAAGTTTCAACTATATAACAGATAGAGAAATGACCTCTGCTATTAAAAGACATATTTTTCATCAAATCAAAATTATTTTTGGCTGCATGATAATGGGTCATCCAAAGATCATACCAAAAATGATTGATTGATATCCATCAGTTACATTCTGAGAAAATGTTTTTCATAGTTTCCACTATTTAACATATTGAGAATTGACCTCCACCCATAAAATGTATATTTTCCATCCAATCAAAATAATTTTTGGTACATTGATAAAGGGTCACTCAAGGATCATTCCAGTGAAATTTAGTTGATATCCAAACATCTGATTCTGAGAAAATGATTTTCAAATTTTCGACTAAATAACATATAGAGAAATGACCTCTGCCCATAAAATGCATATTTTTCATCTAATCAAAATAATTTTTGGTACACTGATAAAGGGTCACTCAAGGATCATTCCAGTGAAATTTGGTTGATATCCATCAGTTACATTCTGAGAAAATGTTTTTCATAGTTTCCACTATTTAACATATTGAGAATTGACCTCCACCCATTAAATGTATATTTTCCATCCAATCAAAATAATTTTTGGTACATTGATAAAGGGTCACTCAAGGATCATTCCAGTGAAATTTAGTTGATATCCAAACATCAGATTCTGAGAAAATGATTTTCAAATTTTCGACTAAATAACATATAGAGAAATGACCTCTGCCCATAAAATGCATATTTTTCATCTAATCAAAATAATTTTTGATACACTGATAAAGGGTCACTCAAGGATCATTCCAGTGAAATTTGGTTGATATCCATCAGTTACACTCTGAGAAAATGATTTTCAAAGTTTTCACTATTTAATATATAGAGAAATGACCTCCGCCCATAAAATGCATATTTTTCATCCAATCAAAATAATTTTTGGTACACTGATAAAGGGTCACTCAAGGATCATTCCAGTGAAATTTAGTTGATATCCAAACATCTGATTCTGAGAAAATGATTTTCAAAGTTTCCACTATATAACATATAGAGAAATGACCTCTGCCCATAAAATGCATATTTTTCATCTAATCAAAATAATTTTTGGTACACTGATAAAGGGTCACTCAAGGATCATTCCAGTGAAATTTGGTTGATATCCATCAGTTACACTCTGAGAAAATGATTTTCAAAGTTTTCACTATTTAATATATAGAGAAATGACCTCCGCCCATAAAATGCATATTTTTCATCCAATCAAAATAATTTTTGTTACACTGATAAAGGGTCACTCAAGGATCATTCCAGTGAAATTTGGTTGATATCCATCACTTACATTCTGAGAAAATGATTTTCAAAGTTTCCACTATATAACATATAGAGAAATGACCTCCGCCTATAAAATACATATTTTCCATACGATCACAATGGTTTTCTTGTAGACTGATAAAAGGTCACCCAGGGATCATTCATGTAAAATTTAATTGGCATCCATTGATTAGAATCTGAGAAAACTCACTTTTTACCATATTTGGAAATTAGCCACGCCCATTAAATCCACGTTTTTCATTGGATCAAAATTTCTTGAACAACTTTGAAAGAGGGTCACCCAAGGATCATTCCTGTGAAGTTTGGTTGAAATCCATCCAGTAGTTTCTGAGAAGAAGATTTTTAAAGAAAAGTTTACGACCGCACGCACGCACGCACGGACGGACGGACGGACGCACGACGGACACAACGCCATGACAATAGCCCCAGTGGCTTTCAGCCAGTGGAGCTAAAAACCGAGGGTCCGTCAGAAATTCTTTGTTTTTTGGGCCTCGAGCTAGACTCCATCAAAATGGAGGTTCGTATACCGTTTGCAAAAATCGAGGAAGTAATTGCAAAAATCAAGGAAATTTTGGCAAAAAGAGGACAACGCTTAATTCAATGCAATCTTTGATTGGTTCTTTAAATTTCTGTTGTCGCGCTATATCCGCAGGCAGACCATTTTGTCGTCGACTCATCAATTCGATATGCGGTCTGACTAAACCGCACCACCATTTGCATGTAACCAAAGCAATGAAACGGGATTTGCAAGTCTGGTTGTCTTTCTTCCAACATCATAACGGTATATCCGTATTCAATGATCGCTTCTGGGTTTCAAACTCGGACGAACAACTGTACACTGATAGCGCAGGTGGTAAAGGCTTAGGTTTTGGCATCTTTTTTAAAGGGCACTGGTGCGTGGCGAAATGGCCGGAGCTGTGGCACATCATGGGCATAACAAGGGATATCACTACATTGGAACTCTTCCCTATTTTCGTGGCAATTTGCATCTGGGGGGAATCGTTGAGGAATAAGAAAATTAATTTTCACTGCGACAATCTGGCTGTTGTACAAATAGTCAATACCTATTCCGCGAGATCAGACCGAGTTATGCAGCTAGTCAGACCGCTGGTAATGAAATGTTTAGAGCTTAATATAGTGATTCGCGCGAGTCATGTGCCAGGTATCTCAAACAATTTATGTGACGCGCTATCACGGTTTCAGGTTTGCCGATTCAGGGCCATGGCCCCAGATGCCGATCCGGATCCGACACCTATTCCCGCCCATCTTTGGATCATATTCAAGGAAGGGCACTGAGACTGGTAACAGAGAGTCTAGCACCAAATTCAAGAATTGCATATTACAACGGAATAAGTGCCTTTAATAAACTTAGAGAAGAATATTCTTTACGCGTATGTTGGCCGGCAGAGATTAACAATGTAGTCGTATTCGTCTCTTACTGCTTTGAAAGAGGCTTAGCGACAAGAACAATTAAGACTTATGTATCGGGCATTAATTACATGCACTAGCTGAATGGCTGGCAAGACGTGAGCCAATCTTTCGTGCTAAATAAAATGTTGCAAGGTTGCTCACGTTTAAGAAAATCGATTGACAACAGAGCGCCATTAACGTTACCTATTCTCAATGCTCTTATAGGGCAGCTACAGTTCGTTTGCTATAATACATATGAAATGAACCTATTTACAGCAGTCTATGTCCTTGCATACTTTGGCTTGTTTAGAGTAAGCGAATTGGTTTTGGTGTCTAAAACGGTTCCTAATAGACATTTACAGTTATCAGACATTGTTTTTGACCATGAAAATGGGGTATTATCAGTAACTTTGAGACAATTCAAGACTAATCAGTCCGCAAAGCCAACCATTTTGCGCATACCGTGCGAGGACTCGAACCTCTGTCCTGTTAAGTGTTTGAGGGATTTCCTGCTTATAAGACCAGTCCGCGATAATTCCTTATTTTGTCACGCAGATACCACACCCTTGACCCGAGTGCAATTCGCTTCCGTCCTAGAGAAGTGCATTTCACGCACTAAGTTTAGGGACTTATGCTACAAAACGCACAGTTTTCGCATAGGTAGGGCTACAGATTTAGCATGGGATGGGAAACCTGATGAAAACATCATGCAATTAGGTCGTTGGCATCGAAATCATACAGATCTTATATTCGTTAATCAAGATCTATACCAAATCAGACTTTTTTTCAAGTCGTATAATGATATGTTAATTGTTTTTATTTTAGAGATCTGGGTTCTGGGCGATTCGATCCCATATTGGGCTGGAGTTCGCGCAGTGGAAACGGGCAAGCCGAACCTCAAACTGGATGCAAGTATTGCATGGAGGGGACGACGCGGGATGTCTTGGAGACAATTTCGTAGAGAAATTGAATGCCATGTCCTCCTTCGAGCGGAACCCAAAGTCATTTTGGTGCATCTTGGTGGAAACGATTTAACGTCGTTATCGTTAACGTCCATCCGCAATATTATCCGGCGTGAGTTCAGTTAACTACGTATGGCAGTTCCTGGAGCAGTAGTTGTGTGGATAGATATCCTGCAGCGAATCTCCGGGAACTCGGCCGCTTACACGTTCCAAACGATTGAAGACAAGCGAAAGAGAATAAATCGTTACGGGCGATTGCAGGCGTCTTTGCAAGCTAGGTCGGAAGCATTGCGGGTCGACATTGACGTTAGTACCCCAAGTTTCTATCGTCGGGATGGAGTACATTTGTCGGAGGTTGGACTTGAAATGTATCTCATGAGTTTTAAAGACGTAATTTTGAAACATGTCTGTTCTGAGTAATTGTTCATTGTTCTTATTTGAAATTTAAACTAGTTTGACCGAAAATAAAAAGCATAGTGTCAAAATAATAAATAAATAAATAAAAATAAATAAAAAAAATAAAGATCGGCTTGGTCGTACACGAATTTAAGTCCATGGTAAAGTCGCGCATTGTTGTCAGAATTTGGGGGATAAATTTTGTGAAATTTCTGGTGGCGGAAAATTCTGCAATTTCTTCAATTCTTAGAAGACGATCGGCGATGTTCGGGTTGCTATAGTCGCGAAAATTTGTTTACTCTAAGCAGTATGGATCGGGTGCTTAATGCATATATCCGCCATCCTGTATTCAATTTCCTACCGCGATCATACGCCATATCTCAAACATTGTGGAATGTGGATTTAAAGCCCGTAGTCAATGGGCTATATTATATATTTATAAGTAGAACGTTGTGTTGTGTTTTCCCTCTAGTCATAAAATAAATCTTATTGTTTTCAAAATTGAAAATAGTAAGGATTATTTTTGCGGGGAATTGTTTATTGGTATCCAGGGCGACACCCCTCGGGTAAGATCGGTTATGACCGGAGAACTACTTTTTTACGATTGTCGTCTGCTATATAAACCCGTGCATCGCCCAAATTCGTCCTCTTCTTAAGCAAACACTCTACAAATACAGTTCAAAACCCGCCCGCCTGCTCCTTTAGATAGGACTTCGTAGAAGTATAGTTGTGAATGTGTTGGCTCCCCGATCTTCATATCGTTTCAGGTCTGCAGTTATTCCAATCATGTATATACTACGGGACTGTTACTGGCCGAAGCTGAATCCTGAAAAGACACTATAAATCTGTTATTGTGATATGTTTGTCGCGGTAGGGACATTGTACATTTCAATTTACCCAGTGCCAATGGCGCTTTCAGATCCGGGTCCCCGGCATCTCTTGCTGTTCAGTAGCTAGTTAAATTTCGGATCCGATCTCAAGTAATCATAGTATTCGAGTACATGGTAGAAACATGGGTTAACGCGACCGTAATATTTGTAGGCTCAAATTACATTTGTGATGTATGTTTTCTCTGGGCGAAACATGCTAATGTTTTAACTACGTTCAGTTTGCTCAGTGGCACATATGCTATCGGACAGGGTGACTTTGACGCTTGGCCGCATGCATTATCAAAGGTACATTGCTCTTCCTAGTAATATTGCAACAACGGATTGATATAAACGGATCGAAGTAGAGGTGCATAAAATGCAACTTGTATTGTCGAATGCAGCCCGCAGGTCGGTGATGAGGTGCACAGTAGGTTGCTTAATACAAAAGAACACCACGTGTTTTGTTGATAAAGGTTCATTGTGGTTGTCGGTGCTAAGGTTCACCGTATGTTGTCGGTGCTAAGGTTCACCGTGTGTTGTCGGTGCTAAGGTTCACCATATGTTGTCGGTGCTAAGGTTCACCATATGTTGTCGGTGCTAAGGTTCACCATATGTTGTCGGTGCTAAGGTTCACCGTATGTTGTCGGTGCTAAGGTTCACCGTATGTTGTCGGTGCTAAGGTTCACCGTATGTTGTCGGTGCTAAGGTTCACCGTATGTTGTCGGTGCTACGGTTCACCGTGTGTTGTCGGTGCTAAGGTTCACCATATGTTGTCGGTGCTAAGGTTCACCATATGTTGTCGGTGCTAAGGTTCACCGTATGTTGTCGGTGCTAAGGTTCACCGTATGTTGTCGGTGCTAAGGTTCACCATATGTTGTCGGTGCTAAGGTTTACCGTATGTTGTCGGTGCTAAGGTTCACCATATGTTGTCGGTGCTAAGGTTCACCGTATGTTGTCGGTGCTAAGGTTCACCGTGTGCTGTCGGTGCTAAGGTTCACCGTGTGTTTTCGGCGCTACGGTTCACCGTGTGTTGTAGGTGCTAAGGTTCACCGTATGTTGTCGGTGGTAAGGTTCACCGTGTGCTGTCGGTGCTAAGGTTCACCGTGTGTTGTCAGTGCTAAGGTTCACCGTGTGTTGTCGGTGCTAAGGTTCACCGTGTGTCGTCGGCGCTAAGGTTCGCCGTATGTTGTTTGCCCATTGTAAGTTAGTAAACTGTACATGTATGTTGTTGGTCCAAAAGTTAACTTTCGTTGCTGGCGTTAAGATACATAATATTGGTGTTTGTGGCACACCAGTTTTGGTTTGTTTGCATCAATAGTTGCACCTTTGTGCTCCTGGTTTGTATCTATACACCGTACATATCCTAAGAGTGACTGAAATATTAGCGTCTAAAGTTTCCCTGTTCCTGTCGTTCAAATTCAGTTGACGTTTTATGAAGGAGTTGAGTCCAGAATTAATTCATATAAAATCTAATATAGGGTTATCCGTGTGTTACCCGTTAGAATGCGTACCACGGAGCGGAAAATTCTGCAATTTCATCAATTCTTAGAAGACGATCGGCGATGTTCGGGTTGCTATAGTCGCGAAAATTTGTTTACTCTAAGCAGTATGGATCGGGTGCTTAATGCATATCTCCGCCATCCTGTATTCAATTTCCTACCGCGATCATTACGCCATATCTCAAACATTGTGGAATGTGGATTTAAAGCCCATAGTCAATGGGCTATATTATATACTGGCCAAAAGTCTTAACCGGCCACTTTAAAAATGACGATAACTCTTTTAAAAGTTATAACATTTTAAAGAAATTTGATGTGTGAATTTTTAAGCATAATGTACGTGGATTTCCATTATGATTTTTCAATTGAAATCAAAGGATGTGTAATAAAGGAAAAGCTCAAAAAGCTCTAAATCTTAATAGAGCTCGGGATATTACACTTTCAACAATTCAAAAACCGCAAATCGTTAGCTGCAACCCAGACCAAGAAAAAAATTGGAAAACATTGTCAATTTTGTGTGACCTTTGTTTACAGGAGAAACAGAAAGAATAGGAGGCATGGTAAAATGGTGTTTAAATTCAACCGGCAAACAATTTTATCTAGCGAATATGCTCAAATATGGTCTGGTGTGGAAAAAACGATGTATCAAACTTATTTTTTTCCACATATCCTACATTTTGTGACTCAACGGGAATTATTTGTCTATATTTTATGCATTTTTGACGAAAAAAATGTTTTAGGCGTTGTTTCTAGGAACCGTTTTCTGCACACATAAGCTCTATCACTTTCTTCTAGGGCCATATGCCGCGCACAATTGTCGATTATTTTCAGTTTTTTTCCTATGTCTATGTTGCAGCTAACGACCCATGAGACAAAAATCGCTACATTGACAGTATTTTGAGTGGCTCTTTGTTAATTTAGAGCTTTTTGAGCTTTTCTCATGTTGCGCTTTAAATTCCATGAAATAACGGTAACTTTTCTCCAAAATCATCCGGAAAGTTGCTTAAAAATTCACATGGCAAATTTCACGAAAATCCAAACACTACTGAAAAAAATATCTTTGTTTTTAAAGTGGCCGGTCAGAAGTTTTGACTAGTATATATTTATAAGTAGAACGTTGTGTTGTGTTTTCCCTCTAGTCATAAAATAACCATGGACACTCAGGGTTGTTTTGCGCTTAACCCTCTCATTGCTTCCAAAACTCTTATCTTAAACGCAAATTTAGGGGAGGGGGTTGGGGCTAGACTGTCGCAAAGCGGACTCATACCCCTCTACAAGTGCTTGTCCATAATGAAAATCCATTTTCCACCAAAGGGCCATTACTCTGTCGAAAGTCAATGAATCGTTATCCAAATATCACTAGCACATTTCTGCTTGATACTGATCTAAAGTGTAAAGTTTTAGTGAAATCCGCCCATTAGAAGCTGAAAAATTGAGTGGACACGAAAAAACTACAGACAGCCGACAGGACCGGACCGACCGACAAGCTGACTCCTATAAATATCACAATGCAGGCTGAAAACTGTTTGAACTGACCCTATCACGTGATCAAGGTGGCATACGCTATTCGTTCGTTTTCGCTGATGTTCGATTCGGGTTTCAAATTCTCTTAAAAGTGAAGATAAGGGTGATAGCATCGACTTCTTGGTACAGTTAAGAACATCGTGAAGCTGACAAGATTAATGATTTAGTCGAGGTCTAGGAATGGAATTGAATGCGTGTGTCGAGCGAGTTTTATGTGAACTTCAAGGGGGCTAATCCATTATAGCTAATTTTGTTCAATATGAACAAAATTAGCTATATCTATTACCTCCCTTCAATAAAATATGCATACAAGTTCTATAAATAGCTTTATATATTTTTCATTTTGAATATAGATGTTGATCTCACCTTTTTAAGTGATTTTGGAGCGTTTTTGAATGATTTGAGTGAGCGTTTGGAACGAATGAATGGAGCGATGTGAGGGCGATTTAGAATGATTTTGATTGGAATGAGTGTCAATTTCACAATGTTCTTACCCGTAAGTGTGTACTTGCGTATTTTTATCTATCACATGGGTTAACTTATTTACGAAAGTGTTGCGTTTTCCCCGTGATATCTTCGGTGGGCGACGAAAAAGTCGTAAATACAGCTTCAATAGAGCTGTATTTGCGACTTTTTTGGCCATCAAACAACAAAATTTCTCTTCGAAAATGTTCTAGATCCTTAGTAGGTCGAATCATATTTGGGTTACAGCGACATGCAAAACGCCCCATGCTTTAATGAGATTTAATTTTTCGTATACTTAGTGAAAAAAGAATTTTCAATGATATGGTAATTATTTTTACATAAACATCGATTATGAAAATGCAAGTAAAAAGCTTTCAATTGCATAATTTTGCTTTCAATTGCATAATTTTGCAATACCGTAAGATTAATTATCCCCACCGAGGATAAAATTTTGATAATTCTTAAGAAAAACGAAGCACATCACTCTCTTTTTGTAGGTCGTGTCCCAAAATGACACGAGTGATAGTTTTTGGAATAAGGAATTACGCCCTATACCAGTCATCCGAGATCACGTGCCCGTGTTCCAATAATATTAAATTCAAGACGGTACATTCTTAACCATTCGAACCATTTTGAAATCGGAAAAAATATGAAAAAGACTGAAACCGAAATTGTGATGCAAAAACATTTTTAGTTGTGGGATATAAAAAAAACCCCATCAAGGCTGTAGTTACGAAGTTTTCGTATCAAACGGCGATTTGTCGTCCAAGTTGAGACACTTTAATTGACACCAGTCGGAATACCTCGCTATCAAATAGGGAGCTTTATTATTGTTCTTTGGCTTAGAAACATTTTCTGCATACTTCAGTTCGAGTTAAGAGGGTATAAGGAAAGTGAGAGACGTTGTATGATCTCAAAACTTATTGGCGTAATAATGAAAAAAGCTCAGCTGAGTACAGGTTGAAAATAAAAGATATACGAGGGATGATCCAGAATTTCGTTAAACGGGCTAATAACTTTGGCATTTCTGGCTTGTTTAGTATATAATTTGGTGAATGTGCAGTTTAGTAACTGCGGAGTTCATATATAGTATTATTTTTGCAGAATTTTCTTGCGCGGCCTACGAATGCGTTACCATAGTAACACATGTATGCTTAGGCGGGGGGCGATTGAAAATCTGTTAAATAAATCAAGTTTTCTGTAAGTTTTCAGAAACAGTGGTTGAAAATCCTTGGCTAGATTTAAAAATACGTTAATAGAAAATTATTGGTTATTTTTTAAGCTTGTTGGGAGACTTTTACGGACACAGAATATTATAATAACACAGAATATGCGAGAAAAAATTGACAAGACGTCAAAACCAAAATATGGATGTCGTTTATTTTTCGATTTTTTTTTCTCGTGATCTATGTTTGAACCCAAACATTTCAGATATTTTTTAAAAAATGATAAAAATTTGCAGAAGAGAAGTTTTCGTAAAGCTATTCTGGATATTAAAAGAGGGCCAGGCTTCGTTGAAGGATTTAGAATGGTTTAAGTGAGTTTGAATGAACGAACTAATCCCAAACGATTCTCATTTTCCAAAATAAAGGTCCTGTATCTGGAACTCAACTTTACTAGAAATACCATGCATATAGAAAATGTAAGATAATTTGGTTCCAAATGCTATGTGGATAATTTCTGTAAATTGGTTTATCAGGCACAGAAAGGAATAAGATTTAGCAGACGTTATGTAGAAGAGTGTTAATAATGACGTCGCGTTTGACGTTCTAGCTCCCCCGCCTACATGCAGGGTCTCTGTCTTCATTTATACCCTTAACAGCCGCTATTGAGTGTAAGCATATAAAATTTTGCATGTTTATCACACAGATGATGTATTAAAAGACTATATAATTTTATTTTGATAGTAAGCTTTTCTGTAGATTTATAACCTCATTATACGAACTTTTGGATCAACCCTCGTACATGCAAAATGATTAAAAAAAAAAATCCTTTGTATGTTTCAGTATTTTGATAAAATAGAAAAAACGTGTACATGCTTTTCTGTCAAAAAAGTGCAATAAAGAATAGCTTACAATAAATGAATTTCCTTTTTTCGCGCTATTCTCGTGCACTCTGAGGTCTTTAATTTTCGTTTTTGTGACCCGTCACGCTTAAAGGAACCATCTTGGTAGCGCGTTACGTGTCGACCTGTGTGCGGATTTCGCAGACTGGCTAGGGTCGAAACTTTTCGCAATAGGCTTATTTTCTGAATCTAGAATGTTCAATATTCCTTCCAGTGAAAGAATTTTTGAAATGTGACTTCTGGTTGACCAATGCTGGACCCAACTTCATTTTCAAATATTTACCTTACATAGTTCCCGGATGGTCCCTTTTCGCGTGACGGGTCACATTTATATTGGTCACACTCCTGTCTGATTTGGCCATGTTAAATTATATAGTAAATTGGCACATTTTGACAGTATGTAGCTCCCCCAAAAAATTCGCTTGGGCTATAAAAGTTTGCAAGTCTTAAAGACAATTCTTTGTTCTTGAAATCTATGTCCAGAAAATGCAATCATGAGCGGTTCATTTTCTCACAATTTTTCATGGCGCACAAGTACCCTAAAAATTCTCATGGTTTTCCTTACTTGGGAACCACCATCAAAGGTCAGGCTCTCAGAAAAAAAAGTTCCCACTTAGATTCATTTAAAACTATGCATGAAATGTAGCAGAGGTCTGGCACATAGCTGAACCCCCTTTCAAGCACTTAAATGTTATTTAAAAATTAAAACAATGTGGCAAAAGGAGCACACCATTTTTTCTAACCGGACTATTTTAGGGTACAACGACCTCGGAAGTAATTCAAGACCGGAGCGGATCCTTTTTTTTTTTTAATTTTTGACAAAACCTCTTTCAACTTATGCATATGTGTATTTCAACATGCCTTGTTTCTAATTTTTTTTCAAAAATATGACTTAAAAGTAAAATGGGAGGAGAATTAGTACAATCATTCGACAAATCATTTAGGCATAAGGATATGGTGTATGGGAATTATTTATTTATGGGAATTGAGATAGAGTACGTTCCGTATTTCCTGTTACTCTTCCCTAATAGTACCTTCACAAGGACAAAAAACTTAATAGCCACTGCGTTAGTCTACCAAGCCGTAAATGGGTAGCAAAGGAGGAAAACCCTTTAAAAAAATTCACTGCCTCTCGAATTTCTCACGCAAAATTGATAATATCCAGAAGGAGTAAAACTAGAGGCGCTTGAGCGCCTGATTCGCTCCAAATGATTATTAGGGGATGATAAGGCAGTTAAAAATAAGGATCATTCCAGTGAAATTTGTTTGAAATCTAAAAATAAAACTTTCAATACTAACAGAATGTTACTGCATAATATACTGGTACTTTGTCCACAAAATTTTGATTGTAGATCTTTCCACTTTTCTTTTAACACCACTATAAGGGTGTTACTTCACAATAATTGTTTGTCACCAAAACAAAATTCTATCTAAAGATAATAAGAAGTAAACTATTAAATCCAGTATTTTATTCTGCCAAATGCCTTAGATGGAATTCAACTCAGCTTTTTCTTCCCCACTCTGAACCTCAGTAGGCCACTTTACACCTCATTGTGCAGAGTGACCCTAAACGTTCAACTAAACTGACCAATTCTAAGGGGGTATCTCATACTCCCTATTTCACCTAATGTTTCTACACATTTGGATTCTAACAAAGCTTATGTTCCTTCTAACCTACAATCTTTACATCCATTAAATTATATGAGCTTAAAAAACTAGAAAGCCATGAATGGCTTGAGTCGCTCCACAGGCTTGAAATTCTTGTAAAAGCAAATAAATGTTTTGACTAGATTTTTAGATATTTGGGGTTCTACTGATGTTGAAATCATTTTCAAAGTTTCAACTATATAACAGATAGAGAAATGACCTCTGCTATCAAAAGACATATTTTTCATCAAATCAAAATAATTTTTGGCTGCATGATAATGGGTCACCCAAAGATCGTACCAAAATTGTTTCATTGATATCCATCAGTTACATTCTGAGAAAATGTTTTTCTTAGTTTCCATTATTTAACATATTGAGAAATGACCTCCGCCCATAAAATGCATATTTTTCATCCAATCACAATAATTTTTGGTACACTGATTAAGGGTCACTCAAGGATCATTCCAGTGACATTTGGTTGATATCCATCAGTTACATTCTGAAAAAATGATTTTCAAAGTTTCCACTATATAACATATAGGGAAATGACCTCCGCTCATAAAATGCATATTTTTCATCCAATCACAATGATTTTTTGTAGACTGATAAAGGGTCACTCAAGGATCATTCCAATGAAATTTGGTTGATATCCATCAGTTACATTCTGAGAAAATGATTTTCAAAGTTTCCACTATATAACATATAGAGAAATGACCTCCGCCCATAAAATGCATATTTTCCATCCGATCACAATGATTTTTTGTAGAGTGATAAAGGGTCACCCAAGGATCATTCATGTAAAATTTAATCGGTATCCATTGATTAGAATCTGAGAAAACTCACTTTTTACCATATTTGGAAATTAGCCACGCTATTAAATCCATGTTTTTCATTGGATCAAAATTTCTTGAACAACTTTGAAAGAGGGTCACCCAAGGATCATTCCTGTGAAGTTTGGTTGAAATCCATCTTGTAGTTTCTAAGGAGAAGATTTTTAAAGAAAAGTTTACGACCGGACGCACGCACGCACGCACGGACGGACGGACTCACGACGAACACAACGCCATGACAATAGCCCCAGTGGCTTTCAGCCAGTGGAGCTAAAAATCATCATTTAGGTGATACCAAAAGGGTGGTCAAATATTAACTTTATATGTTGAAATGTCCTCTGCCAATATAGAGCATGCTGTTCATCTAATCAAATATTTTTTGCAGCTTGATATAACTTCACAGAAATAAAATTCCTATGATATTTGGTTGAAATCTATCTGTTTGAACTTTGAAAAAAGTTTGTTTACCCCATATTGGATATTACACCACATAACATATCAAAAGAAATGACCCCTGACAATAAAATACATATTTTGCATCTGATCACAATAATTTTTTGCAGACTGATAAAGTATCACTAAAGAATCATTCGAGTGAAATTTGGTCGATATCCATGAGTTAGATTCTGAGAAAATGATTTTCAAAGTTTTCACTATATAACATATAGAGAAATGACCTCCGCCCATAAAACTGATCACAATATATATTTACAGACTTGTAAAGGATCATTAAAGAATCATTCAATTGAAATTTGGTTGTTATCCATTATTTTGATTCTGAGAAAATTATTTTCAAAGTTTCCACTATATAACATATAGAGAAATGACCTCCGCCCATAAAATACACATTTTTCATCTGTTCACAATAATTTCTGGTAGACTGATAAAGGGTCACTCAAGGATCATTCCAGTGAAATTTGGTTGATATCCATCTATTACATTCTGAGAAATTAATTTTCAAAGTTTCCACTATATAACATATAGAGAAATGACCTCCGCCCATAAAATACACATTGAAGAGAGAGAGAACGTATGTGTGTGCGGGAGAGGGCGAGGTTGTATCACATGATATAATTATGTATAATTTGTATTTTATAAAGATGATGTACTGTATATGTATAAGTCTGAAATAAAGATTCATATTTTCCATCCGGTCACAATAATTTTTGGTAGACTGATAAAGGGTCACTCAAGGATCATTCCAGTGAAATTTAATTGGTATCCATCCATTAGAATCTGAGAAAACTCACCTATTACCATATATGGAAATTAGCCACGCCCACTGCAGCCATGATTTTCAACCAATTTAAATTCTTTGAAGGAATCTGATAGAGGGTCACCCAAGGAACATTCCTGTGAAATTTAATTGAAATCCATCCAGTACTTTAGGAGGAGAAGATCTTTAAAGTAAAAGTTTACGGACAGACGCACGGAAGACGGACATCACGCCATGACAATAGCCCGCTGGCCTTTTGGCCAGTGGAGCTAAAAAGGTAAATAGCTATTCATAGCTAATGTTAATTTTTAACTGTACCTCGTACAAACCCCGACTATAAATAAAGATTATAATGTATTATATTACATATATAACATACGCAGTCGCGGCAACAAAATACGAAGTTAGGAAAGCAACATACGAAGTCGGGACAGCCAAATACGAGATCGAGACATCCACATACGAGGTCACGACAGCTACATACGAAGTCAGAGCAGCTACAAACAACAGGGATCCCACAGACTTCATAAAGTAAAATTCCCTTACCTTTTCCTGACTAAATTTCAAAATTCCATGACCAAAATCATTGGTATTTACCGATCATATGGGATCATAAATAACACAAATTATCAACAAAATATGCTGTCTAATGACATACAATGACAATCACATCCATGCCTTTTCGGCAGAAATTGCCATACCCACATGTTTGTTTTTCCTTTACTTTTTTTTAAAAAATTCCACTTCTGATTCTGAAATTCACTGACTTTTCCCTCACTTTTGCCTTATTTCTAAATTTCCCTGATTTATTTCAAAATTCCATGACTATTCCCTGACTTTGAATTTTTTCCATCTCTGCCTGACTTTTCCCTGACCGTCGGAACCCTGATACAAAGTCGAGGCAGCAACATACAAAGTCAGGACAGCAGCATGCTAGGTCAGGACAGCTATATACGATGTCAGGGCAGGGCAGCTACACAGCTCATAAAGCAACCTTTATTCAGCACGCAGTGTAGATTCTGACTCAATATTTGTAATATACAGGATGATCAATACCCTTACTAGGGCAGACAAGAAAGTGTCTAGAAAGTGTATTTAGTGAAGCTATTTGGAACATTTCGTATTGCTATCAATCATCACCAAACACAAGCTTTTGATTGAATAGAATTTTTTTTCACATAATTAGAATTGTCTAGTAATTATATACCTTATATGAACTTAATCTTATTTGATTGAAAGCTTGTACATTAAGATTTTTGAATTTGCGAGAGTTTTTTAACCCTCGTCATGCTGAGCCCAGAATATTCCTGCCTTGGCAGGAGCTATAGACAAACATCAGCCTCTGCATATGTGCAGTCTGATCTTTGTCTATACCAACTCTTTTTCCTTTTCTGAAACAGAAAAGATTTAAAAAATTAGTTTTCAAAAATAATACCCACTCACATTTAGTGCATTCAGTACTTTGAGCACTTTGAATTTATTGTAATTTTGCCTACATTTTTTATTCGGCATGTTAAGATATCAGGCCATTGTGTCAGGGCTTTAGCAAGTTAGTTAACTATCTGAAAATGCTACATTTACTGCATCTCATAGATTGCGAGATGATTTTTGAATTTTTTATTTCTTTTTAAAATGGACATTCATACAAATTACCATAGACCCACTGGGTAGAGGGTTTGAAACCAAACGCTTAACCTTTGTAGGGACGAATCTTCTTATGCTACATATGTATCATATACTCTAGACTAAAAGCTAGGAAGGCAAAAATTCAAAGTAGCCTTAATGAAATGCTTTTATTTTAAATTCAGACCCATGGAACCCAGCCCTTTACCCCAAGAAGAAGAAGAGCACCGCCTACAGGTGCCTACTCTTGTCTGAGTGCTGGTTTGTTGATAAAAGTCAAAAGGGGGATAATTTGCACAAATGCATCCAGAGTTAACCCCCTTGATAGTATAGGTTGCTCTTTTGATGCTAAAGAGGTGTGCCAAGTTTCATGTGAATGTTTTATGTACAACCAGAGATATCACAAAAAGTCAAAGTTACGTTGCAAAAATGACCATTGACAATGACGACGCTAAGGCTATAGCATTACCTCGGATTTTCTCTAAAAACAGCCAAGCTAACCATTTGAACAAGATACATAAGGCCTTATAGTGTCAAAGAGAACATTTTTGAAATTGCTCTGTTGAGCAGTTTGTTCAAGCTAAATTTACATTATTTTGGTTGCCCATCTGTATTTTGATAAAAGAAAATGTTAATAATCACATGGAACATAGTCTATTTGAAAATATCAATAAGTTTTTTTACCCATGAGGATTATATAAAAATATCAAAATAATACAATATGGTGGACAAAAAAACATATGCATAATTATTTGCAATACGAAGCTTTAAATATACAGACATGATGAGAAAATATGATCGTAGCTCTGTTTATTTCACTTGAAAGTGAATTTAAGCAAGATGAACACACATCCAATGATCACAAAAGTTCACCTTTTGCCCCGAGTTCTCGGGTGAGTAAAAATAGTCGTCTGCCACTTTTAATGCCTATGGTGGCTTGGTAAGTAAAGTAAAACGTGTATTAAGTGACCACACAAAAAAGAATGGCAGCTTAATACATGTTGTTTTTTTCATACCTATCAAAAACATTATTTGGACTGATTGTGTATATTTCAGTGAATTTCTCAATAATCTTAAGTCGTTCAAACTCAATCAAATCGTCTCATTGACACAGTCCAAATGAATTCTAACAACAAAGGATTCATTAACAATACTCTATATACCGATAATACCTACTTTTTAAGATGTTTTGATTTAGAGAATTGGTTTTTAAGTGATCGCTTAATGAAAATGGTCCCTTAATAGATGTAGTCACTTTAGCAAGATGGACGGTATAAACAAGAACAAAATGAAGACATATAGACATAAAATTATATTTACAGTACAATAAAATTAACATATTTTCGTTTTCTATTTATCTTGAAGCAAATTCTTATGGAACCTATGCAAAACAAATGACTTTTACATGTGTATAAAATTTATCAAGCCAAACTAAATCCAATTTTTCTTCATTTTCATCATTAAATTTGTTAACTTCTCTAAGCAATAATTTGCCATGACTAAACTGTTTAGAGAAATTTTGAATTATTTTTAAAAGAGTTTCTTGTTTGCCTGTTTTGCATTCTCAAGTTATCAAGCTTATACTCTATTTGGTTCTATTTCCCATATTTCTCTGACCCAAGTATTTAGGTATCTAAGCAATTTATTGTCGATTATTATCTATAGAAGATAATACTCAAATAATAAAAAATAAAAGGTGTTCAATTCATACTCGCTGATCCCATTACCAGAGGGTGGAATTTAAGACAAGTCCAAGTATAAATAGATTGCACACAATCATCAAAAGTTTAATTGAAAGTCCAGAAAAATCTAAAATCCGAATACAGATACTCAGATGATAAACATTGTATGAAATGGAGAAATTGCTTATTCGATGCAATTTCTGCTTTATTCACAATGTTTTTCTTAGATATATTAAAAAAGTCTAGTTTGTGTAGCAGATGTGTAAACAATAGCACTACAATTAAATGCCAAGCTTGGTGGTATATCCATAACATAGGGCTAAGTATATGTATTATCCTTTTTCCTGCTAAATCTAAAATTCATTTCAAACAAATTGCCTATTTTCAGGTTATTTTCAACCAGCCTTGCTCAAGTTTTTCTCACAATAATTAAAAAGAAAGAAGGCAGTATAGGCTAAGATCATACTGCACATATGTGCAGCCTGATCTTAGTCTATACTGTCTGCTAAAGCTTTTTGAAAAGCAGAAATATAGTTTGTATAGTAGGATAAGAATATAGCAAATATTTGTATCTAAAACCAAAGGCACACTCTGAATCTGTTGCTATCAGTTATGAATCTTTAAGTTAGGATGTAAAGGTTTCAACTTCATGTTCCGAGAAAGTCCAATCCGCAATCCAGTGCTCGGTGATTTGAGACTATCGCCAACTGCAGGTGATTTACTGTTTGACGGAGCTGAAATAAGAAGATCAGTAAATCATTCTGGCAAATTTTATACAAAAAGCACTGCGTAAGTGTGCCTGATGCTTGACTGTTAGGTGATGGAAAGTGGATACAAAAAAAGCCAAGATGGGTCAATATTTGCATAAAAAGGTACTGTATTTAATGTTATCCCCCTCGCCCCTTTTTCCATTGTCCAAGTTTTTGCAAGATTGCAAAAAAGATGGCAACATCAACAAGGGCTTAGCAAGTGATAGAACCATTTATCTTTCATTGAATGAAAAACAACTAGAGCTGTTTGAGCAGCTGATTTGCACCACAGGCCTGAGTCTAGTGATGAGTGAGAACTTAAGTGAGTGAATAAATGAATTAATGCTTGTTTCATGTAAAAAAAAAGTGTTTTTAAGAGTCACATTCTGAAAATATTTCTGCAAAGAAACATTCAAGATCAAATTAATGAATAACATAAAGAAAATTGACCATCACCTGTTAAATACAAATTTTCATCCAATCGCAATCTGACAATGGGACACCTAAGGGTCATTTCAGTAAAATTTGGTTGATATTCATTGATGAGGTTCTGAGAAATCCATTTTCAAAGTTTCCTCTATATTACATATAGAGAAATGACCTCTGCCCGTGAAAGACATTTTTCTCATCCAATCACAATAGTTTTTGTAGACTGATAAAGGGACACTTAAGGATCATTCCAGTGAAATTTGGTTGATACCCATCAATTACATTCTGAGAATAGTCAATTATTGCCAATTATGGACATTAGCCACGCAAATTTAAGCCTTGTTTTTCAATGGATCAAAAATCCTTGAACAAATTTGAAAGAGGGTCACCCAAGGATCATTCCTGTGAAGTTTGCTTAAAATTCATCCAGTAGTTTTTGCGGAGAAGACTTTTAAAGAAAAGGTTTACCACAAGGTGCACAGACGCACACAGCGCCAGGACAATAGCCTTTGGCCAGTGGAGCTAAAAACTACATTTTCAAAAGTGGTAAAGCCACAAGTAAAAATACATTTTTGCTGTTCAGAAAATGGCAGATTTACAGATCTTCGAATGAATAAAATGACCACTCTATTTCTTAAATGCAAAAATGAAAGTAAACATGAACATTTTAACCCTTGTCATGTTGAACCCGGAATATTCTTGCTTTGGCAGGAGCTATAGACAAACATCAGCCTGCACATATATGCAGTCTGATGTTAGTCTACACCACCTGTTTTCACTTTAAAACCAGAATTGTCTATAGAGTCAGTTTTCAAATAAAAATTGACCTACAGTTGGTACTTTCAGTGCTTTTTGCCCTTTGATTTTGATGAAAATTTTTAGCAAAATTATTCCGCATGAAATGGGTTAAGACAAATTCTCTTCAAGCACATCATTTTTCATGTAACTACTAGGCATCATCATGGCTTCATGTGTCACATTGGCCAAGCTTAGATGATATCAAAGAGGGTAAATTGATTGAAAGCAAGGTATAATCCTTTGCTGACTTCACTGGCTTGCAGTGAGATTATGAAGTGATTATCCACTGATATTTCTTGATTAACCATCCAGAAAAATTAGAGACTTGTCATTAAGTTGGCAGGTTGTAGACCTGCTGATGGTGTTTAATTTACAGTTCTGGAGCTGGTAGATTTAGCTTTATTATATTCCTTTAGTCACTAATCATTTATATGATTATTTCAAAGGTGATATATCAAAATATTCAACCAGGGTTATTCCTACTAATAGCATAGATTATATCATACAGAGAATAAAATTTTGTTTCAATATAAGATTGATTCATATTAATTTCTCGTGAAGATTCATGAAATGAAATATAAATCAATCTGACTAGAAAACAAACAATTATTCTATTTATTTAATGCAAAATGAGACAAAATGTGAAAATTTTAGGACAATTCTTCTTAAAGTGTGTCAATTTGCATGTGCTTGCTACGCAACATTCATTCATTTTTTTTGGGTTTTACTTAACATGAAATAGGGAGAAATAAACGAAACAGGGGTACAAGTTTTTGATAATTCACTGTTTAATTAAACAATTATCCTACCTTTTTTCTCGATAATTCACTGAAAAGCATTGATGAAATTTCTATTCAACTGAGGCAAGGGTTAATAATTGGCCTAAACATCTTACCTGGTGGAGTCCAGTTCGTAGATTTTCTAGAAGGTAAACCCGCTGATGGTGTTTTATTTACAGTTACAGAGCTTGTAGTTTTAGATATGACAGGTGAGTTGAATGCTGTTGACTTCTTTAAACCAGGTGTTGATGATGTAGACTTTGTGAGGGTTGGTTTGGAGGGAACTGGAAAGTAAATCATAACTTTTAATGTAAGTTATTTAATTCATTTGGACAGCTTTACAAAGCATAGGAACATGCCCGCCTTGTAGTTTTACCTTCAGGGCAAGGCAAAGATATAAAAAGGGGCATAATTTGCACAAAATGCATCTAGAGTTATCCCCCTTGATAGTATAGGTTGCTCTTTTGATAGTGAACATGTGTGCCAAGTTTCAAGTGAATGCCTTCAGTAGAACCAGAGATATAACAAAATGTCAAAGTTTTCGCACGACGACGACGACACGGAGGCTATAGCAATACCTCAGGTTTTCTCCAAAAACAGCCGAGCTAAAAATGTTGAAAGTGGCATTTAACTCCATTCAATCAATCAAACCAATACAGGCTTATTAAAAGTATATTATCCTACTGGCTTTAAATCTATGAGGTATGGACTGCACATACGTGCAATCTGATCTTAATCCATACAACCTGCTTTTCCTTTTTAAACAAGAAAAGTTTCAGAAATTAAATTTTCAAAATCAAATGCTGACCCACAATTAGGAAATACAGAGCTTTCAAAACTTTGATATATAAATAATTTTGCCAAGGTTTTTTATTCAGCATGACAAGAGTTAGATAATCAGTCACCAGCCGGAAGCAATCACAAAAATAATTGCAAGGGTCAAACTCTTGTTGACTTGCACTGGACCTTTTCTCTTTTTAAATATGTGACCTGTCACACCAAAAGGGACCATCTGGTAATTGTGTATAAAAGATATTTGAAAAAGAGATTGATTCAAGTACAGGTCGTTTAGAGGTTGCATTTCAAAAATTCTTTCGCAGAAAGGTAGATTTATCATTCTAGATTGAAACAAGATGTGTTTGTGAAACACGAATGCCCCCTTAACAGCATTTTTTTCAAAGTTTGACCTTGACAGATGACCTTGACCTTGTCACATAACCTTGACTTTTGTATCAGCAGTTGCGGATCATTGAGTTCTATCATCATGCCAAATATGAGCCTTGTATGTCAAATACTTTTAGAGAAAAGGCAAAGGTAAAGTTTGGTTAAGTTTTCGGACAGACGGACGGACATGAGTAAAACAATATGACCCCGATTTCTCGATACGGGGCATAAAAATCAGCTCAGTGCGGAAAGTTTTTACCTAGGTCAGCCTGCGCAAACTGTGCAGTCTGACTGGGGTCAACACTTTACACACTGCCCCAATAGTCCCCTTTCGAGTCACGGGTCAAATATCTGAAAAATCAAGTGCCTACTTTTTGTTTAGCATGTCCTAATATTGTACATTTATATCGGTTTTAGCCATATATTTTTTACCTGAACTACTGTTCTTAACTGAACTTTTAGTGGAACTCTTTGTATCTTTTTTGGCTGCTTTTGTTGTTGGCTTTTCTATTTTAGCTGCCTTTCCACGTTTAGGCGTACTTGTTGATTTCTTTCCCTTCTTTTTGTTTGATACACCAAAATCATCGTCACTGTCGTCAACATTGAAATCATCATCAGAGTCATCGGACGGAACATCATCATCATTGTCTAGCTCAAAATCACTGTCTGAAAGTACGAAGAACAAGGAATTTAAAATGGAACAATATTGTCCCCCAAAAATGCAATTTCTTATAAGGTTGACCTTGAGCTTTAACCCTTGATAAGTAACCTGGAGCTTACTAGATTATCTTAAACTTGACCCTGAAAGATGCATATCGATGGCTCAGTGTGAAATAGTTGTAACTGTCTATAAATATATAGCCAGTTACAACTGTTTTGCACTGAGCAATAATTATGTAGTTATGAAGGCGAAAACTGTGTCGAATTATATACAGGTATATACCCTCTTGACAGGCTCAACATTAATATTTGGCTTTTGTTTGTGCTTCTGCAGTTAATCATCTATGTGCTGTTGTGTCTGTGTTGTTTTCTTTTCCTTTCTCAAAAGGTAAATTTACACAAGAACTGTATCAAATTATTTCGAAATCCATTTATAATTATAGAAAGTATGTCCCTGACAAGCTCAGATGAAAATTGGACAGACACACTCATAGATAGACAGACATAACCAAAACTATATACCTCCGCCTATCTACAAGGGATAGTGCAGTTGAAAAATGACTTGAAACTGACTGAACTAAGTAACAGTAAACAAAATACAAATGTTCCAACTTTAAAAACAATCAATCATGATAGAAGTGAATGATCAATTTTGATTGCCTTACACATGGCAATAACTCTTAGCATTCAACAAGAGCATTGCCTACAGGTGCCTACTCTTGGCTGTTGAGTGCTGGATAGCCTATCAATCGAAAAAGGATCATAATTAGCATGCATCTAGAGTTACCCCCCTTGATAGTATAGATTTCTTTTTTAATAACAAATGTGTGTGCCAAGTTTAAAGTGAAAGCCTTCAGTAATACCAGAGATATCACAAAATTTCAAAGTTTTTGCATGACCCCTATAACAACAACTACATCAATGCTATGGCAATACCTCGGATTTTCTCTACAAAAGGCCAATCTAAAATTGGAATTGCATTGTCTACAAATCTTTGCAGCTTGGCTATAACACAAATGATTATAATGAATAATTTAGTAGAGACATCACATATCTTTTTTTTCTTTAATTAAGATAATAACTACAACAACTAACTGGATAAACAATACCTAAATTTTCTGAACTGTTGAGCTGAAATTTTATTGTCATCCCACAGAGGTACAGGTAAGAGGGGGTAAAACCAGTCTAGAATATTTATTTCTCAATGAACCCCTATGTTGTGGGTACTCATTTGAATTATCACTATGAGACAATTCAAATGACAGACAGAGATATTTTATTTATGTATAACAAAAGCTCAAGATGGCATTGATAATGGGCAAATCCAAAGTTTTAATTATCTTTAGTTTTTATTTGATATTCATATATATCAAATATCTTCTACTGAGAAAAAAAACAACAACAACATAATCTAGGTAAATTCTTGAAGGATTTCTTTTCGTAATTGAAATGCACTACACAGGTACCTCGCTACTTTAAGTATCGTAGTTCTATTATCACACTCTAAAATAGAGTAAAATTTCAACAAATATCAACAGTTTGATTTGTTAGCCAACATTGTTCATAGAATCTTTTTCTAAAGGGCTCATAGCTTTTATATTGGAAAAAGAAATGATACTCATCTTCATACATAAATTTTGGTTTTCACAAATTGTACAATTTCGCAATCGCCTGTCAATGGATAGATGCCTTCCTCTCTAAATCATCAAGTCGTAAGAGGAACATCTAAAAGATGGCAGTGTCTTTTTCAGAATAAAATTCAAATCCATATTAAGATACAATTCAGGATTAAGCAAAGATTAAAAATTTCGATAAAGAAAAGCTTTTGATGATTTGCTAACCTTCAAATACGTTAAAATACCATTTTTGTGAGTAGCAATCTATTACTCTCTGCTTAAAAATCATTAAGAATTCATTTTCATTTCCAATATTATGAGCTATCCAAGCATAGCCAAATCCATAGGTAAATAATAGCTGTTTGATATAAGTAGCCCACGTCTTTCTTCCAGATTCATCTAATTGATAAAGCATATAATGGCACTGTTTCGGATATCGTTTATTATCCATACGAATTAAATGTACCCAATATTTAATACAATTAGGAATATATTTAGTGCAAATGAGTGACAACAGAATAAGGTTTGTCTTAACGTTATTGAAATACTTTGTCTAAAATCCCAAATACCCAATCTGTCTGTAGCCCTGTCCCAATACTTTCAGTTTGAAAATACTTGAACAAGAACAGTTTTGAAACAGAAACGTTAACAATAGACCTTCATCTTTCTTTCCTCTCTTTGATGGGCTTCTCAAAAATTTTCTAAAATCAACTTCAAAATCTGTAAAATTAAAGATTTGTTTTTTTCCTAAACAAATTACATGTATTGGTTGTTAAAATTTACATCAGTCTGAAAAGGTTTAGATATTCTATTCAGTGTTCAGGATGAGAAAACGTTTGCAAATGTTTCAAATGGTAACTTTCCTTACATTTGTACATACATGGGATACCATTTATTAACCCTTGTCTAACTGAACCTAGAATATTCCTTTTTTGGCAGGAGGAATAGACAAAGCCTAGCCTGCACATATGTGCAGCCTGATCTTTGTCCACACCACCTGATTTTCCTTTTTAAACCAGAAAACCATAAAATTGATATTATTGAAACTGTTCCTGACACACAAAAAGTGCAATTATAGCTTTCAGCACTTTGAATTCAATGTAATTTTGCAAAGGCTTTAATTCAGAATGGCACAGGTTAAACATATGTTTCACAAACATTTTCATCTTAAACTTAAACATAACCGGCATTGTTAAATTTCTAGGACTAAACTATTATTGTATTCCTATTCATGAAATAGCTCCTACAGTTTGCATTATATTCAGAGCTGCTGTCATAGCACAGTTGGTAGCGCGTCAGACTGTTAATCTAGAGGTCCCGGGTCCGATCCAAGATGGCGGCCCTCATTTTTTCGACTAATTGTCTCTCACAAATGGGTTTATAATCAAAGACCTATGTGAGATAGCAGCTGTAGGCTAGGAAAGGATGTGGTGGTTGTATTGGTGAGAGAAATACAGGAATCCATTATTAGGTGCTCCAGTTGCTGTGATATAACTGAAAAAATGTTGAAAGTGGCGTAAAACCCCATTCAATCAATCAATCATTGCATTATATTCAAGAAAACAGATAAAGGTACCCCAAGTGGCTATTCATTTTAAATTTTGCTGAAATCATGAAAGTAGATTTGGAAAAAGTTTTATATCTTGAATGCAAAGTAAATTCAAAGGTTTTCTTCTAAATGCCAATAACTGACATTTTAACTGAATAGTTTTCAAATGAAATTTCTACTTTTTCTTTTGTTTTTCTCAATAAGATCAAACATAGGCAATTTTCTCATATTTTTTTTTTCCAAATCAAATACATACCTGGATCTTCCCCGTCTGAGTCAGATTCTATATAGCGTTGTTTTGTTGTAGATTTTCTACGTGAAGAAGGAGACTCCTTTTTCTTGTTGTCCACTTTTATTCCTGTCTCCAACACCTCAATTTCTTCTTCATCTGTTGCTTTACTTAATACAGGAGGATCTGTAAAATAGATCACAATTTCATCATTACATTTTCTTAAAGGTACAGTAAAACATGTATTCAGCCACCACTTACGGAACCACAAAACTAGAGCTGCTTGAGCAGCTGATTGGCTCTACAGGCCTGTATCTACTTATATGATTATATGAGAATTAAATTGAAAGAATGAATAAATTGTTTATTTCAAGTAAATAAGTGTTTTTAAGTGTCACATGCTGCAATATATATGAAAAAAATCTAGATCAAATTAATGAAAAACATATGGAAAATTGACCTTTTTTTGTTAAATACATTTTTTTCATTCAATCACAATGATTTTAAGTAGTCTGATAATGGGTCACCAAAGGAACATTCCAGTGAAATTTGGTTGATATCCATAAGAAATAATTTTCAAAGTTTCCACAATAAAACATACAGAGAAAGGACCTCTGCCCAAAAAAAACATATTTTTAATATTATCACAATGTTTTTTGTAGACTGATAAAGGATCATTAAAAGATAATTCCAATGAAATTTAGGTTGATAACCATAACTTAGGTGCTGAAAAATGATTTTCAAAGTTTCCACTAAATAAAATATAGAGAAAATGACCTCTGCCAAAGAAAGACATATCTTTCATCCAATCAAAAAAATATTTTTTAGACTTATAGAAGGGCACTAAAGGATCATTCCAGTGAAATTTGGTAGATAACCATCAGTTATATTGTGAGAAAATGATTTCCAAAGTTTCCACTAATAAACATTATAGAGAAAGGAATCCCGCCCATGAAAGACATTCATGGTTTTTTTTTATCCAATCACAATATTTTTTTTGTTGACTTATAAAGGGACACTTAAGGATCATTCCAATGATATTTGGTTGATATCCATCATTTAAATTCTGAGAAAAGAAACATTTAACCATTCATGGAAATTATTTAAGCCTTGTTTTTATATTGGATCAAAAATCCTTGAACAACTTTGAAAGAGGGTCACCCAAGGATCATTTCTGTGACGTTTGGTTAAAATTCTTCCTGTAGTTTCTGAGGAGACCAGACACACGCAAGCACGACGGACACAACACCATGGCAATAGTCCCAGTGACTTTCAGCCAGTGGACCTTAAAAGCAGTCATTAAAAAGATTGGATGCTTTGTGCATGTTTTGTTTACATATAAGAAACATTATTTTGATTGAATTTTTACGTTATTACAAATGTCTCAATAATCCTTAAGTTGTTAAAACTCAACAGAAGCGTCCCATTGAGATGATTCTAATGAATACTAACATCATAAATTCATTTGCAAGAATTTTAAGGCCAATAATGTTTTGTTTTTAAGATATTTTCATCTAAAGCTGGGAATTTTGAAAACGGTCGCTAAATAATAGTGGTCACTAAATAGACATGGTCACTCGAGCAAGATGGACTGTATGCACATTTCATTATGAATACTCCACAATACTTCAAAAGAATTAATTTGCTGTTTTTAAAATTGAGCCTGAAACATAAATATATCTGTCATGCGTACAAGGGCAATCTGAGAAGGGAAAGAAACTGAGCTTAGTCAAACTTCAGGGTTTGTATATGACTGTTTTTGAAATACAATCTCTGTTTGCTCTTTGCTCTTTAAGATCATTTTTACAAATTTAAAATTCACTGTTTTAAGATGGTCTCTCTCAGGTGGAGAGTCACATAATTTGTTCCACGTAAGGTTCAGACATAATGAACATCCAAAATGCCTATTACAAGGCTTCAATTTGTGATCTTTTGTGCAACTACACGTAATTGAAACAAGGGATGTTTGCAAAATATTTATGCCCCCCATTAGAGCAGAATGATGGAATATTTTTCTTTGAAGGGGAGCATAATAATTCAATTATTAATTGAAAAGATCAGGGCAGGTTGCTGTCTACAATTCACTAACAGGTCATTCTTTGAAAGATTTATAACAGGCTCAATTTTAGCAAAGATTCAGCATTCAGTTTAGCTACAGTCCTATTTTTCATTATACAATTCAGCTAAACCTTTCATATTATGAAATCATTTGAATTTTCAGACTAAAAAAGAGACCACTTGACATAGGATTTCCACTTTTCTTTATGCCTAATTGCTAATTTAGGCCTTCAAATGCTATTTTTTTTTCTTTTTTTCCCTGTGTCCAGAAAAACTATTTCAAATCCCAATTATATACAGGTATATCCAATTTCAAAGGTTTTTTTTATAATTAATTCTCAAGTAAGAGTGCTTTTATCAGGAATGCCATGAAAGTCCATTTACTTTCCTCTGTATTAATATACTTTATGTACAGGTAGCTACTCTAAATCTTCTAGAGCCGGTGCATGACATTTCCAACCATTTCACATATGCAAAAAGCTAGCCCTCTGACCAGCCTGTGCATACTCACAGTCTGACCACAGCCTTCACAATGTGCTCTATATATAGATAAGGACTTTACCCATTTTCAGGCAATCAGTGAATACTGTTATTGCAGTGTGATTGTCTACATTTTTTAATGTTTGTGTTTTACACACATGTAAAATAGTTAGAAAAATCATGCACAAGCTCATTACCTACCTATTTTTGGAAGTATAGGTGAAGGTACCCCACTGTCCAACTCATCTTCCTCAATTAACACAGGTAATTCTGTATCTTCTGTTTCCTTGACAACCGTGGTATCCTTGGATACTGGTGTTGCCTTGGAAACAGGAGTCTCTTGAGACCCATCAGATTGGCTAAGAGATAGTTCTAAGGCCTTCTGTAGCTCTCTCTCATACAACTTTTCCTCTAGAGACTGTCTCTCCCTGAAAACATAGTTAATCCAGGGCTATTGAATTTCCCTGCTCAACTTGTCTGATGCAGGTTTTTTCTATTTGCTGACACGGACAAGTACATTTTTCTAGGCCACTTATGCGTAGACATGTTAATACCAAGGCAAATCTTTGAATCATACTAATTGGATCTAAGAGATAAAAAAATTATAATATTTAAATCAAAGGGGAAAAAACATCCATTTTAATGTAGAACAATGTACTAAGGGAAAATGACTAACAATTTCAACTTAGGGGCCCAGGCTTCAAAAATTCAATATTTAACATCAGAGACATAGGGATTTTCCAAAAAAATCTAGGGACCCCGCCTAAAATCTAGGGGCCATGAGCGACTGGGCCCCTGAGAGTCTTTTTCCCTGGTTTCCCCAAAAAATTAATATATTTACTATTTGTGGACAAATTAATTTTGATCCTAGACACGAAGAAAATCATCATTTACTTGCCCAGGGACAGATGGGGGAAAATCATATATTTCCACACCAGCCTTTGACCTATTTTTGACTTGGCAGGGTGAAGCTATACTGACATGCAATTTGACCAATAGATTCAACAATGGTTATAATATAACCTACATCGCCAGAGTGAAATAACCCTGTTGAATATTTTTGATATTACACAGGTGTTATTAGACTAGTGGCATAATTATGCAAATGCACTCAGAGCGAATAGCAACTCTATTTTGTATCCGCATCATAATCTATGTTTTGTGACGTCATTTTTAAATGGTGTTATAAGTATTCCAGAAAATTGAAACGCTGAATTTCAAGAATTTTGACGATTTTTCGCTCATCGCATATTTTAAGCAGAATATAAAATTTGTGCTCATAAAATACAGAATTTATTAAACTCATCATCTAAAACAGTTAACAAGAGGCCCAAGAGGGCCTGTATCGCTCCACTGGCTTTAAAATCTTAAGACTTTCATTAAATAAAGCTTACTTAAAATGAATACATTAACACTCCGAAATCTCCTAAAACCTATTTAATAATGATTAACTGGTTCTGGTCCATATTGCACCAAAATACTCAATCACAATGAACTTGCAACCGTTTACCCATCTTATTAAAACATAAGGTTCAGAAGGAGATGTCGTTCAAAGACTTCGGGCTCAAAAAAGGCCCCGTCTGCCACGCCCATATTTATGAACCAATCAAAATTTTTTGGACAATTTAATTAAATAGTCACCCAAGAAACAATCTGGTAAAGTTTCATTGAAATTGGCTGAGTGGTTCCGGAGGAGATATCGTTCAAAGATTTTGGCCTCAAAATAAGACCCACCCTGCCACGCCCATATTTATGGGCCAATCAAAATTTAGCAAATTAGTTTTGAAAAGAGACACTCAAGGAACATTCTGGTAAAGTTTCATTGAAATCAGCCAAGTGGTTCAGGAGAAAATGTCATTCAAAAATTTTGGGCTCAACATAGGCCCCGCCCTGCCACGCCCATATTTATGGACCAATCAAAATTTTTTGAACAATTTAAGTAAAGGGTCACCAAGGGAACATTCTGGTAAAGTTTCATTGAAATCGGCCCAATGGTTTGGGAGGAGAAGATTTTTAAAGATTTCAAAGTGAAAACAGCCCCGCCCTGCCACACCCATATATATGGGCCAATCAAAACTTAGCAAATAATTTTTGAAAAGAGACACTCAAGGAACATTCTGGTAAAGTTTCATTGAAATCGGCCATGAGTATTCAGGAGAAAATGTCATTCAAAAATTTCGGGCTCAACATAGGCCCCGCCCTGCCACGCCCATATTTATGGACCAATCAAAATATTTTGAACAATTTAAGTAAAGGGTCACCAAGGGAACATTCTGGTAAAGTTTCATTGAAATCGACCCAGTGGTTAAGAATGAGATGTTGTTCAAAGATTTCGGGCTCAAAATAAGCCCTGCCCTGCCACGCCCATATTTATTGGCCAATCAAAATTTAAGTAAAGGGTCACCCAAGGAACATGCATGCCAAGTTTCATTAAAATTGGCCCAATGGTTTGGGAGAAGAAGATTTTTTAAGATTTCAAGTGAAAAAATGCCCCACCCTGCCACCCCCAAATTTGGGGGCCAACCAAAATTCTTTGAACAATTTAAGAAGAGGGCCACCCAAGGATAATTTCTACCAAGTTTCGTTAAAATCGGCCCATCGGTTTTGGAGGAGAAGATGTTTATAGAAAACGTTTATGCACAGACGCACACATGCAGGACGGACACTCCGCCATGACAATAGCTCGCTGGCCTTCAGCCAGTAGAGCTAAAAACCCAGCACAGCCTCGTTTTTATCTATTTTTAGATGACTCGTTTAATAAATTCAGTATTCAATGACCACTCATTCAATATTCTCTATTTATTACACCTGAATAACATTTTTTTCTGAAACAAAACAGCCCTGCAGTTTCCATGCACTACACTTATTATTTTTGCAAACTGTAACAATTGTAAATTTCCGATTCAGTCAGACTTGTTAACCCTTGTCATGCTGAACCCAGAATCTTCCTGCTTTGGCAGGAGCTATAGACCAACACCAGCCTGCACATATGTGCAGCCTGATGTTAGTCTACACCACCAGTTTCTCACTTTCAAACCAGAATTGCCAATAGATTTAGTTTTTCAAATAAAAATTGAGCTACAGTTGGTACTTTAAGTGCTTTTTGCCCTTTGATTTTGATGAAAATTTTAGCCAAAAATTATTCAGCATGACAAGGGTTAAGATATCAACTACAAGTTAATTTCTGTAGAAAAGACAAATGTAACAGCCTGATCCAATGTGTCCTCAGTCCTGTATTGATTAGGTGCATAAAAACTATTATAAATCAGACAGAGGTAATTTTCATATAGGTTGATTTTACCACCTAATACCACTTTCTTGAATTTTTTTAAATTCGAAAAATAGGGGTCAAAATTTGACCCCCTACCACCATATAGAGACCAATGTTGTCAAACTATTTATAATATTGGTGAATATGGTGTTAGGAAGTAAAATTCCAAATAACTGTATACAAATTGAGGGTTCAGCACAGCACTATTGTAAGTGCCTATAAATATATAGGCACTTACAAAAGTGTTGCACTGACCCATCGATATTCAATCAAAAAAATGTTTCTTTTTTTGTAAACATAACTGTACTTAGTGGTCATTCTCTTAAACGAACATTTTTTTTTGTCTGGCCGTAAGTGGTTTATTGGTATTTAAAATCTTACTTCTTTGGTCGTGATTCTTTCTTTGCTTGACCTGGTTTATCAGTTTGTTTCAATGAATTTTCTTTGTTGCTTGATAATTTCTGTCTTTTAGCTACTGGTGGAGTTGAGTCCTTGAAATCATCTGGAAACAAGAGGACCATGATGGTCTTATATTGCTCACCTGAGTATGTGAATTCTGTTTTTTAAGTCTTTTTTCAATTTCTATATGACATATAGTCATGTACAGGATCAAACAACACAGAGCTTTCATTTTCAACATAAGAATGAAAGGTACTATTGATTGTTTTGCAAGATCAATGAGAAACAATACCACAAATTTTGAAAATTATATGTCTAATGATTAAGAACCTATATCAGCTCTATCTGAAATGGGGCCCTACAGCATACGGCTTATTTTGATTCAAGGGTAACAATTTCAATTTAGGCACAAAAAATGAATTGATACTGAACCAAAATGAAAAGTGACAGGCCTAAATGTAATAGAGGAAAAGGTAAATCTATTTTGATACATGTCTATAGAAAAGAATCCCAAAAACGTAGGCTTAAATTTAATCTGAAAGCAATCTTCAATGTTTGTTCTGGGCTATATGGCAATTCTTCAGGTTAAACTTGAAGCATGTATACCTTGTTGTTGAGAAGAAGATCATTGGCACACATTTTTATTCTAATGCAAAATTAAGGACCCCACAATACAGTGCTTTTTTTTCAAGTTGACACACTAACTTCACCAATTTCTGTTAAATAACCATAGAATTACAGGTACTGCTAATTATAAAAGTTTTAAGCTAAATGGTTTGGATGTAGAGCAATTATAAAGATTTTATTCTATTTTCTTGTTCTATTTTTCTATGTTAAATCAGGGATTCCCAAATGTAGGGCTAATAATAAAGAAAGTCTAATTATTTGCATTTTTGTTCAAAGGTAAATGTGTCATGCAAAATAAATCAATTTTTACACTTCTGGTTTGAAAGTAGTAGATTTTTAATGATTTTTACGCTTTATTCTATGTAAATTCAGGTATCCTACAACATAGGGTATTTTTTTTTAGATAGAGTAATGATTTGGAGTATTTTGGAAGACAAGCATTGGGCAATGCTCCATATCAAATAAGATAGCTCTGACAACTATGGTTTTGGAGGAGAAGATTTATTTTACTCTGTTGCCATGCCAAGCAGTCTTCTTCTTGGATTCCAACTCTGTATTTTGAAAGCCCTTTTCCCTTGGATCATTTCTAGGAAATTTGGTTGAAATCTAATGGATAGAGTGGGAATACAAGATATTTTAGATTTTTAAAATTGTGAACAGACAAAATAGATGCCGGACACTGATCGATCAAAAAGTCTCACCTTAAGCACTTTGCGAGACAATTCAAGTGAGTAACTTCAACATAGGTTTAAGTAAGGACTAATGAAATATTTAAAATTGAAATCCAAAATAACCCCTCTATTTGGAGCTAGTCTTTGTTAGATGTTTGATAAAGAAAAAAGAAAACAAGAAAAACTAGAGCTGTTGTAAAGGAGACTAATACCCCCCATCAGCGCTTTATTCAAATATACATGCTATTAGTGCAAGATGTGTTTGTAACAAATATTGACAATTCAAATTATATGCCTGTGATTAGCATGTGACCCATCACACAAAAAGAAATAATATTTGGGTCACGAGTTAGAGTTCAGAAACAAATTTTGAACAGAGGCTAACTATGACCTTGACCTTTGATCATTGTGAACCAAAAACAAAAGGGCACTGCCTTGGGTCAAAAGGAGCATTTTTATGAAGATTCATGTCTCTAGGTCACTTGGTTCTTAAGTTAGAGTTTGGAAACGAAAAGGTCTACGGATTGACGGATGGATGGATGAAAAAAGATGGAAAGATATGGTGAAACCAATATACCCCCTCAACTTCGTAGTAGGGAGGTATAATAAACTAGTGTTGCAAAGATTTTATTTTAAAGATGAGTAGGCCCTGAAAAGAGGGGGTAAAACTAGTCCTAAATCTATATTTCTCAATGAAACCTTATGTTGTGGATACTCATTTGAATTGTCTCGACGAGACAATTCAAATGAGTAACCACAAGATAGGGTTTAAGTAAGGACTTATGAAATATTTGAAATCCAAAATACCCCCTCTATTCTTAACTCAGTCTATGTCAGATGTTTGATAGAGAAAACAAGGGAAATAATTCACAAACCATCCGAGTCCTCTTCAGCAGCATATCTAGAGTAATCAACAGCTTTTCTAGACCTGAAATGAAACAGTTTTTTAAATAAATCAGAGCTCATGTTTGACCCTAAAACCAGGGTTTTGACCGCCCCCAAAATCAGTAAAATCTCATTTTGACCCTCATATTGACCGGCACCCCCCTCGATAGAAATTTCTACAGCCAATACTTGGTTAAATACCTTAAAATTTTCAATGATGTATCTCATATACTAAAATGCATGAATTAATTACTTATAAAATATCTTTAGGGTCAAAAGAATCCACTCTTCAGCTCACATAAGTTTACGAGTAAGAAATCCTGGGGACATGTGGGAATTCTAAGGTAGTCTTCCACCAGGACAAGTGAAGAACAAATGTTATTAAATTATAATGTCTAATGTCAGCAGGGTTTTCCATGACCCCTTGTTTTTTTAATTTGGACCCTCCTTTTTTTTAAATGACCCCTGAAATTGTCGTCTGGATGATTTTATAAGTATTTAGACACCAATTACAGTTTTTTTTTTGTTGTTAATGTTTGCTTTTTTTTGTCTACACTGTGAAATGACATCATAAGACATGTTTTTCAAAGATCTCTTGGCCTATTACTTGGGAGTAAGTGACAGTCAAAGCAGGACAAGTTACTTTTTCAAGTCATTTGCCCTGCAGAACAAGTGCCTTTTTCTCATTTTTTTACCCTGTGCACATTAAAGAACCATGGCAGATCTCAGCAGCTGATTCTTCATGTAATCTTCCACTATCCCCCATAACAACTAACCCTCTTCTTGGGGCATCGCTCAAATGGGCATATGCTATGGTAGCGACGATTAATAAATAGAAATGCACACCGACTTTCAATGGTTACCAGTCAACTAGGCCCATTGAATAACTCGGCCAGGTCAACTCGACCCCCAATATATGGTCTACAGTTACATAGATTATATTTAATAAGTTTTGTACTAATGATGTAGTTAAACATTACTATGATTATCCTTATCACTTTAAAGAAAATTATTTTCTTATTGTCATAATACCAAATTCTTGAATGATTCTTAAAACCCAGTTCATCTTTTGCTAGTACATAAGCACATTTCTTCACACAAAGATTGAACAATTTTCTATTTGTTATCACCATAAATAATAATTTATAAATGGATTTGGTATAAGATGATACTGGGGTAGAGTTATATATGTTTGGCCAAGTTGCAGATGGGACGTGTTGAAAAGGTTACCAGTCAACTCGGTCCATTGTATAATTCAGCCCCAATATATAGTCTAATGTAACATTAAATATGTACAAGTTTTGTACAAACTATGTGATTATACCTTACCGGGCTTATATTTATTATTTTCAATATTTACTTTTTGTCTTTTTGTTATTTTATTGAATCATTGTTTGATAATGTATGATTCTAAGAATGATCCTTAAATTTAAATTTAACTTAGTTTTTCTGATGCATGTGTAATTTGCCTTATTTCTAACTGAATGAAGATTGAATACTTTTGTATTTAATTTTGTATGAAATGCTGAAAAACTGATCGAAAATAAAAAGCCTTTGGCATAAAAGGAAATTGAAGCCAAGTTATACATTGGGGCGACTTGCCGATAGGCTGAGTTGACCAGTCACCGTCCCCGTTGAAAATGGGCTGAGCTGACTGGTCACCCTTTTGATCCGGTGTTGATTCAAATTGACCCACTGTCAGAGAGGCCCAGGTCTACGATCAGAGTTGACCAAAAAGGCCCACTCTTATCCTGTTAAACCTGTTAAGAAAAGCTGATTTAAACTGACCTGCAAGTTGTTATAAGATATACTTGTTGCTTATTATATTAAACAATATTTTTTTAATCATCATATATAATCACATTAAAAAATCATTCAACTTGTACAATAGATGTATGAAATAATTTATCAATTGTCAACCAGAAATTGATGTTTTTATATTTACCCCTATGTCAGTCATTTTAAGTATTACAAATGTAAATATTTTAGCATATACATGAAGTTTGATGTGTGCCACACTAGATTTATTTGTTGATTAAATTGTATGATGCTACAGAGCAGTCGACATGTCCCACAAGCCTGAATATTTACAGCCTCATCTCATAATACATGTAGCTCTAACACTCATCATTTGAGCACAACCAAATTGATTCTCTTTGGCATCACATCGAATGGCTCAGCATGAAACAGTTGTAACTCCCTATATGTTTATAGGTAGTTACAACCGTTTCGGGCTAAGCCATGGACATAACAACTCTCTTTTCTTACATTTTGACAGTGGGTCTTTTTGGTCATTTTTCATCTGCATGAATAGTGGGGGGTGCCTTTTTGGATTGGGCCTTTTTGACCTGAGCCTTTTTGTCACGGGGCCTTTTTTTTTTAAACTGGGCCTTTTTGTCATTGGACCTTTTTTACCCTAAACCTTAGATGGACATAGAAATTGGTACGAATTAAAAGTGGTACGAATGAAAAAAGCGACTTGTCCCGATTTCCTTCACACTGTTTCTAAGCGTAGCTGAATCATATCATTATTCATAAAAAGGATTAATGACAAAAAGTTACTACCGACTTGATTTTCTTTCAATCATATTTCATTTCATGACATTTGTCAACATTTTTTGTTTACAAATTTCCCTCCGCCACTGTACCGGTATATTCGGATTATAGAATATCGTATTTTTGTTGAAAAATAGCTAAAAACTACATTTCAGGATTCATAGATTTGAAAAAGTAATTTCAAACATTAAAAAAGATTTAGATTATCTTAACGGTTCTGAACTGTTAAATGAAATACATATCGCAGATTCGTATTTGGTACAATCCAAACCACTGCGATTCTGCATGTAAGATTTCACACGAGAAACTGGTTTACAGATAGGGCTTTTAATCATTTATGTTTGGGTGAATTATACATTTAAAGTAAAGGTAAGAATTTTGAAAAGAAGAAAACCAGTCTTTAATTTATCTTTTTTTTGTCTTGGCTAGTGGATTTACTAGTTGTTCAGTCTTATAGGTTGATATGGCAAGAAATGTGGTCTTTACAGTGGCACTGTGCACACAAGATTTGACCGGTACGGGTGTCAGACGTTTCAATATTGAGACTGTACACACCTGAGACATTCCACTATTCAGATGTTTTCTACTCAGATGTTTCACTACCTTTTTGTATTTGTATAGACATTTCACTACCTTTTTTATAAATATGTTGTAAAATATGCATTTAACCTTGTTCTTGCTTTTTTTACATGAAAAACATTTTATGATTTTGATAATTAATAATTCATTATTTGCTTTAATTTATTTTATGATATTATTTCTCTCATTCCGAATTGTTCAACATATATTTCTTATTCTGTTGGATGTATAATTGGTAGGGATTAAATCTTAGTTGTATGAATATCCAGTGCTCTCAATAAGCGGACGTTGACGTAATATACGTCCAGAATTTCAGAAATTACGTCCGGAAAATCAAACCCGGACGTAAAAAAACGTCCGAGGTTCGAGGTAAACATCCTGTAAATTGACCCCGAATTTACCTAATAAAGGATTTAACATAAGTCTACACGTGCAAAAAATCGATAATCAACGCGAGCATACACATTATAGCTGACCAAAACAAGCCATGTGTAACGCGCGGGGTATACTATAACTATACACTATAACAACCAGTCTCTGATTACGCAATCTTGTCGGGTTAGCGACGCGACATTACCGCTCAAGTCATTACCTTTCTTAGTCGGATACAGATCGCGAGGGTCCTTTGATAGGATTATTGAAACAAACAAAATTCAAATCAGGGGAAAATTCGTTATATCAAACGTAGTTCATGCAGCTCAGACAGATAAAATTTCGGAATATCGCTTCCTAAAACTCTTAGAATAGATCTACGGGTAATTTATCTGAAGTGAAAAAGACGCTACCGGAAAACATTTACGAAGGCCATTTGACTCTCCTCGTTTAAATACGTGTAGAATTGGCATCTTCGGAGAACATGGGGATATCCCAATGACGTCATTTAAGTTGTCTGCAACATGTCTGACAAGAGATTTGAAATGACGAATTTTTCTTGACTTCTGCTATTTGGATGATTCTGCGTAAGTTTAAATAGGCTTAGAACTTTTAGTTTTATTGGCACATTGGCCACCTTTGGAACGACAGGCCGAGGAAAATTAAAGCTGCATTAAATTCCGTAATATTGCCGGATACCAAGACATCGTAACTAAAATTTGAGTAAGCCGTATTTCCTAGGCCCACCGCGCAAGATACAGCTAAGGGCCGATTCCAAATAGAAACTCCACAGTTTCTCATATTAGTGTGACAGTGTCCAAAATATATACAATGAAAGTAATAAAAGGGGATCAAAACCAAAGCCCGTCCCTACAGCTTAAAGTCAAAGCTACAAGTTTTAAGGCTTGGAAGTCGTTTATCCATAGAGAACCAACCAGAATCATGGTTTTTGGGAGCAAAAATTTAACTTACATTTAATAAGGAAACGAGCATTTACAAAGTGTACAGAAAAAGGAAGGTGTGTGTGCAGGGGGGGAAGCAGGAGGAGGGGTTAAAAATTCCTTACTTCGTAAAAAAAATTCCTGAAATCCCAACATGGAATTACAAAAATTCCTGATTTTGGCCCTTATTGAGAGCACTAAATCACTGTATGGAAACACTGTACGGTAGTTTGCAACGGTATATTCAAAATGGCGGATAGGCGTTCGTGAAAGAGTAAGTGTCCTTTAATTTTGTTCGATATCACTATAATCTGTCATCCTGTAGCATAATGACAACATATACGTAATCAGCTTTGAATACATCATCCATCGTACCTAATGATTAAACGTCCTATAGCACCGTCTGTGTGTAATACAGCTTCAAACATTGTGTTGTGATGACATTTAAAATTGAAGCGCAAAACGAAAGTAGAAATGGCCATATTTTCCCTAAAATGACCGCACCAGTAAAATCAAATGTGGCGGTGGATGGGGACAAGATATCTCCCTAAATATGACCCAAAATGAATTTGATCTAGCCCCTTGTCTAGGAAATATAGACACTTGAAAATTCCGATGGTGTACGCTACAGTTAAAACCGAAACTAAATCGCTGTACAGTGCGGTATATGGATATATTTGTACTCACCGGTTTAAATTTCGAATGAAAAATCTGTACGCAGCGGTTTATTTAAATTATCATGTGAAAATCTTTCAATGGGTTGAATAGCACGAAAAGGTGAAAGGTGACTTTGAACTATTTGATCTCGCTTAATACCGCAGAAAGACGAATACTCGTATATTCTTTTTCTTATTTTTATTTGTTTTGCCTGGAAATGAAGAAATCGTCGAAAGAGTATCATTTAACGCATTTTTAAATTCTAATTTAATGTTTCTATTTAATTCTTCTGTCCTTCCTCAATAATTTTGTAAGACCCTGTACAAATCGTTAAGACTAAAGCGCTTAACAAAGGCAAAAACCTTAAAAATGTCGGAGTATATTTCAGACATTCTTCTCGATGATGTAATATTAATTTATGATTCTTTTTGTTGTTGTTTTTTGTTTGTTTTGCATTGAAACGAAGAAAAATAATTGATAGAGTATAATTAAACACCAATTTAAATCTAATGTTATGTATCTACTTAATTCTATGTCATAGACAGTTTCAGTTTAGTAATCAAAACAGTTTTATAAGCTTGAAGCTAGATTATTGTTTCTGATATCATACGAAATGCTTACGTTTTTTTAACTTTCAGCTTTAGAAGCTTATAGTTAGAAGAAATCTTATCGAAATAATTGATTTAATACTCAATAGTTCTGATACACATAAGAAAATAGTTTTATTTCTTTTAGTTATCTCTTTAAGTCAAATATCTTGTAATTTCCTTCTTTTTTAGTTAAAAAGAAATTTTAAATGTTTAGAGAAAATTCATGGAAGCATATACAGTAAAACCCCTCTATTAAGACCACTTGGGGTACTTTTTGAAAGTGGTCTTAATAGCGGGGTGGTCTTAATTCTGAGGTTTGGTCGGATGCGAAACTTTCAACACAAATAATTGCTAATAGAGAAGACTATGTCATTAAGTTTATTTTATTATAATTAAACTTAATCGTGTATTTTTACATTACAAACTTAAATAAATAAAATCGCATTTAAGTTCTCTGCTTAGTTATGTTTTCTATTTTACTATAGCTCTTTTTTCCGTTACATTTGTTTATTTGATCTGATTTGAAATCCTACATCAAAATAATCGAATAAAAGATAAAGGCCATTTATTGTCGAACTGTAAATGCAGTGATTACATTCAGCAAAATCATTTTCCTAAATACAAAAACTATCAAAAATAAGCTAATTTACAATCATGTTTAATTACTTATAAAATACCGGTCTGCAGATCGCCGAAAACGAATTTCTGTAAGTTACCCGAATTCGGATTGATTTCGGTTGCTTTACTGTGATTAAACATGTAACAAACATCTTTTATTGATAAACGAATGAAGTGAATCAAAACAATTGACCACTTCAAGTTGTTTGATTAAAAATAACACCATAACACAATAGACGTTTAATCACGATATCGAAAAATCCGATAATCCATTGTTGATGCAATCGTACCCAATAAGTGTCATACTTACTAAGCGAGAATTCGGATGGTCGATCCGGAGGTGTGAAGTTACTGGTCTTTTTAGCGAGGTTCGTAAAAGTGCATTACATGACATTTGTACTGAAATTAGTGGTCGTAATTCGGAATAGCGGGGTGCTCGCATTAGAGGGGTTTGAGACCATTGAAATAAAGAACAAATAATTCCGTTCTGTCAAAAATCGTTCGTAATAGCGGGGTGCTCGTATTTCTGGGGTGGTCGGAAGGAGGGGTTTTACTGTAGTTGCCAAGCTGTGTGTCTTTTCATCCTTCCAATCTTCCAAAGTTATTGCTAGATAGTCCTTGCCCTTATCTTTGATAAACTCATTCAAAGGAATCTAGTATACATTTTCACCGTTCCAGACAAAAAGTTATTGAAAAGATGTTTTGGGTTTGAAAATAAGTTTTTCTCTAATTCCTTATACCGTTATTGTTAAACACAACGGATGTTTTTAAAAAGTGTTCGATTAGAAAAAGGAATTGGTTAATGTAATCTGGACAATTGATTTATCGCACACATAGGGGAGACTAGTATTTCGTCAAATTGTTGTGCATCGGTATAGCAAGGTTATGCTGTGACCTAATACATAATCAATACAAACAGGTATCTGGGCGGACTTACCATCCTAGCCCTAGGATTCCGTGAACATCAACGAGAGTAACAAAAAGTACGACTTACCGTCTTGAGAGCTCGGCCAGAAAGAACGCTGGGTGTGCTGGTGACGTCATTCACGTGTTCCGGAACGCTGCTGGGCTATGACGTCACGAGCACCTTCTGCTGTGATAATCGCCCACCATGAAATCTACCACACTCCTCCCCATCTTATGATGGAATGTCGTTCACCTTTGAATGTTGGCGTAATACCACTGTACGAAGTGTAGCGATTGTACCACATCATTAAACCACTCGCTTGTAGCGTTTGTTACACGTTGTACCACTCGTTTGTAGCGATTGTTACACGTTGTACCACTCGTTTGTAGCGATTGTTACACATTATTGACGTAGTACCATTGTACGTAGTGTAGCGATTGTACCATATCATTATACCACTCGCTTGTAGCGATTGTTACACGTTGTACCACTCGTTTGTAGCGATTGTTACACGTTGTACCACTCGTTTGTAGCGATCGTTACACATTGTTGTACCACTTGTTTGTAGCGATTGTTTCGCATTGTTGAACCACTTGTTTGTAGGGATTGTTACACATTGTTGTACCACTTGTTTGTAGGCATCATTACACATAGTTGTACCACTTGTTTGTGGCGATTGTTCCACTCTGTGTAGTGGTGTTGAATGCATCTACCGTTTAATGTTGGAATTGGTCTCCCTAATTTCATAATTCATTAATAATATTTGATCGTTTTCACACAACCCTAAACTGTAGTAGTCATTCAAGAGGACATTAATGAATCTTGGAATGTCACTCGTTTGAATGCTTGATTTCCTAATGATGATTGTCTATAGGTACCACTAAGAGTGTATCTTACCAGTTAATAATTAACATTTAGCTTCCTCGTTTCATAAGACTATAGGAATGTTATTGGACGTAACTCAAAAGTGACTGTCAATTCGACTACCTCATTTCATAAGACTATAGGAATGTTTGCCAAAATTACCTAAGACATTGTAACGTTGAACTTCCTCATTTCATAAGACTATAGTGATTTTACCTAGAGTTACCTAAAACATTTAAAGTTGAACTTCCTCATTTCATAAGAATATAGGAATGTCCCAGAGCACTATGGTATCAGTCCAGTTAATTTTGTCTTCTCAGTGATTACAGATCATAAAGCCTTCGTGTGTTCTCCACAGTTATTCGGCAGATCTCTTGAACGCTGGTACCCCTTATCTTAGCAATCAACTGTGCCACATCACCAATAAAACGCGGCGTGTTCATGGAAGATTTGGAATTGATGCGAAGGTAAGGGGAATCTGTTTCTATCAGAATCCTATTCGAGGGGACCTTTCTAACCGCGGTCTGTTGATAAGAATCAAAAGTCGAGGCCATCCCTGTGAAACCAAAATAGCAATTTTGAAATCTCTGGGACCAGTTAAGAACAGTTTCCTCGGTGCCGTTAAAACAATGGAGATGAAACCTTTGGGTCCTTGCCGAATTATCCACCAAAATCTTGAATGCATCATGATAAGCGTTTCCACTATGTCTCCCCTCCTCTCTAACGTGTAGGACGACAGGCATACTGGATGGTACCAAATCCAAGAGGTTGGTAAACACTTCTCGTTGTTGAACCCACGAAGACTTGGGCATCGTATAATCTAATCCGATTTCCCCTAATGCTACTACTCCAGGTTTATGTAAGGATGATCTGATGTCTCGGTATAGATCCCTGCTAAAAAGGTGAGCTTTCTTTGGATGGAGACCAATTGCCGCACCAAATCCTGACTCTGTGGTGAAGGAATTTGGGTAGGTGTCTGGGTCACAATATACGAGGACTCCACCAATTACTTGAACTCTGGTAGTAGGCTCCACACCAACGGAATGTTTTAACAGGGAAGATACTGACAAATGTCGGTGAACTTGATTGCTACACCGATCCAAGTGAAAATGGCTGTCCATAACTTTGATTAAAGATTTTGATGGTTTTAGTGGCCTGATTGAAGAGTTATCCATTTACGAAAGGGAATGATTAATGACTAAATCGGTATTATTAGTAATACTTGTTGTTGTAGTAGCAATAGGGGCAGAAGGTTGGATGGATGATAAAGGACGACGCTCATGAGACTCCACTACTTGGACATTCGGAGTACGATCCCATTCATGAAACTCGCGTCTACGGTCTGCTGGTAAAAGATTAACCAAAGCTCCTAGTACCCTCCAATGACATAAAACAGCCTCAGACGATATAGGACCCAAGGTAAACTTCTCTGGGACTGTCCATCCTTCGAGTTCACACATCCTCTTCATCCAGATACCCTCTTGTTCTTGAACAAAACAATCCTGAGGAATGAAAACTAAATGGGAATGTCTTGCAAAATTAAATAATGAGGACAAAGAAGGCCTGCTCTCGTTTATTACCTTACTGGCCAACCATTTTAAAGCTTCAATACGAGCATTATGCAATTTCTCATCAGACAAAGCGCCAGAACGAAAACGAACTGGCAAGTGTTTAGCCATGACATGCTGTTTCATTGCTCGAGTTCTTTTGTTGCAAGAATCGATAGGGCAAATGGATTGAAAGCGTTTCCTTTTGGTAGACTCATCGCGGATTGATGTAGATGATCGCACAGGCTCCCGACCAAAGGTTGAACGCGATCTTGTACGGTCTCTCCTCTCACCACGATGATTGGGACGCACATTTTCCCTGGAGGCCCGGAACGTCCTTGAACGAATCTCCCTATCCCTACATGACTGTGAAGGTAGGAATGTTTCGTCAGTTGGCTCTTGTTTTATTTCGTCGTCGGAGATGACAATCACTTCCGGTTCTGGATTGGCCACAATAATCAGATCATCCGATTGTCGACCAAAAGTGACCCTCCTCTCCGACTGTGGGATAACTTCATGTACGCTCCGAGCTTGTGAATTCTTTTCTTTTCCTGTAATCTGTTCCACAGTAGGAGTGATGCGGTCATCCTCCTTGCTGTTGAATAGAGAATTCTTTTCTCTTCCTTTGTTCTGTTCCACAGTAGGAGTGATGCGGTCATCCTCCTCGCTGTTGAATAGTAAATCCAGTTCGTAGTCACTGGTATCCTCATGTACCTCACAGGCACTAGGATTCCCGACTGAATCCACTACAGCCCACTCCCCTTGTTCTGGGTCCTCATTATCCTCAACTTCCATCCTAGCTGGCAGTTCTGGATCGACTATCTCCTCCTTGACCCTGGCCACAGTCAATGGAGGAAAATTTACATCGTTGACGATCAAATCCTCCACCCGGGTCTCATCCATCTGACTTTTCGTCTGTGGAATGATGTCTGGGCTGGGGCGTGTGGATAATGATGACCCCAAACGCCAACTTCTCTTCTGAGGGGCTGGACTTTCCATACCCATATTCAAATTCAAGGGGCATTCTTCTACACTGGACATACTACAAAATACAAAGCAGAACAAACATTTATAAAGCCATACAATTTGGGCACTTATACTTCTTTATCCTCTCTGCTTCTTCCTCAGTCAGGTTGACACAACGCCCGTGAAACCAATCATCACACCAATCACAGGCTATCATAAATGTGCCATCATCGGGCTTCCTGCAAATACAATACAACTCTTGACCTTGAAGCTTGGCATTGTCGTTTAACTTTCTCCTCTCGGAAACAATCCAAGATGGAGCATTATCAATTTTACAAATTTTCAGTCGATCATGATTCATGGTTGTTAATGTATTTTGCAAGCGTACTTTGTACAAATAAGGAGAAATACAATGTATTACTAGCGCAGGACCTTTCCATTGCGGCTGCAATTTTTTGCTTTTCCCCTTCTTTGTACTCGAGTCTAAAATATAAACCATGTCCCCAACTGCATAGGTCTTACTATACAACCGGAGGTCATAGTCCCTTTTTCTCTTCTTCAATCCGGATTTTAATACCTCTCTTGCTACCTCATGGGCTTCCTTGATACTTAATTCTAACTTTGTAACATAATCAAAAGAAGAATCAAACTTAATTTTGTCAGATGGGAATGTTAACTGTGCCGGGGTATACACCTCTCTACCTAGCATCATTTTGTTAGGAGTATACCCTGTGCTCCTACAGACAGATGACCTTAGTGCCCCAGCAATTTGAGGCAAATAAATGTCCCAGTTGTCCTGTTTTTTACTAACAAAACAACGGACAGCATCCATGAGTGTTCGATTATAACGTTCGACTTGACCATTTGCCGAAGGGCGATATGCTGTAGTGCGTTTTTTGTCAATTTGAAGGAGTTTGCATACTTCACGAAACAAATTACTCTCAAAGTTACTTCCCCTGTCTGTCAAAATTTCTAATGGCACCCCAAACCTACTGAAAACCTGATTGACTACCGCGGATGCAGTCTTCTCTGCTGTTTGGCATGGTAGTGGAATACATTCTACCCATTTAGTAAATTGATCCACCACCATTAGACAATACTCATTATTACTTGACGTCTTTGGGAGGGGCCCCAGGAAATCTAAATGAACCCTCTCCATTGGAATACCTGAATGGTAGCAAGTCATTTCCCATTTAGCGTGCTTGTTCGGTTTCTTACATTTCCCACATTCTGGACATGCCAAAATATACTTTTCAATGTCCGTGGACATTCCATGCCAATAGAAATTTTCTTTGACCTTACCTAACGTTCTGTCAGCACCCTGATGACCAGCTAATGGCAGGTCATGTGAAACCTGCAGCACCTCAGTCTTTAAACTATCTGGAATAAGCAATTGCTTTTTACCTGTTTTTGGATGCTCCCTCCAGATAAGACCTTCCTCAACCCTGAAACATTTCCTATTAATATAATAATACTTGGAAATCGAGTTGGCAATAAAGATGTCCCCTTCTCGTGGTTCCTCGGAATTCTGAAGCCAATTTCTCAGAAAACTCAAGTCCCCATCTTCCTCCTGAGCTCTTTTTACTTTATCTTTTGATAAGTTGTCCACCATCAGCGCATACATCTTTGGTTGGCCCTTTGTATCGGATAGTGGAATAACATAATCCACTTCCTCCGAAAAAGAGCCCCAATTGTGGTGCGCTCTCTGACAATATGGACAACCCCCACAGGGGAGAGCTGACAAGTCCTGACCCAATACGTAGTCCTTACAGTCCTCATTTTGAGGGATTCGTGATAATGCATCGGCATTTGCATGTTTTGAACCTGCTCTATGGACTAAGTTAATGTCGTATTGGCTGAGCTCCTCTAGCCACCTCGCAATCTGACCCTGTGGTTCTTTAAACCGTAAGAGCCATGTTAAACTACTATGATCAGTTCGCAAGGTAAACCTTTTCCCAAGAAGATAGTACTTATATAGTCTTGTGAATCTAATTATAGCTAGGAGCTCTTTTCTTGTGGTACAATATTTCCTTTGCTCTTTTGTAAGAGCAAAGGAGCCATATGAGATAACAGTCTGTTTGCCATTTTGCACCTGGGACAAAACTGCCCCAATCGAATCATTGGATGCATCTGTGTCGAGTATATAGGGATCCTCGGCATTTGGAAGTCCCAATACTGGTGCCGTTGTCAAAGCTTGCTTCAGATCCGTGAAGGCTCGCTTCTCATTCTCGCCCCATTTAAAATCATTTTTACCTGTCAACTCATATAAAGGCCTGGACCGATGAGAATAGTTTTGAATAAACATTCTGTGGTAGTTGACCAAACCTAAAAATTTCTCCACATCTTTTGAACATTTCGGAACTGGCCAACTACTTACTGCCTCTACATCCTTAGATGAGATTTCCAACCCTTTAGGCCCAACCCATCTACCTAAGAATTCCACTTTTGATTGAAATAATACACATTTTTTGGGTTTAAGTTTTAACTGATACTGCCTAAAGCGCTGGAACACCTCTCTTAGATTTATAAGATGGTTTTTAAAAGAATCTCCCATGGTCAGAATATCGTCCAGGAATGCTAATACTGTGTTCCAGTTCAGCCCCCTTAGGACGAGATTAATCGCACGGGAGAAGGTCGCGGGCGCATTGCAAAGGCCAAAACTCATTTTCAAGAATTCGAAGAGCCCGTATTTTGTACTAAAAGCAGTCTTTTTTATATCTGAATCCTTAATTTTAATCTGCCAATACGCAGAGTTTGCATCGAGTTTAGAGAACCATCTTTGGCCTGAAAGCATGTCTGTACAGTCCTCAACTAAAGGTAATGGGTAAACATCTTTTACCGTTACCTCGTTAAGGCCCCTGTAGTCCACACACCATCTAACACTCTGATCCCGTTTCCGTATAAGCACTGGGGAAGCAGACCAATCTGATGTAGAGGGTCTTATAACCTTAGCATCGAGCATTTTCTTCAAATGTGCCTCCTCTTCCTTAACAAAGGCCATAGGAGTACGCCTCATTTTTTGTTTAATCGGTTTAGCATCACCCGTATTTATTTCATGCTCGAGAGCTGTGAAGTTACCCAAATCAAATTCATCCTGTGCAAACACATCTTGAAACTCAATAAGTAGTTTCTTGACTTCAACCTGCTCGTCAAGGGATAGTTCTGAGACAGATCTTTCAAATAAATCTTGAATGTGACTTGGGAGAGACTCACTTACCTCATTCTGAGTGATACTTGTATTTTGTGTTTGCGCCCCTACTGCCAGTTCAGTTGGCACAGGATTCACCACTTTCACTTCCTCCGCAGTTCCTACAACACTGTTTTTCTTCAGTTTAACATTATGATTAGTAAGGTTAACTACTGAGATTCTGGGACCTTCCACATTATCATGAATCGATTGTGGAATGATCAGATCCTTTACTGGATCGGCCTCTACAATATAAGAGTTGGTTAAGCCTGAAACTGAACATGGCACTCTAACTACCGAATTCGGAGGAATTTTCGTAGTCTTGGAAACTGTTACCTTAGCAATGATTGCTTCACTGGGCTCAGACCTTATCATGTTAATGGTTTCAGATCCAAATTTTACATACTCCTTTGGTATATTGATCCTAGCATTGTATTTCCTTAGGAAGTCAACGCCAAGTAACATGTCATCCTCAATTGGAGCTACATGTACCTCCTCGGAAATACTTTGGGAACCTATGGTAAAGTCCACAGGACTTACTAGGAATCCCTTCATTTTCATATTCTTTCCCGCAGTTTTCATCATTACATTTTTCAGAACAGGAGTGAAATGTTTTAAATCCTGGAATACACGATCAGAAATTAATGTTACCTGAGCAGCGGTATCTACAATAGCCTGAATCTCCCTATCGCCAATGTAGATAGGAATGCAAAACATAATGTCTGACTTAACCTGGTTAATAACTATTTCTGATTGCGTTTTCTCAGGGCCTTTCTCACCACGGATCCAAGTTAGCCCTCCAGCTCCGACCCACTGGAGTTTAAATCTGCCTCCTCATCCATCTCAGCAAAGCAAACCTGCTTCCTTTCCAGAGACCGCTTGAGCTTAGGGCAATCTGCTTGGAAGTGACCTACCTCTTTACAGTTGAAACAAGTCAATCTTTCAGGGGATGTCCTTTGTAATCGGCGTGAAGGTCTTCTTTGACCCTTGGTGCAATCCCGGGAATAATGTCCCCGTTCGTTGCACGAATAGCAGATTGGTTGCTCTGGGCTCCTGCTCCTGGTTGCAGGTGAAGGAGACCTTCTTCTTTGCTTCAAAAGTAGATCCAGCTTGTCTATGATGGAATCCACTTTCTTTTCAAGCTTACCCACTCTATTCTCTACCTTATCCAAACAACTTTCTCGAGCTGGGGATCGTGGTGAGACTGCTTCTATTTTGGGTTCTGCGACCACCTGAGCTATAGTCTTAGGCTTACCGAAAATGATTCCATGAGTCTGGATAGCATACTTGACTCTATCCATTGCCTCCTCGATAGTATTTGGCCGCGAATTTGCCACACGTTCCCCAATCTCTTTGTCTTTGGCCCCCAAACAGAAGCGTAGTACTGTCTGTTGGGACATGTACTCATCTGGTAAGTTTTTGAAAGCCCTTATTCCAAGGGTGAGGACTCTATCCGCCCATTCTTCTATGGACTCCTCCTTCCCTTGAAATGCATTATTAAATCTTATCATTGCCGTTTCCGGCAGTTCTTGATACCCAAACCTCCTCTCCAATTTCTCTACTATGTCAATAAATGTTAAGTCGGCCTGGTTGTCGTGTAGTAGGGCATAGAACTCACTTGCTTTATCAGTCAGACTTAAGCAAAGGTAGTCTCTCCTTTCGTCCAATGTCCACTGGTTGACCGTAGCAAATTTATCAAACTTAGTGAAAAATGCCTGCCAACTTGTTCTTCCGTCATAAGTTATTGTTTTAGGAAGCTGGGTCATAATATGACGATTTCCCCCAGGCATTGGACCTGCCCCCCTTCCCCTAAAGGGTCTATCCTGAACACCATCGTCAATGGCTTGCCGCCATCTTTGAGGTTGTTCTTGGGCCTGTGGGAGTTCTTGAGCTTGACCTTGAGCGGGTTGGGCCTGACTTTGGGCATATAATTGGGGTTGACCTTGCAATTGTCCCGGGGTCATATATCCTCCTGGCATCATTGGGTTGAAGCCATAAGGAAACCAAGGCAACATTGGATAATTTGCAAAATTTACCCCCGGAGCCTGCATTTGTCCATAGGGCTGTTGAGGCATCTGGGGTACACCAGGTATCTGAGGGAATGCATGTACCTGATGGGCAGTCTGACAAGGGGTGCCCAATTGGGCCTGAGGCATTAAAGGAGCATTATGAGTTTGGGGAGTTTGCGCTATATTTAGATCCCCCAATTCATGTTCCCTTTGTGGTGACCTATATTCATCAGGTGATAGCTGTGGAAGTGGTAAACTAAGTCCTGGCCCTATATTGGTTTGAATTGTCCGAGTATGACTATATTTGGACATATCAACCCTCCTAGTCTCTTTCATGTTTTGGGTTTTGGGTCTACAGTCTTTGGGCCTTGTATTCCCATCAAATGACGTAGGAGCTGGTAATGATGGTAATGATTTTTGTTTCCTTGACCCATCAACTTTTGTCCTAGGACCCCCCTCCTCTTGTCCTTGGACAAGTGGAGCTGGATTGGTTTGAAGTAGAGGGGCTTGATTAACCTCTACAGTCTGAATGTCATTCCCCACTGACCCACAGCTTTGGGGATCTGGGTCAGTCATTTGTGGTGGGCCATTCAAGTTGGCGGTATCAATTACATGTACAATGTTTTGAATTAATTGACCTACCTCTCCATTCTTGCTTCCCTTCTCTTTTTGCACTGTCTCCTCTTGTGCTTCCTCCAGGATAATTACCTCCTCCTCTGTTGACTGAGGAATTGATTCCTCTCCAGACCCCTCATGTTCACTAGAACTAGGAGCTTCACATCCACTCACCTTAATTCCTTGATCACTCTTACTAAAGTAAACCATGTCCCAAAAATCCGGACTTATTCTCAATGATGCTATGTTCATCACTAGGGATTTAGTCAAACGTCCATACTTAGCTCTTAAACCTATAATTGCATGAGCTGACTTTGGACCAATACCCCGCAAAGTCTGCAACTCCTCAATTGATGCAGTGTCCAAGTCTACTTTTGCTTGAGCCATAGCCATGGTGAGTGACAGTGAAAGCTGACAATTTACAATTTAAATCAAACTATCCAATTAACGCACTTTGTACAAATTGGATAAAAATTTTCCACCTATAGTTAAATACTATTTGGAAACTAAGATATTCCACAGATAGCTAAATGCTTGTTGGAATATAAATCAAAAGATCAGCGCAGTAGTTCCCCCACAATAAATAATTGTTGGAGTAAAAATATAATTTATGACTTACTTAAAGTTGTATGTAGTCTACTGCAAAACTTCTAAAAGTTCAGAATAACACCGTTGATATCCAACAGGATTAACTTGACTAACTAACAAAACTCTGCAAAAATCAAAAAATTACATTAATATCACATTCACAAAATGTAGACTCTTCACACTTTACATTATCACTCCAATTTTTGTTTTATTTATTTATTTTATTTATTTATTAATTTCTTTATTTTTTTTTTTTTTTTTTTTTATTATTATTATTTAAAAATAAAAGAATTATTAATCATTTTTATATATTAATAATTCATTACTTTTGCTCATTAATGTCTATTTTTCATTTTTTGAATTCATTACAACAATTATAAATTACACCGACAAAATTAAAAAAATTAAATCTAAATAATCCAATCAAAAGCATAATTTTATTTATTTGTGCTTCATATGATCTTTAAAAATTCCGAAATACCAAAGGAAACTCGAAAATATCTCGAATTCATATCAAAATTCTAATGTTTACATTGTAATGTCGGCCATTTTGGAAAAACCGGAAATGCAAAAGAACGCTGCGCGGTGCCGATGCGCAGATAAGAATTCGTCTGCAACCGATCCTATAATTATAAAAAATGAAAAATAATGCATAATTTTTAAAATTATTTGACAAAAAAAAAACAATAATTTTATCCCAAAAATGCATAAGAATAGGAATAAAAAACGTTCAAAGGGATATCACCTGACCCCCTTTTGCACATTTCTAACTCCTCCCACTCATACACAAAATAGATAATAATAAATTATTGAAATTAATCAACCTATCTAGTTAACCCCCGAAACGAAAAAATCGCTAGAAAATTCTCCACAGAAGTAACCTGTGAACCCCGTGTACGAAGCCCGGAAGAATCCGGTATCCGAAGAAATCACAGTTTTCGAGATTAATATTTCGATATCTACCTATATTAAATACCGAAATTAATTAAAATCTCCCTAATAAATAAAGGTTAAACTGTCAGCAGCCCTTGCAGAAACTGATCGGCTTGCTGCTCCGACAAACGCGTAAATCACCGCTGGTTCGCCAAGTCGCAGCGCCATTTATAGCAAGGTTATGCTGTGACCTAATACCTAATCAATACAAACAGGTATCCGGGCGGACTTACCATCCTAGCCCTAGGATTCCGTGAACATCAACGAGAGTAACAAAAAGTACGACTTACCGTCTTGAGAGCTCGGCCAGAAAGAACGCTGGGTGTGCTGGTGACGTCATTCACGTGTTCCGGAACGCTGCTGGGCTATGACGTCACGAGCACCTTCTGCTGTGATAATCGCCCACCATGAAATCTACCACAATCGGCTTTTTTGTTTTTTTGAATTGAATTACTACAGTTAAAAGCGCAGCCATTTCTTTCATAAAGTAGTTCGAAAGCACAATTAACAATGATCGATTTCACATGCCTTACCCGCGCTATTGACTGTCACGTGACATCGTTAAAAGCTCCCCCGTTGAAGCAAAAGATAGCTCCTAAAATCGCCCATAAGAATATGGAATTTTAAAACAAGCAGCTTACACCCTAACCAGTGAGCCAAAAAAAAAACTTTATATAGCCCAACAAATAGCGATTTGGCTTCATATTTCACCGCATTTCACACCATATTTTTAGCTCACCTGAGCACGAAGTGCTCAAGGTGAGCTATTGGGATCGTAGAATGTCCGTCGTCAGTCGTGCGTCGTGCGTCGTGCGTCGTCCACAATTTCTTTAAACATCTTCTCCTCCTAAACCAGTGGGCCAATCTTGATGAAACTTGGCAGGGATGTTCCTTGGGTCAAGCTCTACCAAAGTTGTTCAAATAAACGAAATCCACCCTTAACTTTCCCTTTACCCTTAACAAAAAGGGTGAAAATATGAAAATCTTTAAAAATCTTCTTCTCTGAAACCAGAAGGCAGACAGCTTTCATATTTGGTATGTAGCATCATCTAGTGGACCTCTACCAAGTTTGTTCATATCAAGACCCTGGGGTCATATTTGGGCTTAGCCCGGGCCCAACCCTTTTTACATAGAATCAGAGAGTGAAAATCTTTAAAAATCTTCTTCTCTATAACCAGATGGCAGACAGCTTAAATATTTGGTGTGTAGTATCACCTAGTGGGCCTCTACCAAGTTTGTTCATATCAAGACCCTTGGGTCATATTTGGGCTTTGCATGGGTGCATCCCTTTATCTCTTATGAGCATGAAGGGTAAAAAATTGAAAATCTTCAAAAATCTTCTTCTCTGAAACCAGAAGGCAGACAGCTTTCATATTTGGTATGTAGCATCATCTAGTGGACCTCTACCAAGTTTGTTCATATCAGGACCCTAGGATCATGTATTTTGGGCTTTGCCCGGGCCCAACCCTTTTTACATAGAATCAAAGAGCGAAAATCTTTAAAAATCTTCTTCTCTGTAACCATATGGAAGACAGCTTTAATATTTGGTGTGTAGCATCACCTAGTGGGCCTCTACCAAGTTTGTTCATATCAAGACCCTTGGGTCATATTTGGGCTTTGCATGGGTGCATCACTTTATCTCTTATGAGCACGAAGGGTAAAAAATTGAAAATCTTCAAAAATCTTCTTCTCTGAAACCAGAAGGCAGACAGCTTTCATATTTGGTATGTAGCATCATCTAGTTGACCTCTACCAACTTTGTTCATATCAAGACCCTAGGATCATATTTGGGCTTCACCTGGGCGCAACCCTTTTTACATAATATCAAAGAGCAAAAAGGCATATCTGTCTTGCTCTTCGCTGAAAACGTTCCATGGTATTGATCTTAGGCAATTATCTTCTTTTTGACATCTGCCTATCTAATTAATGTGATGTCCCAGGGGTCATAGAGACTCAGGTGAGCGATCTAGGACCATCTTGGTCCTCTTGTTCAGTCTTATTATATCATCGAGAAGAATGTCTGAAATACTGATATGCTTTTGTTAAGCACTTTAATCTTAACGATGTGTACAGGGTCTTACAAAATTATTGAGGAAGAACAGGAGAATTTTTAAAAATAGAAACATTAGATTAGAATTTAAAAATGTGTTTAATTACTCTTTCGACGGTTTTCTTCATTTTCAGGCAAACCAAATAAAATAAGAAAAAGAACATATTCGTCTTTCGGCAGTATTAACTAAGATTAAATAGTATCAAAGTCACCTTTCACCTTTTCGTGCTATTTCATCCGTTGAAAGGTTTTCACGTGATAATTTATATAAACCGTTGCTTACAGATGTTCATTCGCAATTTAAACCGGTGAGTACAAACATATCCATATACCGCACTGTACAGCGATTTAGTTTCGGTTTTAACTGTAGCGTACACCATCGGAATTTTCAAGTGTCTATATTTCCTAGACAAGGGGCTAGATCAAATTCATTTTGGGTCATATTTAGGGAGATATCTTGTCCCCATCCACCGCCACATTTGATTTTGCTGGTGCGGTCATTTTAGGGAAAATATGGCCATTTCTACTTTCGTTTTGCGCTTCAATTTTAAATGTCATCAAAACACAATGTTTGAAGCTGTATTTCACACAGACGGTGCTATAGGACGTTTAATCATTAGGTACGATGGATGATGTATTCAAAGCTGATTACGTATATGTTGTCATTATGCTACAGGATGACAGATTATAGTAATATCGAACAAAAATAAAGGACACTTACTTTTTCACGAACGCCTATCCGCAATTTTGAATATACCGTTGCAAACTACCGTACAGTGTTTCCATACAGTGTAAATATCATTTAGTAAACCTTAGTAAATATAATTGTCACAGACTATTGTCAGTCTTGATGTTCTATCCCAAATAAATCTCTTTTGGGTGTTTCATAAAAAAACTTTTAAGGCAATCTAAATCAATACGCATGGCCTGATTAAATTTTTCAATACAGTAAAATCATTGACCAATGCTAGTTTGTCAAAACTCATTGGAAAAATGAGTATCTTTTTTGCAAATAAATATTTCTCTTTAATTGCAAATTGCATGAGGATTTTTTTCTTGGTTGACTGGAGCTCACCACATCAAAAGGTTACTGTAATCAACAGTTAATTAGTACTGTAAGTGCAGCAGCAAATAACTACTGTAGTGACCATGACACCTTTTTAATCTTTGCCACACTTCAAACACACCTAATCTGAATTGTCTATTTGCCAGTAATAGAGAAATATTTGCTGGTAATAGAGAGTGTTTTACTGTCACGTAACAAGGCTATTTTATGCACAGGCAAAAACAAAAGCAAGGGCCTGAAGATAGAAATAAAGTACATTGTAAATCAATATTTTTCACTGTAGCATGCATATTGGTTAAGTTCCGATTATTGATCATGCATCTCCATCAGTGGTGTGGAAGTACAGAGTTTTTCCACTTGTTCCTGGACAAGTAAAAGCTGATTTCTTACTTGTCCAGCATGAAAATAAACTTGTCTACAAAAAAAGTAGGTAGATAAATATTGAGAAAATATTGTTTTTAATGATTGATTGATTGAATGGAGTTTAACGCCGCTTTCAACATTATTTCAGTTATATCGCGGCGGCTGGAGCACCTAACAATGGATTCCTGGTATTTCTCTCACCAGTACAACCACCACATCCTTTCCTAGCCTCCAGCCGCTATCTCACATAGGTCTACGATTATCAACCCATTGGTGAGAGACAAATAGTTGGAAAGAATGAGTGCCGCCGTCGGGGATCGAACCCGCGAACTCTAGATTGACAGTCCGACGCGCTACCAACTGCGCTATGACGGCGGCTTGTTTTTAATGATGAAAATGCTGTAATCCAGCATTTTCTTCATTAAAGACAATGTTTTCCTCCCTTTGATACAAAGAAAAGGATGTCTTTTCTCTTAGATCTTTTAAGTTCTTTATCAAGATTTGCTCTGGTATTTACTTGTCCACAAACAAGTGGCCTAGAAAAATGTTCTTGCCCGCAAGTAGAAAAGCCCATGTCGGACAAGTCAGGCATGGGAATTCCACACCCCTGTCAATGCTCGCAGCTGTGTGTTTGGGGAATGAGTTCAGATGTCCTAATTGTCCTTCCCAACCATTTAGGCAAAAAACCAAATTCAAATTACACTGATATGTATGATTTAGATTTTGAAACATAAGATTCTAAGATAGAAGAAGATGGACTGCATTTTAAATAGATATAAGGGTTACATTAATAATCATTATCAGGTTCTACATTCTGCACAGAGTCTTCTCTGTGTCATGTGTTATTTTACCTCTCCAGGGACCCTAAGTCCCTAACCATTTACAGCAATACTTGAGTAATCTCCCTGGAAATAATTCATGTTCCTTTGTCTGTCTTTCTGTCAATCTTCATATTTGATATGATGATAGATCTCGATGATTAGCATCTACAGATACCAAGGTCATTTGTCAAGGTCAAGATCATCTGTCAAGGTCAAAGTACAATTGTATTAAAAAATGCTGTATTGTTTGGCATTTGTATGTCACAAACATATCACCCTTTATTTCTCTTTTCTTTTTGTCATTGGTACTTACTTGAATGATCTTTCCACAACATTTGATATGAGAAATAACAACATAGGATTTCATTTTTCAATATTGTATAAAACCCTTAATGAAATACAATTCCCTTACAATGTTTCAGTTTTTGAAACAAAATTTGATTCAGTTGGCATCATCTTATTAATTCATAGTCTGAATTGTTTTACTCGACTTTTTACATCCAATTTGAAATAATGGAATGCAAGATTCAATACACATTCAGACACTCAGAAACCTGTAATAACCAAGCATTTACTCTTTGTTGTTAAGCTACCCAAAATTTATATCTGCAGCCCGAATAAAGCTGTATGTTCAATGTTTTAAGGTTGCCAACCAAAAACTTCTCTAATTTGATTATTTCACTTGTTTGCATTGATTGCATCATCAAGGTCAACTTTGCTATTGAGTATTGATGTAGTAAAAATCAATGTTTGGTTTTAATTCAGGTTTTTATGCCATTAATAGATGCAGCAAAAAAGCATAGGCCACCATTTTTCTTTGAAAAAAGTTCCAGCCTCATTGAAATTCTCTCTTCAATGGCACAGTGCAAAACAGTTGTAACTGCCTTAAAAAAAATAAAGGCAGTTACAACTGTTTTGTGCAGAGCCAACATCTTGGTCCCTATATGCAAGAAAAGCTTTATTGAATTCTAAAGCATCTAGATGTAAGAAAATCTCATCTTTTTTTAGACCATCATCAGTTAAAAAAATTTGTTTCACATTTTAGAAAATGGCTAAAAGTATCAAAAGTAAATGGAGGAGAAAAATGAGAAATGAAAAGCGGAAAAAGTTTGGAAAGAAGGAATTGGAGCGATTAAAAACAGTGGTACAGAAATCAGAGGAGTCTGGTGATACTGAAGCCAAAAGTTTATACACAGGTACATGGAGGTGTCAGTGCAACACTATTGTAAGTGCCTATATCTATAAATATAGATTTAAATATATATTAGTATAGGCACTTACAAAAGTGTTGCGCTGACCCCTAGACATGGACAATTCTGGCTGAGAATATCACACATGCAAAAATATCTCATCTACCTGAATCTAATGAGATATTAACCCTTGACATGCAGAATTGAAAAAAACTTTAAAATCAAAGTGCTGAAAGCTTCTGGTGCACTTATTATAAGTCATTATTTACTTTGAAAATACTTTTCTGCTTTGGAAAAGAAAATCAGGTGATAAAGACTAAGATCAGGCTGCACATTAGTGCAGGCTGATCTTTGTCTATACCTCCTGTCAAAGCGGGAATATTCTTGGTTCAGCATGACAAGGGTTAAGAACTTTTCGCAAGAAATTTTACCGAATCTTTCATTGAATTACAATTTGCTTTGAAAGTTTTCTCTCATTAAGCCAGTTTCAATGAGCTTTCTAGTAGAAAAATGAGAGAATCTCTCAATATCTCACCCAAATTTATCCCTGCAGGTATTCAGGGTTTGACGAGGGGTCCAGATATTAGAGGGGGGTAAAGCTAGTCAAAAATCTTTATTTCATTATGAACCCCTACAATGTTTGTACTCATTTGAATCATCTCGATGAGACATTTCAAATGAGTACCAACAACATAGAATTTTAAAAATGAAATACAGTGTAATGTAATGATATTTTAATATAAAAACAAAATACCCTATCTATCTGTAGCTCTGGAACTAGACACTACCTACTTTTATCTTATAACAATACATATATCCGTATGATAACATCCCGTATGATATTTTTTATGATATCACATAGTTATTTTTAGAACAATGATATATTGTTAGTTATTTTTAGAAACTTGCATTTCATTTAGAAACACAAACGAAAACAAGACAAATATAGGTTATAAGATAAATATAATACGTACTAAGTGTATTGTATGAAAAAATATCAAACTCTGTTGTGAGAATTGATAATTGTCTCGGCAGAGCCTCGACAATGATCAATTCTCCCAACCTCGTTAGATATTTTTTTTCATATACTACACTAAGTACGTATTATATATATAGCCCCCAGTCTGTAGGATCAATTAGTCTTAAATCCTAAAGGTCCTCCTTGACAATAACAAGTCCAACACAAAATATAAATTTCTAGTTGATCAAAAAACTTGTTTATTACAAGGAAAACCGAAAAAAAAAAGAATTTGAAATTTCTTCTTTTCTCGACAAGTTTTCCTTAGGATAATGAAAATCCGAGTAAAGGAAATAATTTTTTCTCCATTTGGAAATAATGTAAATTCCTTAGTTACAACATCAGGGGTCCAAGGGACGTAGGTTTTGTGGGTCTGTCGAATAACTAGTTTTATAATATGATCTACGTCGCGGGAGTGAAATAACCTCATTGAATATTTTTGATATAACACGGGCGTTATGACACTAGTGGAATTACTATGCAAATTAGCTAAGAACGAATAGCAACACTATTTTGTAACCGCGAAAATGACGTCATAATGTGTATATTGTGACGTCAGTTTTAAACGGCATTATAAGTTTTGAGGAAAATTAAAATGCTGCATTTCAAGAATTTTGACACGTCTTTTGCAAAAAATCGGGTCATATTATATATAGAATATAAAATTTGTGCTCATAAAATACCGAATTTATTAACCCTTTCCTGTTTTACACAATTTTGGACCTGTCCAAATTAAAAGGTTTTGCAGATGAAAATATAAAGTTGATTTAATTTGAAAAACAACTATTCATTAGGGTAGAAAATAGTGTGGAAAAAGAAGAAATTGCTTGTCAGAAGCAATTTCTTCTTTTTTCACAATGTTTTCTCAATCATAAAATCACAGGCATGTAAAAAGCAGGGATTAAACTGCAAAGGGTTAAACTCGTCATCTAAACCAGATAAAAACTTGTGCAGCCTCGTTTTATCTGTCTATAGATGACTCGTTCAATAAATTCAGTATTTCATAACCACTCATTCAATATCCTCTATGTCTAGAGCACAGTGTACAATTATGAACAGATTTTAACACAAATGACTATCACAATGAGTAGATGTACCTTTTCATTCATCTTGTTATTCTATTTCCAGTGAAAACACCAGAAGAAATCAAGAAAATGCCAGGTACGTAAAAATTAAGATTGCTTCACCGTCTACTGAGAAAAAGCTAATTCAGTTGATTGAAAATACAATGTATGATTGAACTTTGAAAACCTTCTCTCCTTACAGGCTAATTTCTCCAAACAATCATTAGGGAAATAAACCCTAAATTAAAGGGAAACAAGCCAAAATACAGGATTTGTATAGAAATTTTACTTTAGAAAATGGGTTTGAAATAAAAAATAATTCAGTGAATAATTATAGTACTGGTTAGAGACCAATTCTCGCCAAGTACCAGTTCTCCCCACCACCCTGTTTTCTCAGTGAAGACCAAAAGGAAACCCTTCTAAATTACAAATTATGTTGACAAGAACTTCTTTTAATCAGAAAATAATTCATTGTGAATGAATATTGCGTCTTTACTGAGAAAATGTGCAGTTGGCGAGAACTGGTACTTGGCGAGATTTGGTCTCTTACCAGTAGGGTCTCAAAAATTTACATTAGCTTACATTATCAGCTACATTGTGTGTAAATGGTCAAATTAGTAAATTCAATAGTTCAGGAGAAACACTTCTGATAAAAAAGGGGCTTCAAAATTGCAGTTGCACAACTTCATATAGAGATTTACATTATGTATAAATTTCAAAGCTGTAGCTGTAATTGTGTCTGAGAGACCTATTGGACAAAATAATGTTCACGGACGGAGAGACAAACAGACAGACAGTTGTCCATTGTGATTATAGTATACCCATGGCTCTGCTTTGTAGGTAGGGGATATGAAAATACAGTCATGTTATTGAGTGTCTTTTTCTTTATTTTCATGAACAGGGAAAAACTATGACCCAAAAACTATGAGAGACGAACATGGAACATTTCCTGTCTGGTTACATCCGAGAAAGAGGAGACAAATTGTCAATAAACTGAAAAAACAGAATAAAAATAAAAAGAGCAAAAAATCTCATAAAGGAGAGAAGAAGTGATAAATGTGATTATTCTCAAACTAGAACAATACAGTCAAACCTGTCTTAAGCAAGCACCCAAGAGACATTCAAAAAGTACTTGCTTAAGGAAGGTGCTTGCTTAATACAGGTCGATTTTAATGTAATTGTTTCATTTGGGAACTCAATGGCCGCTTGCTCAAGACAGGTTGCTTGCTGAATACAGGTGGCCGCTAGGATAGGTTTGACTGTAGTCTTAAAACTATTTTCTATTTTTCTCTATTTTAAACTGGTCCAAATTGAGAGATGTGGATGGCAATGAAAAATGACAACAAAAAATGGGTGATATTTGAAAAGTTATCATCTTATGTGCTTGCATAAAGCAGGCGCTTTAACAGCCTGTTCTTTGTACCATCCCGGAGTGATTTGTCCATAATCTTTGAATGCCGCCGTCATAGCAAAGTTGGTAGCGCGTCGGACTGTCAAACTAAAGGTCCTGGGTTCGATCCCCGACGGCGACAGTCATTCTTTCCGACTGTCTCTCACCAATGGGTCGATAATCGTAGACCTATGTGAGATAGCAGCTGGAGGCTAGGAAAGGATGTAATGGTAGTACTGGCGTGGGATACAGGAATCCATTGTTAGGTGCTCCAGCCGCCGCGATATAACTGAAATAATGTTGAAAGCGGCGTAAAACCCCATTCAATCAATCAACCATAATCTTTGACCAAATCAAATGAAACTTCACATGTGACTCCCTATGATATAATGCCGATGCATTTTGTTCTCTAGCACGGGATATATTGTGATCAAATGTAAAGTACGGCAGACAGGGGCATCCAGTTCTCTATCTGGAGCATTACTCTGTCACCTTGTTGACATAAAATCTTTATCTTCTTTTGTAACTGATATACTGTAATAAGTTGTTACTGACAAACTATCCTCAACTTTAGCATAGTTGAAAAATATCAGATGCAAGCCGGTGTCAACCCACAAGGACAAGTAATATTTAGATTATTGGTTTAAAAGTCCAATGCGCTAACACTCAGTGGTTAGCGCATTAGACTTGTAAACCAACATTTTGAAAATTACTTGTATGTGTGGGTTGGAGGACGGCTCACGACAGATATTTTTCAGCTATGCTTTGGTTGAGGACAGTACGTTTATAACATTAGTGAAAATTGTTAAAGAGTTAGTGACTGTATAATATGTTTGATATGAAAAAAATAGCTCTAAAATAAAATGGAAAGTTTGAGGAAAATAGGAAATAGATGATTTTACAAGCAATTTCTTCGTAATGGGCTTTTGGAAGCCTTTGAAATTTGAGAGTCATTGATCGCTTAACCATGAATTTCAATTATTCGAAAGTACCAAGGGGTCAAATTAAAAAAAAAAATTTAAAAGAGAAAATTTTTTTGTGAGCAAAGAAGAAATTGATATCACAAGCATTTTCTTCTTACCAAATTATTTTCTAACCAATATCTGCTTATGTTAATTTGTTAATTAAAATCTCTTTAAAGAGTTGATTAAAAATTATTTATTTGATTTACATCAAACCAACTGCTACCAAATTCTACTGCTGGGTGAACTGGGGCTGGTTATTATGTATTTTGCCAATAAACACACTAGGCAATGGTTGGGCCTGAACCATGGATGTCCAGGTCATGATTCATGAACCGAGCAATTGTACCTCTAAGCCAATCCCCGACGGCGGCACTCATTCTTTCCGACTATTTGTCTCTCACCAATGGGTTGATAATCGTAGACCTATGTGAGATAGCAGCTGGAGGCTAGGAAAGAATGTGATGGTTGCACAGGTGAGAGAAATACCAGGGATCCATTGTTAGGTGCTCCAGCCGCCGCGATATAACTGAAATAATGTTGAAAGTGGCGTTAAACTCCATTCAATCAATCAATCAATCAAAAACCTCTAGGCCACCGAAGCAGTCAAAATACATTTGAAAGGCCATACTTAAGGCTTCATTTGTAGAATTTTATAGCTCTTCTAATGATAACACTTATTATGTGATCAATTCTGCAGACTGGTGGATTGCGTCCACCTCTCTGTTAAGAGTTTAACTCTGTACCCATATAACTACATTTGTATAAACTTGGCAGTTATTTTCTTCTCTTGAATACAGAGTGCAGTGTACAATAACCATAATCTCCCTAGCTAATTTTAGCACAATGCTTTGGTTAAGTTTTACATGCAAGTGTTTCAAATCTCTGTTTCTGCCAAAGCTATTGCTTTGAAACTTTGCCATTACTTCTGGTATCAGCCTCTAGATGAAGAGTCAATACTCTTTTATTGAATTTAGTGGAATTTTAACCCTTTTCAGACTTGTAAATTCTTCGTTAAGTTTTTACATACAACTGTATATCAGTTTTATCGCTATTTCTACTTTAGCTTTTTCTTAAAAACTTTGCACATGCTTCTGTGGCCATAATATCAGCCTCTCGACAAAGATTTATTACTCTGATATTGAATTTAGTGGAATTTTAACCCTTTTCTGAAGTAGATATTCTTGTACATTTTTGTGCAACTGTTGTATATCAGTTATACAATGTATCTCTGTTTCTACTTATGCGATTGCTTGGAAACTTTGATCACGTTTCTACCATACTATCATCCTTTAGACAAAGATTCATTACTCTTGACTTTCATTGATGGAATTTTCCAATATGGATATTGATTTGCTGTTACAATCCAACCCATGGAATATTGGAGCTTGCTGTCCTCCGACAGCTCTGTTTTTAGTTGCTTCTCTTTGTTGTTTTTCCTCCAGCTTTGTGATAGGCGTACCTTGTGATCATATACCACCTTGATCAACATTGTAGATTTCTGTGATTATTGCTTTACTCATTGCAACACAATCAAATTTTTGGAGAGAAAAGATTATAAAATTTTGTGGAAAATGAAGAAAATGCTTGCAACAAGCAATTTCTTCCTTATTCACTAAGTTTTCTTACAAAAAGTAAAAACTAGAAAGCCATGAATGGCTTGTGTCGCTCCACAGGCTTGAAATTCTTGTAAAAGCAAATAAAAGTTTTGACTAGATTTTTAGATATTTTTGGTTCTACTGATGTTGAAAATGATTTTCAAAGTTTCAACTATTTAACATATAGAGAAATGACCACCACCCATAAAGAACATATTTTTCATCCAATCAAAATAATTTTTGGCTGCATGCTAATGGGTCACCCAAAGATCATACCAAAATTGTTTGTTTGAAATCCATCGATTACATTATGAGAAAATAATTTTCAAAGTTTCCACTATATAACATATTGAGAGATGACCTATGCCCATAAAATATATATTTTTCATCCGATCACAATAATTTATGGTAGACTGATAAAGGGTCACTCAGGGAATATTTCAGTGAAATTTGGTTGATATCAATCAATTACATTCTGAGAAAATGATTTTCAAAGTTTCCACTATATAACATATTGAGAAATGACCTCCGCCCATAAAATACATATTTTTCATCCGATCACAATTACTTTTGGAAGACTGATAAAGAGTCACTCAAGGATCATTCAAGTAAAATTTAGTTGATATCAATCACTTAGATTCTGAGAAAATGATATTGAAAGTTTCCACAATATAACATATAGAGAAATGACCTCCGTCCATAAAATGCATATTTTCCATCTGATCACAATATTTTTTTGTAGACTGATAAAGGGTCACCCAAGGATCATTCATGTAAAATTTGAAAGGTATCCATCGATTAGAATCTGAGAAAACTCACTTTTTACCATATTTGGAAATTAGCCACGCCCATAAAATCCATGTTTTTCATTGGATCAAAATTTCATGAACAACTTTGAAAGAGGGTCACCCAAGGATCATTCCTGTGAAGTTTGGTTGAAATTCATCCAGTAGTTTCTGAGGAGAATATTTTCAAAGAAAAAGTTTACGACCGGACGCACGGACGGACGCACGACGGACACAACGCCATGACAATAGCCCCAGTGGCTTTCAGCCAGTGGAGCTAAAAATTGTATTTCATCCACTAAAATTTGTTGTATGCAGCTTCTTTGAAATTTGACCAGTCTAAGGTTTTGTTCTCTAGCAATGGGTCAATGTCACATTAATTTGACATATCTCAATGTCTATCCAATTTGAAAGAGGATGCAGACGACAAAAAAAGTGGATACAATTTATAATAATATAGTCAAACCTTGGTTCTTCTCCCTATCGATATTCATTGGGCCGACTTATTTCTGACACGGATCCTACCCAGGTATAGACTGGTCCCACTTTCAACAATCAGAATAGCTTAAAGCGGGGTATGCATCATCATGCAAAACTAGTGACATTTTGCAATATCTTCAGTATTACCAAAGCATTCACTTGAAACTTCGCCTACATGTCCATTATTAAAAGAGCAACCTATACTATCAAGGGTAATAACTTTAGATGCTTTTCAAGCAAACTGTGGACCAACTTATTTCTAAACGGGACCTGGTTTAGTTGCTTTTCAGAGGGGCCACAATTAGAAACAAGCCCTGTGTTCTGGCTGACAAGACGTTTTCAAACTAAACCCACTTTGCTCATAAGTGCATGTGCAAAGCAGAGCATAATTTGAACAAGAGGACCATGATGGTCCTAGATCGCTCACCTGAGTCTCTTTGACCCCTGGGACATCACATCAATTAACAAGAGGATCATGATGGTCCTAGATTGCTTTCCTGAGTCTCTTGGACATTGGATTAATTAAATAGGCAGATGTCAACAAGGAGATGATTTCTACATAAAATCATTATCATGGAACATTTTCAGCCAAGAGCAAAAAGGATATGCCTTTAAGCTCTTTGATTCTATGTAAAAAGGGATGCACCCAAATGTGACCCAGGGTCTTGATATGAATAAACTTGGTATAAGTCCACTAGATGATGCTCCACCAAATATGAAGGCTGTCTGCCTTCTGGTTTCAGAGAAGAAGATTTTTGAAGATTTTCCTTTTTTTCACCCTTCTTGCTCAGATGAGCTACAAAGGATGTGTCCAGGCAAAGCCCAAATATGATCCAAGGGTTTTGAAATGAACAATCTTGGAAGAGGTCCACTGGATCATGCTACATACCAAATATAAAAGCTGTATGCCTTCTGGTTTCAGAGAAGATTTTTTAAAGATTTTGGCTCTTTGGTTCTATGTAAAAAAGGATGCACCCAGGTGCAGCCCAAATACGACCCCAGGGTCTTGATATGAACAAACTTGGCACAGGTCCACTAGATGATGCTCCATACTAAATATGACACCTGTCTGCCTTCTGGTTCCAGAAAAGATGATTTTTGAAGATTATCCTATTTTCAACCTTCTTGCTCGGGTGAGCTAAAAAGGGTTGCATCAAGATAGGCCTACTGGTTTAGGATGTGAAGATGTTTAAAGAAATTATGGACGATGGACATTCAAAGATCATAAAAGCTCACCTTGAGCACTTCGTGCTCAGGTGAGCTAAAAAGGTTGACAACATTTTGTCAGCCAGAACATTAAAGAAACAAGCACAATAATGTTAGCTGCAGTGATTGTTAGTTCTACTAGTAACTCAAGGTCTTTACATATTGGGATCAAATTATTTTGTTTTAAGAACCTCATCTCACAAACACACAATAGAATGCCTGAGTCACATTATATGCTGTAGCTGCCATAGGAAAGTTAAGTCCCCTTTTGTGATAATGCAACAGATTATTGTATAAACTAGACAATTTAATCAAGGTTGCATGATCAGGAACATTTTTTAACCCTTTGCTGTGTAATCCCTGCTTTTTACGTGCCTGTGATTTTATGATTAAGAAAACATTGTGAAAAAAGAAGAAATTGCTTCTGACAAGCAATTTCTTCTTTTTCTACACTATTTTCTACCGTACTAAATGGTTATTTTTCAAATTAAATCTGCTTTAAATTTTCGTCTGCAAAACCTTTGAATTTGAACAGGTCTAAAATTTTGTAAAACAGGAAAGGGTTAAAAAGCTTCATGCAAATCTATGCATTAATGTAGGATGAGTAGTTTCAGTTCATTTTAGACACCAGCTGCTCATCCCACTCGTACTTACTACTCATCATACACCCATTGGTGGGTGTCACATGGACTTTTGTCAATTTCCAATGAAAGTTGGCCAAGCAGGATTCAAATGCACTACTATAGGTTTTAAAGCCTATAGATGTATTACCACTTAGCCAGTAAAGATGGACAGATGGAGAAAAGGATGCCAATGAAGTCCGCTATTTTGGCTCGGGATAACTACAGTTTTCATCAGGAATATTGACTGAGGCCTTTCCATATTAGCATAAAAATATTTCTGTGTCAGGACATTATTATCACATACAGTTCTTATCAAAAAAAAAAGTAACAGAAGTCTTAATATATTGAGATCAAAATATATTGTGCAAGAACGTCATGATCACATAACTATCACAAATTTGTATCGAGAAAAAATACCAAAAGAAAATATATAACAAGAGGACCAAGATGTTTCTAGATCGCTCACCTGAGTCTCTATGACCCCTGGGACATCACATTAATTAGATAGGCAGATGTCAAAAAGAAGATAACTGCCTAAGATCAATACCATGGAACGTTTTCAGCAAGGAGCAAGACAGATATACCTTTTTGCTCTTTGATTCTATGTAAAAATGGATGCACCCAGGTGGACCCCAAAAGTGACCCCAGGGTCTTGATATGAACAAACTTGGAAGAGGTCGATAAGATGATGCTACATTCTAAATATGAAAGCTGTCTGCCTTCTGGTTTCAGAGAAAAAGATTTTTGAAGGTTTTCCTTTTTTCACCCATCGTGCTCAGATGAGCTGAAAGGGATGTGCCCGGATGGAGCCCAAATATGACCCAAGGGTCTTGATATGAACAAACTTGGTAGGAGCCCACAAGATGATGCTACATACCAACTAGAAAGCCATGAATGGCTTGAGTCGCTCCACAGGCTTGAAATTCTTGTAAAAGCAAATAAATGTTTTGACTTGATTTTTAGATATTTGGGGTTCTACTGATGTTGAAAATGATTTTCAAAGTTTCAACTATATAACAGATAGAGAAATGACCTCCGCTCTTAAAAGACATATTTTTCATCCAATCACAATAATTTTTGGTACACTGATAAAGGTTCACTCAAAGATCACACCAAAAATTTTTGATTGATATCCATCAGTTACATTCTGAGAAAATGATTTTCAATGTTTCCACTATATGCCATATAGAGAAATGACCTCCGCTCTTAAAAGACATATTTTTCATCCAATCAAAATAATTTTTGGTACACTGATAAAGGTTCACTCAAGGATCATTCCAGTGAAATTTGGTTGATATCCAAAAATCAGATTCTGAGAAAATGATTTTCAAATTTTCCACTATATAACATATAAAGAAATGACCTCTGCCCATAAAATGCATATTTTCAATCCGATCACAATAATTTTTTGTAGACTGATAAAGGGTCACTCAAGAATCAATCCAGTGAAATTTGGTTGATTTCCATCCATTAGATTCTGAGAAAATGATTTTCAAAGTTTCCACTATATAACATATCGAGAAATGACCTCCGCCCATAAAATGCATATTTTCCATCCTATCACAATGATTTTTTGTAGACTGATCACTCAAGAATCATTCCAATGAAATTTGGTTGATATCCATCAGTTACATTTTGAGGAAATGATTTTCAAAGTTTCCTCTATATAACATATAGAGAAATGACCTCCGCCCATAAAATGCATATTTTCAATCCGATCACAATGATTTTTCGTAGACTGATAAAGGGTCACCCGAGGATCATTCATGTAAAAATTTAATTGGTATCCATTGATTAGAATCTGAGAAAACTCTCTTTTTACCATATTTGGAAATTAGCCACGCCCATTAAATCCATGTTTTTCATTGGATCAAAATTTCTTGAACAACTTTGAAAGAGGGTCACCCAAGGATCATTCCTGTGAAGTTTGGTTGAAATCCATCCAGTAGTTTCTGATGAGAAGATTTTTAAAGAAAAGTTTACGACCGGACGGTAGAGGTAGAGGTTCACTAGATGATGCTACATACCAAATATGAAAGCTGTCTGCCTTCTGCTTTCAGAGAAGAAGATTTTGAAGATTTTCATTATTTTACCCTTCGTGCTCATAAGAGATAAAGGGATGCACCTGTGCAAAGCCCAAATATGACCCAAGAGTCTTGTTATGAACAAACTTAGTAGGGGCCCACCAGGTGATGCTACACACCAAATATTTAAGCTGTCTGCCATCTGGTTACAGAGAAGAAGATTTTTGAAGATTTTCATATTTTCATCCTTTTTGTTAAGGGCTAAGGAAAAGTTAAGGGTGGATTTCATTTATTTGAACAACTTTGGTAGAGCTTGACCCAAGGAACATCCCTGCCAAGTTTCATCAAGATTGGCCCACTGGTTTAGGAGGAGAAGATGTTTAAAGAAATTGTGGACGACTGACGACGGACGATGGAAATTCTACGATCCCAATAGCTCACCTTGAGCACTTCTTGCTCAGGTGAGCTAAAAAGGGGTTAAGCCACTTCCTGACAACATTAAAATATAATGGTGTTGCAACAATATTGTCACATATCTATCACATTATTTACTTCATCTTGAAAGGTGCCTGAAGTGTCCTTGAGAATTTTCTTATGTCATGTCTATGCAATCACATGATTATGGCATAACAAACACATAACTACAGCCTTCATCTGGAAAAATGCCTGAAGTCTTTTCATATCAGCAGTGGAATATTTTGGAGTCAGAAATCAAGGGTTGAGCGCAAGCCTATTGTAAGTTCCTATATATTTATAGGCACTCACAATAGTTTTGCCCTGAACCTTTGTAAAATGCTGTCACATTACTGCCCTTAACCTTTGTAATATGTTATCCGAAGACTGCCCTGAACCTTTGTAATATGTTAACACATTACTGCCCTGAACCTTTGTAATATGTTATCACATGACTGCCCTGAACCTTTGTAATATGTTATCACATTACTCCCCTGAACCTTTGTAATATGTTATCACATTACTGCCCTGAACCTTTGTAATATGTTAACACATTACTGCCCTGAACCTTTGTAATATGTTATCCGAAGACTGCCCTGAACCTTTGTACTATGTTATCACATGACTGCCCTGAACCTTTGTAATATGTTATCACATGACTGCCATGAACCTTTGTAATGTGTTATCACATTACTCCTCTGAACCTTTGTAATATGTTATCACATAACTACAGTTTTCATTTGGAAAAGTGCCTTAAGTTTCTCCATATCAGCATCAGAATACTTTGGTGTCAGGACCACATTGTCGTAATCAAAGTCTGGATCCAGTTGGAATGGTTCTACAGTGTCTGTACTTGCCTTAAATATGAGAAACGTACATGTATATCTACTTTTACCATAGTCATATCATGGCAGTATAACTAATATTTTTATGGATCATGTAGAAAATTTGTTGGATAAGGAGAAATTTATTTTTGGCAAGTTATTTCTTCTTTTCCCACAAGGTTTTGGAAACTTCATTTGCTTCAACATACAGGTCTAGATAAAAGGGTGTAGTAACAGTATAAAATGTTCCCAATGAAATCCTTTTTTGTACCCATTTGCATTGCCTTAATTAAGCCTCTCAATATACTTCAAATTATCTGTAGGTGCTAGGGACAACAATGATAACAGGATTGTTTATAATTTACTTTTACCCATTACTCATAAAGTCTTGCTTTTTTCAACCTTAAAACACAATAAATGTACTATCTAAAGCATTGGAAAATTATTTGCCATTTTTTTTTATCATGATTAAATTTTCCTTTCTAGTAATTCAAAAGGAATAGACATTCGAGCCTGTGCGTGACATTTCTAATAATTTGACATGTGCATAAGGGGCAAACACTGAACATCCTAGAAAGCTATAAAGTCCAAATAAGGGCTTGCATGAATGTCACAAGATAATTTGAGTTCTTACCTATCTACAAAGTGCATAGACACTTTGGTCAGACTATGCGGATGCACAGGCTGGCCAAAGTCTTTGCTTGGTGCACATTTGAAATGATTTCTACCATAGAGACACAAAAACCACTCAAAATCTAATCTAATTAAAATTGTTGTCTGCATCTTCTTTTAAGTAGGACCACTTCCAAATTATGCAGTCTTGTCCTCATATTTCCTTTTTTCAACAAATTTTTTTGAATTGTGACAGCAACCAACAAAAATCGACTCCAAATTTTATGGACACTGCTATTATATGGGTTCAGCAATATAACTGATAGCATTGTAATGGATTTGTTGTTTACCAACCTACCTCTTCAGACTCTTTATCCTGATTAGAACCATCAGTATCATTGGATTTCTTATATATTGCTTTAAAATCCAACAACCTTTCATTAGCACAGCACGTTGATGTTTCTTCAGTTACATTTTCTTCCGATACAATCTCTCCAGGAAACACAAGGTTTGAGATAGTTTTATCCTGGTCTTTATTTTCAATGTTGTTTGTATCATCACATATATTTCCCTCTGAGTCCATAACTATCTTGGTACTTTTTAAAGGAATGCCGTCACCCAAACACTCTTTATTTATTTCATCCAAATCGTCATGTTTAACGACAACTTTAACATTTGTTGCATTAGTATTATCAACCAATGACATTGTAGCATCATCGTCATCTGAACTGAAATCAACAACAACTTCCTCCCTCTTGTTTTGTTTGATAAAACTGTCTATATCATTTTCAGAAGAGTCTGTCACATCACTTGAAATCGTGGAAACAACATGTACTTCTGAATTACCTCCAGTCCTCTTAGATTTTTGAGCATTTTGTTCATTTTGTAAATCAGCCAGAAAGTTCAACAATAGTTTGTCAGTGGAATTCTCGTCAATAGAAAGAAAAGAGGTGAAATCTGAAGTATCTGGTCTAGTATCAATACCTGATGTTCTTGATGGCAATGAAGTGTTAGTCCTGGATTGATCTGTAAAGAAATCTCATTTTGAAAAGATAATCATTAAATGTTATAAACTAAACAAAACACATCTTCTAATTAGATCCAGGTATAAGAAGTACAGTTGATATTGCTTGAGCAACCATGTCTATTAAGTGACCAATTTTATTAAGCAACCATCATTAAAGAATGTTCACAGTATGCAAAATCTCTGAAACATGAGGGCCATAGTGGCCCTTTATCGCTCACCTGAATCAATAATCTAAAAATGTTCAAGGTTTTTCTTAAATTTGTCCCTGTGACCTAGTTTTTGACCGACTTAACCCAATTTGAAACTTGTCAGAGATTTCATCAAGATAATCATTCTAACCAATTTTCATGTTGATTGAGCAAAAAATATGTCCTCAATAGTGTCAAGGTTTTTCTAAAGTATGACCCTGTGACCTAGTTTTTGACCCAACTTGACCCAATTTCAACTTGTCCAGGATTTCATCAAGATAATCATTCTAACCAATTTTCAGGTTGATTGGGCTAAAACTATGGCCTATAGAGTGTCCACAAGGTTTTTCTAAATTTTTACCTCCTGACCTAGTTTTTGACCCCACTTGACCCAATTTTAAACTTGTCCAAGATTTCATCAAGATATTCATTCTGACCAATTTTCAGGTTGATTGGGCTATAAATATGGCCTCTAGAGTGTCTACAAGGTTTTTCTAAGATCTGACCCAGTGACCTAGTTTTTGACCCCACTTGACCCAATTTCCAACTTGTCCAAGAATTCATCAAGATATTCAATCATTCTGATCAATTTTCAGGTTGATCTGGCTAAAAATATGGCCTCTTGAGTGTCCACAAGGTTTTTCTAAGATTTGACCCAGTGACCTAGTTTTTAACCCCAGTTGACCCAATTTCGAACTTGTCAAAGATTTCATCATGATAATCTTTCTGACCAATTTTCAAGTTGCTTGGGCTATAAATATGGCCTCTAGAGTGTCCACAAGGTTTTTCTAAGATTTGACCCAGTGACATAGTTTTTGACCCCACTTGACCCAATTTCGAACATGTCCAAGATTTTATCAAGAATATCATTCTGACCAATTTTCAGGTTAATTGGACTAAAAATATGGTCTCTAGAGTGTCCACAAGGTAAATGTTGACCTTGTGACCTAGTTTTTTACTCCACTTGACCCAATTTCGAACTTGTCCAAGATTAGATCAAGATATTTATTCTGACCAATTTTCAGGTTGATCTGGCTAAAAATATGGCCTCTAGAGTGTCCACAAGGTTTTACTAAGATTTGACCCAGTGACCTAGTTTTTGACCCCACTTGACCCAATTTCGACCTTGTCCAAGATTTCATAATGATTATCTTTCTGACTAATTTTTAGGTTGATTGGGCTATAAATATGGCCTCTATAGTGTCCATAAGGTTTTTCTTAATTTTTTGACCTTGTGACATAGTTTTTGACCCCTCTTGACCCAATTTTAACGTTGTCTGAGATTTCATCAAGATATTCACTCTGACCAATTTTTCAGGTTGATTGGGCTATAAATATGGCCTCTAGAGTGTCTACAAGGCTTTTCTAAGATTTGACCCAGTGACCTAGTTTTTGACCCCACTTGACACAATTTCGAACTTGACTGAGATTCCATCATGATAATTTTTTGACCAATTTTTAGGTTGATTGAACTATAAATATGGCCTCTAGAGTGTCCACAAGGTTTTTCTTAATTTCGACCTTGTGACCTAGTTTTTGACCCCAGTTGACCCAATTTCGAACTTGTCCGAGATTTCATCAAGATATTCATTCTGACCAATTTTCAGGTTGATTAGGCTAAAAATATGGCCTCTAGAGTGTCCACAAGGTTTTTCTAAAATTTGACCCAGTGACTTAGTTTTTGACCCCAGTTGACCCAATTTATAAGTTGACTGAGATTTCATCATGATAATCTTTCTCACCAATTTTCAGGTTGATTGGGCTATAAATATGGCCTCTGGAGTTTCCACAAGGTTTCTCTTAATTTTGACCTTGTGACCCAGTTTTGACCCCACTTGACCCAATTTTAACCTTGTCTGAGATTTGATCAAGATATTTATTCTGACCAATTTTCAGGTTGATCTGGCTAAAAATATGGCCTCTAGAGTGTCCACAAGGTTTTTCTAAGATTTGACCCAGTGACCTAGTTTTTTACCCCAGTTGACCCAATTTCAAACTTGTCCAAGATTTCATCATGAGAATTTTTCTGACCAATTTTCAGGTTGATTGGGCTATAAATATGGCCTCTAGAGTGTCCACAAGGTTTTTCTAAGATTTGACCCAGTGACCTAGTTTTTGATCCCACTTGACCCAATTTCGAACTTGTCCAAGATTTTATCAAGAATATCATTCTGACCAATTTTCAGGTTAATTGGGCTAAAAATATGGTCTCTAGATTGTCCACAAGGTAAATGTTGACCTTGTGACCTAGTTTTTGACCCCACTTGACCCAATTTCGAACTTGTCCCAGATTTGATCAAGATATTTATTCTGACCAATTTTCAGGTTGATCTGGCTAAAAATATGGCCTCTAGAGTGTCCACAAGGTTTTACTAAGATTTGACCCAGTGACCTAGTTTTTGACCCCAGTTGACCCAATTTCGAACTTGTCCAAGATTTCATCATGATAATCTTTCTGACCAATTTTCAGGTTGATTGGGCTATAAATATGGCCTCTAGAGTGTCCACAAGGTTTTTCTTAATTTTGACCTTGTGACCTAGTTTTTGACCCCACTTGACCCAATGTCGAACTTGTCCGTGATTTCATCAAGATATTCATTCTGACCAATTTTCAGGTTGATTGGGCTATAAATATGGTCTCTAGAGTGTCCACAAGGTTTTTCTAAGATTTGACCCAGTGACCTAGTTTTTGACCCCAGTTGACCCTATTTCAGACATGTCCAAGATTTCATCATGATAATCTTTCTGACCAATTTTTAGTTTGATTGGGCTATAAATATGGTCTCTAGAATGTCCACAAGGTTTTTCTAAGTTTTGACCCAGTGACCTAGTTTTTGACCCCAGTTGACCCAATTTCCAAGATTTTATCAAGAATATCATTCTGTCTAATTTTCAGGTTGATTGGGCTTAAAATATGTTCTCTAGAGTGTCCACAAGGTAAATGTTGACGACAGACGACGGACGCTGGATGACGCACGACGGACGACGGACATCACACAACCCCAAAAGCTGAAGAAAGGAAAAACATTCACAACAAAAAATGTGTTATTATTGAATCTTATGTTATTGCAGCCCATTAAAATTGTCTCAACTAGAACTGTCGCAGAGCGGACTAATACCCCCCCCCCCCCCCCCACAAGTGCTTTGTCAGAATGTAAGTGCTATTAGTGCAGGATGTGTTTGTAACTAAAATTGAGGTCATATGTAGCATTTGAATGAAGTTTCATGATTCTAGGTCGCTTGGTTTTTGAGTTAAGAGTCCAGAAATGAAAAATTGAACGAAAATTAACTGTGACCTTGACCTTTGAACTATATGACCAAAAAACAATAGGGCACATCCTTGGATCATAAGCAACATTTGCATAAAGTTTCATGCATGTAGGTCACTTGGTTCTTGAGTTAGAGTCCGGAAACAAAAATCAAACAAAATTTACTGTGACCTTGACCTTTGACCTATGTTACCCAAAAACAATAGGACACTTCCTTGGGTCATAAGGAACATTTGTATAAAGTTTCATGATTGTAGGCCAATTAGTTCTTGAGTTAGAGTCTGGAAACGAAAATTGAACAAAGGCTGACTGTGACCTTGACCTTTGACCTATATGACCCCAAATTAATAGGGCACTTCCTTGGGTCATAAGGAACATTTGTATAAAGTTTCATGATTGTAGGTCATTTGGTTCTTAAATTAGAGTCCGGAAACGAAAAGGTCTTCGGACGGATGGATGGATGGATGGATGGATGGATGGATGGATGGATGGACCGACAGACAGACATGGTGAAACCAATATACCCCCCTCTACTTCGTAGGTGGGGGGGGGGGGTATAATTAAATGATTCTAATGGGTTTCAAAATAAGAATGACTTGACCATCAATCTTTAAATGCTTTCAAAATAACTTGTCAGATTTATCATGAAATTTGTATTAAGCGACTTTTCCCATAAATGACAGCATTTTGGTAGTCCCCTAAGTGGTGGCTTTACACAAGTTTTACTGTACAATACAGGCAGTATGAAATTAAATTTAGTCGCTGCATTTTTTTTTCACAGACTTCATGAAATACTGCCAGTTCCACTAACATGTCTGGTAAAAATCATGCCAGTTCAAAAAATTGCTCAAAAATATGGGACTGACTGCCCGATAAATCTAGTCACATACACAATATGTTCTATTGTTACCTCTGGTTGGGTATTTTTTGGCCTGGTAAAAATTTTAAGTTTACCTGACCCGCTGTCTGGTAAAAATATGGTAATTTTGTGAAGTCTGTTATCATCTTAGTAGCAAGATAAATATGACTCCTTATTTTATTGTGCAGAATGACCAGGGTGGGAATGCTCTATCTCAGTATATTTCATGATCTAAAATAGGTTTTACTACCATTTATTAGTTTTAAAGTTTGACTTTCACCTTTGACCTACCTAAAAGTGTGTTTTAATTGAAAAATTGCACCCAGCTATTTTAAAATCCACCCATAAAGATAAGAAATATGGCTCTTATGGAAGAAGTAGAACGAATAGAGGATAATCTTGTATTTCAGTGTAGGATTGATATATATTTCATTGGGTGAACAACAAAAGCTGTATTTTCACAAGTGGCTGAGCCACAAGTGGAAATATAGCTTTTTGTTGTTCACAAAATGAAATAAAATTTGATCTTACTCACAAAATAAACATTAAATCTATTTCTTTAGTACAATAATGAGACAAAAAGTGATAATTAAAGAGAAAATTTTCTTAAAGCCAATCATTTTGCATGTGATTGCTATGCAACACTCAAATAATAATCTATCATTATTTCTTAATTATCCACCAAAAAAGCATTAAAGAAATACCAGTAATCAACAGACCTTCCTGAAAGCTAGCAGAATATCCACCAGTTTGGTCTATCATATCATCACTTAATTCTATATCTTCTACAAAATTATCAACCTGAAAAGAATTTGATACTCTTGGTATTACCGGCTCGTGTTTCACACTTAAACCAGGCTTTAATCTCCTCAAAATGTGAAAGGACACAACTTTGATCCTCAAAATTTATAGAGGGTCAGTTTGACTCCATGATGCATGAATATCAATTCTAAACAAGGTGGCAAATTGTCACAAGATACACCAGTTCACTGTTTGATGTTCATGTTAGTATCAAAAATCAACAAAGGGAAATGACTCAAAATTAAGCTAGGTAGAGCTACGTTTCTTGTTCACCGAAACAAGTTTCAAGTCAACCAGACAAAGGGTGACAGAGTTATGCTCTGGATTAAGAAGTGGATACTGCTGCCTGCTTGATGCAAGCCAGATTCAACCAGTGATCACATGATATGTCCAGTCTTTAAGCTGGCATATAAAAATTGTTCCAATGATCTATTTCCTTCATAAATGTATAAGAGAAGATGTTGAGTGGATCAACATAAACATAATAGGAAGTGGCTAGCCGTACGGGTCTGTACTACTAGTCTTGTAGGCTAAGCGTACGGACCCGTACGGCTAGCCAGTCCTCACTGGATAGGCTAGCGGTACGGGAGTTTTTCAACCAATCAGAATACTGTATTTGATTTCCGATTATATACCATTTGCGGGTTCATCTATCGATTGTTCAATGATAATTTATCTTTTATTACGCGTTAGGAAAAAGAAAGATAATCATAAAACACTAATAAGTGCCTGTAACAACAATTATGACGGTAAAATGGTCTGTTACCTAAGTCTTTTGCAATCAGGGACCTAATTAAATACTGTATTTTATGTCACGTTTCCCGAGTTTGTTTTTCACACCGTTTTGGAATGAAACAAACATTATTTCATGACTTTGAAAGCCCAATCGGCAATTAATTGTTATTAATTAGAGGCCAGTAGAAGATTTTTTACCTCAATATAAGACATACCTGTTTGTTATTTTTGTTAAAAATCTTGTCTAATGTGCAAACGTGTCGGGAACTTGTAATATGATTTACTTATTTCACCAAATGTTATAGAACGGACGATAACCTGTTAAGGTGTCCAGAATAATTTCAATGTGTTACGGAAGTTTTCCAATACAAAAAGAATATTCGTGGAGGCAAAAATTCACTAGAGACGGGTGCTGAACAAAATAAGGTAAATTATTAAGCATTCTTATTATTTCCTTATTTGAAGATTGTCGTATCAATTTCAATTGAAAAATTCACACTTAAATATGCTCAGACCTTTAGTTTGCCCATAAACACAGTCATACAGGCACTGAATTACTTTTCTGACTTGCAGATTTTTGATATTTGAATTTTTCGTATTTCGATTTTAAACTACAAACAAAAGGACATTTGAAATGTGTAATTTCTAAAATATTCCAACAACAACGAAAATTTAAATTTCCTTCTTTCTATCCTTTTCCCGCAAAAATAATAGCATTGTAAATCTCTGGTAATAAGAGTTTTGTAGAAGATCGTATTTTAAGGATTATTCAATGCAGGGACTTAGGGTCTGTGTTCAATGCAACATTGCAACAATTTGATTGCCAAGCGAATAATTTCCTTATCAAGGAAGATATATTTTTACGCTTTTGTCGTCCCGTAATAGCCTCGGACTTAAACTTTTGCACTGAACATATTTTATATACCTTTAAGCCACATACAGACAGAACGGAAAATATCGAAGTAACATAACATTTATTATTCATTCCCGTTCTGTATTCTGATTGGTTAAAAAATCCCGTACGGCTAGCCTGTCCAGTGAGGACTGGCTAGCCGTATGGGTCCATAAGCTTAGCCTAAGAGACTAGCCGTACGGACCCGTACGGCTAGCCACTTCCAAACAAATAAGTGTAACAACTAGCACAAGTTTTGTATAAATCAAGTTAAACATGTATTTACTGTAGAAATTCTATTAAGCTCAAATGAATACCAATCTCCTATTTAATAGGTTAGTGCCCAGGATTATTCTAGTAAACTATTTTGAAAATCAACTGATTTTTTACTCAAATTCTGAGTAGAATTAGTTTATTTTTAAGCCTAAATACCTAACTGGAAATGCAAAATTTAACACATTCAAAATTAACATGTATAGTATCATTGTTCTCCCAAGGCCCTTATGGCGTATCGGCCCCGATATGCCTTCAAGAAATTTAACAGATTGCTGATACACCTTAAGAATGCCGATACGCTTAAATTTGATCACCGATACAGCTTAAATTCTTTCTGAACAAAGGGTCAAAACGAGCAATAAAACTGATTGCAGACGTGCAGTCATTACATTATTGCTTTCTGGGAAGTTGTATACTGTCAATTACACAGTGTCCCTAATTGATAAGACCCTTGCTAATTAGTGATTATTGATTTTCTCTTCATGGTTGGTTGATTTTCACTGGTTCCACACTTCGAGTAACAGAGAAAAATGGATGGGTACCAATACGAAAATGGTCAATTTAATGTCCACTTCATTTACCGAAACTTGCCAATTTTTACTGAGATCCACCGGAAACGAAGGAAAAAATCATTTTCACAACTATTTGCTCAAGTCAAACTAGATTTACCTTTAGGTTCCAATGTGAATTTTGATAATATCAAACAAAAGATCGGCAAGAACATGCAGTTTTCGTGATCTTTCTACTGCAGAAAATTAGGCGAAATAAGACACATCGCAGTCTATACGTTCAAATTCACTTACCCCACGCTTACTATCCAATTTATATGGACATTACATCTAATTTTAGGTAGAAAATTGAAACAAAACTTTTGTTAATTCTCCCAACAAACGCCATTTCTTAACAAGATTTGTACCCAGATATATTCAACCCAAAATACCTTTTTTTTCATCCCACAATTGAAATCAAGATAAATTCTATAGTTCTAAATAAGGTCATAGAAATTGATATGGGAATTTAATATTTTAAAAAGAAATGAGAAAAAAAAAAAAAAAAAAACTTGTAAAATCAAAGTGCTAAAAGTCCTCTCAGGCTGTCACTGGCTTTTCTTAACAAACTAGTTATCAACTTACAAATTCGTTCAATGGTCATTGTAGGATAAAATAATGCTCTTGGAGATATTTGGGGGGGGGGGGGGGAAATAAGATATTGAGAAGGCTTTGTGAACACCAAAATACTGTGATAGAATCTAGCTTCACTTATTTCAAGAGAAGGGCCTTCCTCAGTCATACAAAGACTTCCTAAGGATTTTAAAAATTCCTTGTATACATTATTAAATAGAGACCTATAAAAGTTGGCAATACATGCAGTGCTGTCCTTGGAACTCTCAAATATATGAGCATAATACAGTCTAAGTGCAGTTGATTTACTGTTTTCTTTGACTTTTTCATTGAATTTTCTAAAATGTACAAATTTTCTTCATTTCTTTTGTAATATTCTTTTGTACACAATATATTCTATTAAAGGGAATGGATACAATGGGGAGGAGGGGGGAGTTTAACCCTTTGCTGTTTAATCCCTGCTTTTTACGTGCCTGTGATTTTATGATTGAGAAAACATTGTGAAAAAAGAAGAAATTGCTTCTGACAAGCAATTTCTTATTTTTCCACACTATTTTCTACCCTACTGAATGGTTATTTTTCAAATTAAATTCACTTTCAATTTTCGTCTGCAAAACCTTTGAATTTGGACAGGTCCAAAATTTTGTAAAACAGGAAAGGGTTAAGCAATCATGCAATATTTTATTGAAGTCTTTGGGGTTAAGTTATTTATGTAAAGATGCTATAAAGGTGTCAAAGAAAAAAAAGTTCAAATCAAATTATATATTCAACAAAACAGAAGTTCTGCTTCACAAATATAAAAAGCCTTATCCAGTTAAACCACTGTAATCATCCTTTATTATTAACAGAAATACAAAGTAATCAGACAATATAGCTGCATGCAAATGCCACTACGCCTTCAAAATTTTTTGGGGAGAACCCTGAATATTATCTTGAGATTCAACGGGCTTTAATCATTATAGATGCAGAAATGGTTTGGGTTTTTTCTAGCCTTAACCTGAGTTAATTCTCAGATCAGTACCAAAAATGTTATATTTAAACCTTAATATGTAACTGGAAATGTAAAATTTAACATATTCAAAATTAACATGTATAGTATTATCTTGAGATTTAATGGGCTTTCATTATTATAGATGCAGAAATGGTTTGGATTTTTTTCTGGCCTCAACCTGAGTTAATTCTCAGTTAAGTACCAAAAATGTTTATAACTTTGGCCCCAGCATTGTTTATTTCTTGAATCATGTTAGAAAATGATCCAATCATTGAGCTTCAGCTAAGAGCACCTCTAGCAAAATTAATGTATGCAAGACATTTTAATAATAGTCTAGATTCATTTTTCATCTTTTTGAGCCAGTGTTTTACATTTCCAGCGGCCACACAATGCATTAAATAGTCTGTAGCTTTATAAAGAGATGAAGAGAGTATTTGATTTTATGGAGGTATGAAACTAAAACCCTAATCACACTGTATGAAAACATGAAGCAAATTCATACATGAGTGTGATTAGGTTTTTAGTTTCATACCTTCATAAAATCAACATCAAATCTTTCTTCTTCATGTCTTATAATCTATTATCATGAAGCAAAAATGTAAGATGTAAGATTCATCTATAATGAAAGCAATTCCTCACGTGGCTATATTTTGTGGAAACTTTTAGGCTGCATACTCAAAGTATGTCTATTGAGAAATAAAACCAACTTTTAAGTCCAGAATTCACGAAAATTAGTAAAATCATCAAAAATTAAATCATTATTGCATGCATAGATGAGTCTATGATCAGATTGTGTTGATGAAGAGGCTGATTGTTGTCTATAACATTGAAGACACATGTGTCACTGACAGACTAAAATTTATGCATTTACAGAAGGTTAGCAAAGCTAACCCAATAGTCAAACTGCATTAGGTAGAAGTCCAGGTGAAGTAAGGATTAAATGAACCATCCTGTACTGCCCCCGCAGTATTTTCATGTTTGATAGTGTTTTTTACCATTCCGATCCGGAATTTCCAGTCTATTTTTAGATTGATTGTTTTGAAGCGGAAGTTGGTAAAAAAGCGTGCAGAAATTGAGCACATGCCTTCAGTGTGCGGGCTTTCTCCCAAGTATAAGCATCATTTATTATGGTTTTGGCACATAGGCGTAAGTAAAGAATATTGTTGCTATTATTCCATCTTTATTTAAGCTTAGAATGCATCTATTTGGTACGGACATCCAGTTTAAGGTCTTATTTTACTGCGTAAAGTTTGGAAGTTCTGTGTGTGCAGATTCAACTTGTTTTCTATCGACATTATATTATAAATTCACGAAGAATTAGTCATGTCAACCTTATTATTTCGGGGAAAATGGTTTATTAATACATGTAACTTGTTATAATTGGTTGCTTTAAAAGTGCAGATAGTGTTGACTTAGATGAGCTTGCTAGGCGGTGCATTATCATTTGGGTCTACACTGTCTGTTAGTTGAAGCATTAGGGCTAACACAGAGCCACAATATACAGCATTAGTCAGTCTGACCGCCTGTCTGTCGTAATGTCTGTTTACATGTAATGTATTGTTTGTATTTGTTTTAGAATGCAAGAATGTTTGTTAGGGGCCCTTCTGATTGGTGTTGTTTGTTTGTTTTCAGGAATTACAGTATGTGTATTTGTATACAGCTGTTGTCTTTCTGTCTGCGTTCCATCCACAAGCATGTGGCAGAAAAGTAATTCGCCCATAATATCTGTGGAAGATCCTGTGACACAAGTCTGGATGGCAGAAACAAGGACCATGGAGACATCAAGTCAAGGTGGATCTTGGACAGGAAGGAATTATACAGTGAAAGGTATGGAATACCTAATGAGCAAAATAAACAAGTACCAATCAAGACTTACACATTCTGTTCGTTTGATCAATGAAGAGGTACACAAGTTTTATAATCTGACACCTAGAAACGTTGACCATTTAAATACTCTAAAGCAAAAATTAATTACCATGAATGAAGACTTCCAACATAATACAAAAGAGTATATTGACATGTTGAATAGGAATCTGTGTGATTTAACTGTGAGAAAGAGAAGTGAAATATACCATGTAAAAAAAGTTTAGCAACACTGACTTTGTTAATTGAAAACATATATTTTCTGTGATATTTATTTCACCACCATTATATATATTTTAGCATATGCATTCACACACAACATTCAAAGGTTTCTTTGTGGAAACGTTAAATACTCTCTGAGAAACAGTGTCTTAACGTAGGTGAGGGGGGTCAAAACAAGAAGTCACAGTAAAATTCGATATCGGTTATGAGGTCATTTTTAGCAAGAACAGCATTGAAACGTTTTGTAATCCACTTAAAAAGTTTGTACCCAGTATCAACATTCACTACTTTATCAAGAGACTGAACGTCATTCACGTCATAAGGATCACGTTCACGTCTTCCCCAAATGCGCCATATGAGCTCTATTGGTGATAAATCAAAGAGAATGGTGGTAATGGGAGAAAATCAACGTTGTTTACGCTTACAGCATTTAGGACTCTATGCCAGTAAGGTCTGGTACGTTCATGGTGTAGCGTCAGGGAAATTACAACGTATAGTCAACGTCTAGTAACCCTTCGTCTGTGGAGACGATCATGGATGGTAAATGAGGATACTCTAATTTGGTATTACTGTTGAAGCCACTCAAAGTTTTGGTGAGAATATGGAACATCTTTGCCTTGACGTTAAGAAATTATGACGGTCATCGTCTCGTGGCGTTTTTCTCCGACGTCCTTGACCGGGACTATCTCAAACCACAAACATTGGCTCAAAAAGCATCCTCAAACAGTAACTCATGCTTTGAGATACGTAAAATTTAAAAAGACATCTTTATCGCCGGTTCTGCCGCGTAGGAACACATTAGCTATATAACGTCCTTCTAACGTAAGTCCATGACGTAGTCAAACAGCGTTGCAGAAAAGCTTTTTAGTGGCCTTTTTCATTTTGGGCAAAGACGAGTATGTTCACGCCTAAATGTTTTCTAGAACTATGCTCCAAACACATGAATACCATGGCAGACATGAAAACCGGAAATGCGCACCTGGAGTGTAAGACGCACGCGATGGCGGTATAAAATTCATTTGTTTGTGTTTTCTAACTATAATCTATTGTGTAAACGTTTGATTTTATGCTAAAACAAAAATATTTTGGCTACTAAAGATATTTACATTTTGTTGCTAAACTTTTTTTACTATGTATATTTTCCTGTGAGGTTGAAATAAACGAGAATGTACATGAAACTGTACAAAGAATTGACCATGAAATAGCTTCAATCAAGCTTAAATCATCAAGAACCGAAAAACATTCAACTATAACAAAATCACAAATATCAGGTTCTTCAGAACTAATAAAACAAAGGGCCGAACTTGAAGCAGCAAGAGTAAAATTCGAGTTTGCCAAACAAGAAAATGTGATGAAAGAGAGGCAGGCCGAGATAGAACGAACTTACGAGTTACTAAAACATGAACGTGAATTAAAAGTAGCAGAGGCCAAGTACCAGGCATATTTGGAAACAGATGATTTGGAGTTGGAAACTCGTTCAAAGTGTTCGGACACATCAGTTTTTCGTCTTGATAGCACACATGCCTATGTTGAATCTCTTTCAAAGACTAAACAACCAGAAATGAAACCTCATGAAATGGCTGCTACACCACAATTACCTCAAGAAGATGTAACTACACCACACAGACCTTCAGGAAATGAACCTCTTTTACAAAGATCTACTGAATTGCGATGAATTTTCTAAATATCTCTTACGAAAAGAGCTGGTAATGAATAGATTTAGTACTTTCAATGATCAACCAGAGTCTTAGAATTTTCCCTTCTGGAAAGATGGCTTTATTACCTTGGTCAATGAACTTGGAGTTGGACCTAGAGAGGAGTTAGACTTGCTAGTGAAATATCTTGGTCCAAAATCGTCTGAACAGGCAAGAAGTTTGCGAAACGCGTCCATTTACGATCCTACACTAGCTGTTTCTACAATTTGGCAACGTTTGGAGGAAAGATATGGAAGACCAGAGTTAATTGATAGTTCCATGTCCAATCGAATCAAAAACTTTCAAGTGATTACCACTCACAAAGAGTATCACCGCTTCTATGAATTGTTAGACCTAGTGAATGAATTGAACTCATTAAAGAGATCAAGTGATAAATATGGTTTACTATTTGCAAAATATGATACATCTACTGGAGTCAACCAGATACTGCAGAAAATCCCTTATGGTCTGCAACAGAAATGGTTTGATAGAGCCTCCAAATATAAACTAGCCACTTTCAAGCCATACCCCCCTTTCACAGAATTTGTCAGTTTCTTGAAGGATGTCAGCATTCGATACAACGATCCTGGGCTGTTTATTCCTCAAGATAATGCGAATAAAAAACAGACTTTGAAACAACCAAAACCCGTTGCAGTCTTTAAAACTGATGTCGAACAAAAAACACAGATCTCGTGTCCTATTCATAAAACAGGTCATTCTTTGAATAATTGTAGGGCTTTCGGTATAAAGTCATTGGAAAGCGTAAAAAGATTCTAAAAGACAACAAGATATGTTACAAGTGTTGTGAGTCTGATACTCACATTTTTCGCGATTGTAAGGCTGACATCAAATGTAAAGAGTGTGACAGTAAGAAACATTCTACCGCCATGCACCTGTATCGCTCTTCAAACCAAGGCGGGGAGAAATCCAACCAAAGCCTGAATGAAGCCAATAGCAGCAGCTCATCGAGCAAAAAAACACAGAACACTTTGTCACCAAAATGTACTCAAATTTGTGGCAATAAATTTTCAGGTCAATCATGTGCCAAGGTAGTTTTAGTTAAGATATTCCCCAAAGGGAATCCTTTGAATTGTGTAACTACATATGCAATTTTAGATGATCAAAGTAATTGTTCTTTAGCTAGTAAAGATTTATTGAATAAACTTAATGTAGAAGGCCAAACAGTAAGCTATCAAATGGCATCATGTTCTGGTTTGCAAAGTCTTTAAGGTCGAAAAGTTTCCTCATTAGTAATCAGTTCTTTTGATGATTCTAAAGAACTAGATTTACCAGTTGTGTATGAGTGTGAGAACATTCCTCAGAATCTGGAAGAGATACCTACTCCGCAGATTGCTGAGCGATTTTCTCACTTGAAAAAGATATCTAGGCATTAGGGGTGAAACGGTTAACCGATGTACCGATAAACCGCGGTCTGTTCATAGAAAAAATTCAAAACCGGTTCAACTTTTACTGTACCGGTTTTCTTCAGTACACTTACTAATTATTTTCTGTTTGAAATGAAAACCCATTTTCATCAAAACCTATTTCTAAACGTGTTCATTATCTAGCGGATTCCAACATACAAAACAATTTCCGAAAGTGAAAGTGGAACTTTTTTCAACAGGCGATGTTGCCGGTGTACAGGTAAATTGTTACCCCGAAATTATCTCGCGTTGTATCTAAGCTGCGGCATTGGGCAAATCCTGCAATTTGTATTTGATCCTAAGAATAAAGATCGTCGAGCCAGAATGGCGTAACAAAATGTGGACAAAAAATAAATTACAATTATGGACAAAAGTAGTTGCAATAATGGGCTACCAAATTAAAATGTAGGCAGTTTTTACAGCCTATTTTTTACGAGAAGAATTGCGGAACAAATAGTACAATTCATTTAAAAATGTCCATGTATGAACTCAGTCTTAAGTTCAGACAACTAGCCAGTAACGGACGTTGCAAAGATCCATATGATTAACAAAAATCGGGAATGGATATATTAAACAGACTTTTCTGCTTCACAACGTTTTAGGAAAATTCAAATATCTTATAATTTCTTAATTATAATAGATAGCCTGTCCTATAAATTTATAAAAGGGTCCTTTGATTATGACAACGTCAGTCTGCCTGGGAGGTTGACCTACTGAAACAGGGTCGTGTCTCTCAGAGATATTGACCTAGTTTCCCGGTCACTCATACCCTTATCTTTTTATGCCTTTTTATGCTAGTAGAATCCCTTCTCACAAATTTATTTCCTATCAATTTAAAAAGAAATAAAGAAGGCTTGTTTTTGTTATTTTCTTGTTGATATTTTTTGTTTCCATAATTTTAATTACTTTAAATAATATTGCAATACGTATTGCAATACGGTCTGGCTATATTGCAATATATTGCAATACGCTTTTTACCGTATTGTTACACCCCTACTAGGCATATACCAGAATTCATTAATTGCGGTATTTGACTGCTAATAGGTCGAGATATTGTTGAAGCTCATCAGGTACATGAACAGATAATTGGTATGAAAGGTCAACCATTTGCTCAAAAGTTACTATTTGGCTGGGTTATAATTGGTGAGGTCTGTCTAGGGAAGGTACATGTTCCGAGAGCCCATGATACTAAGATTACTTCTTTCAAAACCCACCCGAGAGATAATGATAGGGTTTCAATTTTTGAACCTTGCCCTGGTAATATCAAAGTAAGGGAACTTAATAATATGTCAAATGATCCAAATGATTTTCCTTTTACTAAGACCAAATTTGATGAGAAAATAGGTCCTTCAGTTGAGGATAGAGAGTTCTTAGAGATAATGAACCAAAAAATGATTAAGAATGATGAAGGTAAGTGGGTTGCCCCTTTGCCTTTTAGGGAACCTAGGAATAGAATGCCAAATAACAGAGCCCAAGCATATTACAGGGCATTGAATTTGCACAAAAGTTTGTTGAGAAATCCTGAAAAAATGCAACATTTTGTAACTTTCATGGATAAGGTATTAAGTCATGGCCATGCTGAAAAGGCCCCTGATTTGTCTAAAGATGAAGAATGTTGGTATCTTCCCATCTTTGGGGTTTATAACCCTAAAGAACCGGGACAAATAAGGGTTGTATTTGACTCATCAGCTGTTTTTAATGGGGTGTCCCTCAATTCAGTCTTAATGCAAGGTCCCGATTTAACCAATAACCTTGTCAGTATTTTACTAAGATTTAGGCAAGATGCAGTGGCAGCTACTGCAGATATAGAACAGATGTTTTACTGTTTCAGTGTTGATGAACAGCATAGAAATATCTTGAGATTTTTCTGGCACAATAATAATGATCCTTCCCAACCTCTCATAGAATATAGAATGTGTAAGCATGTTTTTGGGAACAGTCCGTCGCCTGCTATTGCAGCCTTTGGTTTACGTAGTTCAGTGGAAGATTCTGAACAAGATGTTAAAAATTTTGTCTATCAAAATTTTTATGTTGATGATGGGTTAACCTCCCAACCTACTGTCTCTGAGACTGTCAGCCTGTTAAAAAGAACCCAAAGTGACCTGAGTCAAAGTGGTTTACGTTTGCACAAAATTGCCTCAAATAACTTAGAGGTAATGAAATGTTTTAAGTCGGAAGATTTGTCCAAAGACCTAAAATCTGTGGATTTTGAAAACTCAGTTTTGCCCGCTCAGCGTAGCTTGGGTCTTGAATGGGATCTTAGTAAGGACTGTTTTACTTTCAGTTCTAGAATTGCTGAAAGACCTGTCACTAAAAGGGGAATCCTTTCTACCATAAATAGCATATTTGATCCATTAGGGTTTCTATCCCCAGTTATTTTGGGTGGGAGGCTTATTTTAAGAGACTTAATGTCATTAAGAGGGGACTGGGATGACACCATACCTCAGGATATTGTATCTAAATGGGTGCATTGGAGAAATAGTCTAAATGACTTGGATATGGTTTCTGTCCTTAGAACATATGTTAGAGGGTCAATTAGTCAAATGTCCGATATAGAACTTCATATTTTTTCAGATGCCTCTGAGAGGGCTATTGCTAGTGTCGCTTACATTTTGGGTAGGGATCAGAGTGGGAATTTGTATATAGGTTTTGCTATGGGCAAATCAAAACTTGCACCTTCCCATGGACATACCATACCTCGTCTTGAGTTATGCGCAGCTTTGCTTGCTTCTCAAATCGGTGAAATTCTAAAAGAAAGGTTGAGTGTAGAACCCAAGGTTGTGAGGTACTACTCAGACAGTAGAGTAGTTTTGGGTTATTTGTATAATAGAACAAGACGTTTTCACCAATATGTTTATAACCGCATTCATAGAATCTTGAATGTTTCAAAGCCAGAACAGTGGGACTATATTTCGTCTGAAAATAATCCGGCTGATCTGGGTACAAGAGGTTTAAATTCGTGCGCTGGAATATGTGATCGATGGATTTTGCCACCTAAGCAGTTAAACTCAAAGACTTGTCAGAACTCAAATCAGAGTTTTCAGTTAGTTAACCCAGAGGGTGACAAAGAAATTAGAATCAAGGTCACGAAGACTGTCGAGTGCGAAACCTTTGTAAAACGCTTTGAGAAGTTTTCTTCGTGGAGAAGATTATTGAAAGCATTTCAGCTTTTAATCCATTTCGCCAAAAAATTCAGAAAATCTAACATGTCAGATAAGCAATCGGACAGTAACATGAGCCAATCTGTATCTGAAATTGTCACAGCCGAGATATTTGTTATTCAGCAAGTGCAACAGTGTGCATTTGCTGAGGAGTTGAAATCTCTCGGCCAGAATGACACAATACCAAGGAAAAGCCCATTAATCACTTTAAATCCTTTTATTGATGACAATGGGATTCTCAGGGTAAAGGGTCGTCTTAATCAGAGTCTGTTACCCAAAGCAAAGGTCAATCCTATTATCTTGCCTAGACAGAGCCATGTTTCTAGACTAATTGCTTATTATTTCCATGAAAAGGTTAAGCATCAAGGACGGCTTTTGACTGAAGGTGCCATCAGAAGTAATGGCTTTTGGATCATAGGATCTAAGAGGCTAGTGTCGTCTATTATACATCACTGTGTTAAGTGTAGAAAGCTAAGAGGTAAATTTTCATCTCAGCTTATGGCTGATTTACCAATTGATAGACTCACACCTGGACCAGTTTTTACATATGTTGGTGTGGATGCATTTGGTCCCTGGTCTATAGTAACACGCAAAACTCGTGGTGGATCCATTAATTCTAAACGATGGGCTATTCTTTTTTCTTGTCTTACTTCTCGTGCGGTGCATGTTGAGGTAGTGGAAGAGATGAGTAGCTCTTCGTTTATCAATGCTCTCAGACGTTTTGTGGCATTGCGAGGAAATGTGAAACAATTTAGGTCAGACAGAGGCACGAATTTTGTTGGAGCAGTAAATGAGTTGCAAATGCAATCTGTCAATGTGGAAAGTGGTCCAGTAAAAGATTATTTAGATTCGTCTCATATTCAGTGGTTGTTTAATCCGCCCCTTATCAGTTTTCAGAAGAAGATTATTAGATTTCTAGGACAGTTTGTGGTTCAAATCAAACAGACAGAAGATACTGTCTTTTGATCTGTAGCTAAACTTTCTTGGTTATTAGTTGAAAATAGTTAACTTTGTTTTGGGTTGTTTATGGTATAACAAAAGATGAGATGATCTTAGCATGATGGTAATCCCTCTTAGGTGCAAAACCAGGAAAGAAGTCTATTTTTGCAAGTAACAGGATTTTACCATTATCAAAACTTTGCATTGCATTTTGCAATAATTTTGCAGATTTTGCAAATGTATAAAATTCAATTAGTTGATTGATTAAACAAGTTGGTATGAAGAGTATTAAATGTAATAGTTTCTCAAGGTTAATAGACCTAAGACTGGATTCCTGTCATTATTTCTTTAATTACTAGTTGGAAAGTGATATTAGGTCAATATCAGACGGGGAGTGTACTGCCCCCCCCCCCCCCCCCCCCCCCCCCCGCAGTATTTTCATGTTTGATAGTGTTTTTTACCATTCCGATCCGGAATTTCCAGTCTATTTTTAGATTGATTGTTTTGAAGCGGAAGTTGGTAAAAAAGCGTGCAGAAATTGAGCACATGCCTTCAGTGTGCGGGCTTTCTCCCAAGTATAAGCATCATTTATTATGGTTTTGGCACATAGGCATAAGTAAAGAATATTGTTGCTATTATTCCATCTTTATTTAAGCTTAGAATGCATCTATTTGGTACGGACATCCAGTTTAAGGTCTTATTTTACTGCGTAAAGTTTGGAAGTTCTGTGTGTGCAGATTCAACTTGTTTTCTATCGACATTATATTATAAATTCACGAAGAATTAGTCATGTCAACCTAATTATTTGGGGGAAAATGGTTTATTAATACATGTAACTTGTTATAATTGGTTGCTTTAAAAGTGCAGATAGTGTTGACTTAGATGAGCTTGCTAGGCGGTGCATTATCATTTGGGTCTACACTGTCTGTTAGTTGAAGCATTAGGGCTAACACAGAGCCACAATATACAGCATTAGTCAGTCTGACCGCCTGTCTGTCGTAATGTCTGTTTACATGTAATGTATTGTTTGTATTTGTTTTAGAATGCAAGAATGTTTGTTAGGGGCCCTTCTGATTGGTGTTGTTTGTTTGTTTTCAGGAATTACAGTATGTGTATTTGTATACAGCTGTTGTCTTTCTGTCTGCGTTCCATCCACAAGCGTGTGGCAGAAAACATCCTTTAATGACGATCATACCAAATAACAAGAGAACCAGAATGACCCTAAACCGCTCACCTGAAATTTATTGGTCCAGTGGATCTCATCCAAAAAACTTTCTATCAAAGTTTCATTCACATTTGCCTAAATGTTTGAGAGGAGATGTTATTCCAAGAATTTAAAGTGAAAATAGACCTTGCCTACCCATTCATTACTGAGAAAGCTCAAAATAGTCCCATCCTGCCACATCCTTATTTATCTGCCAATCAAATTTTGTCAACAATTGTTGAGGAGGGTCATCAAATGAACAATCTTGTAAAGTTTCATTGAATTTGCCCAGTAATTCAGTAGGGGATGTTGTTCAAAGATTTCAGGCTCCAAATAAGCCCCACCCTTTCATGTCTAAATTTTGAAGCCAATCAAAATTTCACTAACAATTCTTGAAAAGGGTCACCTAAAGAACATTCTGGTGAGGTTTCATTGAAATTGGCCAAGTGGTTCAGGAGGAGATGTCGTTAAAAGATTTCGGGTTCCAGGTAAGCCCTGCCCTGCCACGCCCATATTTATGGGCTAATCAAGATTTCAGATGATACAAAACCCATACACAACATAGCCCAATAGCAAACCGCAGTATCTTCAATCTATCTGATAGACAATACTGCTGATTGAATGAGGGCAAGAGCAGAATCCAATAAACACAATAATTCAGGCCATTACCATCAATGTTGTTTATACATAAGCCTCTAAGAGGTATTCAATTATACATTTGATATGACGGTGACTGGATTCTTAATTAGATCCATCAAAATGACCACAGTATTAATTTAGATAGCAAATAACTATTTTGATATCAACACAAGTAAGACAGATTAAGTAGGGTAAAGTTGAACTAAAAGAGAGAATCTGAGTATCATTTTCCTTTTTTCCAAAATTTCCAAGCCATAAAACATTTTTTTCTTAACTCACTTTTATGCATGTATCTTGAAATATTGGCTGTGCAGCACTGGATCAATTTGAAACTTTCTAATTTGTTATCATGTAAAAAGGTTAAATTTACCTTCAGATGGGATCCTGTTTTAACAATCCTTGCTGTTGACAATCTACTAGCAGCATTTCCATTATCTAAATCCTGTAAATATTTGGCAAGTAGTACATTATCAGGGTTTTAAGGGGCACAGGTTTGGCAAGTCTAAGACTCACAAATAAGTACCTCGAGCCCTCAAAACTTTCTGAGGGCAGTCCCATGGACTCTTTTGAGATCAACTCCAGAAAAGAATTGAAGACTGTTTAAAACAAAAAGATTTGTCACAAGCAAACCGAATGTGAAATAAAAGGAGTATATCTTACTAATCAAAAAATATGATCAATTTATTTTTTTCCAAGAAACAGAGAGTAAATATGACCTTGACCAATGACCTTGGTTTTAGTTTCTGCTGTAAAGTCTTGTTACAAGACAGTAACATTTGAAACATGAAGGCTATTTTACTTACCATTTCAGACTTAAAGACAATGTCAGTTGCAATTTTTAAAATTCTGACCTTGAGAAATGACCTTGAAATTGAAATTAACAGAAAGGTCTTGTCACAAGTAATACACATGTGAAATATGAGGGCTATATCTCTAACCAATCAAAAGATATGACCAATTTATTTTTCCGGGAAACAAGTTTAAATAAAATTTACAAATCAATGCCCCTTTTTTCTTGAAGCATTTTTTATATGTATTTATCAAATAAAAAATGGTCAAGTGCATCTATTTTGCTACTCAATTAAGAAATGTCATTGAATTCTGAACATTAGATAGGGAGAAATAAGAGAAATACTAAATTTTACATTATAGATCTTTTCCATGATAAGGCCTCAAATTCAAAAACTAGAAAAAATACATTGGCGTAATATCATAGGGTTCATATGTGAAGTTGCATTAAATTTGAGCCAGTTAAACAAGAGAATAGTCTCAAATACAGTAAGTTCATAGCAGTTTGTTAGCAAATTGATGCAAAGCAATTTGTTATCATTAAACAAAACAGTCTTCAAAGCTCTGTAGGTAGAAAAACCCATATCGGACAAGTCAGGCAATGGAATTCCACACCCCTGGCTAAGCTTTAATATCACAGGTTAAGTTATTTCAGACAAACAAATCTAAGGATAGTCAAACAATGATCAAATACTATGCCCACTGTCTTTTAAGGTAGTAGACCAATAATAGTTCCGCAACATTTTGGAATGCATGCTCTTAAACAATTTTGACGAGGTTTCCTAAAAAAAATCATTAGGAAAAATCATTAGGAAACCTCAGTTAACGCTGTTAAAGTTCATAACTTCTGAAATGTTGTGGAACAATTAAGGGCCCACTACCTTAGTGTAACGACAAAAATTCCAGAAAATTATCAATTTAAGTTATTTCGAGAAAACATATATTGTCTTTCGTGTAATGAAGTCAGCAAATGTATAATGACATCATTTTCACAACAAAAATATAACATTGCTTTACATACTCAACCCAGTTGCATAGTTATTCCATTGAGGAAACATCACCACTGTAATATCAAAAATATTCAACAGGGTTGTTTCACTCCTGCAACGTAGATCATATTATAAACAAAGAAAACTCACCAGGGGTTTGGAATTCCCATGCCAGACTTGTCTGACATAGGGTTTTCTACCTGCAGACAAGTACTTTTTTCTATTCCACTTGTCCATGAACAAGTAACTACTAGGACAAATATCAGAATGGTAATTAACAGATCTAAAAAGCTGATTATCATAATGATAATATCAACGGGTAGATAACATTATTTTAAATGAAGAAAATAATGGAGGCCAGCATTTTCTTCTTTAAAAACAACGTTTCCTCAAAATTGATTACGGTATTTATTCTAATAATCGCCCGGGCGTTTATAAGAAAAGTCATGTTCGACGCAGTTGGGGGTGGGCGATTATTGGAGGTATTCTGTTGGGCAATAACTCAAACTTACTATGTACGGACCTACAATGTCCCTAAACAATGACAATGTGATACGTATCTGATAAATACAAAATAAATTTCCTAAAATGAGGAACTTTGACGCATAATAATGACACTACTCGGACCTCGCAGTTTACCCATTGTCACCGTTTTTCAATAAACAGAGCGACACGCTGCTTTACATAACATCGCTATGAAACCAAGGGATTCTCGCGAATGTATTTATATTCTGCTATCATAAAACAATGGAATAAATTGAAAGTTAATTGATCATTAAATAGCTAGAGAATTCCCTCTCTGATACGTTGCCCGAAACATCTAAAACTATCGACACCGGCAAGTGATAACGCCGACGACATTGCTGTTCTGTTTAGATTTTACAACTTAAGCCAGACCTTCGATCGTAGTGTTCAATAAGTGATTCTCCAGTTTCAGAAAATTGTATTAATCTTCGTTTTCGTAGATTAGAATATACCGCATATCACGGTCAAGATTCCAAAGGATCGTAACTAAATCCGATCATAGTAGTTGCATGCACTTATTTTAATATTCACTTCGCATTTCAATTTTAACCTTTTGTTTGCTCCTTGTATATTTTTCGCTAAATTACAAGAAATGGATTAAAGCGCCGTAATAGGAAATAGTCATATTGCCTACCTGTTGCAATCTTCATCCCGATCTTCAGTAACTCTCGTAAACGAATGCCAGTTCATCTAAATAAACGAATCAACATTGTTTTTTGTTTTTGTCGTAGGTGTTGCATGAACTTTATAGTATTTGTTGGAATAATTTGGAAGTTTACATTCAAGCTATTTTTCTCAAATCGGGGGATGGGCGATTATTAGAACCATCAACTTTTTCCGAAAATTGGTCTTAAAATGGCCGATTTTGAGCGGTGTTTTGGGGGATGGGCGATTATTAGAATATGGGCGATTATTAGAATAAATATGGTAATTTCTTTTTTGATGACATGTTATTTTGGATCCGGGACAAGCAGAAAATCATCTTTTACTACTTGGGGGACAAGCGGAGAAAGTCCGTAGTTCCACATCCCTTTCTCACCTCCTCTTCAATCCCATCACAATCTAGTTTAGGCGATGTTTCTGTTGATCCATTGTGGCCAGTGCTGGAGTTACTCAGCTTATCTAGTCTTCTATTTTTGACATCAGGCTGTCTACATTTCTTCTCTTTTTGCAGTATACTAGACATTATTTTCATCATTTCATCCTTCTGATCTGTTGATGAAGACTTTTTAGATCTTTTGTCAACATCACCTGTATGAAATAAGTTAAGTTACTTTTCTAGTATATCATTTCAAACAAAATGCCATTATTTTGGACATTTGAACTACTTAGGCACAATAATGAAGTAGGAAGGAGCTATTGCAGGGTAAAATTTGAATTCACATCATTCTGCGCAGTCTAACCTTTGTCTATATTGTCTGCCAAAGTATACTAAGAGAACATTGAATGAGTGGTCATTGAATATCGAATATATTAAACAAGTCATCTATAAACATATGTAAACGAGGCTGTGCCAAGGTGTTATCTGTTTATAGATGACTCGTTTAATAGATTCGGTATTTCATGAGTATAAATTTGATATTCTATTTAAAATATGACCTGAATTTTAGCAAAAACTTGTGGAAATTTCAGAAATTTATAGATGCAAGATATTCCGCAAAACAAATAATGCTGTTTGCAAAATGATGTCAGCTATTGATTATGACGTCAATTTCACAATGAAAATATAATGCTACCATCTGTTCTTAACTCATTTGCATAATTATTCCACAAAGGTAATAACATTCGTGTTGTATCAAAAATATTTAACAAGGTTATTTCATTCCCAGGACATAGGTTATATCATAAATGGGGAATATGTTTTGAACAGCACGTGATATCACAGGTGCCGGCCATACTAAAAACTTTTGTAGACCAGGAGGTCCAGATAACAGGGAGTAAAGCCAGTCTAAAATCTTTATTTCACAATGAAACCCTATGTCGTCTCGATGAGACACTTCAATTGAATTCCACTATTAAACATAGGGCTTAATTTAGTAATTATGAAATATTTAAATTTGAAAACCAAAATACTCCCTCTATCTGTAGCTCTGCTATGCCTTCATCTTTCATGCAGTAACAACTTGGTTTTCATTTATTCTTCATCAAACAGCCAAGGCTAACAAGTTTAACTCTTTCCACATTTTTTTTAACATAGAATGATCACTCTAAATTTATGTAACATATTTAGAAATGCAATTTCAAGTCTGCACTAAGTTTATCATACATGGTTTTAGTGTCATATCAACAAATTGGAGTCCCAATGATTCAATAGTTAGGCTCATAGGGGTCCTTGCTTAATTTTTGGCAGTCCTTGCTTTAAATATGGACTATTTCCTATTGAATTTTCTTCATGTATTTGTGTCAAAGTTATATTTTGTCTAGATAAAGCTACACAAGGTGTTGTATAGAATTGTACCTTTAAGTATCAACTTCAGGGAAGAATTGAACAGTGTTCCCCAAAACCCCCAAGTGGGGGTAATTTACCCCTAAATTGAAGCTTGTACACGCAATTTTAGCAAGTATGCCTTCTTTGTGTTATATAGAGGGGGTACATGCACACTGTAAAATACCCATTTTTACCCCAAAATTGAAAAAGCAGTGGGAACACTGATTGAAGACTTTTTTTAAAACAGTCTTTCATCTCTGAAGTTGATTCCCAGAGGGTTCCAAGGACTCGCATCAGAAAGTTTTGAGAGCCCTGCCTACTTATTTAAGAGTCTCAGACTAGCAAAAGCTACATTCTTTAAAACCCTGATCATACCTTTCTTCAGGAATGTGAATGAATTCAGGAGATCTTCTCTGCTCTGTTCTGCTGTGTTCATGGCTCTGTCTATCATCGACCTGGCAGTCTCATTTTGTACATTCCTCCTATTGTCTTCTGATGGTGTTGGGCTAGGTGTGTTGGACATATTCAGTCAATACTGGTGTGTCTAGATAAGAGTTAAAAACATTATGAAATTTTCATTCCTCAACAAAACAGTGTTGTTGGTACTCATTTGAATCACCATCATGAGACAATCATATGCGTATCTAGGACTTTTGAATCTATACACACTCAGACTGCGACAACCAAAGAATATATAGAATAAACGTGATATGTGGACTGTGACAAAAGATAAATGCTCTCCGCCTGCTCCCTTTTTGTGACTTAAGCGTTGGTGAATTATTAAAACATCATAACTACAGCTTAAATAAGCTGTAACTTCGATGTTATAATTATTCATCAACGACATCTTTTGAAAGAGGATTTGTTTTATTACGCACTTGGGTAATGTGCGTAATGGGAGCTACGCCCTTGACAATCCTAGAGTTTGTGCAAGAATATTATCAAAACATGAGCTCTGCCTTCAGGTGACAAAGCTCCGCAGCAGACGCTGGATAAAGCTATCCCCTTACTAGCCTGGTAAGCTTATGTCACGGTGAACACATATATATTAGCAGAGATGTGACCAAGATGAAGGTTTGTAACTACGACACTAACATCAATGTCAACAACACCATGCTGATGAAAATATCCTATTGGGTTTTTTGGGTTTTTTTTTTCAACACAAACAGCACAGCTAATAAATGGAGTATTAAGTCAAAAATACTTCTTCTATCTGATAGACTGTAGCTGCAATAGAGTAGCCCTCAAGATTGCAGATATGACCAGTGTTTAGTCTAGGACTTAAAAAATGTGGGGGATTTAAATACAAAATCAAGTTCATTTAGACATGTAAGTTATCCCTTGCTCTTTGTTAATAGGGAAAAATCCCTCATCAATTTTGATTGTATGGGGGACTTTTTAAAAATGTGGGGGAATCCTCCAACCCCCTGCCTAGAATAAACACTGTATGACAAGCCTCCGGATGATACAGTTAAGAACATGGTGAAATTGACACTCATTCAGATCAAAATCATTCTTAATCACTCACTCAGCCCTCCATTCATTCTTTCCAAGAACTCACCCATATTGATAAAAAATCATTCAAGACGATCAGCATTTATTTAAATCAATAAAATTATTCTACAATTTTAATCACCATGTAGAAGAGGAAGTGTAGTTTCCTAATTGGGCTATTGACTGGTGTGGAATTCAAAGTCACTGATTGGTCCATGAAGACACACAAATAGAAACAAACATAATTATATTTAATTTAACCCTTTGCAGTTTAAACCCTGCTTTTTACGTGCCTGTGTTTTTATGATTGAGAAAACATTGTGAAAAAAGAAGAACTATTTTCTACCCTACTGAATGGTATTTTTTCAAATTAAATGCACTTTAAATTTTTGTCTGCAAAACCTTTGAATTTGGACAGGTCCAAAATTTTGAAAAACAGGAAAGGGTTAAAGGGAGGTAAAAAAATATTGATTATATTGCCCAATTGGGCAAAATTAGCAATATTAGATTACCTCCCTTGCATTTCACACAAAACTTACTCCACACACTCCTTCAATATAATTTCATAATCACTTAAAACATTCATATTGTCAATTTTACACTTGCAACTAGATAATCTGCAGCTCTGAATGCGATCACTTCCAGTCTTCTCTTTGATCAAATAATTATTCCTCGCGATTTTGCAATTTTGGTGCACAGTTTATCAATAATGAGTTTAAATACTTCATCTTTAAGAGTATTAGACATCTTTCATACCTTTCTTAAGTGTTTCAAATTTAGATTTAATTTTATTGCTGACAACCCCGTTGTTTACCTCTCAAAGGATAGTTTCGGTTTAGGAATTCCAACTTTCGGAAATACTCGGATAATCACGAACTTTATCGATATCAAGCGTAGAGTGGATCACCTGACTACTTAAAACAAGAGGCCTTTGGCCCTGGTCCGCTCACCTGAGTCAAAGCACCTAAGGGTAACTTGCATTACTCGATTACTTTTGATTCAGATGATAAAGTTATTGAACTGTAACAAATTAATGTGTAAAGGAAAATAATCTTATGGTCACACCAGTAAGATTCCAGAGTCTCAGTTTTACTATTTCTGTTTGAAAATACAAGATTCAAAATGGAACTGTTTTCAGTTTTTTTGTTTGATTTTTTTGCATGATCATTTTACAAGAGAATATCTGGGATAACTTTAGTAATGCGCACCTGGTGGTCCGACTGTTATAATTTTAGCTATCATAATTAAGGTCTATGTCATCCTAGGCAAATTCCAAACTAGGCTAGGGCTTCTTGGTCATCAGAAGAAGAATTTTAAAGATTTTCTTAAATTTCAATTCTTTAAGCTATCTTGGAGGGGACCACCTATGAAACATTTCTGTGTAAAATTTGATGTAAATTGGCCCAGTAGTTTAGGACAAGATGTCGTTTAAGAAATTGTTGACGAACGCCAGACGACAACCAAAGGACGGAAGCTGGTATTTGTGCTCAGGTGAGCTTAAAAAAATTCAAATGTTACAATTGATTTAAAGTACTACCCTCTCACCCCCTTTTGCTCCGCACCTCGTGGCCCAACACTCATAATAGCTGTTTAAATTAAGTTCTATTAGCTGATTATTCTATATCAAATGAAAAAGCTGTAGGAATTCTGGTTCAGCAGAATTTTTAATAATTGTTAAATTTACCACAAAGCACTGTCCCCTCCCTTTGGGCTCTGCCCCTGGTCACAAAACAATCATGACTATATCTATTTTGATTAAAGTATAGGAGTTGATGACTCATGCCAAATTTAGAGCCTGTTAGATTCCTACCGTTCATCATCAGAAGAAGGTTTAAAATTCTAAAATTGACCCGAATTTTACCCTCTCTCCAAATGTTCTTTACATGATAGCCAAACACTCATGGTTATAACTATGTAAAATAGGGTCTATGAGCTGATCATCTGTGTCAAATATAAAGGTTGTAGGGATTCTGGTTCAGAAGAAGAAGAAAGCTATGGATTTATTTTTTTTGACAAAGTACTACCCCTTCCCGGCCCCAGTGGCTCCGCTATTTGAGATAGGGTCTATGAGCCGATCATTCATGTCAAATATATAGACTGTAGGGATTCTGGTTCATCAGAAGAAGACAGTCAAAGATTTCAAAATTTTTAACAAAGCACTACCTCCTCCCCCAGATGATCTGCACGTGGTGACCCAACAGTCATAATTTTAAGTATTTTAATTAAGGTTTACAAGCTGATTATCCATGCCTATTTTCAAGTCTGTAGGTCTCCTAGTTCCGAAGAAGAAGAAGGTTAAAGATATCAAAATTTATCCCAAAGTACTACCCCCCCTTGGTGCTCCGCACCTGGTGGCCCAACAGATATCGGATTTTAGCTATTTTTATTAAGGTCTATGAACTGATCATCCATGCCAATTTTCAAGTCTGTAGGGCTCCTGGTTCCAAAGAAGAAGAAGGTTTAAGATTTTCTTAAAATTTCACCTTTGGTTGCCATAGCAACCAGGATTTTTCATGGATTTCAATTCTTTGAGCTATTTTGGAAGGGGACCACCTAAGCAACATTTCTGTAAAATTTGGTGTTAATTGGCCCAGTAGTTTAGGAGGAGATGTCGTTTAAAGAAATTGTTGACGGACGACGGACGACGACCGACGGACGGACGCCGGACGAAAGGTGATCACAATAGCTGACATGAGCACTTCGTGCTCAGGTGAGCTAAAAAAGTTGATAGTTGACACTGGTAGCAATTTATATCAAACTTCAGTAAAGATTTCTGTCCTTGGAATGCAATGCTATTTTTGGATGGGTCGCATCAATGAAGTACCGAAAGTTTATACCCCACCGGATTTTTGGCCATTTTTGTTATATATAAAATTGGTCAAATTTCTGGTAGCCTCCTGCAGCGCATTCCACAACACTATTTTTGTATATTACGTCATCACACCATACAACCGGTTGCGGCGACGACAGGTGAGAGTCAACTACAACAGAATCGGAGAATTGTGCAAAGAAGACAGTAGGCCCCAAAAATCTATTCGTGTAAGCTATGATATTCTAATGTTGATAAATGATCATGTTTACAAGTGTTCGGCGCTGCTATAGAATAACTCATGGACACAATGATTGATTATTTTTTAGGTTTCCCATGAAAGCTACGAAATTAGACTTTATGCTCTCATATTTTGCCTATCTCTCAATATATGCTAGTTTAACATGTACAAAACTGAAGTCTAATCATCCGCCGACATTTCTTACAAATTAGATATAATTAAAATAAATAAATAAATAAATGAACTGGCAGCGAGTTTTCAAAGATGACGCGAAGTCGAAAAATGTTGCCTCTGTCGACAGACAGAATTTCACGGGGCTGCTGTATACGACAGATCAGAATTATTTGTGTACGTGGGTCATCCAATAAATAGTGAGACTTGTGCTATAATGCTTCATTAGTTCATAAATATGAGTTTATTGTTCCACCATTGTTTAGTGCAACAACTCCTTCAATGTTTGGCAGACTCTTACTTACATACTTTCCATGGAACCCTTGTTGCTAGGCAACAGAAGGAGGTGCCATATGTCGTAATGGCCACATCAACCCCTTGATGTTTCAATGTTTAAAAAACCCATATTTAATTACCTGGTTGTGTTTTTTTACCCAAATTACATTGAAAAATGTTTTCTGTTATTATATCTAAGTGGTAGATAATGGTTGTGTATTTTTTAATGAAATGTCCTCAAATTTCTTAAGGAATACCTTCCTCTTATCTGACAACGTCGTTCTGAAAATGGGAGGGTTTCCAAATTGAATTCTACATTGATGTATTTGTTAGTTTTGACAAAAGATTTTGCAGTAAGTGTCTTTCTGGGAGATATTAGATGGCATCTGTAACAAAAATATCTTAATCAAATTAAAAATTGCAAAAAGTTTCTTTGGAAAATAATGTATTTGTGATCAAAATTTTTTTGTTAAAATTGAATTTTCCCACTGATGGAAAAACAAATCAGTAGAAAAGAGGTACAGTGAGAAAGTACTGTATCCCTGCATAATATTCATAGCAAAAACATGTTTCCATCTTCTCCAATTTTCTAAAATTTATCTCTTAAAAAAGTAGTATTTCTGGTATCTTGATATTCATCTGGCCATGGTTAACATCATGACGTCATTCTTTGTGACGTCATCAACATGGCATCATGTCAACATGCTGGATGATGTGAAAAATAAATACAGGAGAAAATAATGTACATGCATGTAAAATTTCGTTTCAATATCTTCATTAGTTTTCAAGATATATAACCAGTCTCACTATTTCTTGGATGACCCTCGTATTTGCCGACGTCGACAGACATGCGTTATTTTGAGAAAGCTTTCAAATACCATTTCTTTCGGCATAAAGCTTTATCAAGTAAACAAAATATGATATTTAAATTAAAAGCACTATTTGTACAGATATTTAATGCAGAAAAATGTGATAAGTACTTGATATGAGAAGACGTGTCAATCACTGCTTCATAATTGATCTGATTGAGTTAAAAGAATAGTACATAAGTTTTACGCCGATATTCGAAATGTACTGGCGTCAATAAAAACGCATCGGTTATGTAGAAAGGGCATTTGTTTACAAAAAACACATTCCATGTTCAAAATTATTTATCATATCAAAGACAAATTTTTGCAGTCCGGCTCACGCAAGAACTAATTTTGAGTCAAGATTTGCAGATGATTTATCCAGCTTCAATGATTGACACTCCCTATTTTGATACCGGGGCCAATAAAGGTTAGAATTTTTGAATATGGTTTGGCAAGGAGAAAATATCATTCAATATACTCGTAAATGTTCGATTATTCGTTGACCTGATTCCATTTTTAAGAAAATTGAAAGTGGACCATTAAAAAAAGTCCTGACAGAGAGATGGAAATTTCATGAAGAGTTTCATTTGATGTAACCGTTCATTATTTCTACATATAAAAACCTGAGTCCCCCTCTCTTTGCACATTTAATCCGCCCTTGGTGTCCGAACAATATTCGTCTTAACTCTTTTTAAACAGGTCGGTGAATTGATGATCCAGACAATATATACAGAATATTAGTATTCTGGTTCAGAAGAAGAAGAAATTTAAGATTTAAGTACAGAAATTTGTCTTTCCTCGACCTCTTGCTCTAACATATAGGTCCAAATGCATGACAAAAAGTTAATTTAACACTATGTTAAACCTAACACCAACCCTGGATTCAGAAATCAAAAACATTTGTCAACGTTGGGAAATGTTGTCCCGCTTTTCCCGTGCACTTCCATGCAATGCGGAGTAAAAATCTTAAAAGTTAAAAAATGTTTTGCATCTTGAACACAGCCTATCATGAGGGTTGAATTACTGTCTATGCAATTGGGACCAATTGTTTAGCTTTAATTATCCAAATTTATCAAAGTGATGATATGAAAATATGAGAATCGGAGAATTGTGCAAAGAAGACAGTAGGCCCCAAAAATCTATTCGTGTAAGCTATGATATTCTAATGTTGATAAATGATCATGTTTACAAGTGTTCGGCGCTGCTATAGAATAACTCATGGACACAATGATTGATTATTTTTTAGGTTTCCCATGAAAGCTACGAAATTAGACTTTATGCTCTCATATTTTGCCTATCTCTCAATATATGCTAGTTTAACATGTACAAAACTGAAGTCTAATCATCCGCCGACATTTCTTACAAATTAGATATAATTAAAATAAATAAATAAATAAATGAACTGGCAGCGAGTTTTCAAAGATGACGCGAAGTCGAAAAATGTTGCCTCTGTCGACAGACAGAATTTCACGGGGCTGCTGTATACGACAGATCAGAATTATTTGTGTACGTGGGTCATCCAATAAATAGTGAGACTTGTGCTATAATGCTTCATTAGTTCATAAATATGAGTTTATTGTTCCACCATTGTTTAGTGCAACAACTCCTTCAATGTTTGGCAGACTCTTACTTACATACTTTCCATGGAACCCTTGTTGCTAGGCAACAGAAGGAGGTGCCATATGTCGTAATGGCCACATCAACCCCTTGATGTTTCAATGTTTAAAAAACCCATATTTAATTACCTGGTTGTGTTTTTTTACCCAAATTACATTGAAAAATGTTTTCTGTTATTATATCTAAGTGGTAGATAATGGTTGTGTATTTTTTAATGAAATGTCCTCAAATTTCTTAAGGAATACCTTCCTCTTATCTGACAACGTCGTTCTGAAAATGGGAGGGTTTCCAAATTGAATTCTACATTGATGTATTTGTTAGTTTTGACAAAAGATTTTGCAGTAAGTGTCTTTCTGGGAGATATTAGATGGCATCTGTAACAAAAATATCTTAATCAAATTAAAAATTGCAAAAAGTTTCTTTGGAAAATAATGTATTTGTGATCAAAATTTTTTTGTTAAAATTGAATTTTCCCACTGATGGAAAAACAAATCAGTAGAAAAGAGGTACAGTGAGAAAGTACTGTATCCCTGCATAATATTCATAGCAAAAACATGTTTCCATCTTCTCCAATTTTCTAAAATTTATCTCTTAAAAAAGTAGTATTTCTGGTATCTTGATATTCATCTGGCCATGGTTAACATCATGACGTCATTCTTTGTGACGTCATCAACATGGCATCATGTCAACATGCTGGATGATGTGAAAAATAAATACAGGAGAAAATAATGTACATGCATGTAAAATTTCGTTTCAATATCTTCATTAGTTTTCAAGATATATAACCAGTCTCACTATTTCTTGGATGACCCTCGTATTTGCCGACGTCGACAGACATGCGTTATTTTGAGAAAGCTTTCAAATACCATTTCTTTCGGCATAAAGCTTTATCAAGTAAACAAAATATGATATTTAAATTAAAAGCACTATTTGTACAGATATTTAATGCAGAAAAATGTGATAAGTACTTGATATGAGAAGACGTGTCAATCACTGCTTCATAATTGATCTGATTGAGTTAAAAGAATAGTACATAAGTTTTACGCCGATATTCGAAATGTACTGGCGTCAATAAAAACGCATCGGTTATGTAGAAAGGGCATTTGTTTACAAAAAACACATTCCATGTTCAAAATTATTTATCATATCAAAGACAAATTTTTGCAGTCCGGCTCACGCAAGAACTAATTTTGAGTCAAGATTTGCAGATGATTTATCCAGCTTCAATGATTGACACTCCCTATTTTGATACCGGGGCCAATAAAGGTTAGAATTTTTGAATATGGTTTGGCAAGGAGAAAATATCATTCAATATACTCGTAAATGTTCGATTATTCGTTGACCTGATTCCATTTTTAAGAAAATTGAAAGTGGACCATTAAAAAAAGTCCTGACAGAGAGATGGAAATTTCATGAAGAGTTTCATTTGAAGTAACCGTTCATTATTTCTACATATAAAAACCTGAGTCCCCCTCTCTTTGCACATTTAATCCGCCCTTGGTGTCCGAACAATATTCGTCTTAACTCTTTTTAAACAGGTCGGTGAATTGATGATCCAGACAATATATACAGAATATTAGTATTCTGGTTCAGAAAAAGAAGAAGAAATTCAAGATTTAAGTATAGAAATTTGTCTTTCCTCGACCTCTTGCTCTAACATATAGGTCCAAATGCATGACAAAAAGTTAATTTAACACTATGTTAAACCTAACACCAACCCTGGATTCAGAAATCAAAAACATTTGTCAACGTTGGGAAATGTTGTCCCGCTTTTCCCGTGCACTTCCATGCAATGCGGAGTAAAAATCTTAAAAGTTAAAAAATGTTTTGCATCTTGAACACAGCCTATCATGAGGGTTGAATTACTGTCTATGCAATTGGGACCAATTGTTTAGCTTTAATTATCCAAATTTATCAAAGTGATGATATGAAAATATTTCAAATATAAAAGCCGCCAACCTTCTGAATCTTCAAAGGAATAAATTTAACCCTTTGCTGTTTAATCCCTGCTTTTTTTTACGTGCATGTGATTTTATGATTGAGAAAACGTTGTGAAAAAAGAAGAAATTGCTTCTGACAAGCAATTTCTGCTTTTTCCACACCATGTTCTACCCTACTGAATGGTTATTTTTCAATTTAAATCCACTTTAAATTTTCGTCTGCAAAACCTTTGAATTTGGACAGGTCAAAATTTTGTAAAACAGGAAAGGGTTAAAAGATATGCAAAGACTTAAGTCATAACCATCCCTCCGGTGCCCCGCCCAATGTAAGCCAACATTAAAAATGTTTCTTTTATCTCAAAAATTCTTGCAGAATGTGCCAAGGTGACCATGTTGGGTCCGCGGAGGAAGGTAAAACATATTAAATTTATCTTTGTTATAAGTAATGACGACAGTGTGGGTTCCTTTTCACACGATCTTCTTAAGGACTTGTGTGAGAAAATATGAGAAGATATTTTTCTCCTGTTCAAGTTATCGTTCTTATGCCTTGCGCACAGTTCAATTAAATTAATTTTACCTATTATTTCTATTATCATTATTATTATCATTATTATTAATTATTATCATCATTTCAAACTTTTGATTACTCATTGTGCTCTTGTTAAAAGTGAAACTCGTTCTGTCCAAATACGATTGCTTCATCCGATTTTGTCTTCTATGTTATTATATCAAACAAATGCGAAATGTTGTTGGAGTTAGGTAATGAGCTTTTTCAGTATAGGCTTCAAATATTTTGTTTGACTTAATTAAAAAAGAAATTATGTATAATCAAAGCAGTGAAAATACTGATGGTGAACGAATCTGATGGCATTCTAGAGTGATACTTTGAATTTATTGAGAAAAGAGAAATTATGAATGTAAAAAATAAGGGAAAGTGTCTCGATAAAATTTCAGTAATTCGGCAATTTCAGTGTAAATTGAAAGAAAGGGAAAGAGAGGAAAAGTCCTTTTAGAATGTTTGTTAGAATACGAGTTGTTACTCCGTAAAAATTTCCTTTACACTCTTGAAATAGGTACAATTATTAATTAAACATAAATGGAAAAAAGATTAAATCCTATCTAAAACTGTCTTCAACCTATATTCAATGGTGTTTGTTTTTACAAAAGTACTTGTTATCATATTTAAGCTTATTTCAATTAGATAAATTGTTGTATTTGTTTTCCGAACATTTTTTTTATCATCTTTGTCTCTTCTCAGAGGATGAAAAGGTCTTTGAGTCCTAACCAAAGAAACACCTTTGAATTTCAGTCAGTCCTGCGTTAAACTGTACTCTTTGTTTAAAGTTATTATTTGTTAACTTATTGATATTATTTTAAACTATAACCTAAAAGACACACTTTTATCATATCTGAAGCCAAACCCATTTCCGTGGTTAACATTTATGTCGTTATTCAATTCTATACTGCCACACAGGCTACCTGCAGGATGATAAATATTTAGGTATAGATTGAAGTGTGTGTGTGTGTGTGTGTGTATTCCTTGGCTAATTTCGCCTGAGACTCTGTTTATTTTCCATAAATGAAATCCGAATTTCACCGATGATCGACGATTTCCGCCAATAAGAATTAAGATTTAATCGTTTACTGGGGGCTTGTAAACTACTCAGACCTGTGGTGTAGAGGTTAAGACGCCTGCCTCTGATGCGAGAGAACCCAAGTTCAAACCGTGTAAGAGAAAGAATAATTATCTTCCTCATATTTTCTCTTTTTCTTGTCTTACGATCACATAAGTTTTTTAGACGGAAGGTGTATTGGGGTTTATCCAATTTCTTGTACTTTTGAAGACTTTTTTTTCATATGTTGAGTTTACTTTTGATAAATAAAAGAAAGGCAACAAAGGTTGCTCTGTTGATACAGGGTGCCTTTGTTGTAGCTTTGGCAACGATTTTTAACAGGTTCGAAACTAGGCTTAATCGGGAAATTTTTCGGTTTCAGAAAATAGGGGAAAATAATTTCCTCGTTGTTTAAGACAAATAAGAACAGTGTATATCTCACTTTATATTATTTTCATCTTAGATGTCGCGGTATGAATCAGCAGTAAGTGACCGTTTAATGATTCAACATAATTAATGTTCCCTTAGTGTGAACTTGTAATAGGGACCGTAAAAAATATGAACAAGAAAGAAAGAAAAAACACCCCGGAGATTTGAACCCATAGACGTGTGATTGAGGGCGATACACCCTAACCATCTGAGCTATTTTGTCTTACTTTCATTTGCAGGTAATATTGCATATTTATCATTTATAACGGTTTATCAATAAGACCTCGGAGATTTTCCGAAGATATACGAAATATGCACAGTCTCAGGCGAAACTAGCCAAATAATATTTCCGTTTATTTATCGTCGCTACCGTAGCACATGCCCATATAAGCGACGCCCCCAGAAGACGGTTAGTTGTTACGGGGTATGGTGCAAGGATACATGACGAAACTACTGCCGAGATCCGCCGTGCTCGGTGTAAAGCACCGTCTCACGGGGCCTCGGTTTATCGTCTCATCCGAAAGATAAATAGTTTTCTTAGAGTACCAGCCCGGGAATCGAACCCACGCGGTCGACCTTTAATTGTTTTGAATCCCGGTGCTCTACCAACTGAGCTAATCGGGCTGGTAAAACCGTTATAAATTGAAGGAGGTCTAGTGCCCTATTAGTATAATTCATAGATAATTTCTGTATAAGGTTGAGAAATTAAAGTATAACTTTTTATATTAAATAATTTCTTCAAAATATATTGCATACTACAAGTCTTTAATAATTATTATTTTTTAAAAAATGCAATGAATTTTCCAGAATAATTAAACAACTAAACCCGCCTGTCGAACTGTAAACAAGTGCATGACGGATTCCCCCTTGACCACAGCAAAATCTACTCGTCAATTTGAGTGGTATCTAGGGTTAAATATTTAGCTATCATTCAGAAATGTTAATAGCGGCGTTCATCCCTATTCAAATAAAAGGTACAATAAAGGTTGTACATGTACATTACGTGTAGAATAATTCTTAAAACCCGTCTCGAGACTGACTGTCGCGTGTTGAATTGATTGATTGAATGGAGTTTAACGCCGCTTTCAACATTATTTCAGTTATTTCGTGGCGGCTGGAACACCTAACAATGGATTCCTGGTATTTCTCTCACCAGGACACCACCACATTCTTTCCTAGCTTCCAGCTGCTATCTCACATAGGTCTACGATTATCAACCCATTGGTGAGAGACAAATATTCGGAAAGAATGAGTGCCGCCTTCGGGGATCAAACCGGGACCTCTAGACTGACAGTCCGACGCAATACCAACTGCGCTGACGGCGGCTGTCGCGTGTTGAAAAGTTATGTAAAACCGGGCTACCGTTTCTAATAATACAAGGTGTCTTGATGTGTCATTCGTCTCAAGTCGGCCGATTCCGTAACATATGTTTTAAAATCGGAGACGTCGGATATCGCCGAATGTAGATGTGTACTGTAAAATCAAGTTCAAGAGGTCACGACCTAAATAAACACATATTTCCGGCTAATTACTACAAGTTGCACCAGTGAAGGCTTGGGTAAAAAACTTTGTTTCTGCTCTAAACTCTCGACAGGCTAACGCCGATCATCAATTCCCTTGGTAAACATTGCAAGATCATTTTGTGTTTTTCAAGGGGAATTTTCATTATCTTCACTTGATGAAGAATACAAGTATTACGCCATGAACGAAATAAACAGTGATTTCGCCCGAATTATGCCCCTTTTCCACTTATTTTTTAGCTCTATCGGACCCTTTTGAGAGTCCCTGGCTCTACTGACCAAAAGTAGAGAGCTATAGTGATGCCGGATTTCCGTCCGGCGTTCGTCCGTCTGTCTCTCAACTCTTGCTTGTTAACGCTCTAGAGTGGACGGATTCATCCGATTGTCTTCAATCTTTCTCAGAATAATTGTAACATTAAAAGGATCGTTCCTGTCGATAACGGGTCCAATTCGTCGAGCGTCACGGGGAAAGGTGCAAAATGAAAATTTAATCAGAAAATCCTCGTTAATGCTCTAAAGTCAACAGTTTTCAACCGATTGTCTTCAAAATTACTCAGAATGACTACTTCCACAAGAATGGCTCCTATCGAAAAAGGGGGGGGGGGGGGAGGGGTTCCGTTCTACCAAGCGTCACGGGAAAAGGGGCCTTATGAAAATTCAAAAGTAGAATCCTTTATAACTTTTAAGAGCTCACAGTTTTCATCGGATTTTCTTCAAACTTGCTCAGAAAGATTGTTTGATCACAAAGATTGCTCTCTTTCGAAACGTTTATTAGATCGACTAAATGTCACGAGAAAAGTGGTCTTATTAAAATTTAATTTTGAGAATTCTTGTTCACGCTTCCTTATATATGCATGGAAGTTAATGAAAATTTTGCTTAATGCTCTACATCATGTGACCATGTGCATATTGGTGTCGTCTGATCTTCGTATTTTGTGTAATAGCAGAAGGGGTCTTCATGTACAATTCTTGTAAACAAAACTCCTCTGTTATTGGTGAATACACCCATGAGAATTTCACAGAATCATCTCTTTCATTTATACACAGATTTTCTTAAACCTAACAGAATATTTCTCATCATGTGACCATGGTCACATGTTTTATACGTAACATAAAAAGGAACCTTAGTGTTAACTTCCTCTTTTGATTTATTTAAAACTCTCATATGATGTTCGATATCAAGTGACCATGTGCATGCCATGGAAGTTAATGAAATTTTGCTTAGTGCTCTACATCATGTGACCATATGCATATTGGTGTCGTCTGATCTTCTTATTTTGTGTTATAGCAGAAGGAGTCTTCACGATATAATACGTATACACCATGTAGACCAAGAGGTAAATTTCACAGAAATTTGTTGTTGAATGGGGTTATGCGCTGCTTTCAACATTTTTTCAGTAATATCGCGGCGGAGGAGCAACTTACAAGGGATTCCTGGTATTTCACACACCAGTACGATTATCAACCCATTGGTGGAAGACAATATCAAGTGACCATGTGCATGCCATGGATGTTTGGTGATAATTTGCTGTACATCATGGCAAAAACTTTTTCATATTTATTTTTTACACAATGTGGCCTTTAAGAAAATATTTCTTATGTGACCATGACCACATTTTTTTCCATTTGGGTCAATTATGTTTTTTCATGGAAAAAGGAGCCTTTAAGTAAATTTTCTTTTTAACACAACTCCTTCATTTTTTGATATATTTTCACGAACCCCCTTTCTTGTTATGTCTTGAACTGCACTATTAATACATAGGCTTTTCAAAAAGTAAGTAGAGTCTCATGCCCTCATGGACCTCTTGTTTATTTATTATCCAGCTCATAACAGCGAGTGTTGGCACCCAATGGTAGTGCTCTTGTTTGCAAAATTAATATTCCCCCTGGGTAACGTGTCCCCGGGGACAGGTTACCCCGGGGTAACGTGTCCCCCCCTGGGGTAACATGTCCCCCTCCCATGGAAAACATTATTTCTTATCAAGATTTTGATTTTTCATTCATGCTATTTTGTATATCTCTAAATCAATTTAAAAAAGACATACAAAAAGTATATCTGTAATTTTTGAGTGGTTTTCAATTCCTCAAACCAAAATATGATTTGCTTACAATGATTTTCTTATCAAATCAATTTGCCTTTATTTTTTTATCTTTTTTTTTTTTTTAATCATTATAGTAATCAATATTGGTATTTTGTGCAAATATTTTAAAGTTTAATGAAAAAAATATAAAGAAAATAAAACTTTAGTGAGGGGGCATGTTACCCCGGGGTAACCTGTCCCCCTATTCAAAATGTGTTTATTCATTTGATTTCACCTTCCAGTCATTCATTTTTCTTAGGAAATTTCATATGATATTCATTGAAAAAATTTCATACATTTTTTTTAAAAAAATTGATGCTTTTTTAAAAGAAAAATCTAAGCGCTTGCCCGTTTTAATTTTGTGCAATATTACTTTTGCAATATCTAAATTTTTTTCCAAGTCCATATTTAGATTGATAAATAGCATTTATTAACATATCATGTTAATATTGCAGTTTTCATAAGAAAGCAACATGACAAATTCATTCAATACATCTTCTTTTGAAAGGGGGACAGGTTACCCAAGCCAGGGTAACATATCCCCGGGGGACAGGTTACCACCAGACCTGGGGTAATTGAAAAATGTAATTGTAATTAGCTGTAATTAATTACAAATTGTGGAGTAATTGTATGTAATTAGTAATTGACTCTTTTCTCAATTACAAGTAATTGTAATTGTAATTAATTACAAATGAAATCAACATGTAATTTACAATTACTTTCAATTACATTCCAATTTCATCTATATTCTATGGAAGTCTAATGATACAGTCATAAAACAGTGTCTTACTTCAAAATTGTTAGGTATCAAATATGATTTTTAAGACATTTTTAAGCTCTATTTTAGATCAAAGTATTGAGTTTCTTTGAAATAACAATGAAGTAAAAAGAGAAAGAAATAATTCTTGATCCACATATAAGTTCTTTGAATTAGATAAAGTTGAGGAAAATTTGTGTTGCACTAAAGAAGCAGATGCAAAATGAACTATGGATTCGCTGGATATACTTGTGATCAAAAGTGAACAAAGAGGTATTGGTTGTAAAAATCACACATTCCCTGCCATAATGTGTAAACAATAAGATGACAAACACTTCCTAAATGGACAGGTAAAGGTGTGAAAATCTTGATTGTCTTTGACTAGGTGGCCGTTAACACTTTACAGTTAGTTACAATATCATGAAGGGAATGAAAAAACAGTTATCCAGTACAAATTTTCTCAGAAATAACAAAAAAGGCAGAAGTATTTTTATCAAAATAATAGATATGATGTATGTCATTAAACAAGCGAAGTTGCCTGGTGCCTAAATTGAAATGTGTTCAATCAATCCTAGTCACTTAAGAAGTGTCAAAAATTTTTTATTCATTTTAATTCCAAAACTGGATTGAAAACATGTCCTAATCATTCCTGAATTATGAAGTGTAAGAATTTCTTTCAGTGTGGGCTAAATTTCAAAATCAAATTGTTTACTATCCCAGCAAGTGTGATGGCCTTCCATAACACAAACTAGTTTAGCCTTAATTGAAATGCTTATGATTTCAAATTGTCTCTAAATACATGTAGTTTCTTACAATATACCTACAGTTGTAATGTGACCATAAAGCTACTAATGTCATAATCCATTTTCTATTGACTTGGTCATCATACATCAGATGTAATTGGTAATTGTAATTAATTACATCTGAAAAGTAATTGTAATTTAATTAATTACATTGAGATTTCCTTGTAATTATAATTGTATTTGTAATTGAAATATTTCAATGTAATTTGTAATTTAATTAATTACATTGGCATGTAATTGACCCCAGCCCTGGTTACCACGGAGTAACCTGTCCCCCTATTCCAAATACTTTTTTCATCAAAGATATCACCTTCCAGTCATTCTTTTTCATTAAGAAAGATATTCTTAGAAAATTTCCTCAATGGCTATGTATGTTTATATTTCTTTTTTTTTGTACCTTTTTAGAGAAAAATCTTAGCACTTGAATATTTTTTCATCATTGCATCATTTCAATTTTTAGCTCGGCTGTTTTTGGAGAAAACCCGAGGTATTGCTTTAGCCTCCGTGTCGTCGTCCTCGTCGTCGTCATCTTCGTCTTCGTCGTTGTGCGAAAACTTTGACATTTTGTTATATCTCTGGTTCTACTGAAGGCATTCACTTAAAACTTTGCACACATGTTCACCATCAAAAGAGCAACCTATACTATCAAGGGGGATAACTCTAGATGCATTTTGTGCAAATTATGCCCCTTTTTCAACTTAGATTTTTTCCCACCATCCAGCACTCGACAGCCGAGCGTAGGCACCCGTAGGCGGTGCTCTTGTTTAGAGTCCGTTATTAGATTGAATAATAGCTTTTAAAAACACAATAATCATGTCGATATTGCAGATTTGATAAGAAAACAACATGTCAATTGACAAATTGTTTAAATCTTGTATTTTGGAAAGGGGGACAGGTTACCCAAGCCTGGGTAACTTGTCCCCAGGGGACATGTTACCCCGGGGTAACCTGTCCCCCTATTCCAAATGCTATTTTCCATTAAAGATATCACCTTCCATTCGTTCTTTTTTTTGCAATTTTTGTTGGATAAATCCTCATTAACAATCTTTTTTTTGTGTGTTTTCACTGGGTTTACAGGCCTGGGTTACATGTTTCAGTGACAAGTGACCACAGCTTGGTAGAGCTTACCCTAAAGGCCTTAACAATTTGAAATATTAATAATTGATTGAAAACGTATGGGTTTATTCCTACACAAATCATTGTTGACAACATTTTTGGGTGGGACAGGTTACCAAGGCCTGGGTAACATGTCCCCGGGGGCAGGTTACCCCAGCTTGGGTAACCTGTCCCACCCCCCAATTACATAAACATACACTCTCAATGAATTTTCTAATAAGTGAATAATTTTTGTAGTAAGAACAGTTGTGATATAATTAAGACTGTAAAATAACTTTCAAAGAAAAGAAATTGTTTTTGTAAACTTTTGTGAAAATTCTGGTTAACATGTTAGCAATGTTTTCCCAGGCTGGGGTAACATTTTTTTAGAGACAAGTTACCTCAGACTGGAAAATCTTACATGTACCCAAAACAATTAAGAATAAATAAGAAAAAGAAAATATTTTGGTAAATTTGTGCACGGATCATTGTTGAAAACCTTTTTAGAGGTGGGACAGGTTACCCAGGCCTGGGTAACGTGTCCCCGGGGACAGGTTACCCTAGCTTGGGTAACCTGTCCCCCCCAGACATACACATACACTCTCAATAAATTTTCTAATAAGTGAATAACTAATTTGTATAACAGTTTTGATATAAATGAGACTATCTCGCAGTTATAAAATAAAATGTATTTGCAAGTTTTTTTGAAAAATCCTCATTAAGAACCTTTTTTTTGTGTTTTCACTGGGTTAACAGGCCTGGGTAACATGTTTCAGAGTCAAGCTACCACAGCTTTGGAAACCTTAACCCCAAACAATTTGAAATATCATTAAATAATTGAAAACATATGGATTTATTTTTGCATATATCATTGCTGAGAGAATTTTTGGGGGTGGGACAGGTTACCCAGGCCTGGGTAACGTGTCCCCGGGGACAGGTTACCCCAGCTTGGGTAACGTGTCCCCCCCCCCGCCCTTCACACCCAAAAAAAATCATGCTTTGAATAATTTTTCTAAAGACAAGACCATTTATAGATATGTCCATATTCATGATGACATTTAACAATTATTTTTCTAAAAAAAAAAAGAAAAAGTTTAATTATTATAATACTTATCATGGAAAATATAAAAATCCATCAGGACTGAAACAGTTCGCAAAACAGATCAAAATTACAAATAGATCAAAGATAGAGACTTGTAACGGATAGAATAAAAATATCTTGGTTAAAGAAATGTGACTTAATATTGGTTTACAATATCTGTAGGGGGGGACAGGTTACCCCAGGGGGGGACAGGTTACCCCGGCTGATTTCTAGGGTAACGTGTCCCCGGGGACACGTTACCCAGGGGACAGGTTACCCTGGGACACCGGTACTTTGTCTGCAAAATTATTATTGTAGATTTTCATTAAACAATACTAAAAGGATGTTACTGCACAATAATTGTTTGTCATCAAAACAAAGTTCTAACTAATGATAATAAGAAGGGATATTCTCAGGCTACTTATTTCAACTAATGTTTCTATACATTTGGATTTCAGCAAAGGTTTTGTTCCTTCTAATCTATAATCTTTACATCTTTAAATTTTATTAGTCTAGAAAAATTCATCATTTAGGTGATACCAAAAGGGTGATCAAATATTCACTTTATATGTTACAATGTCCTCTGCCAATAAAAAAATATGCTGTTCATTTCACCAAAATATTTTTTGCAGACTGATACACCTTCACAGGAATAAAATTCCCGTAATTTTATCCATCTGTTTAAACTTCCAGGATAGTTTGTCTTACCCTATATTGAACATTCTACCATATAACCTATCTGAAGAAATGACCTCTGCCCATAAAATACATATTTTTCATTTGATCACAATAATTTTTTGTACACTGATAAAGGTTCACTAAAGAATCATTCCAGTGAAAATTGGTTTAAATCAATATATATTAGATTCTGAGAAAATGATTTTCAAAGTTATCACTATATAACATATAGAGAAATGACCTCTGCCCAAAAAATACGTATTTTTCATCTGATCACAATAATTTTTTGTAGACTTGTTAAGGGTCACTCAAGAATCATTCAAGGGAAATTTGGTTGATATCCATACGTTAGATTCTGAGAAAATGATTTTCCAAGTTACCACTTTACAATATAGAGAGAATGACCTCCGTCCATAAAATACATATTTTCCATCTGACCACAATAATTTTTTGTAGACTTGTTGAGGGTCACTCAAGAATCATTCCAGTAAAATTTGGTTGATATCCATTGTTTAGATTTTGAGAAAATGATTTTCAAAGTTACCATGATATAACATTTATAGAGAGAGAAATGACCTCCGCCCATAAAAGACATATTTTTCATACGATCACAGTGATTTTTTGTGGGCTTATAGAGGACCACTCAAAGATAATTCATGTGCAGTTTGGTATATATCCATCAAATAATTTCTGAGAAAACTTGCCTATTACCATATATGGAAATTAGCCACGCCCACTACAGCCATGATTTTCAACCGATTAAAATTCTTTGAAGGAATCTTATAGGGGATCACCCAAGGAACATTCCTATGAAATTTGATTTGAATCCATCCAGTACTTTATGAGGAAAAGATTTTTAAAGTAAAAGTTTAGGGACAGACACACAGACACCCCGCCATGACAATAGCCCACTGGCCTTTTGGCCAGTGGAGCTAAAAAATTCAAGACTTAAAAGCAGCAATTAAAAGAAACTTGGTCCAGCATATGATTTTCAGAGTAATTAATGCAAAACAATTTGTAGAAATATTTAGGTACCAATGTACAAAACTATAGCTTTTAGCTGTACTTACAAGGTTTTGGATAAAAACTAACGCTATCATAAGGTAAAAATGAAATAGGACCAATGTACAAAACTATAGCTTTTGGCTGTACTTACAAGGTTTTGGATAAAAACTAATGCTATCATAAGGTAAAAATGAAATAGGACCAATGTACAAAACTATAGCTTTTGGCTGTACTTACAAGGTTTTGGATAAAAACTAATGCTATCATAAGGTAAAAATGAAATAGAGGTTAATTGTTTCAGTGTAAGATTGGTTAATCTTTTGTTGAGTGAATAACAAGCGCTATATTTTAATGAGTTGCAAAGTCATGAATGAGAATATAGCTCTTAGTTAATCAAGAGATGAAAAAAATAAAAAGTTCTAATAGCGAAGTTCTTAGTAAAAATGGCAGTAATAGGCTTCTGTAATACAGAATTATTATATTTCTTTAATGCAAAATTAAGGCTTTGATAATTTTAGGACGAATTCTTATAAAGAGCCTCACTTTGAACATGATTACTAAGCAACTTCATGAATTCATTTATTTACTTGACTCCACTTAGATAACATAAGATAATTCTGACATTTTGCAATTATCCACTCAAAGACATGAAGATGGTCGGCTTAATTACTTCATTTTCATATGCCCGTCAAAAGATGGGATGTATATATATAATACATACTTGGTGTATTTTATGAAAAAGAATATCTTACAAGGTTGGGAGAATTGATCATTGTCGAGGCTCTGCCGAGACAATGATCAATTCTCACATTCGAGTGAGATATTTATTTCATAAAATATTCTATGTACGTATTATATTTATCTTATAATATCTATTTGTCTTGTTTTTGTCGATGTTTCTAACTGAAATGCAAGTTTCTGAAAAAATAATCGCATTATATCAGGGTTCTAAAAATAACTATGTGATATCATAAAAAAATAACTTATGGGGTTTATCACACGGAAATGTGTATATATATAAGATAAAATGTGATCACCCGTGGTCTTTAGCGTCCAGCTATGTGTATAATGATGATACTTTTTGGGCTTCAGATAGGGTGAAATGAACCGCAGAGATGTTACCCATCTGCAGTTACAACAGACATAAGTGGATATCAGTAGAAGTAGATAAAAGTAGGTAATTTTAGATTAATTTTATGGATATAACACATTTTCAACAGTAGATCCTGATTCAATGAGTCACACCAGCTTGAGCACCTAATCATGGATACCTGATTTAAGGTAACTGCGGACACATAGAGGGCCATTTTAGGTCCAAATTTAAAATTGTCTGTAAATCATGCCTAAAGCGAAAAAACTATACTTTGAACTACCCGCTTTCATATTTCGGTCATAAAAAGGAATTTCATAGCGTAGAGTTGACATCATGACGTCATCAAGGGGCCGACCCCTTTTTTCGGGGCCAAAATCAGTAATTGTCCATTTTTTCGGAAATAATAAACCGATTTTCATCCCGAAAACGCCATTTGCTTCATTTAAAGACGCCGGATCTTATGTTCTATTGATATGAGGATATAAGTGTAAGAAATACAATTAAGTGTAACGTATTACATTTTAATGCCTTCTGCGTTGCTAATTTCGAGTACAGTCTCTGGAAATATTGCCCTTTTTCTCGAAAATTTGTCCGGTGACCTATGCTGAAATTTAGATTTGTTGCTGCCAAACCATTCCGCTGGAGATTTTTGAAATAAAAAACATGTGTCTTCTGGCTAGATTTTTTGTAAAGTTTGATTCCGCGAAGATAACGCAAATCAGAGGATATTTCAACGTCGCGTCAAATATTTACAAAAGCTGTCTTTTTAAATGGATAAAACTTAAGTGATTTTGTTTATTTCCAAAAATCGCATTCAGATATAATACTTTGAACCCTATATTTTACGATAAACCTAAATTTCAAATATTTTAGAATAAGTTAATGCACGGAGATTTGCGCCAAATAAGCATAGTGCAGATGGTTTTAGTGCGAAGTCGAATCCGACGAAAATCGTTCCAACAACTTTACAAAATCGAATTTAATAAAAAATCTAACCCGAAGACATATCATTTTTATTTGATTAATGCAAAGCATATTCTTTTCGCTTCAAAATAACAAAAAATCAGCATAGGTCACCGGACGAAATTTTGAGAAATTTCTACTTATTTACAAAAAATAAATGAAAAAAGGAACGCCAAATCTTTAAATTCGCGAAAAAGATAGCATTTCCGGCCTATTTTTCTATTTGAATGTGCACAGAAATTAAACGTATAGCTCGGGCGTTCTTTGACTTTCAAAATGAAACTTTTTTTCGTGAAAATCGGCCGATTAATTCAGAAAATATTTGCAAATATTGATTTTGGCGGGTCGAAAAGGGGTTGGCCCCTTAATGACGTCACGACGTCAAATGAACGAGCTTCAGACCCTTTTCATTGCGCGTTCGCTAATTCTCGCACTTCAAATACAAATCTCAGAACTTTTTGTGAGATTTTAAGAAAGCCGAAAATTCGACTATGTTATCTGTCCGCAGGTACCTTAAACTAGAACTAGAACGATTTACTTGTTGACAATGGAAACTTAAGTGTAACCCGCAATTAAATATTTGACTCCGTCGGAATTCGAACCCGGGACCTCTGTGTCCCAAAGCAAGTGCTCTACCACGTCGCTATAAAAGTTAGCTTGTACGACAAGGCAGTACAAACACCCCTTATACTCAACCTGGCTACATACACACCCTCGATAATTAAGATTCTTCCACGAATCTTTTCAATTCAACATCATCAACTATCTAATCACATAACCACCACCTCATATGGGTTATTTACGGTGGGCGCCAAATGTAACCCGCAAATAAATATTCGACTCCATCGGGATTCGAACCCGGGACCTCTACATCCCAAAGCGAGTGCTCTACCGCGTCACTATAAAAGCTAGCTTGTACGGCAAGGCAGTACAAACACCCCTTATACTCAACCCGGCTACATAAGCAAGTACTAAATATCCAATGTTTCCCTTTAAATTTTCTCTATTTAATATCCTTTGAGAGGTCCTGGACACCACATCATCCATAATTCTATTTTTCTATGAAAGGTCCTGGAAAGTAATGAACTAAATTTGTATATAAAGTTTCATAACTTTAAAATGACAACCAAATTAGATGCTAAATTTAAGGGCAGACAATTCTCAAACCTGAGGGAAATTGAAACCTCGAAATTGCATCTTACATTTGCAAAACTTCAAAATGTGATAAGTGTTTGTATAAAATTTCAAGTTTTTTGAAGGAAAACTGAAGGAGGAGTTTGCAACACAAAATTACTAGTATATGTGCACAAAAAGAATAAAATGTCTTTAGTTCAAAGACAGATAACTCTTAAATCTTGGGGAGAAGGGACCTCAAAATTGCGTCTTGCAAAACTTCGACATGTGATAAATACTACCACTTGTATAAAATTTCAAAGCTTTTGAAGGAAAAATGAAGGAGTTTGTGACACAAAATTATTTGTATATGTTTACATATAGTATAAAATAAGTTGAAGGGCAGAAAATTCTTGAACCAGGGGGAGTTGGGAGCTCGAAACTGTGTCTTGCAAAATTTACACATGTCATAAATGTTTGTAAATAAAACTTAATTCTTTTGAAATGAAAATGTAGGAGGTTTTCTTGACACAAAATGACAAGAATACGTGCTTGAAAAGAAAAAGTTGTCTAAAGTTCAAGGGCAGCTAACTCTTGAACAAGAGGGAGGTTTGACCTCAAAATTGCGTCTTGCAAAACTTCACCATGTGATAAATGTTTGTAAAAAATATCAAAGCTTTTGAAGGAAAAACGAAGGAGAAGTTCCTGACACAAAATTACTAGTATATGTGTACAAAAGAAATAAAATGTCTTAAGTTAAAGGGCAGATAACTCTTGAACAAGGAGGAGGTGGGACCTCAAAAGTGTGTCTTGCAAAACTTCACCATGTGATAAATGTTTGTATTAAATATCAAAGCTTTTGAAGGAAAAATGAAGGAGGAGTTCCTGACACAAAATTACTAGTATATGTGTACAAAACAATAAAATGTCTTAAGTTAAAGGGCAGATAACTCTTGAACAAGAGGGAGGTTTGACCTCAAAAGTGTATCTTGCAAAACTTCACCATGTGATAAATGTTTGTATTAAATATCAAAGCTTTTGAAGGAAAAATGAAGGAGGAGTTCCTGACACAAAATTACTAGTATATGTGTACAAAAGAAATAAAATGTCTTAAGTTAAAGGGCAGATAACTCTTGAACAAGGAGGTGGTGGGACCTCAAAATTGCTTCTTGCAAAACTTAGACATGTAATTAATGTTTGTATGAAATATCATAGCTTTCGAAGGAAAAATGAAGGAGGAGTTCCTTACACAAAATTACTAGTATATGTGTACAAAAGAAGTAAAATGTCTTAAGTTAAAGGGCAGATAACTCTTGAACCAGGAGGAGGTGGGACCTCAAAATTGCTTCTTGCAAAACTTCAACATTTAATTAATGTTTGTATGAAATATCATAGCTTTTGAAGGAAAAATGAAGGAGAAGTTCGTGACACAAAATTACAAGGTTATGTGTACAAAAAGAATAAAATGTCTTAAGTTAAAAGGCAGATAACACTTGAACCAGGAGGAGGTGGGACCTCAAAATTGCTTCTTGCAAAACTTCAACATGTGATTTATGTTTGTATGAAATATCAAAGCTTTTGAAGGACAACTGAAGGAGGTGTTCCTGACACAGAATTTCTAGTACATGTGCAAAAAAAAAATTAAAATGTCTTAAGTTCAAGGGCAGATAACTCTTGAACCAGGAGGAGGTAAGAGCTCAAAATTGTGTCTTGCAAAACTTCACCATGTGATAAATGTTTGTATGAAATATCAAAACTTTTGAAGGAAAACTGAAGGAGTTTGCAACACAAAATTGCTAGTATAAATGTCCACGAATGGACAGACAGACAGACAGACAGGCTGATTCCAGTATACCTCCAAATACATTCATTTTGCGGGATATGATAATGCATCACACAGGCTTTAACATCTAATCATGTTTTAAATGATGAATCACACCAGCTTGAGCACATAAATATGGATTCTTTTTTAAATGATATATCAAACAAGCTTGAGCATCCAATTACAGATTCTTGATTTAAATGATGTGTCACAGAGGCATAAGCACCTAACCATAGATTCCTGATTTAAGCTTATGTTATACAACTCGAGCACCTAACCATGGATTCCTGATTTAATTGATTGATTGAATGGAGTCTAACTCCGCTTTCAACATTATTTCAGTTATATCTTGACGGCTGGAGCACCTCACAATGGATTCCTGGTATTTCTCTCAGCAGTACAACCACCACATCCTTTCCTAGCCTCCACCTGCTATCTCACAAAATTCCTGATTTAAATGATGTATCACAGAGTCTTGAGCACCTTACCATGAATTCCTGATTGAAATGATTTATCACACAAGTTGAGCACCTAACCATAGTTTCCTAATCACAATGATGTGTTACACCAGCTTGAGCACCTCACCATAGTTTCCTGATCAAAATGATGTGTCACACCATCTTGAGCACCTCACCATGGATTCTTGATTTAAATGATGTGTCACACAAGCTTTAGAACCTGGGCATGGATTCCTGATTAAAATGATGTATAACACACTCAAGGTGCTCAAGATGGATTGACACATCATTTAAGTCAGAATTCATTGTGAGGTGCTCAAGCTAGTTTAACACATTATTTAAATCAGGAAACCATGACCAGATGCTCAAGCCTGTGTGATACATCATTTTAATCAGGAATCTCTAGTAAGGAACAAGTTTCAAGACATTTGGGCCAAAAAAATGTGACCAATTGAGTGCACACATGTTTTTTCTGTACTTTGACACCTTGATGCCTTTTTTGACCAAAGTTGACCCTGTTTTGAACTTGACTGAGATTTGATGGGGACAAACCTTCTGACCAAGTTATTTCAGCAACAAGAGCTGTCACTGTAAGATGACAATGCCCCCGACACCGCTTTGATTTAGAAGTTATGGCCAATGTTAAAGTTTTTGGACGGAATGACGGACGGACGGACAGACGGACGGACGGACAGACGGACGGACGGACAGACGGACGGACGGACGGACAAGTCAAATTTATGATGCCTCCCTATCGGGGGCATAAAAATTGTGACCTTTTGAGTGCACACAAGATTTTTCTACAATTTGACCCCTTGACCCCATTTTTGACCTACATGACCCAATTTTAAACTTGACTGAGATTTGATAGACAAACCTCCTGACCACGTTTCAAGACATTTGAGCCAAAATTGTGGCCTCTAGAGTGCACATTAGGTTTTTTCAAAATGTGACCCCTTGACCCTATTTTTGACCACACTTGACCCTATTTTGAACTAGACTTAGATTTGATGAAGACAAACATTCAGACCAAGTTTCAAAACATTTAAGCCAAACATGTGGCCTCCAGAGTGCACACAAGGTAAAAGTTGACAATTGATGGCAGACAATGGACAGCACCAGATCACAATAGCTCATTTTGAGCAGTTCATGCTCAGGTGTGCTTAAATTGGTCGCTAAATAGACATAGTTGCTTGAGCAAGATTGACTGTGAAGGCACTTACAATATTGTTGCACTGACCCCGCGATACGATATAATTATGGTGATTCGTTTTTCTTTTAAGGGGATATAACCTTAAAAAAGTCTGCAGTGATTTAAATTTCAACAACAGATGTTTGTAAAACATTTATGCCCCCCATTAGAGCAATAATAAGACTCAAATATATGAAATATATATAAAATATGATGAGTAGATTTATGGTTCTTGTGCACAGCACTTCTTCTCCCATCTGGAACACCACTCGGCCAATCTCACAATCAACCTCGGATATACATAGATAGACTATTTTTAGAAATTTCTTGAAAACCTTGGAAAAACTCAATGACATCAGTTAAAATGGTGTTAGCCCGCGAAACTGTGAGTGAAAACATTCTATGTCATCAACACTACTCGTTTAAGTCACTGACGTGAAACCATCGTATCCTGATATAAATATCTTAAGATTCTTAAATAACAGCTGAAAAAATCTTGATTTTTGAGAATGATTCGTCATTCTCAAAAATTAAGGTTTTTCAGCCGTTATTTACTGTAAAAGATATAAATCTACAGGGCTGAAAAAATTGTATTCTGATATAAATATCTTAAGATTCTTAAATAACGGCTGAAAAAATCTTGATTTTTGAGAATGATACGTCATTCTCATAAATCAAGATTTTTCAGCCATTATTTACTGTAAAAAGATATCAATCTCAAGTAACGCCGGTTGTTTCTGCGCTAGTTTTTCTTACACTGTTCCTGCCTACAAAATGCTCAATTTTGTTACATACCCATCCGCCTTATATACATCCGAGGTCTGTTGTAGTTTAAGGAAATGGCCGAGTGATGTGCCGAATGCTTTTGATGTTGAGAATTGTCCTAGTTATCTGCCCTTGATTTGAGTTATAATCACAATACTTCATGTGTTTGCAAGCTCTCCTACAGTTTGAATGGGAAGAAGCTAGGAGTTGAGACTTACATAAATAAATCCTTTTTGATGTCAAGTTGTCAAGATGTCAAACTTGCTCGGAAACAACCGGCGTTATTTGAGATTAATATCTTTTTACAGTAAATAACGGCTGAAAAATCTTAATTTTTGAGAATGTGACGAATCATTCTCAAAAATTAAGATTTTCAGCCTTTATCTAAGAATCTAAAGATATTTGTTTAAGGACATGATGGTTTCACTTCAGTGATTTAAACAAGTAGTGTTGGCGACGTCGAATGTTTTCACTCAAAGTTTCGAGGGACGTCGAATGTTTTCACTCAAAGTTTCGATGGCTAACGCCATTTTAACTGACATCATCGAGTTTTTCCAAGGTTTTCCCGTAATCTTTAAAAATAGTCTGTCTATATACATCCGAGGTTGATCTTCAGATTGGCCGAGTGGCGGTCAGAATGAATCAAAAAAGATGTATTGTTGCAATTTTCAGTTCCCTCCTATTGATACTGATGCTGCTCACACAAAAAATTGCTTAATTCTTAAAGAAACAAAGGCTACAACATAACATACATGGCTCAGCATGAAACATTTGTAACTACTTCTATATTTAAGAGGCAGTATACAGTTATTTTATGGTGATTCTTTCAACAGTGAAAACTATTGACCAAAGGTGGGGGGGTTGACGTTCTGAACATTTCAGATTGGTTTCCCGACACTGAGGGCAATAGTTGTTTACTATTACATGAATATCCATGAAATAACTGTTTTATTACCTGATCATTATTGTGTAAATTTGCTTTATCATCTATCTTTTTTATCATATATCATTAAGAGATATATAGACAAGAGGACCAAGATGGTCCTAGATCGCTCACCTGAGTCTCTTTGACCCCTGAGAAATCAAATTAATTGGATAGGCAGATGTCAAAAAGAAGATAATTGCCTCAAATCAATACCATGGAACGTTTTCAGCGTAGAGCAAGACAGATATGCCTTTTTGCTCTTTGATTCTATGTAAAATGGGATGCACCCAGGTGGACCCCAAATTTGACCCCAGGGTCTTGATATGAACAAACCTGGAAGAGGTCCATAAGATGATGCTACATACTAAATATGAAAACTGTCTGCCTTCTGGTTTGAGAGAAGAAGATTTTTGAAGGTTTTCCTTTTTTCACACATCATGCTCAGATGAGCTGAATGGGATGTGCCCGGGTGGAGCCCAAATATGACCCAAGGGTCTTGATATGAACAGTCTTGGTAGGGGCCCACTAGATGATGCTACATACCAAAAATGGAAGCAGTGTGCCCTCTGGTTTTGATTAAAGAAGAAATTAAAAGATTTTCGTTCTATGTAAAAAGGGTTGCGCCCGGGTGGAGCCCAAATATGATCCTGGGGTCTTGATATGAACAAACTTGGTAGAGGTCCACTAGATGATACCAAATATGAAAGCTGTCTGCCTTCTGGTTTGATAGAAAAAGATTTTTGAAGATTTTCATTTTTTTAACCTTCCTGCTCATAAGAGATAAAGGGATGCACCCGGACAAAGCCCAAATATGACCCAAGGGTCTTGATATGAACAAACTTGGTAGAGGTCCACTAGGTGATGCTACATACCAAATATGAAAGCTGTCTGCCATCTGGTTTCAGAGAAGAAGATCTTTAAAGATTTTCGCTCTTTGATTCTATGTAAAAAGGGTTGGGCTCGGGCAAAGCCCAAATATGACCCCAGGGCCTTGCTATGAACAAGCTTGGTAGAGGTCCACTGGATGATGCTACATACCAAATATGAAAGCTGTCTGCCTTCTGGTTTCAGAGAAGAAGATTTTTAAAGATTTTCATATTTTCACCCTTTTTTTTAAGGGTAAAGGGAAAGTTAAGGGTGGATTTCAATTATTTGAACAACTTTGGTAGAGCTTGACCCAAGGAACATCCCTGCAAAGTTTCATCAAGATTGGCCCACTGGTTTAGGAGGAGAAGATGTTTAAAGAAATTGTGGACGACGCACGTCGCACGACTGACGACGGACATTCTACAATCACAATAGCTCACCTTGAGCACTTCGTGCTCAGTCGAGCTAAAAAGAAACATTGACTTTTTCATGAAATTCTAAGAGGATGTCACTTTGCATATTTATTACACATACAACAAAATAACGGCATTTCTGCAAGAAGCAACAGTTTGGTGCTTTCTCTTGACCAGTCATGGTCAGATATTGTAATAAACAATGAAACAGTTTGAAAAAGTCAATAAACATTTATATAGGAGATCAGGTAATAATAATTAATATTTCACACTGAGCCATTGATAAGACTCTTTGGGCCTATGAATATTGTTGTCAGTCTCTGCTACTGCTTGGACATTGAACTAGTCCAAAAACTCTTTGTCTTTTGCATAAGAGTTCACTTTAGTTCATCTCCTCTTTCTAATTGTTTCCTTATCCTGCGATAAAGATCGTTGGTACTCTTCCATTTTACTTTCAATGGCCTCGTATCTAGCCCCTTCTTGTAGTTTTTCCATGATCTCAGTGAGTCCTGGCCCAGCAGCCATGAATGAGGGCATATTAAACACACTGTGACTGATCCTATGATCGGTGATACGATCTTGCATAAAATTGTAAGTTCGAATCTTCTCACTGCGATCCTTATTGCCGACTTGAATTTTCCGCTGTGATACTGTTTGATGTGTTTGTTCTTTTAGCTGTAGTTCATACAACCTGAAATATTCATTGAAAGTTAACCAATTTCTTTAATGTGAAATTCCTTAGTTATTTCACATTCTGTAAGCTTTTCGATTGTTATCGAGGAACAATGGTAGATTTTCATTTTGATGAAGTCACCGACATTACCGGTGAAATTATCAAAAACTAATACCCTACTTTGGTGCATTTCACCAAAAAAGTGATGTCACAATGAACATTGCATAGCAATCACATGCAAAATGACGCACTTCACAAAAATATGTCCTAGAAATTTCACATTTTGTCTAATTTGTCTAAGATCAATTAATATTTCATTTTATTTAACAACAAAAGCTATATTTTCACTCGAAAATATAGCTTTTGTTGTTCATGAAATGAAATATAAATTGATCATACACTAAAACAAACGATTATCCTCTATTTCTGTAAGCTTTTCAATTGACGTCATCATGGAAGTTGCATAGCAATCATGTTCCAAATGTTGAGTTATAAGGAAAATTTTCCTGATATTTTCATATTTTGTCCCATTTTTGCATTGAAAAAATAGAATAATCCTTTTTTTCCAGTAAGATCGATGGATATTTTATTTCGTTAATGACAAAAGCTAACTCTTCATTCTTGACCTGCCAATTGTGAAAATATATCTATTGTTGTTCATTCAATGAAATTTAAATGGATCTTACACTAAAAAAATTTTCCTGATATATTCATATTTTGTCCCATTTTTGCATTGATAAATAGGCTAATCCTTTTCTGCCAGTGAGATCGATGGATATTTTATTTTGTTAATGACAAAAGCTAACTTTTCATTCGTGACTACGCCTATCGTGAAAAATATATCTATTGTTGTTCATTCAATGAAATTTACATGGATCTTACACTAAAACAATGATAATCCTATATATCAAACCAATGAGATTATCAAATTTTTCATCAACCGAAATTAATGACATCACAGCAGGCTTCAAAATCAAACAAACTGACACACTAACACACATACCGATGGTCAAGTTGTTTATAATTGAATCTTACGATGTCAGAACACAATGAGACAAGTGGTTTTACTGTAAATATGATCCTGTGCATGGCATTTCAAACAATTTGACATGAGAGTGAGGTGCAAACATTTAGCAGCCTAGATAGCAATATTGTGTAGTTACATTTGTTTAACCCTTTCCTGTTTTACAAAATTTTGGACCTGTCCAAATTCAAAGGTTTTGCAGACGAAAATTTAAAGGATTTAATTTGAAAAATAACCATTCAGTAGGGTAGAAAATAGTGTGGAAAAAGAAGAAATTGCTTGTCAGAAGCAATTTCTTCTTTTTTCACAATGTTTTCTTCATCATAAAATCACAGGCATGTAAAAAGCAGGGATTAAACAGCAAAGGGTTTAATGGGATTTTATGCTACTTTCAACGATCTTTCAGTTATATCACAGCAGTAGGAGAACCTAACAATGGATTCCTGGTGTTTCTCACACCAGTGCTACCATTACATCCTTTCCTAGCCTCCAACTACTATCTCACATAGATCTAAGATTATCAACCCATTGGTGGAATCCAAATAGATGGAAAAGATGAGTGCATCTTCAAGGAATCAAGCCCAGGACCTTTTGAATGATTGTCCGACAGTCTACAACTACACTATGACAGTGGATGCAAGACTGTCTACTGATGTTTTGAGGCCTTATCTATCTATAAAGTGCCTAGTGAAGAATCTGGTCAGTCAGTGCATATGCACAGGCTGGCCAAAGTCTTTACTTGGCATACAAATGAAACTGTTAACAAGAGGCCAAAGAGGGCCTGTATCGCTCCACTGGCTTTAAAATCTTTAGACTTTCATTAAATAAAGCTTACTTTAAATGAATACATTGACACTCCAAAATCTCCTAGGACCTATTTAATAATGATAACTGGTTCTGGTCCATACTGCACCAAAATACTCAATCACAATAAACCTGCAACCCTTGACCCATCTTATTAAAAAATAAGGTTCAGAAGGAGATGTCGTTCCAAGATTTCAGGCTCAAACTAGGCCCCACCTGCCACGCTCATATTTATGGGCCATTCAAAATTTCATGAACAATTTAAGTAAATAGTCACCCAAGAAACATTCTGGTAAAGTTTAATTGAAACAGGCTGAGTGGTTCTGGAGGAGATATCGTTCAAAGATTTTGGCCTCAATATAAGCCCCGCCCTGCGAGGCCCAAATTTATGCGCCAATCAAAATTTAGCAAATAATTTTTGATAAGAGACACTCAAGGAACATTCTGGTAAAGTTTCATTGAAATATGCCAAGTGGTTCAGGAGAAAATGTCATTTGAAAATTTCGGGCTCAAAATAGGCCCGGCCCTGCCACGCTCATATTTATGGGCCATTCGAAATTTCTTGTACAATTTAAGTAAAGAGTAGCCAAAGGAGCATTCTGGTACAGTTTAATTGAAATTGGCTGAGTGGTTCCGGAGGAGATATTGTTCAAAGATTTTGGCCTCAATATAAGCCCCGCCCTGCCACGCCCATATTTAAGGACCAATCAAAATTTCTTGAACAATATAAGTAAAGGGTCACCCAAGGAACATTCTGTTAAAGTTTCATTGAAATCTGCCAAGTGGTTCAGGAGGAGATGTCGTTCAAAGATTTCGGGCTCAAAATAAGCCGCGCCCTGCCATGCCCATATTTATTGGTCACCAAAGGAACATCCATGCCAAGTTTCATTGAGATCAGCCCAATGGTTTTGGAGGAGAAGATTTTTAAAGATTTCAAAGTGAAAAAATGCCACGCACTGCCTCGCCCATATTTGGGGGCCAATCAAAATTTTTTAAACAATTTAAGAAGAGGGCCACCCAAGGATCATTTCTACCAAGTTTTGTTAAAATCCGCCGATTGGTTTTGGAGGAGAAGATGTTTAAAGAAAAAGTTTACGCACGGACACACGACGGACACTCCGCCATGACAATAGGTTTGTCTACCTATTGACGAGAGACAAACGTCGGAAAGGATATTTGCCGCCACCAGGGATCGAACCCACAAAGACAAATAGTCGAAAAGAATGAGTTCTGCCATCGGGGATTGAACTAATATGTCATGCAAAGCAGGGAAAGGGTTAAGAATTAATCAATACAGATATATTATTTTTTTTATTAAAACATACCTAGATTTTAATTTTTTCATGGCTAGCTCTTCATTTTTGAAATTTGATCTTGTTTCTTGGCATTCTGACACAATGCCTGAAATAAGAATGTTAAAGATACATTTGGTTTCATGGACGTATGAAACTAAAACTTCAAGCATAATCACACTATGAAATCAACAAACAATTTCTCTATATCTAATATTCAATCATCACAAGGCAAGATTATAATTTGAGGGGTTAGTACAGCACTATTGTAAGTGTCTAAAAATATTGAGGCAACTAAAATAATGTTGCACTGACCTCCCCATATTGATTTCTAAACGATGAAACAGATTTCTATTGAGTCTTTTTTACACAAAAGCTTTCAAAATAGGTTCATATTCAAAATTGTATTCATTTAGAAACAAGAGGGCCATAGTGGCCCTAAATCGCTCACCTGAATAAACTTTCTAACATTTTCAAAAGCAGGTTTAGAAAGAGAATGATGATTAAATGTCACTTAGCTAAATAATGCTGTTGCTTCTACAAAACTTGAGAATCCTTTTTTACAATTTTCAGGTTAACTTACAAGCTTTTTCTATGATTTGACTCTGTGACCTAGTTTTTGACCCCAAATGACCTGATTACAAAGTCATCCAAAATTGCATCAATTCAATCATTTTGACCAAATTTCAGGTTGATCTGGCAAAAAATGTGGCCTCTAGTGTGAATACACGGGTTTTCTAAGATTTGACCCCGTGACCTAGTTTTTGACCCCAGATGACCCAATTTCGATATTCGTCCGAGTTTTTATCAAGACAATCATTCTGACTAAATTTCAGGTTGATCGGGCCAAAAATGTGGCCTCTGGAGTGCATACAAGGCAAATGTTGACGACGGTCGACGCACGACGGACAACTGACGACAGACATCCACCTAACCACTATAGCTCACCTTGAGCACTTCGTGCCCAGGTGAGCTAAAAAGGCAAACGAGGGCCTGTCGCAGTTAACTGACCATAATTTTTTCAGAAACCTTATCCAATATTCATCATATTTCAGGAACTTAACTTCTTGAAAATCAAAGGCCTGAAAGGCCTGAATTGAAGACAGGACTGAATATTAACAATTGGAATGAAAATTGTGGCGTTTTGAGAAGATCTCTTGAGTGGGAATCAAAAATTTAAAACAATCATTAATGGTTACATATGGAAACTGCACCTTCCTAACAAATGAATATGCTTTACTTTGAAGACCCATCACTTCCAGATAAACCTATCCCTCTAGCCAATTCAAGCTTAACAAGAGGGTAACTGCCTTCATAATCGCTATTCATCCCCAAGTGTAAGTTTTCAATATCCTAAATGAACAAGCATTTGGAAGTATTGCATGGCAATACCAAGTCCCCTACCGGATTTATAAATATATCCCTAGAGCAGTATCTTTTTTGATGGTAAAGGTATAACTACCTCTCCAAAATATTAGCTGTATCAGATTTTATGTATCAGCTCAATATCTCTGAGGATATAAAACAATCCGGAAATTTCCTGGTAATTTTCTAAGTCCAGCATCTGTATCTTCCACAAAATCAATGGACCAGAAACCAAATTCAAACTTGTTCTGTAACTCATTGATGCGGACTCACATACCAAACATCAGCTCAATATCTCCAAGGGTTAAGAAAAAAAGTCCGGAAAACTGAAATCCGGACTGACAGACAGACGGACGGAAGGACGGACAGACAGACGGACGGAGCACAAACCTATATTCCCTTTCGGCTTTTGCCGGTAGAGGACTAAAAATATTCATTTAACAAACAGAAATATGGTGGCAATTCCTGTATTCTAAAAACTCATATGAATTATTGCAACCCTGTTTTATAAAATTGTATAGATTATCCCCAGCAATCCAATATGATCCAAATCCGATTTTTTTCCATTCAAACTTATTAAGTGGATGTGTAAAAATCTTAAATAAAATGTTAATCCACATCGTCATGAAACATTGCTTACCCCTTGATGAAGAGCTGAACATTTCATTGCCATGGTGAATATTGCCCTGAATTGGAAATTTGTTCAAATTTCTTTTACATTTATTATCTGATCCAGGATTTGACTAATTATCTCCACATAGAAAAAGCAATGAAAGTAATACCAATATTCTTATACTTTTACTAGTCAAAGTCAATACTAAGAAGAAGTATTTTCCCGTACAATAGCTGTAGCTTTTTTTTATGAATACCGTTTAAGTTTCTTCCAGGAGTGAAACATTCTATTTCTATTTTTCCATTGAGATATTTCGATCTCCATTTCAGGTTATTCTCCTTGCATATGGTCTTACTTAGTAGAAAATTATTTTTTGTACAAAATAATATATAAACCTGTTAAGACAACCAACCTTTCAGGCCTTTTCCACGGGACTGCTTTTCTATATCAAGATTCGGATTGAACTATCCGGTGAACTATCAATTATGACAAAACTGCCAAAATGACAGATCGTTAAATGAAATCCCGAGCTACAGCATTTATCATCTTGAGTAGAATTCTTTCAAAGTCCACTCCAGAATGTTACAAATAAATCCATTCCAGTTTCCAAAACAGTTTCTGTTATTGTCAGAAAATTTTCGAAAACAAAACCGGAAACTCAAAACCGGGATCGCACATGCGTGGTACTACTGTATAGGCCATTCGGAACACCACTCGGCACATTCGGAACATCACTCGGCCATTTCCGTAAACTGCAACATACCTCGGATGTATGTAAGGCGGATGGGTATGTAACAAAATCGTGCATTTTGTTAGGCGGAAACAGTGTAAGAAAAATTAGCACTGTAGATTTATATCTCTTACAGTAAATAACGGCTGAAAAATCTTAATTTTTGAGAATGACGAATCATTCTCAAAAACTAATATTTTTCAGCCGTTATTTAAGAATCTTAAGATATTTATATTAGAATACAATGATTTCACGTCAGTGACTTAAACGAGTAGCGTTGACGACGTCGAATGTTTCGAGGGCTAACGCCATTTTATCTGACGTCATCGAGTTTTTCCAAGGGTTTCCCGTAATTTTTAAAAATAGTCCGTCTATGTACATCCGAGGTTGATCGTGAGATTGGCCGAGTGGTGTTCCGAATGCACTCGGCAAATCTAACGCATTCGTCACAACTCGGCCGATTCCGTAACCTGCATTTATCTGAGACTTCGGAGATCGCCCGATGATTGCCGAGTGAATATCACGATAACGATCTGTTACCGTTTACGGATATGACCGAGTGATGTTCCAAATGCTGTACAATATGGATAGACAAAACAAGCCTAATAATAAAGTAATTTGATAAGCCATCGAAATTTATCTGTAAATCCAAGTAAAAATTCAAACCAAGGAAATTCCAAGGGTTTACGAGTTTTTCCAAATAGCCTTGTGCTATTTTAGTTTTTATCCATTTACACGACGACAGGCCCGGGAGACGGATAAATAAAGCAACCTTAAGGACACACAAACACACAATTTTACGAGAAATATGGAGTCTAAAATGGGGAACTGAAAATAGCCTGCCAATGTTATGTATAAAAACAGTTGTAGGATGCAATTGAAAATTTGGAGCAAATGCAAAAGATTGCAGCCGAAAACGCCCTAAAACAGCACCATTTACGAATGTAAAACACGTTTCTGCAGGCAACTTCTGCATAGATCACGTGTTCACTCCCCTGAGGTCCCGGCCAGAATTTAGGTCAGCACCAAAATTGCTACACTATTGATTATTTTTGCCGCGTTTATTTTTATGAATGGGTTTACTTCTTTGAGCGTAATGACACATGTAGGTTTGTTCTCAGAATCCGATGGCGACGATCCCTATATTGAAAGACAGGTAAACCTGTCTTCAATAAAAAAAAATAAAAATGTAAGGTAAAAAGACCAAGGAGATTTTATCTTCATTATTTTGTTTATAGCAATCCTCCTGAAGGCCCCTTTTTCATCCTTTTGGCTGACTGTGACCTTGACCTTTGACCTATGTTACCCAAAACCAATAGGGCACTTCCTTGGGTCATAAGCAACATTTGTATGAAGTTTAATGAATCTAGGTTGCTCAGTTCTCGAGTTTGAGTCCAGAATGAAAATTGAACAAGGGCCGACTGTGATCTTGATTTATGACCTACGTGACCCAAAACCTTTTGGCACTTCCTTGAGTCATAAGAAACATTTGTATGAAGTTTCATGATTCTAGGTCACTTGGTTCTTAAAGCTGCTCTTTCACAGTTTTTCTTAGAAAAAAATACAAAACTTGTTCTTGAATTTGAAAAGTGTGTAAATTTTGGTCAATTTAGATTGGCCCAAGGGCATCGTCACTAAAAATAACATATTTCAATAATTTTGTAACTTATTTTTTCAAAGCGGCAAGATCAGTAAGGGGTACAGTCTATTTATTTCCAGTCTATAAATTACAAAATTGTTACTTTCTATGAATAATCTTTCTTATTTGCTTGTAATCATATGAAGTTTCCAGCTGTTAATACTTTTACCTTTATCTTTGATTGAATAAGACAAGCATGCGGAATTCAGATGTGAAAATGGTTAACTTAAATTTGAAGAATAATTTTTAAGGCGTTAGTAGATGCTTTTATTTTTCAGAATGATTTTTTGCTAAATTCAGGAATACAGTCTTTCTTTCTATGCATTACCAGATTGAATCATATTATTTTAAAGGCTTCAACATGATGAGGTCGTTACTTCTAATTGATTTTACAATAATTTTCAAAAATCGCATTTTCCTGATCTGCGAAAGAGCAGCTTAAGTTAATGGCAAGAAATGAAAAGGTCTACAGTCTGATGTATGTTTGGACCGATAGATGGATGGATGGACAGACAAACAGACATGGTGAAGCCAATACACCCCATCTACTTCGTAGGTGGGTGGTACAAAAATGTAAAGGTTTTTCTCTGAAATATATGAATTGTTTATGGGACTACTTTCCATGGAAGCTTACAAAAAAGCTGTGTCATCAGGATTGTTTTCAATGAGTAATGAAAACAATTTTTCACCCAATGAGAATGCAAGATTTATGGTGAACACAACTAGAATCTAATTATTCAGTTAACAAGATTGCCCTAAGTAAACAACCATAAGGTCCTGTTTCCTATGTTTTCTGAATGATCGAATAGCATAAGGCCCATTTTCCCATGTTGTTTGACTGATAATCCAGGTTTAACAAGCAAATTTGTTGAATTGATATCCCCCACCAAACATATTTTCATTGTCAATGGAGTTAATATCAAACTTAGGTACAGGTTATCTTTTATCTACATCAACCTATAGTTTTCAAGAAATAGTGCGGAAACGAATATCACTCTGTATGTATATGGCTAAAACAGTCAGGGGCAGTAACTCTTAATTCAACAGTCAAACTGGGTAACCCCGACAATATCCCCATGTCCTCTTTGTAGTGAAGCTGTGTGCCAAGTTTCATTGAAATCCTGTCTACATTTTCAAGAAATAGCGTGCAAACGAATATCACTATGTATATATATGGCTTAAACAGTCAGGGGCAGTAACTCTAAATTCGACGGTCGAACCAGGTAACCCCGACAATATGCACATGTTCTCATTGCAGTGAAGCTGTGTACCAAGTTTCATTGAAATCCTGTCTAGATTTTTCAAGAAATGGCGCGGAAACGAATATCACTCTGTATGTATATGGCTTAAACAGTCAGGGGCAGTTGCTCTAAATTTGGCAGTCGAACTGGGTAACCCTGATAATATGCGCATGTCCTCTTTGTAGTGAAGCTGTGTGCCAAGTTTCATTAAAATCCGGTCTACAGTTTTCAAGAAATAGCGCGCAAACGAATATCACTATGTATATATATTGCTTAAACAGTCAGGGGCAGTAACTCTAAATTCGACGGTCGAACCAGGTAACCCCGACAATATGCCCATGTCCTCTTTGTAGTGAAGCTGTGTGCCAAGTTTCATTGAAATCCTGTCTATAGTTTTCAAGAAATAGTGCGGAAACGAATGTCGGACAGACGGAAGGACGGACGGATGGACATGGCAAAAACAATATCCCCCCCAATGATTTCATCGGCGGGGGATAAAAAGAGAATATCCTTATGTCCCTTCTAGCCTGATTTAACAAGTTGGCAAAGCTTAGTGCCATCATTTCTGAAGTCACAAGTTTGATCCTTGGTTAAAAATGTGCCAAATTTGGTAATACAATTGAACAAGTGTTTTGATTTACCAAACTGTGTCCTTCCAAGTAAGTAGTATTAAAAAATTTTCCCCAGACATGGGTTACATGCTTTTTCTCCCCTTTCTACCAGCATCTTGTGTCTTCCCCTTTTCCTAAAAAAAACCCCTGCCTTTGACCTATGTGAACCAAAAACAATAGGGCCCTTCCTTCGGTTATAAGCAGCATTTGAATGAACTTTCATGATTATAGGTGACTTGGTCCTTGAGTAAGAGTCTGGAAACCAAAAGTTCTAAGGACAGACAGACAGATGGACAGACAGACAGACATAATATTCCCCCCTCTAATTTGTATATGGATATGGATTAATTCTATCCAGGCTGTTAAATTTCAGGCCACCATACCAGAGCTACAGATAGAGGGGGTATTTGGGATTTCAAACTTAAATATTTCACTAGTCCTTGCTCAAACTCTATCGTGTGGGAAATCACATTGGAATTGTCTCAACAAGACAATTAAAATGAGTACCCACATCATAGGGTTTCATTGAGAAATAAAGTTTTTAGGCTGGAGATACCCCCTCCTATCTCCACCTCTGCATCAGACACACATTGTATTTAAGAAATGTCAACCTCAGGCTCCCATTTTTATATGCTCAGGACAGAATGTATATTGTGATCACCTGCGGCATTTTGGCAACATCCACTACTTTTTATACGCAGCCGGTGGCAGTCATATATTGGCGTCATCTTCTCCGTCTGTCCATCGGTCCGTCCATCCATCTGTTTGCCACTTTTCTTCTGAATGCAACTCCTCCCTCATTTATGGACCGATTTTGATGAAACTTTCACAGAATGTTCCAAGTCACCTGACCATGTGCATGCAGTTATGGTTTGTAGAATTTCAGCAGTGTCATGGAAAAAGGGGCCTTCATATAAAAAATCTTGAGAAAGCAACTCCTTTCTCATTTATGGACCAGTTTTGATGAAACTTTCACAGAATGATCCTTAGTCACCTGACTTAGTGCCTCAAGTCATGGTTTTGTGAATTTTAGCAGTGTCATGGAAAAAGGGGCCTTCATGTAACATATCTTGTGAATGCAACTCCTCCCTTATTTATGGAATGATTTCAATGAAACTTCAACAAAATGTTCCCAATCACCTGACCTAGCGCATATTGTCATTGTTTGGTGAATTTTAGCAGTATCATGGCAAAAGGGGCCTTCTTGTAAAAAATGTTTTGAATTTACCTCCATTTATGGAATGATTTGGATGAAACTTTCACAAATTGTTACCTGGATTTGTGCATGTTGTTGCAGTTAAGTGAATTTAAGCCACGTCATGGAAAAAGGGGCCTTCATGTCAAAGTTCTTTTATTATTATATTTAATTGTAGTTTAAAGAAGCGTTAAACCCCATTCAATCAATCAACCATAACAAACAGTTTGAACTTGACAATTTAAAAAGGTAGTCTGCAAATGTTCTGAATTTGGTTCTGTAAAAGTGAGTAATCTTTTCGTGAAATAGCAGCAAAGTGGAAGCGTATATTGTGAGGATGTCACTCTTGTTCCAGGGTATAACTCTGTTACCTTATGCCCTTAAGCCCAATTGACTTCAAACTTGGCAGATATGTTCCTCTTATGATTATGGAGTGCAGTATGCAAGAACTGTAACCCTACCTAGCTTATTTTTTTTAGTTATTTCTCTTTGTTGTTTTTCATACTTTGAGATCCAGCAGTGTAACAGGCATATCTTGTGACAATTTGCCACCTTATTTTGAAATGGTTAAAGCAAGTTCACCTACCAGAGGGTAAATGAACGATTCTCACAGCAGAGTTCACCTTCTGGACATTCTGGCCTCCAGGTCCCGATGATCGCATGGACTCTATTTGTAAATCTTTCTTCTGAATTTGTATATCTATCTGAAAATTAACAAGACCTTATATTTATTCTGTCAAATGTCTTGTTAAAATTATCAATTATCATCAAAAAAGAAAAGGTAATTAAACTAGAAATGTGTTACAGACAAGAATGCTCCAGTAAATACTTGATTTTTAACCATGCCAGTTTGACCTTAAGCTGTGACCTTGACCCTGGGTGAACTTTGACAAACTCCCCCCCACCCCCCCACTGAGAGAGGTAACACTTTGCCTTTCGCCATTTCATAAAAATAATTTTTTGAATGCTTACCGATAGATTGTCGAGATATATTGACAGATTATTACTAGGCTATCTTGCCTCACCTCAAAAACAGGGAAATTACTACAATATTATAATCTGCTTTCATTATTTGATCTTTTCAGAGCCATTAAATACATCAAGCTGCTGCCTGATTATCACATGTAAAATGGCATTTTTTTTATAGAATTTATAACGAAATCTTCACCTTTTGATGGCTAAGGGCGAAACAGCTGTAACTGCAGGGAAAAAGTTAACATTATTTAAACCATGAACACATAGATTTGTGTTGTTCACTCAAAGACAGACCATACACTTACAAACAATTTTATAATATGACCGACATCGTGGGAGTGAAATAAACCCATTGAATATTTTTGATATTACACAGGTGTTATTACACTAGTGTAATAACTATGCAAATGAGCTCAGAGCAAATAGCAACGCTATTTTGTAACCACGAAAATTACGTCATAATGTACATATTGTGATGTCAGTTTTAAACAGTGTTATAAGTTTTGCGGAAAATTGAAATGTTGAATTTCAAGAATTTTGATGATTTTTTCGCAAAAATTCAGGTCATTTTACAAATAGAATATAAAATTTGTGCTCCTGAAATACCGATTTTATTAAACTCGTCATGTAAAACAGATAAAAACTCAATGCAGCCTCGTTTTTATCTGTTTTTAAATAATTCATTTAATGAACTCGGTATTCAATGATCACTCATTCAATATCCTCTATATCATATATATATCAATTTTGATAAAGGGCTATAGAATAAGACGGGATAATGCCAGTCTAAAATTTCATTTCTCATTATAGCATACAATGTGTGTTTTTTGGTCGTTTGGGGCATATGTTAACGAGAGAAAACCCAGGCGTAAATGAGAGAAAACATGGATTAATAAGTAAATTCATTTTTTCACTTAAATAATCTCGATCTGGGCCAACACACTTTAACAGTTTCCTTGTCCTACGTTATTATAGAGCATATCTAAAGACATTACTCTAAATCCCGTGTAAAATTGTGTGACATAATAAATAAACTAAGCAACGTCGGTATAAACAAGATGGACGGTGTAATGCATGACGGAATATAAGTAGGTTTGTTACTAGTTTTATATTGTTTTTATGAAATAATTTTGCTCCTATCTATCTTTTTTTGCAATTATAGGGTCAATTCACGCTTTTCGGGCATTAACATTTGAAGAGAAGAAATTTGTGCAAGGACTTTCAAAATATTTGAAATTCAATTCCAAAGTTTCTCTCTATCTGTAGCTTAGTGATACTGAGATATCAATCAAAGGGCTAAAAGCACTGTAGAGCTAATTGTGAGTCAATAATTCAAAATTGACTTTCACTCACCAATACCACCAAATAACAAGAGCCCTGTCTACAGGTTTTAAAGATTGGCTGCAGGTCCTGGACCTGCAGCATGAGGCAAAAAAATATGTCAGCAGGGCATAACTCTACCAAAATGCTTTCAGAGTTCTCACCCTTTACAGTCTAGATGGCTCTTGTTCTGGTGAACACACATCCCAAGTTTCATAAAGGTATCTTCAGTAGCAACAGAGATATAGTCAAGGTTAAAGTTTGACACACAAAGGCCTACAACAATTCAAAAAGAAATCATTTTCTGAGATAAAATTCAAAAGAAGTGAAAATTTATCTATTGTTGTAAACTTATTGAAAAATAATTTGATCTAACACTGAAACAAATAAATTCCCTCTGTATAGTTACCTCTTTAGGTTGTGGTAATATCGCCACGGTGACTGTACTGGTGTGAATTCTACCTTTAGCCTCGGTTGTGGGTACTCTCTGTACCCGATGTACGCCGCCTTCATATTTCATCTGCTGATACACTCCATATCCACTGACTGAGGCCGAGGCAGAATGGAAGCCCATGCCTAAAATTTTGGAGAAATTATCAATAGGTGAAATCATTAATTGAACTTCAGATTCTTCTCTTACCAGACAGCATTTACCCCCTTCTTTAAATGAGCCTGTGTGTGACATTTCCAACAATTTGACGTGTGCCTGAGAAACAACATTGAGCAATTTTGATTGCGAAAAGTGTTATTAGACAATTGCTTGAATGTCTCTAGATACTTTGAAACCTTATCTATCTTTAAAACGCAAAGAAAAGATTCTGGACAGACTGTGCTTATGCACAGACTGGCCAGGGTCTTTGCTTGGCGCATATTTGAAATTTCTGTAATTGTCACGCACAGGCTCAAATTCAAAACTAGTCCTAATTGAAAGAGGTTGCAAACAGCAATGGAGATGGCTAAAAAAGAAAGTTTTTCATGAGGTAGAAAATATTATAGGGAAGAAACATTGAAAGGTTAAGTTGTTCACTCAATTAAATGAATATTACCCTGAAGCTCAACAATTTTCCTTTATATCCCTCATTCAGTGCACAACTAAAGATATAAATTTCCAGCCTGGCTCCACAGTAATGAAATATCCTTTTTATTGTTCACTAAATGAAAGATAAATCCTTTCACTTAGACAATTAATATTTCTAATATATATCATTGAAGGAACAACAAAAACCTATATTTTCACCTCATGGCTCTGCCACTCATGAAAATGTAGCTTTAGTTGTTCATTAAAAATTAAAAAGATCCTACACTGACACAAAGTTTTTCTATATATTTCTCATTGCGTGAACAAAAGTTATATTTTCATTCCTGTGTAAATTCAAGCTTGTGTTGTTCATTCTATTAAAGATAAATCAATCTCATAATGAAACAAACAGTAACCCTCTATTACCGCCTCCTCTATCAGTTTCTAAATTCTGTTATGTCAATCATTCCCTTTTGTGAAAGTATAGCTTTTTTTGTTCACTCAATGAAAGACAATTCAATATTATGCTCAAACGACCCAAAAATCCTCCTTTATTACCTCCACCTCTATCAATTTTTGTTTCTGTTATTCCAATAATATCAAATTTCCATCCCATTCGGACTGACAGAGCTTGGTACATCTTGAAAATTTCATCAGCGAATAGCATGGACTCCTGACCCCCTGCTCCACATTCAACTTCCAATATTATATCACAGTCGTCAACCTTCTCTGGTGGAGTTAGACTAGAAACCAGCTGCAAAAAAAAAAATGGATCAGCAAATTTTATTCATAAGTTATGAATCAACCTTCAAACATTTATGTATGAAATGATGAATCATATTTTGTTCCTTTGAGGACTGATGGGAGTTTAAGGCAGATTGATTGAATGGAGTTAAACGCCGCTTTCAACATTATTTCAGTTATATCGCGGCGGCTGGAGCACCTAACAATGGATTCCTGGTATTTCTCTCACCAGTACAAGCATTTAATCCTTTCCTAGCTTCCAGCTACTATCTCACATAGGTCTACGATTATCAACCCATTGGTGAGAGACAAATTGTCGGAAAGAATGAGTGCCGCCGTCGGGGATCGAACCCGGGACCTTTAGAATGACAGTCTGTCACGCTACCAACTGTGCTATGACGGTGGCCGAGTTTAAGGCAGAAACTGAAATGCAAAAAATTAAATTGGCCTGGTTTAGGCATTACTAAGACAATTGTATGAGGCTTCTTGGTCACCAAATACATGTATAACTTTTAAGGCATTGCCATGACATTTTCATTATGTTATTTGTTTAACCCTTTGCTGTTTAATCCCTGCTTTTTACGTGCCTGTTATTTTATGATCGAGAAAACATTGTGAAAAAAGAAGAAATTGCTTCTGACAAGCAATTTCTTCTTTTTCCACACTATTTTCTACCCTACTGAATGGTTATTTTTCAAAGGCAAGGCAGTACAAACACCCCTTATACACAACCCAGCTACATATGTTACTAAATATGATCCCTCCAAAAAAGTCCTACCAGTTGACCCCTAAAATGTTGTAGTCAATGGACAGGGTTCGACACAATGGGGAGTCCGGGAGTCTGAGACTCTTTATTTTCCAGGCAGGGCTCCTTTGTTTTGCAAGATAGGAGTCTAATGGTCTCCTTGATCATGGTCTCCTTGATCATAACAGTCTATCAAAATTTTAAATCTGGTCAATTGCTTTGAGGAGCATTTGCTTGCATTTATGCTTCTTATAGGCCTAATTGGTGAGCAACTATTGGGAAAAGAAGAAATTGCTTGAAACAAGCAATTTCTTCTTTTCCACACTAGTTCCTTACCAGTGCAAAATTCAGACTCCTTACTTCTAGCTTGGACTCCTTGATTTCATAATCTTGGAGTCCAGCGGACTCCTTGCTCTCAGAGGTTAGTGTTAAACCCTGATGGACATGTGTAATTGGTGCTTTAACAGTAAGTCAATATCTATAATAATTCTCACATTACCTCTTCTTCCATTTCTTTTATCACAGACAAAGTATCCTGAATCTCGGTTTCAGCCATTCTCTTCATCTCCACATCTGAAATACAAGTCAATCTCAATTACCCCTTGCAATGCTGAATAAAAAACCTTGGCAAAATTACATTAAAATTATTGTGCACATTGGTAATATTTTTGATAATTTTGAGTTCAAATTTTTAAAACTTTTCATGGTGCTCCAGATTTAGGTTTTCATTGTAATGTACCGCGTTCAATTGTAATTGTCTCATGTATGTTGTATGTCCGTCGGTAAATAGCAATACATCACAAATGTTATGCCGACTGTAATAAAATTTGTATTTGTATAAAAAACACTGGATGCACTTTTTGTTAGTAAGAGTTAATATTTTAAAATTACAATCTTTAAACCATAATTAACCATTGTGAGAAAAAATTCAGCCAGAATGCTTGAAATGTCTTGAATCATTGGTAAATTATTGGAAACAATATTAATTTAAGCAGGATGAGGATTAAAGCAGGGTTTAAAACTAAGGGGAGCCTGGGAGTCCAAGACTCTTTGTTTACCTGTTGGTACTCCTTTATTTTGTCCCACAGACTCCTTGGTTAACTCAAGAATAATTCAACAAACATAATTTATCAATTACTCAGAACAGTTTCTTTTCAATCCTTGTCTAAATTATAAATCTTTTTCACTATTAAAGTGTTGAAGATAAAATTTGCTTGCATCTAGTAGCTAGTATTTTGAATGAAAACCATCTCTTTTGAAGGAGAATTTTTTGGAAAAGAAGAAATTGCTTGTGACAAGCAATTTCTTCTTTTCCAAAAAGAATTATTTTCCAAAAAGTCCCCCCCCCCCCCATTATGAAATTTGGACTCCTTACTTTGAGCTTGATGTCATAGCTTAGGAGTCCAATGGACTCCTTACTCCAAGAAGTAAGTGTCGAACCCTGTTAAAGCACACTACTTTTTATTCTATTATTCAAAGAAAACAACCTTCCTCTAGCTAAAATCTCCAACTCTTTTAATTCACCACATTTTTGTTGAACATGGCCAAACCTCCGCAGACTGATCTTCTTTTCAAATTTTACTAATTCCCGCACTTTCTAACATTATAAGAAGCAATTGTTCACTTTCTGCAATGTTTTCTTACCCAGAGAGACAAGGAATTATAAAAATTTCATCAAATAAAAATTGAGCCTGTGTGTGACATTTCCAACAATTTGATATGTGAGGTGCAAACACTGAGTAATGTAGACAACCACATCCTGTAAATATTAAGTAACCTGATGACCTAAAGAAACTTTGAGACCTTACCTATCTACTAAACACATAGTGAAGACTCTGGTCTGACTTTGCGCATAATTGGATTTGTTGGAAATCTCACACACAGGCTCATTTGTCTTTTGCATCTTCTTTGAATTTGACATAGTCTGAAAGCTTGTTGTGATGTCTGTATTACCTTAATTAGACTAGACCCTTAACCTACCTCTTTTTAAAACCTCCAACTCTTTCAGTTCACCATATTTCTGTTGAACACGTTGAAAGATATCAATAATAGGCTGTAACTTCTGTAGATTCATGTTTTCATCATGGCCAAACCTGTGCGGGCTGTTCTCCTTCAACTCTAGTAAGAATTTATATTTATCTTCTAACGACTGCAAGTAGTCTTTAAACAGTTGGTTCTCCAAGGTGAATTTGGGTTTATTCTTTGTAGTAAATTTCCTTGCATTTTTATAGCACATGAAATCATTGAAATGTGTAGAGTTCTCTGTCAAATACATCCTTGAATTTTTAAAGCTTAAGAAATCATCAAAATGTGAACAGTTCATTAATGTTGATGACATCAAATTAGAGAACAACCTTCGCTCAAAATTGACGAAGGCATTACATGTTAAATCATGTTCCTTATTAAAGTAAGAAAACTGTGCATACAAAGGTTGTTGTAATGTTGTCCTCTGTCTTGAGGTCAGAAGTTCTCTCCTCAACCACAACATCCTGAAGTATTCCCTTCTGTTGCATACATAACTCAAGGCTCTGTTGAAGTGAAACAACCCCTGGAGTGATCTTTGAACCATAGTCTGGAATTTGAAATGTTCATGAGGTGCACACATTGAGCAGTGTAGACAGCCACATACTGTAAATATAAAGTTACTTGGTGGTCTACAGATACTTTGAGACCTTATCTATCTACTAAACACGTAGTGAAGACTCTAGTCAGACTGTGCGGATGCATAGGCTGGTCAGAGTCTTTGCTTTGCGCATGTTTGAAATTGTTAGAAATCTCATACACAGGCTCAAATAGCTTTGAAATATCCAAAGAAGAGCAACAAGGTCAGTTTGAGAAGTTAAAAACCTTCCATACACAAAACATCTCTAACATCTTGAGAATATCAGCGACTGAGATTTTATATGATCCAAGTTTTAATAAATCTTCATGGCTACGATACCACAAGCAGGAATAAACTTCTTCAACTTTCAAAGACAACAGCAACTAAAGGACAAAGTCTAAAATTATTTAAAAAACAAGCACAAACAAACACAAGAAAAATCACCTTCAGTGTACGGGTAGTTGACAAGGGTGCCAGTCAACTCGATCCTCAGTCAACTCGTTCCTCAGTCAACTCGTGGCGATTTTGGTCAACTCGTTCCCCAAAATTGGTCAACTCATTCCCCAATCGATTTTTCCTCGGTCAACTCGTTCCCCGAAAATTTTCTAATTTTCACTGGATATTTCAACGGACCTTTTTTCTACAAAAAATAAAAAGGGATATTATTCTATTGCAATTTTGATATTATTTTATTGAAAATCGATATTAGGCATTTAATTAGCCCTATACCATACTACCAGAATGTATTTTTTTCAACGAAGATACATTTAAGTAAATCATCGCATTTGACTGGAGATTTCAACGGAGTTTATTGTACACCTGAATAAGTTAGGAGTTTGTTCCTTTTTCTTCTTTTTTTAATATTTATATGGAAAAACTATTGTCTTCCATTAATTAGCCCATTAACAAATTACCATAATATATATTTTTAAATCAAGAACTGAACCAAAGGAAACGAAAATTTAATATCATATGTTTTATATGTAAAAGTGTCGCACCATTAATGACAAAGTCTAATTGACTTTCAATGACAAAAGACAACTTTGAATACATCCCTTATTATCTTAAGAATTGATTTTAATTACTATAAGCAGTATGTCTTTCCAAAATTTGTTAATTTTTTTCTTTCTTTTCTATCTATGTTTTTCGTCTTGTGTCTTGCCGGACAACCAAAAATTTTGGGAAAAAAAAAGAGAAATACATGTATAGGATTGTTAAAAAAAAAAGTATTTTCATTTTTTTCGTTTCGCCATTAATTTTAATATGTTTTAAACCAGTATTCTTTTTTATATATAAATTTTAAGCTAGATCTAATATTCAATCAGTTTTCCGGGGAATATCGGAGGGTTAAATCGGTCTTATAATTTTAGGTTAAAAGGTAACTATCATAAATTTTGCATTTTTTTAAAAGACATTATCAAAATATCTTATTTTGATTACTTTAACCCATTCAAAAGAAAAAGATATATAAAATTATTTCAAATAGATATGATTATTTTCGGGAAACGAGTTGACCGAGGAAAATCGATTGGGGAACAGGTTGACCAATTTTGGGGAACGAGTTGACCAAAATCGCCACGAGTTGACTGAGGAACGAGTTGACTGAGGAACGAGTTGACTGTAAGCCGTTGACAACAGGAACTCTTAACTCAATGATGTTACCATGAAGAGAGACAAACACAAACAGACTGGCCCAGAGAAGCGGTAGGCTTATATTTGGACAATATACAGTGTGTTACAGTAAGTGAGTATAAAGGCTGGAAGTGTAAACTCCTTCAAGTCACGTTTAAACAAACATTGGCACACCCAATAGTTGATAGTTATGTGTGATTGTGACGACTTAAACTGTACATGTAGACAGTAAAACAGTGACAGTAAAAGAAGCTTGAAAATTTAGGGTGAAATCGTCTTTTTTCAACTAAGTAATTTGAAATTTAATGAAACACTTATTAAAATCCACAAAATTTAATGAAAACATTACTGAAATTACTGTCAGTAACTCACGGAAATATGGTCACTGACACGGAAATAGGATACAACAGGACAATTCTAGTTTTTCCTTCATTTTTTATGTAAAATAATACTTTACACAGTTAGGTTTTACAAAAATCTCCAAAACATCAGAGATTAGACAAGCACGAATCCAATGAGAAGGCACACATTCATGAGACACAGGGTTATGGGTACGAAACTTTCCGATGACGAATTTAGTTTGTAATATTTATTCGCTATTTTTTTTATCAGGACAATTGTTTCCTGAAGCAATTTTAAATCCAGTTCATTTCATGTCAAAAGAAACGAATTGGTTTAAATATTAAGAAGTAGCAAACCATCAATGTACGAGGGTTCCACTCTATTGTTCTTAAAAAGTAACTAGTCTACAATTAGACTGGAAGTTTCAAATATCTAAAACAGGCAAAGGCTTTTATTGTTTAGTTAGCGAAATTTTCATATGGGTATTTTTCATTCCATATTTAGAGAATTGTGATATTTATGAATAAAATCTCAATATATTCAATTACGGTTTAGAATAGACTAATAAATGATAGTCGACATTGGGACCAGTCTAGCTTTGATCTGTCATCATTTATCATAATACAGCCAACATTTATCGACACATCGCTCCATCGTAGCACAATTTCTCTATGTAAAGATGCACTTTGACGGATGACCTTCACATAAATAGTGTTAAAGATACAGGAGATGTTTAGTTACAGATTAAGTTTTAGTTTAAGATTTTTCAGACAGACCGGCGGACAGACGGACATCGGTTTAAACAAATGCCCCAGATCTTATCGATGCTGGGGGATAAAAACTTGAGTCAGGTGATAAGTTTGACCCGACTTGTATCCTGATTCCTGGCAACAACCTCACCCTGTAATCTACCATTGCACCTGGTGTGTTCTGCTAGACATTGATTCTGAGACAACCGATATCGGCAAACGTAAGAGGTTGATATCTTTTTCTAAACAATTTGCTAGCACCCCCCCCCCAGTCTGTCATTCACTTTATTTATTTTATCGCCATAAAAGGAAAGACAGAAACAATTGGTTAGGAAGAAGAAAGACTTTGTTGGCAAATTATTAGAGAAAGATTTGTCTTAAGTTTTTTCTATGGCAATTGATGGCGTTAGTGTTTTGATTGTGAAAAGGGGTGGAGTAGATGCAAAACTAAAAAAAAAAAAAAAAAAAAAAAAAAAAAAAAAAAAAAAAACAAATAAAAAAAAAACAAAAAAAACCCACATTGAAAGACTTGTCCAAATTCACTGTGTAGCACACAGACTGGCGCTCTGTACTAGTCTAGCATCTAGATACTGTCAAGTAATTTTCAAATAATCATAGCACGATGAAAATGATATGCACAGGCTTTTGCGATACAGATATACGTTACAATGGGCTTGGAGCATTGAAAAAAGGTTCTGTGTGATCAGAATGGAGATACCAGAACAGTTTTCCTGAAAGATTTCTTCGGTTGAAGGTGGTCATCCATTGATAAGACAGTCAAGGTAATTTGTGATTGCTTTCCCGCTCTAGTCACGGATTTTTTTATTTTATTTTTTTTTTAAATTAAGCTCCCCAAGAGGCTTAGGCTAAAGCTTACGTGAAGAATTCATTTCAAATGAAAAATAGATATCCTCGAGACTTTTAAGCTTCTACAAAAGGATGGGCTAGACGTAAATCTTGTAGACGATGAAAACCAACATTGACTCTTTAGAATAACTGAAAAAAGATAATGGAAAAATACTGAAAAAAATGACGTAAGCACATAAAGGAAAGAAGATTCTTTGATTTGAAGTAATCAGATTTACAATATCATTGAATTTGATTTTAAAACAACAGTTTGCAGTTCTCGGAAAATTAATATCCAACTTAATAAAACTGTTTTGCACATTGGTCTGAACAAATTACATCTGCTAAATAGGTAACTAAAGCTAAAATTTCTTCCCTAATCAATCAGTCTGATTGGCCAACATTGTTCAAAAGAACCGTAACATGCTTTAAAACGGATATATAATGCTTAGGGAAAGGGGTTGCTAAAGTCATTCAAAATGTGTTTGTGTAGAATTTTGCCGTCTTTAAAAAGACCAAGGTTAGCTTGTAGGCGGATAATTGTGACAGGTTTACTGAGCTGAACTAAATTATGAAGCTAAGACAAATTTATCTAGGGGTTAGCACATAATGTTAAAGAAATGTTACAATATGATTCGGCAATATATAATGATGGTCATTCTGTAAAAGAATTATGCGGACATGACCATTTGTCGAGATGAAGTTGTGATTACAATGACTTTTTACATCATAGAGGCCCCTTTTTCGTGACAAAGCATCATATTACTTTGGCCAATTTCATAACCAAAATTTAATTCAACACTGTTTTAACTCTAATAGCAACTCTGGATTCAGAAATCAAAAATGTTAACCAAGGTTTGAGAAATCTAGTCGCGCTTTTCACGTGCACTTGGGTGCAAGGCGGGGTAAAAAATGAAAAGTTAGAAAGTTTATGTTCATCCTGAAGGCAGCTGAATAGGAGTGTTGACTTACTTGTTGTAAAGCAATTGGGCATGTGTGTAAACTCGTATAGCATAATAAGGAAAATTCTGTAAAGTTAAAGAAAAAACAAAAACAAAAAAATCACTGTAAATACATGAGTTGTGTTTTCAAGGAATCTTAAATCATGGTGACTCCCTTTGCCTTGACACATCACCGTATAGCTAACCGCCACAACATGCACAAGTCCAGATGATTTAGAAACATTCTTTATTAGTTACACGAGGAAATCAATAAACATAAAAATGTTTATGTATTGAACGCTTTTTACTTAATGGAGGCCTCTTTTTTCATGACACAGAAAAGTATTTCCAAGTAGCTATTTTTTAATGATTCCACTCAAATTAATTTTGCATTCGGCAAACATTTATGTAATTGGCCATTTATAAAATTTATGCATGAAAATTTGACCATGGCACAATGAACATAAGCGAAACAAATTGCATTCAAAGGACGGACGGCTATGATAAAAGCTTCGCTATGATTCGTCCAGTGGAGCTTAAAGAGAAAAAAGTGCCCAGAAGTGCTGAGCATTGGAGACTATGCTCTATTGAAGAATAACCATACATCTTTGCATAACCAGATCAAGAGCAAAAGAAAAAGAAATAGAATTTTAGTGATGTTTTTACTAATAAATAGCAATTTTCACATTCGATTTCCGTTTTAAATACTCGAATAAAATCATTTAAGTTTCACTCAAAATTGAATATCCAAATAACTATGGTATCCAATTAATATTTAATTTCTTGTTTCTTTATATTTACTTTTACAAATTATGAATGAACAAGATGTGTTTGTGAAATACAAATGTCCCCGTAACAGCATTTTTTTCAAAATGTTGACCTTGACAGATGACCTTGACCTTTAAGCATGACCTTGACATTGATACATACAGATGAACATGACTGAGATCTTTCATAATGCCAACTATGAGACAAGGTATCTATAATAAGCTTGAATAAACTGAACAATATAAATTATGTGGTTATGTTTGACCTTGACAGATAACCTTAACCATGTCACATGACCTTGACTTAAGACCCAGCAGATGCTGATCATTTAGATCCATCATCATGCCAAATATTAGCCTTGTATCTTGAGTAGGCTTGAAAAATTGGAAATGTTAAGTTTTTAGCTCCACTGGCTGAAAGCCACTGGGGCTATTGTTATGGCGTTGTGTCCGTCGTGCGTCAGTGCGTCCGTTCGTAAACTTTTCTTTAAAAATCTTCTCCTCAGAAACTACTGGATGAATTTCAACCAAACTTCACAGGAATGATCCTTGGGCGACCCTCTTTCAAAGTTGTTCAAGAAATTTTGATCCAATGAAAATCATGGATTTAATGGGCGTGGCTAATTTCCATATATGGTAAAAAGTGATTTTTCTCAGATTCTAATTGATGGATACCAATGAAATTTTACATGAATGATCCTTATGTGACCCTTTATCAATCTACAAAAGATTATTGAAATCGGATGAAAAATATGCATAAAACATGTCATAATTCATGGTAATTCAAGCTTTCATTCCAAAGCGTTGAGCGTCTGTGAACGACCATTTCGTACTCGGTGGTAAAACAAACGCAATAAAAGGTTTAAATAATAAAATTTAGCTATAATGTTCAGATGTTATCATTGGATTTGAAAACCGCCCCCAAGTTGATGTTTTATGTCTTATTTTCAAACGTTTTATATACACATGCATCTCCTATCATTGTTAACAAAACAGCTAGAATTATCTCTTTCGGAACTACAACACATTTAGCTTTTTTCCCCCACCACGTTTGATTATTTTTTTATTAACCCCTTCTTCTTGTTCCCGGACAACATGAGAATCTATTTGTCCATAATTACATATATCTTATTTTCAGGCTGATTGTCACGAAAACGCCATTCAAACTTATATACAGTTGATTTTATTATAGTTCTTGTATATTCGTAACATGTAGTCTTATCTGTTGTTGTAAATAAACAAGCCCTCTTTTTCAGAATTAATGCACGTAAATAATTGACAAGTTATAAAATCTAAACTAATGAAAAATCAATATAACACTTTTTGATCATGTATTCTTTAATTCCTTTTCGTATAGTATGTGTGGTTAAACAGTGAATCATTGAGGTAGAGAGAGAGAGGGGGGGGGGGGGTAGAGAGGTAGAGGTAGAGAGAGAGAGAGAGAGAGAGAGAGAGGGGTAGAGAGGTAGAGAGAGAGAGAGAGAGAGAGAGAGAGAGAGAGAGAGAGAGAGAGAGAGAGAGAGAGAGAGAGAGAGAGAGAGAGAGAGAGAGAGAGAGAGAGAGAGAGAGAGAGAGAGAGAGAGAGAGAGAGATCTTCCGATACTACGACATTTCATGTTTGTATGAAGTTAAGGATTTCAATTTAACAACCACCGTAGCTTACAGGCCTACCGTGCACAAAACCTTTGACACATACAATCAACAGATTCCAAATTTTCACGTCAATCACTTTGATAAATAATTTTATAATGAGATATTCTTTTAATGAATTTAATTTATCAGAACAGATTTTTCTTGATCAATTTAGAAAATAAATGTATTGTAATTGAATTGTTATTAATATATATGTGTAATGGGATGAATAAAAAAGTTTTTAGTGTCGAACGATTAGAAGGGGTACATGTATTTCGAAATTGACGTTCAAGTTCTTCAGATAGACTACCGGCAGACTTTCTGTCGATCCATTTGTTGTTGTTGTTTTTTTCCTTTTCGTAAAAAAAGAGTACATACTTCTTGCAAAAAGTTACACTTCCCCGAATTTGAGAACAATGTGACTTCAATGAAAATCAAAGCACTGAACGTACTGATGGTGGACGTTTCTGTTGGCATACAAGAGTGATTCCTCCATTTGTTGAGAAAAGAGAAAGTTTACATGTAAAATTACGATAAAAGGAAAATGACCTGACCCAAGATCGCATCTTGCTTCAGATATACATTTCTCAACATATATTGTCGATCGTCTACCAAAGTCCTATAATTACAAGGTTTCGATAACTTTCGGCATTATGCCGGGTGTAGTTTAAAGAGTGATTGTCTGATCCATTGGGTATAAAAGGAAAGAGTTTTCATTAAGTTATGTAGAACCCTTGTTTCACTCCATTTTTAAAATGCATAGTTAGCAGACGGGTACAATTCTTGAAAAAGAGTAATTTGAATCTAATTGAGCACTACTGTTTTGAAAACCTATTAACATCTGACAGGATTTGTCTAACGCGGTATTAACACTGGTGAACATTAACGTCCACCAAAAATAGTAGAGACCAATTCGGTTTCCGTTGAAAAATTTTGTGAATTTTGCGTATCCGAATATTCATGGACAAAACGATAAATAAATAATAAATCAAACAGAAAAAGCTTATCAATGGAAATCATATTTTTGCTTGTGAATTGGAACATGTGACAGTTGCAATTCTAAATTCTGTGGCAGTCGAGGCGTCGATATAAGCAGTCGTTCTGCAATTTGTTCTGCAATTCGGTTATTTGGGTGTGAGCATTAAAACCTGTGAATATGTATAGCTTTTAAACCAAACTTCAACTGTTAATAAAACGAGACAATCCATTAAAAGGGGTCTATTCAACACACAGTATGTGAAATTTCTTAACATTCCCCTCTCAAAAACAAATGAATAAATTAAAGGCATGGAAAGCCCGAAATGCTGCTAAGACCTAACACCATTTTTCAATGCCACGGCTTGTGTCAATTTTCAATATGTTGTGCCACTTTTATGCCGCTATAGCCAAGTTCGATATAAATATATATATCGTAAAAGCGAATAATATATATAAATATATGTGTGGGGTGGGGGTGGTTGTGCGCGCGTGTGTGTGCGTGTAAGGGTTTTGGGGAGGTTGGGAGGCGTGTGGGGTTGACTGTCTGTCTGTCTGTGTTTGTTTGATCAATAAAGATTTGGTGAGAGTAGGAAATTCATAAACGTGTAAAACTCACTCCTAAATGGATAAATGTAATATATTCTTACTTTATATTTGATGACTTCTATATGGTGGCATATTTCTGCCACAAGATACGAGATAGCAGTATCTTGATAGTTTTAGAAATAACACGATAAAATAAAGTTTCTAGAAAATTCTATCTTGACCATAATTATTTTCTTGATAAAATTATTGTGATATTTCTGCCATCTCACTTTTTGGCGATAAATGCCCACCACCGACATCAGGAAAAGTTTTTTGTGATAGAAGTTCCGACTTCTATAATTAGAAACCCAATTCGGATGACTTTGTTTTGCTGTATGTAAATACTGAAAACACTCTAATCCGAATGATAGAAATGAAATAAATCCGAAAGCCTTTATCTAGTATAGTCACAGCGCTTGTCAGTTTTAAATTCACGATAGTTTTATCTTGATGTCAGTAGTGGGCACAGTAGACGATATAAAGAGGTAACAAGATGTGTTTGTGCAACACAATGCCCCCGTAATGGCACTTTTTTTTAAATGTTGACCTTGACAGATGACCTTGACCTTGTCACATGACCTTGAACTTGATACCTTTAGATGAACATGACTGAGATCTTTCATCATGCAAACTATGAGACAGGGTATTTATATTAAAATTGAATAAACTGAACAATGAAAGTTTTTTGGTTATATTTTAAAGAAGTTTGACCTTTAGAGATGACCTTGACAGTGTCACATGACCTCGACTTTGGTATCAGCAGATGCAGCTCATTAAGATCTATCATTATCCCAAATATGCTCTTTGTATCTTAAATAGGCTTGACAATATTGGCAATGTTAAGTTTTTTGAGTTATTTGACCTTGACAGATGACCTTGACCTTGTCACATGACCTTGACTTTGGTATCAGCAGATGCGGATCATTGAGATCTATCATCGTGCCAAATATGAGCCTTGTATCTTAAATAGGCTTGGAGATATTGGCATTGTTAAGTTTTTTGGATAACTTTTTGAGTTATTTGACCTTGACAGATGACCTTGACATTGTCACATGACCTTGACTTTGGTATCAGCAGATGCGGATCATTGAGATCTATCATCATGCCAAATATGAGCCTTGTATCTTGAATAGGCTTGAAGATATTGACAATGTTAAGTTTTTTTGTTAACTTTTTGAGTTATTTGACTTTGACAGATGACCTTGACCTTGTCACATGACCTTGACTTTGGTATCAGCAGATGAGGATCATTGAGATCTATCATTATGCCAAATATGAGACTTGTATCTTAAATAGGCTTGGAGATATTGGCAATGTTAAGTTTTTTGGTTAACTTTTGCAGACAGACAGACAGGCGGACCACGGTAAAACAATATGCCCCCGATCTTTAGATACGGGGGCATAAAAATATCACGATAAAATTATTGAGAAAATTACGACATACGAGATAAAATTTCCTGGAAACTTTATCGTGCCGTGACATCGTATAAATTATCATGATACTGCTATCTAGTATCTCGTGGCAGAAATGTGCCACCATACTTCTTGATTAAAAAGGAGTTCGAATTTTTTGTATTGCCCAATAAATTTCTAGTATATGTTAAATGTCATTATATAGATTTATATTGTGATTATGTAGTAATTTTTTCTTTATTTATTTTGACAAGTTTAATGACATATTTAATCAGACACTATTTCTCTTCTGGACAGTCTCTGTCGGTTACAAATGCCCGGAATACATTTCTGTCATATGGATGATGTTGGGAGGTCTATGCACTGTAGTTAGAGCAGTTTCATCGGCATTATATATGGACTGTCCTTCGAAATGATGGCGATTCATAACTGTTTCAAAATTATTGAAGAATTCCGATACATTCTTTTTAGCTCACCTGAGCACGAAGTGCTCAAGGAAGCTATTGTGATCTATCAATGTCCGGCGTCCGTCTGTCCGTCATGGCGTCAACTTTTTCTTTAAACTACATCTTCTCTTAAACTACAGAGTCAAAATCAAACAAACTTGGCAGAAATATTCCTTGGATGGCCCCTTGTAAAAATTGCTAAAATGGAAAGGATCCGTGCCATATCACGGGAAAAGGGGCCTTAATGACAAATTTCTTGTTTTCACTCTAGAAGCCACAAATATGGTCCAATCTTCATGAAACTTGGTCAGAATGTATGTTAGGTCATGAGGATGAAGTCTATTGAAAATGGGAAGGATCCGTGCCATTTCACAGAAAAAGGCGCCTTAATGACAATTTTGTCAACAATATCTTTAAACGACATCTCCTCCTAAACTTATGGGTCAAAATCAACCAAACTTGGCAGAAATATTCCTTGGTAGGTCCCTTATGAAAATTGCTCAAATGGAAATGATCCGTGCCATATCACGGGAAAAGGGGCCTTAATGACAAATTTCTTGTTTTCACTCTAGAAGCCACAAATATGGTCGAATCTTCATGAAACTTGGTCAGAATGTTTGTTAGGTCATGAGGATGAAGTCTATTGAAAATGGGAAGGATCTGTGCCATTTCACAGAAAAAGGCGCCTTAATGACAATTTTGTCAACAATATCTTTAAACGACATCTCCTCCTAAACTTATGGGTCAAAATCAACCAAACTTGGCAGAAATATTCCTTGGGTGGTCCCTTATTAAAATTGCTCAAATGGAAAGGATCCGTGCCATATCACTGGAAAAGGGGCCTTAATGACAAATTTCTTGTTTTCACTCTAGAAGCCACAAATATGGTCCAATCTTCATGAAACTTGGTCAGAATGTTTGTTAGGTCATGAGGATGAAGTCTATTGAAAATGGGAAGGATCGGTGCCATATCACAGGAAAAGGCGTCTTAATGACATTTTTTTTTGTTTACTCTCTAGAAGCCACAAATATGGTCCAATCATCATGAAACTTTGTCAGAATGTTTGTTAGGTCATGAGGATGAAGTCATTTGAAAATGGGAAGGATCGGTGCCATATCACAGGAAAAGGCGTCTTAATGACAATTTTTTTGTTTACTCTCTAGAAGCCACAAATATGGTCCAATCATCATGAAACTTTGTCAGAATGTTTGTTAGGTCATGAGGATGAACTCATTTGAAAATGGGAAGTATACATGCCATATCACGGGAAAAGGGGCCTTAATGACAATTTTCTCGTAAGAGCTCCAAACGCCACAAATATTGTCCAATCTTCAAGAAACTTGATCAAAATGTTTGCCAGGTCAAAAGAATGAACTCTGTTGAAAATTGGAAGGTTCATGTTATATCATAGGAAAAGGAGTCTAAATGATTATTTACTTGAAAAATCAGGTGAGCCATTTAGGGCCCTCAGGGTCCTCTTGTTATTGAAACTAGTTGTTCTACAAAGGCTTGTGGCTTCTGGCTTACGTATGCTAAGTGTTGAATGTTTTCTCATGAAGCCATACAGCCAATCAAATCCAGCCATTTTATTGATTTTCCATTGTGTGGGAATAGGTATATTGTTTCTAATAGCCTAATCATAAAATACATATTTGTCATCTGATCACAATAATTTTTGGTAGACTCATAAAGGGTCAACCAAGGATCATACCAATGAAGTTTGATTGATATTCATCTCTTACATTCTGAGAAAATGATTTTAAAAGTTTCCACTATATAACATATTTGGAAATGACCTCTGCCCATGAAAGACATATTTTTCATCCAATCAAAATAATTTTTCGCTGCATGATAATGGGTCACCCAAAGATTATACCAAAAAAGTTTGATTGATATCCATCAGTTACATTCTGAGACTAAAAAGCCATGAATGACTTGAGTCGCTCCACAGGCTTGAAATTCTTGTAAAAGCAAATCAAGGTTTTGAATAGATTTTTAGGTATTTTGGGTTCTACTGATGTTGAAAATGATTTTCAAAGTTTCAACTTTATAAAAAATAGAAAAATGACATCCGCCCATAAAATACATATTTTTCATCCAATCACAATAATTTTTGGCTGCATGATAACGGGCCACCCAAAGATCATACCAAAAATTGTTTGATTGATATCCATCAGTTACATTCTGAGAAAATGATTTTCATAGTTTCCACTATATAACATATTGAGGAAATGACCTCCGCCCATAAAATACATATTTTTCATCCGATCACAACAATTTTCAGTAGACTTAAAAAGGGTCACTCAAGGATCAACCAAGTGAAATTTGGTTGATATCCAAAAATTAGATTCTGAGAAAATGATTTTCAAAGTTTCCACTATATAACATAAAGAGAAATGACCTCTGCCCATAAAATGCATATTTTCTATCTGATCACAATAATTTTTTGTAGACTTATAAAGGGTCACTCAAGGATAATTCCAGTGAAAATTGGTTGATATCTATCGGCTACATTCTGAGAAAATGATTTTCAAAGTTTCCACTATATATATAATATATAAATAACATAGAGAGAAATGACCTCCGCCCATAAAATGCATATTTTTCATCCGATCACAATGATTTTTTAAAGACTGATAAAGGGTCACTCAAGGGTCATTCCAGTGAAATTTGGTTGATATCCATCAGTTAGATTCTGAGAAAATGATTTTCAAAGTTTCCACTATATAGAATATAGAGAAATGACCTCTGCCCATAAAATGCATATTTTCCAATCGATCACAATTATTTCTTGTAGACTGATAAAAGGACACCCAAAGATCATTCATGTAAAATTAAATTGGTATCCATTGATTAGAATCTGAGAAAACTCACTTTTTACCGTATTTGGAAATAAGCCATGCCCATTAAATCCAAGTTTTTCATTGGATCAAAATTTCTTGTACGACTTTGAAAGAGGGTCATCAAAGGATCATTCATGTGCAGTTTGGTTGAAATTCATCCAGTAGTTTCTGAGAAGATTTTAAAGAAAAAGTTTACAACCAGACGCACGCACGGACGGACAGACGGACGGATGCACGACAGACACAATGCCATGACAATAGCCCCAGTGGCTTTCAGCGAGTGGAGCTAAAAACATGACTTTAGAGTGTTATTAAGTAAAAGTTAATGGACAGACTAATGTTGGATGGGAAAATCAGTATGGCAATATACCTACAAGCATTTTTCAAATGGCACATCCACACATAATGCAGAACAATAGTGCTGAGCTATTTTGAAATCCATCCATAAATGATTTAATTCTAGTTGAGTTAACCAGAATATTTGCATTCTGATTGGCTGAAAAATTGGTTTCATCACCCAATGTGAACAATTTTATTACACAGCCTTTTTGTAGGTAGTCCTATTAACCATCCCTGAATTTGAGGGTAAATCTTTACATTAACGCTTCAATGAATTAAATTATAAGGTATGAAGAGACTTTCTGTTTATTTCATGAAGGTATGAAACTAAAAACATAATCACACCCATGTACATGAATCTGCTTTGCATATTCATACAGTGCAATAAGGTTTTTAGTTTCATACCTCCATGAAATAGCATTTTTAAGGATGACAGAAAACAAATTATTGTACCAAGTTGTTTTGAAATTTATTCATGAATGTGGGAGTAAATGTCTGGACAAAAACTGATACCGGTAGTAATGGTTGCTCTTATGACAGAGAATTCACTTGCTAAGTTTCAAGCAGATATAGCCAAGGTTAAAGTATGTTGCACTACCAACTTGCCTATTCAAATGGAGTCAAGTAACAGGTATGAACTGTTCCAAATTTGGATAGTTCCATCCCCGTAATTTCTGCGTAAAAATACTGTTATTCTCAGCTAAAGGTTTACGCAAAACACACAAATCTTATTTTATGCATACAGATTATATGGCTTGAAAGAATTGTGCTTTTGTACACAAAGTAACCTTCCCTGGATCACCGTAACAATATGCAAAAATCCGCATGAAGAAATGTGTGTATACCATAAGCAAAAATATCCAGGAAAGAATTGTTTATTCACATGAGCACAGTTCTTCCACCAGTAGTAACATTTTTTGTGTATCTATATGTGAAAATTCAGATCCGGGGCGCAGATAATCCAAATGAGCCTGTGCATGACATGTTCAACAATTTGACATGTGTGTGAAAGGCCAACATTAACCAACCTTGACTGTGACATTATATTTAGAAATTTATCTGACTTTCTAAAGACACTTTTAGACCCAATCTATCTACAAAATGCAAAGTGAAGACTCTTGTCAGACTGCAGATGCACAGGCTGGCCATGATAGCCTTTGCTTCACACACATTTGAAATTGTTGGAAATGTCATGCACAGGCTCAAATTCATAACTCCATGACTGCTAAAATCAATGCATATTCATGTACAAGTAGAATTCACTATTTTGACTCTTAGATAATGTTTACAAATGCATTTCGAAATAGACAAAAAGCCATATCAAAGTTATACATATATCAAAAGTTTGTTTCATTCTCTGTAAGCTCAGTACAGATGCACAGGTTTAAATGAGTGATCTAGGGTAAATTTTGTCTATCCCCTATATATAGACAAAATTGACCTTTGATACCTTAGTTAAATTTCTGTATCTATACATGACCAAATTATGCTTAAAGAAGAGTACTGCAAGTGCACCTAACAATGGATTCCTGGTATTTCTCTCACCAGTACTACCATCACATCCTTTCCTAGCCTCAAGCTGCTATCCTGAGCTACAGATAGATTTCAAGGGGGTATTTTGGATTTCAAATTTACACAATTCACTAGATCTTGCTCAAAACCTATCGTGTGGGTACTCATTAGAATTGTCTCAATGAGACAATTCAAATGAGTACCCAAATCATAGGGTTTCTTTGATAAATAAAGGTTTTAGACTGGAGTTACCCCTTCTTATCTGTACCTCTGGCTATCTCGAACAGGTCTAGGATTATCAACCTACTGGTGAGAGAAAAATAGTTGGAAGGATGAGTGTGCCACTGTCACGGGTCAAACTTTTTTTTTCTTTGAATGGTTTAGGCCACTTTCACCAATCTTACAGCTGTATTGCGGAGGCTGGAACACTTAACAATGGAGTCCTGGTATTTCTCACACCAGTATCACAATCCCATTCCTCGCCTAGCCTGAAATTGCTATCCCACATAGGTCAATGATTATCAACCCTTGGGTGGGAGACAAATAGTCGGAAAGGATGAGTGCTGTCGGGGATCAAACCTGGGAACTCTAGATTGACAGTCAGAAGGGCTTTCAACTCTGCCATTATAGAGGAAAGTTGATAAGATTGAAAAAGAGGCAAAATTTGTATAAAGTTTATTCTTCTCTTACAATTTGGCATTCTAGGAGATTACATAACTCTCCAACTGCTTTCCTGCTGAGATTCAGGCATTGTCATGGTTTATTCACTGCACTCTGGAAATCTTTAGATCGTATAAAGTTTATTCTTCTCTTACAATTTGGCATTCTAGGAGATTACATAACTCTCCAACTGCTTTCCTGCTGAGATTCAGGCATTGTCATGGTTTATTCACTGCACTCTGGAAATCTTTAGATCGCATAAGTGCGCTGTGGCATTTCCCCCTTGTGTAATAGGTATTTTTCTAAACTAGCCTGGTGAATGAATCAAGTCCCAATTCTCCCTCGGACAAAACAAAACTAACAACTCTTGTTATGCATAAACACAAGATAAATTTAATATTGGTAAGACTTGACAAACATGTGTTCATATGGCTTAACAAATATGAATTTTGAAATACACAAGACATACCAATAATTACGGTAAAAGCTGTCTTAACCAACCTCCTCTCAGACAGAGTTAAAAGATTAGTATATCATTAGATTTATATATTTCACAAAATTGTTATCTTATTGGTGTCGAGTTGACCCCCGCCAAGATTTGAACTCAGAACTCCTGGGTATATTGCACCCAGACATTTTACCTTTAAACTACAAGAGTATTAAGCACCATATAAAGATTAACAATGTTTTTAACATACATAAATCTAATATATTTTTTCTAATTTCATGTATCCTTCAAAATTCAAGACCAGTCTTGTATGAAATCAAGCCTGAATTTAAAAAAAAAACAACTTACAATGTAATCACATTATGCTCCCCTTTTAGGTATTTGTATGTATATATTTACTGGTAATAAATATCATAAATGCTTACAAGCCTTACAAAATATATATTTAACCCTTATCTAGAAAGTCATAAAAAATAAAAAAATTAGCATGTCATGGTAAAAATGTGTGTATCCCATGAATAATATTTTTATAAATTTTCTACAATGTTTCAAATATGATTTATCATAATGTTGCAAAAAACCCTTGCAAGTTCCTGAAAGATGATTTTTTAACATCCAAAATAATATGCTTAAAGAAAGGGAAAAAGCAAGAGAGAAGAAGGCCTATCAATTAAAATATTGGATAATCAAACTGATTTTTGGCTAAAAAGTGTAAACTTTGGTTAATGAATGGACAATATTACCTATAACTTTTCAAAGAGACAGAAGGACTTTGGAGCATTTAACAGAGAGATTAATCTAACAATACTAAGGAATACATTTAAAGAATTGCTATTCTCTTTTATAGTGAAACATTGAATGCACATAATAATGGGATAATTCTAGTTTAATAGTGAAGTACAATGATTACACAAAAATACATGTACATACACTATATTTCTTTTTTAACAATGAAATATTGACTACTCAAGAATAAATATATCAAACTTGTTATTCTTTTTAAACAGTGGAACTATGAAACCTCAGGGGAAAATATACTTTAAAGACATGTTATTTCTTTTTTATCAGTGAATGCACAAGAAAACGTATACTTTCAAGCTTATAATTGATTTTAACAATGAAATAACCAACTTAAAGAATTCATAATGCTATCCAACTGAAATATTGAATGAAAGCTCAAGAGCACCAAATTTTTCCAATGTAGTTAGTTATTTCCTTAGAATAATCTACTTAAGTTTTCTTTGAAGAAAATATTTAAACATCTGTGCCAAAAAGACATGGAGATGAGCCAGCCTCCTTTTAAACTGATTTCAAAGTGCCTAAGATATACCTATACTATATAGAATTGAGATAGCACCCGAGACATCACATTTAAAAACTGATATGTTTAAGCATAAGTTACATAAGGTTATGAAGAACATGAAAACACCTATAAAATACTATAACAATTAAATAGCGCAGACATCATATCATAATTTATATAAGTGAAAGACAAAAACCCTAATACAATGTAATATTACTATGAAATATCTAATACAGTCACATAAAAGGCAATCAAAATATTGTAAATACAGCGTGAATAAAAAGGTTTTGTTTGCTTCCAAGAATATTGAATTATCACAAAAGTTTCTTTCTTCATTTAGGATGAAAACCTTTTAAAATCATACCCAACTTTGCCTGTGCAATTGCATGGAAAAGTGGGCATCCTTCGCAAAAGTCTGCGAACATCTTGGCATACTGACAACCTGCAGTCATCTAATTGATGATACATGAATGATATAATGAATACAAGAAAAGGTGACAAAAAGTCTTCAGATTCTACACTGGTTAAGGTAGTGGACCCATAATAGTTCCACAACATTTCGGCACCCATGAACTTTCACAATGTTGACCGAGGTTTCCTAATGAAAATCATTAGGAAACCATGGTTAACACTGTTAAAGTTCATCACTTCCAAAGTGTTGCTGAACTATTACAGGTCCACTACCTTAAACATACAATAAAAGTAGGTACAAAATAAACATGCAACTAACTTAACAAGTGCTTGTCATAGGATACCCTATTTCCCCTAATGAGAACTTCTTCAGTGATATAACAATGTAATATCTTCTGCAAATAAATATTGAATTTTACAATGAAAAGGAGTCAAATTACAACATTTGCTAATAATTTAAATAACTGTATCTGAAGTGACAAGTACTTTTTGGAATTAAAGTTCAAAGAAGTTAGACAAGGTCATGGTATCCAGTCTGTAGTCTCATAGCTTCATTTCGACGGTACACAAAAGTCATTTTGTCCTTGGTTTAAACTTTGTCAACTTTTAGACTTGAAAAAGCATCAGTCAAAGTCAAAGATATAAGTAACTCTAGAGTCTAAGTTGTCAAAAAGAAGGAACCAGTCACTACAAATTAAAAAGGCTTCAATACTTTCAATCGTTGCAATGACATAGGATGTGTTTTGTGTGGATGTAACAATGGTCAAATTATAAATATTACAATAACCATGTCATTCTAGATGGTGTGTGTGTGTGTGTGTGTGAGGCTGGGTATAATAACCACAACATTCATAAGTGTAAGTTGGGAGAGGGGGGGGGGGGGGGGGGGTAACAACAGTCAAATTATAAAATCAACATCATTTCATTCAGAGGACGAGGGCTGGGGCAATAACAAACTATAATAATAACTACATCATTCATAAGTACCTAGTTACACTATGTTATAATGTTTGGTAAAAGTGCCTAGAAGAATATGGTTCATACCCATATTCATTTTATATTTCTATTAATTTTAATTGCATTTTAATGGCTCAGCACAAAATTGCACTGAGCCTTTGATTAGTTACACTACGTCGTCATAAGATAATGTTTGGTAAAAGTGCCTAGAAGTTCTAGGCACCTAGAATAAATCTATGGTCACCTATTGATCAATAGGATTTTCAATCAAAATTAGAGCATTCCTTTAATGGTACTAAAAGAAATGCACTAATTTTAGCCTCATTATATCCATTTTATCATACAGATATTTATTTCATATTTCTATTAATATGTTCAAACTATTAATAGAAATAAAATATCAAATTTTAATATCATTTTGATGGCTCAGCACATAACTACACCGAGTCTTAGATTTAGCCCTTAAATATATTGTTATCATTTACTTTATCTATTTAGAATAAAGAGAATTAATTTTAATTATTATTATTACAATTGTTTTTATTACTTTTGTTATTAATACTATTTGAGATTTGATATTATAACTTTAGTTTTAATTATTTAGTTAGATTTTTATTACAGAACTGATCATTGAGATACTTATGAATTGATGTAGTTGTTTAAAAAAAAAGTTTCTACAAAAAGTGAAAGCAAATAAAATGAAATATAGATAGTAAGATTAAGTCCTTTCAACAGTCAGACGCAGGTCACAGTGTAAATCCCCATGTTGGATGAAGGTTGCTGTGTAAGTAAAGGTAACTTGTGGACAAGATTTCTCTCCCCCCTTTCTGAATATTAAGGAATTTCTTTTATAGTGGTCTATAATCATTTTTAAGAATGAATTACGAGTACCAGTAATATTATTCTGAGCACTGGTCAGTCAGTTGTAGGAGTGACCCGTCATAATCAAAATTAAATTTTTCCAACTTTCTATGCTGGTAAATATATGCACATATTTTTCAAATAAAAACGTTTCTTTTCCATCAAATCAATTTTTTTTTGATAACCTTGAAGTAGACAATAAGCACAACCTTTATGCATCATAATTCTGTCAAATGAATGTTTCTTTTTTATGAGTTTTTCATAAAAAAGAAACATTCATTTGGCAGAATTATGCAAAATAATGTCAAAAAATCTTTTCAAGGGCAGGGTAAAGAAAGTAATCCATGACAAACACAAAACTAACTTAAAATAAAATTCTAACTAGTTCATTAAGACAGCAACTCTCCATCGAAGAATGAAACTGAAAAAGCTTATCACTGTAATAATTAATACACAATGTATTCATACATAAGTGTGATTAGGTTTTCAGTTTCATACCTCTTTGAATTTAAAGATTAGCCCCTTTAATACCCAAAAGAAAACATGTAAAGATTTCTCAATAACAAGATAGATTTCTTTTGGAATACTGTGTGCAAGTTTACATAAAAAGAAAATTCAAAAATTCTATTGAGAAATAAAAATGATTTCCCAGCCAATCAGAAAACAAAAACCCTAATAGGTACAACTAACATTAAAATTATTAAAAAGGGAATATATTAAGATAAGCATTTACTAAAGTTTTGTGTGAAGTATGAAAATGATAAATGAATACTGTATAACTTTTTACTAAAACTTGAAAGGAGAAAATCTTACAATTCAATTAAATTGAAATAGGATATTGAATAAAAAAAAATCTAGATTATATGTAGAATTTGCTATTGTGACTCGTCAATCATATACAATTGTACTGTAATCACAAGTCACAATAGCATATTCGACTTATTGTGCTCATCCTATGTTGAAAAATTTCATAGTTCTTAAAAAAACATAGTAAAAAAATATCAAAAATTCATGTGATACATATTGAAACTAGTTAGTACCAAACTATTGCAAATGCTCATAAATGTATACACACTTACTGTAGTATTGTACTGACCCTCAAAATGGATATCACTACATTTAGAGCTCTGATGATTATAAAGAACACAAAAAAGGTGGCAAATTGTGTTTACAGCTTCAATCTGACTGTAGGTACAACATTTTGGTCTTTTCAACTTGAAAATTTTGGGGGGAGGGGGGGGGGATGTATCATATTATTCCTCGAGTTATAAGTAATACTGCAGTGAAAGTAAATCGAGGGCTCAGGGCAACACTATTGTAAGTGCCTGTATATCTATAGGCACTTACAATAGTGTTGTGCTGACCCCTTGAAATAAAGTAACGTCTCCAAAATAATGTTAAAACTTAACGCAAAGGACATGAAGAGGATTTATTTTATCGATGAAAAACTTAATCATACAGAATAAGTCACTCAAAGTGGTACATTAGAAAGTTCATTTTTTGATTAATGAAATAAGAATTAAACCTTGTCATGCTTATTCCAAAATATTTCTGCTGTGGCAGGAAATATAGAAAAAAGATTAGCCTGCAAAAATAGGCTTTACCTCCTGTTTTTCTTTGTATGACAGAAAATTTTATTTATTTTTTTTTTTGTAAAGAAATACTGACACACTATACATTCAGTGCAATTTTGCCAAGATTTTTATTCAACATGATAGGAAAATATTATTCTTAGTTTACTGTGTTCACAAGAAAAGAGAAACCAAATTGAAAAAAAGGGCCATTGTTATTGTTACTTAATTGTCCAAGTTAAAAAAGATTCACAATGATTGTCCATAACGTCCATACGTCTGGAGAAATGATTGTCCGTAGAATCTTACAGCATGTCTGTAGAGATGTACACAAACTCGATGATTGTCCATAGAATCTTACAGCACATCTGTAGAGTTATACAACCTGATGATTGTCCATAGAATCTTACAGCACATCTGTAGAGTTATACAACCTGATGCTTGTCCATAGAATCTAACAGCACATCTGTAGATTTATACAACCTGATGAATGTCCATAGAATCTTACAGCACATCTGTAGATTTATACAACCTGATGATTGTCCATAGAATCTTACAGCACATCTGTAGATTTATACAACATGATGAATGTCCATAGAATCTTACAGCACATCTGTAGAGTTATACAACCTGATGATTGTCCATAGAATCTTAAAGCATATCTGTAGAGTTATACAACCTGATGATTGTCCATAGAATCTAACAGCACATCTGTAGATTTATACAACCTGATGAATGTCCATAGAATCTTACAGCACATCTGTAGGGTTATACAACCTGATGATTGTCCATAGAATCTTACAGCACATCAGTAGATTTATAGAACCTGATGATTGTCCATAGAATCTTACAGCACATCTGTAGATTTATACAATCTGATGATTGTCCATAGAATCTTACAGCAAATCTGTAGAGTTATACAACCTGATGATTATCCATAGAATCTTACAGCACATCTGTAGAGTTATACAACCTGATGATTATCCATAGAATCTTACAGCACATCTGTAGAGTTGTACAACCTGATGTATGTCCATAGAATCTTACAGCATGTTTTTCACAAGAACTATTGTCTGTATGCTCCTTCTGACATATCTAGGTAAAGTTGACTATCTTTTCTTGTTATTTCTTATCTGAACACTGTTTTCCAGGTACTCATTGGAATGGTCTTTCATGAGGATGATTTCTTAGAGTGTATTCAATTTAATTATTCACAAGTATTTGCTTATTGATAGCACATTACACTATTTACGCCATTGTTTGTCCCTCCATATGGATAAGTCACTTTAATTTTACCACTGTTTGAATTGTTTGAGATGGTTAATATAAGGATCCTCTAGATATTATCACTCATAGGTCCTGTAAAAATTTAAACAAATACTGTGAAAGTTTTAAATTGTGTTCTATATTGCTAATATAGGATAAAGTGCTTTATAATATATGACTTACGTCGGGGGGAACAAAATAAACTTGTTGAATATTTTTGATATTACACGGGTGTTATTACACTAGTGGAATAACTATGTAAATGAGCTAAGAATGTTATAATTTTGTTGCAAAAATGACGTCATTGTGATTTTGATGACGTCAATTCGCAAACTGAGTTCAATGTATGCAGAATAATTTGAAATATAAATATCAAGAATTTCCTTGATTTATTGCAAAAATTCAGGTCCTTTTATAAATAGAATACTAAATTTGTGTTCATTTAATACCGAATTTATTAAACTTGTCATCTAAAACAGAAAAAAACGAGGTAACGCAGAGTTTTTATCTGTTTAAAGGTGATTTGTTTATTAAATTCGATATTCAATGACCACTCATTCAATATCCCCTATTTATTTCCCACCTGGTATGGAGTGACTTAATGAATACATATTATTTCTTGAATGTTTTTTCCAAAATATGATTTCTTTAAAAAATGTTAACATGGGTATATCCGTAAACCAAAAAGATTAATGTGCGAATAAAAGTTTTATTCATCATTTTGATGATGAAAGTGCTTGTCGATTTCATGGAGTCATAAAATAAAAAAAAAACCTAATTAAAGAGTATGAATATGCAAAGCAGATTCATACATAAGTGTGATTATATTTTCAGTGTTATATCTCCATGAAATCAAGTACCATCTTCACATATTATAAACTAATATCATGAAGTAAACAATAGCACTGCCTATGGGTGCAACTCTCAGCTGCAGGTGCTGGGTAAAGCAAACATTCTCAATACTTTCATAGTTATCCCATTGATAGTCTGGATAGCTCTTGTGATAGTAAGCACATATGCAAAGTTTCATGAAGATATCTTCAATAAAAACAGATATGACTAAAATTAACCCTCGTCATGCTGAACCCTGAATATTACGGCTTGAGCAGGAGATATAGACAAAGATCAGCAGGGGTGCGGAAATACGAGCTTTCTCCACTTGTCCCTGGACAAGTAAAAGCAGATTTTCTACTAGTCCAGAATCAAAATGAACTTGTCCGCTAAAGAGTAAATAGAAAAATTTGAAAAAAAAACATTGCCTTTTGATGAAGAAAATGCTGATATGCAGCATTTTCTTCATTAAAAACAATGTTTTCTACCCTATGATATGAACATTAGGATGATTTCTCTCTTAATTCTTTTAAGTAACATTCCAAGATTTGCCCTGGTATTTACTTGTCCTTGGACAAGTGGCTTAGAAAAATTTACTTGTCCTCAAGTACAAAAGCCCGAGTCGGACAAGTCGGGCATGGGAATTCCACACCTGTGATCAGCCTGCACATATGTGCAGTCTGATCTTAGTTCATACCACCTGGTTTTCATTTTTAAAACAGACAGGTGTTAAACAATGTATTTCCAAAATCAATACTCACTCACATTTGGTAACTTCCAGTTCTTTTAGCACTTTGATTTTATATTTATTTTGCAAAGATTTTTATTCAGCATGACAAGGGCTAAAGTATGTCACACCAAGGCCTACACAACATCATCGCCAACACAAACAAGACCAAGATGATCACAATATCTCAGCTTTTCTTTGAAACAGCAGAGCTAAAAACGTAAAGATACATTAACATTTAGTCTAAAATAAGGTTTTCATTTCCAATTAATTGCCGGTATAGTGAAATCTGAAATAAACAAGCAAATTCGTTGAATTGATATCCCCTGCCGAACATATTTTCATTGTCAATGAGTTAATATCAAACTTAGGTACAGGTTATCTTTTATCTACATCAACCTATAGTTTTCAAGAAATATTGCGGAAACAAATATCACTATGTATGTATATGGCTTAAACAGTCAGGGGCAGTAACTCTAAATTCCACGGTCGAACCGGGTAACTCCGACAATATGCGCATGTCCTCATTGTAGTGAAGCTGTGTGCCGGGTTTGATTGAAATCTGGTCTATAGTTTTCAAGAAATAGCGCGGAAACGAAAAACACTAAGTATGTATATGGCTTAAACAGTCAGGGGGCAGTAACTCTTAATTCATCGGCCGAACCAGGTAACCCTGACGATATGTGCATGTCCTCTTTGTAGTGAAGTTGTGTGCCAAGTTTCATTAAAATCCAGTCTACTGTTTTCAAGAAATAGCGCGGAAACGAATATCACTATGTATGTATATGGCTTAAACAGTCAGGGGCAGTAACTCTAAAATTCACAGTCGAACCCGGTAACCCCAACGATATGCGCATGTCCTCATTGTAGTGAAGCTGTGTGTCAAGTTTGATTGAAATCGGGTCTATAGTTTTCAAGAAATAGCGCGGAAACAAATATCACTATGTATGTATATGGCTTAAACAGTCAGGGGCAGTAACTCTAAATTTGACAGTCACACCGGGTAACCCCAACGATATGCGCATGTCCTCATTGTAGTGAAGCTGTGTGCCAAGTTTCATTAAAATCTGGTCAATAGTTTTCAAAAAATAGCGCGGAAACGAATATCACTATGTATGTATTTGGCTTAAACAGTCAGGGGCAGTAACTCTAAAATTCACGGTCGAACCGGGTAACCCCAACGATATGCGCATGTCCTCATTGTAGTGAAATTGTGTGCCAAGTTTCATTAAAATCGGGTCTATAGTTTTCAAGAAATAGCGCGGAAACAAATATCACATGTATGTATATGGCTTAAACAGTCAGGGGCAGTAACTCCAAAATTCACACTCGAACCGGGTAACCCCGATGATATGCCCATGTCCTCATTGTAGTGAAGCTGTGTGCCAAGTTTCACTGAAATGGGGTCTATAGTTTTCAAGAAATAGCGCGGAAACGAATATCACTGTATGTATATGGCTTAAACAGTCAGGGGCACTAACTCTAAATTTGACGGTTGAACCGGGTAACCCCGACGATATGCACATGTCCTCATTGTAGTGAAGCTGTGTGCCAAGTTTCATTAAAATCTGGTCAAGTTTTCAAAAAATAGCGCGGAAACAAATATCACTATGTATGTATTTGGCTTAAACAGTCAGGGGCAGTAACTCTAAAATTCACGGTCGAACCCGGTAACCCGGATGATATGCGCATGTCCTCATTTTAGCGAAGCTGTGTGCCAAGTTTCATTGAAATCGGGTCTATAGTTTTCAAGAAATAGCGCGGGGGATAATAATCAGACATTAGTTCAAGGGTTTCTGAATTGATAAATTGTCAGTAGAGGCCAAGCAGTTAAGCTAAGGCTCTTTGGACTTGGATAAACGATCTATATTCTGCTTTCTGTCAAGCAATTGTCCAGATCTCGCAGTTTGACTGTTCCAACCAGTGCTTAATCAATGTTAACCAAGTTTGAAACATTAGGAAACACTATTTGAGTTCATGACTTCCTAATTATTGCAGAGCTATTACAGGTCCAAAACCTTAAGCCAAACTTTATACAAACTTGAAAGTAATGCCTGTAATGGGATTGTCTTCCTTTTTTCTATAGCCTCTCAGATCAGCAAGCCATGTCAAGTTTATTGATAATGGATTCTATAATTGTTGTTGTTTTTTTGGTTAGATCCTTGGGTATCTTTGTTGTCTTTTTGATGACTTCAAGATAGACTTCTTTCCTCATTTTAGACTCCACAAATATACTAAACTAAATCAATTATTTTTCTCTTCAAGTTCTGTTTCGAATAGTTTTAACCCTTTGCTGTTTAATCCCTGCTTTTTACGTGCCTGTGATTTCATGATTGAGAAAACATTGTGAAACAAGAGGACCCTGAGGGCCCTAAATCGCTCACCTGATATTTCAAGTAAATTATCATTAAGACTCCATTTCCTATGATATGGCATGAACCTTCCCATTTTCAACAGAGTTCATTCTTGTGACCTGGCAAACATTTTGATCAAGTTTCTTGAAGATTTGACGATATTTGTGGCGTTTGGAGCTCTTACGAGAAAATTGTCATTAAGGCCCCTTTTCCCGTGATATGGCATGTATACTTCCCATTTTCAAATGAGTTCATCCTCATGACCTAACAAACATTCTGACAAAGTTTCATGATGATTGGACCATATTTGTGGCTTCTAGAGAGTAGACAAAAAAATTGTCATTAAGACGCCTTTTCCTGTGATATGGCACCGATCCTTCCCATTTTCAAATGACTTCATCCTCATGACCTAACAAACATCCTGACAAAGTTTCATGATGATTGGACCATATTTGTGGCTTCTAGAGAGTAAACAAAAAAATTGTCATTAAGACGCCTTTTCCTGTGATATGGCACCGATCCTTCCCATTTTCAATAGACTTCATCCTCATGACCTAACAAACATTCTGACCAAGTTTCATGAAGATTGGACCATATTTGTGGCTTCTAGAGTGAAAACAAGAAATTTGTCATTAAGGCCCCTTTTCCAGTGATATGGCACGGATCCTTTCCATTTGAGCAATTTTCATAAGGGACCACCCAAGGAATATTTCTGCCAAGATTGGTTGATTTTGACCCATAAGTTTAGGAGGAGATGTTGTTTAAAAATATTGTTGACAAAATTGTCATTAAGGCGCCTTTTTCTGTGAAATGGCACGGATCCTTCTCATTTTCAATAGACTTCATCCTCATGACCTAACAAACATTCTGACCAAGTTTCATGAAGATTCGACCATATTTGTGGCTTCTAGAGTAAAAACAAGAAATTTGTCATTAAGGCCCCTTTTCCCGTGATATGGCACGGATCATTTCCATTTGAGCAATTTTCATAAGGGACCTACCAAGGAATATTTCTGCCAAGTTTGGTTGATTTTGACCCATAAGTTTAGGAGGAGATGTCGTTTAAAGATATTGTTGACAAAATTGTCATTAAGGCGCCTTTTTCTGTGAAATGGCACGGATCCTTCCCATTTTCAATAGACTTCATCCTCATGACCTAACATACATTCTGACCAAGTTTCATGAAGATTGGACCATATTTGTGGCTTCTAGAGTGAAAACAAGAAATTTGTCATTAAGGCCCCTTTTCCAGTGATATGGCACGGATCCTTTCCATTTGAGCAATTTTCATAAGGGACCACCCAAGGAATATTTCTGCCAAGTTTGATTGATTTTGACCCATAAGTTGAGGAGATGTCGTTTAAAGAAAAAGTTGACGCCGTGACGGACAGACGGACGCCGGACAACGATCGATCACAATAGCTCCCTTGAGCACTTCGTGCTCAGGTGAGCTAAAAAGAAGAAATTGCTTCTGGCAAGCAATTTCTTCTTTTTCCACACTTTTTTCTACCCTACAGAATGGTTATTTTTCAAATTAAATCCACTTTAAGTTTTCGTCTGCAACATCTTTCAATTTTGACAGGTCCAAAATTTTGTAAAACAGGAAAGGGTTAAGCTTTCACCAATCAGTCTAACCACGTATAGTTTTTATCTCAGAAATAAAGTATTGCAAAGAAGAAAACTTAATTCTCTCAAAATCACAAAAAAAAAAAAGAAAAATCTGGAAACAGCAGGTATTTAGAGGAGCGGGAGCGTTTTGGTAACAATTTGTCAATAGTCTTGCATACTGAACTGAGCCGTTGCGCTTATTTCAATATGCACAGTTTGTCAATTCTATGTATTCGATAAGTAACCTGCACTACCTATAGAAAATATTAATACTATCATGTCAATGAAAGCATTATTGCATGCAGTTTATAATTCCATGCATTTGGGTTTTTGTTTTTCTATTGCTTTTTTTGTTTGGGTTTTTATTTTTTTATTTTTGTTAGATCCTTGTCAAGCTGACCCCGAAATGTTTCTGCTTTGGCAGGAGGTGAAGGCAAAGATCAATCTGCCATTACGTGCTGTCTGATCTTAGTGTACATTACCTATTTTTCCCGTTTTAAGCCAGAATAATGAAAAGATGAAATATTTTCAAAAGAAATTAACTGGCCCAAAAATAGTTCATTCAGTGCTGTCAGAACCTAGATTTCAATACAATTTTCCAACCATGTTTCAGCATGACTATTGTTGAGAAGAAGAGGGATTTACTATTGATCAAAAGTGTAACTACCATTACACTAATTATGCAAGTGCATAATAGAAAAAACATCCTCATTTGAAAGATGTCTTTGATGAATAATCATAACATCGCAACTACAGCTTAGCTTATTCAAGCTGTATATGTGATGTTTGATTATTCACCAATGCTCAAATCATAGCAAGAGGAGTGGATGGAGGACATTCATCATTTAAGTGTCACATATTGCCTTTATCCCATATGTTCTATGTTGGTCGCCTTCTGAGTGCGTATAAAAATCCTAGTTACGCCTATGTTTACAATTTATTTGTGGAAAATAAGATATTTGATTTATCTTCCCTAGCCTTGTTAATGTTTATTTGGACTTATCTTATGCTTTGTTGAACAAGAGCCCTGTAAACAGTACTTTACAGTGAAAAAAATCTTCACTCTTGTCAAACTGACTGTTATGATATTCCTGCTTGCAGGATCTATAGACAAAGATCAGTCAGCACATATGTGTAATCCGATCTTAGTCTATGCCACCTGATTTCCTCTTAAAAAACAATACGATTTGAAAATTACATTTTCAAAATAATTATACCGATCCGGAAAAACTGCATCCAGTGCTTCAAACACTTTGTGGTTTTAATACATATCTATCAAGGACAGGGTTATGTTTACCCTTGTCATGCTGAATAAAAAACATTAGCACAGATTCTATTATAATCAAAGTGCTGAAAATACTGGATGCACTTATTGTGAGTTACTCTCGTTTGAAAAATACAAGTTTTAAAAGCTTTTTTTTTTTCTAAAAAGTGACATCAGGTGGTATATCCCAAGATCAGACTGCACATATGTGCAGGCTGATCTTTGTCCATACCTCCTGCCAAAGCAGGAATATTCCAATTCAGTATGACAAGGGTTAACTTTTGTCTTTTTTTTTTCCAAAACAGCCGAGTTAACAAAATAGATGTATTGGCTTACACGTTATCCATGTTTCACAGGACTTTCATCTTTCTTTATTGTCGTCATAGTTCCTCATCTTCTTTCCTTTAGTTTTTGTTGAGCCATGCTTGTCATCAATTAGTATCTGTTACTTGAGGTACCAGCTGTATTTTCATCAGTTGTGTATGTTCAGACTTGGGGGTTCTTGTAGGGATCTTACTCCAGGGTTGTAGAAATCTGACCCGAGGGTTCTTGTAGGGATCTGACTAGAGGGTTCTTGTAGGGATCTAACTCGAGGGTTGTAGGGATCTGACTCGAGGGTTCTTGTAGGGATCTAACTCAAGGGTTGTAGGGATCTGACTAGAGGGTTCTCATATATCTGTCCTACTTCATTAACTTGGAACATCTGTAATTAAACAAACGCCGGTGAACAATTTAATTTTACTGGTGTCCGTCAAGATACATGCATTCTGAATGGCTGACAAACTGGTTTCATTGAGACGATTCAAATGCTTTTCAACAGCATGAGATTTAATAATAAACAACTGCATGTTACAAAATGTCTACCCTCAAAGATTTTGTTTCATTGAATTTTTTTTTTACAATGGTTGCTTAATAGAGGTGATTGAACGAGCCATATCGACAGTACTTGTCCCAGCTCTAAAGTCCTCCACAAAGTTTGTTATTATGTCCCCTGTTTGAGCTAACCAACCTGTTAATGAAGTATTTCCACAGTTTGTTCAGGTGACTCCAGTCTGGTCTCTATTCAATTACAGCAATCAGGTTCTTTATATAGAGAAGTATTCATCATAGATCACCTGGCTTTAGACTGTCTCTGTATAAACAGAAATGTGTCACTGAATTGGACTTAAACCTTATCCTATTGAATTTTTATTCAAACAAATAGCTTATATTCGGACTTTTCAACTATTCTTGCTAAAATTTCCTCCAATTAGAAGCAGACAGTGAAACAAAAAGAGAATATGGAGAATAAAATCTAGTGTCTTAAAATATCAATCTTATCTGGTAGTAGTTGAGACTATTTTAATGATGAGGCTTTGTTATTTCATGAAGTATGAAACTAAAAATCTAATTAAACTTATGCAAACAAAAGAGTTGTGTCAGTGTTTTCCCTTTAGAGGTAACCAACCTGTTGTTGGGTATATTCCGATAGTTTGTGTCCAGGTATGTGACCCAAGTCTGGTCTCTACGAGTTTTCTGTCAGTGATTACAGCAATCAGCGCCTTCATGGGGTTGTATTCATCATTGATCACCTGGGCTTTGGACTTCCTCTGTAAAAACAACAACTTGTCACTAAATTCGGAAATTGTAGGATGGGTTCTTAAAAGCGCGTCATTTTGCACGAGATTGCATGGCAACGTCGATTATGACGTCATATGTATAATGTCTTGCTTAGACGAGAGATATACACTTTTGGACGTAATTTCTCTTCAACGCGAATTTTCCCAGACATACAAACTAGCTGTAGACCTAGATGGAGAGCTCCTCTACACGATTCTGTAACTTTTATCAAACTTTATCGTTTAGATTTTTCTGCCCTCAAATCACGGCTATATCCGGCAAAATCGTATGTTTTATCGGTGTAGAACATTTCGTTCCGAAGGAATCGAACAAAGTTCAATTCATTCTTCTCTTCATTCCTCTATGAATGTCAAAAGAATAAATTTATTATAAGAGTAAATCAATTTTAAAGGATATAATCTTTAACCTGGTAGAAAAGCCATTTCAAAATGGATTTTTGCTAAACCGTAAGTGTAATCTGTTACCAAGTTTCATTGTATTTTTAGGAATTCTGGTTCATAATCACTGGCAAATATGTGCAAAGAATTTAACCTTTTACCGCACTTTTCAGTTTTTGAAGATAACAATATGGAAAAGCAGTTTTCTAATATGTTATGTAGCAATTAAACAATAACTTCATAGTTCACAATGTTTAACCCCCACCCCCCACCCCTAAATTCCATGTTTTTTGAAATTTCAACTACTAAAAATTGTTGTTTGCAAATTCTTTAAATATGGACTGGCGTAATATGTTATCTGGTAATGGGTTAACTAACATAACTACCGTCAGATTGGCTTCTTTTCAATTCTTCTACAATCCACCAAGTTGAGTCAGCAAACCACCAAGTTCAGTCATTGTCCACCAAACACCAAATCCCACATTGATCGTCCACCATCCACCAAGATGAGTTAGCCAACCACCAAGTTCAGTCATTGTCCACCGAACACCAAATCCCACATTGCTCGTCCACCATCCACCAAGATGAGTCAGCCAACCACCAAGGTCAGTCAATATCCACCAACACCAAATCCCCCATTGATCATTCACTATCCACCAAGATGAGTCAGCCAACCACCAAGTTCGGTCATTGTCCACCAAACCCCGCATTGTTTGTCCACCATCCACCAAGATGAGCCAGTACACAACCAAGTTATGTCAATATCCACCAAACACCAAATCCCACATTGATCGTCCACCATACACCAAGATGAGTCAGCCAACCACCAAGTTAAGGCATTGTCCATGACAAACCTTCCAACAGCCTAGCTACCTACCATGAACCAGGAAGCTTACCAAGATTTCCCTTAAACCTCAATTATTCCCAATTCATATAATCCTAACAAAATCACCATTGACAAATTTTGATATATAGCCCAATGCAAAACTCTTGTAAGAGCCTGTATGAATAAAGGTACTTACAACCGTTCTGAATTATGAAATTTCACTTTAGTTCCAAATTAAAAACGATCATTAGCAGAAATGTATTGTCACTTCATTGGCAGACCAAAATGGAATAAATACAACTTACAAGCAGTATTTACAACATTTTCATCTCCCATCAATGATGTTTTCATTCGGCTGAATCAAAACTATTACACAGACTGCAATTTTTTTCATTGCAACAATATCTCAAGTTCCTAATAAGGATATTTCACCTTTTAAAAAGATATATGCTATATTTGCCTAATTCCGTGGGTATTTCTAAAAATAGCTCTAGACAACTGTGATGACGTCATCAAAACAAAAGATTTTGGAGCTTGAAAATAACTTGCTCATTTTTTGTTTGTTTTGACGCAGTCTACTTATGTGTGACTTCCTTGATGTAGGAATAATTGAATATTATGTTAAGGAACTCAACATAACATATGAAAAACTCAGTTTTCCTTTATCCGTGGGCTGTCAAAAAAGTAGGTTAAATTAAGAATAATACTGGGATGACACCTAAAGAATTTGGATGCTACACATGCATAGTATGTCTTAAGCCTCGTCCTTAAACTTCGACTTTAAAAAAAGTAAATGAATACTTGAATCTGTTCATTTTAGAAGACAACCATTTTTACATTCAGAAATTCCGAAAATTTTAGATAAAAGATCGATTATGTTGAATTATGATGGACCAATCTCATTTTCAAAGCAAATTTGATCAAAACATATGTATAATCCTTTCTCAGAATAGACTCTAAAGGAAGTTAATGTTTCCTATCTTCTTTTTTAATAGCCACGGATAAAAGACAGCCCACGGTTTTAGGCATATCAACCATACACAGATAACCAATAAAGACCACTTTTGACCAGATACCTACTACTACATTGAGCTGTAGTTAAATGATTGTTTGAATGGAGTTTTACGCCGCTTTCAACATTTTTTCAGTTATATCGCAGAGACTGGAGCACCTAACAATGGATAGCGAGAAGTTTTATTCTGCTAATATTTGCAAATGATTGAAGACCTAATATTAAGAACTTCCCTTGAATAAAGTAGAATATAGAAATAATAAATCTTACCCCCTTACTTTATATGAACATGTATAGACCTCAGCCATCAGCAAAACATGTGAAAATTGACCGACGCAAAACTTATGCCTAGCAATAATTAAAATATTTCACAGCCATAACACCACAAAGCACACAAGGAAGAATTAATGAAAATGACCTTACACTAGCAGGAGGTGAAATTTTCAATAATATATTATCACAGGTTCCTTTAATTTTAACTTTTCTTAATAATATTGAATTACTAATATTACAACTTAAACTCTTACAATATTACCTGACTTTAAATTGTCTAAGATAATTGACGCCACCAAAAATATTTAAACTAGACAATCCACACAAGGGAGAATTAATGTTTAGCATATTGATGGCTCAGCGCGAAACCGCTGTAACTCCCTATAAACATATAGGGAGTTACAACTGTTTTGCACTGAGCCATCGATATATAATGATACAAAAGGGCAAATAATCCTTAATAGGCAGCTTTATTCAAATTATCAAATAGTTTTAATTTAAGCAGAAATCCTATGGTTAACTGATTAATACCAAGCATCAAAGAAAAAGAATAAAGTTCTTCAAAACAGGACAATGCACGGTGAGGAAGAAGTGAGCATTATTGGCAGAATTTAGAAAACATTAGCAGAAAGGGGATAAATCTTAAGCTAAAATTTCAACTTAACTTATTGGCTTTATAATTGATGTCATCACAAAGATTAAGAACAGTTTTCTAAAACAATACAATGCACACAAGAAATTATTCACATAGTTGGCAGAAATAATGATACAGTAATGGAGAAGGGAAAAAGCCACATTATCATGTTCCTTCAATTTGATTTAATTTCCACATTATTCCAATAGTTGTCCCAGTCATTCAAGACACAATGCGCATTGGTCAATGCATATACCATAAACTATTAAATCTTATTTGATTGTTATGATGAACTCTGATAATACCGCTGAACAATAGAAGTCACCATAAATATTTAAAAACAAGAGCTGTCACTGTAAGATGACAATGCCCCCGACACCGCTTTGATAGTAATAAGGAAGTTATGGCCAATGTTAAAGTTTTTGGACGGAATGACGGACGGACAGACGGACGGACGGACGGACAGACCGACAGACGGACAGACGGACGGACGGACAAGTCAAATTTATTATGCCTCCCTATCGGGGGCATAAAAAGTGCTTAAAGCTAGACAATGCAGCCAAGGAAGATTAAATGATGTTGGAAGAAATAAAGAGAAAATTGTGGAAGAGGAAAAATACACATTACCACAGCTAGGTTCCTTTAATTTGATGATTCCATATGAATCCTCATTAATTAATCGAGTCAATCAAAACACAATGTTAGCCGGTCAATCTGAATTATACCTTTCACCTTAAAATCCTAATAATAAATGGATGTCAACATATTATAAACACTAAAACTTTCACAATATTACCTAAATTGTTGACAACATGTATATAATGGACGGAGCCTTGAATGTTTCGAAGAATTTGCATCAAAACTAGACAATTTACCCAAGATGTTTGCAGAAATAACGATTCAATATTTGAAAAGGAATGCCAAAATATTGCAGGTTCCCTTTATTTGTTAATTGCTATATGAATCCTATAATTAACAGTCATTAAAAACACAAATTGAGCAGGTTAAATCGTATCACAAGGTTGATTGAGGCTCATTGCAGAACAATCGTAACTGCCTATAAACGTATAGAGGAAAAACATTTTTGCGGCTCATATAGTTCCTTAAATATGTATCAAACACATAATCGCGTTGTTCCTAACACTTTATAAATCTCACTGACAAACACAATAATATAACAATATGTGTGTAGTTAACATGATTTTAATGTAAATATTGTTAGTAAAGGAGAGTTTGAGAAACATGCAGAGATTAATGATAATCAATATATACAGACAGATTACAATAAGAGAATTTAATTGAAATGAATAAATGTGCACATGCTTTTGTTGAAGGGATGAGTGTGAAATCTGAATAATTACTACTACTACTACAACTACTACAATCTGTTATAATGACTTTATATAGGGTACATATTTGGGAGCTTTTAAACGTGATTTGAGAATTTTGCTACCAAATTTTTAAGATCTTGAGACCTAAATTTTTGATGACTTGCAAAAATTGGTTTGACCCTTGATTTTGGTACTTACAGAAGGATTCTTTGGCCATTGGTCAAAAGAAAAGGAATGATGTTTGTACCAAAAAAAGAAAGAAAGAAAGAAAGAAAGAAGGGAGAAAGAGAAAAAGTATTTCAAGTGCTCAATGCAACACTGTTTTAAGTGTCAATAATTATATTGGCACTTAGAAGAGTATTGTGCAGAGCCTTCGATTTATGGATGATTCTTAAAATTTACTATATTCCTAATACATCTTACATTTAAATGTCTTTTCAAACATGATGCAAGAAAAATCTTAAGGACCAATTTAATGATATAAATATCATAAAAATCTATGAACATTTAACCTCTATTATGCAGATTTAAAAAAGTCCTAAGGATTAATATTGTTAGACTCTAACTAACATGTTTAACATTCATGATAAGGCTCTAATTCATATGTTTATTAATATTGTTAGCAAATATTGTTAGTTAAGCTGGAAGACACATCTAAACTTAAACATAACATCTATGATGAGGCTCTAATTTACATGTTTACTAAAGTAATATTGTTAGTAAAGCTGGCAGACACATCTTTACTCATAACATATAACATTAATGATGAGGCTCTTATCAACATGTTTATAAATATTAATGTTGTTAGTAACGCTGGCAGACACATCTAAACTCTAAACTTAACAATTATGATAAGACTCATACTAAAATATTTATTAATATTATTAGTAAGGCTGGCAGACTATATACGAGAAGACAAATACAATCTAATTGGCAAATAAAATGACACACCAATCTTAATTAACTATGAACATATAACATTAATAATGGGGCCCCAATGCTTATGAATACATAAATATATTGCTATTAGTATTAATTAATTTTGTAAGTAAAGCCGCAAGACTATATAGCAAAATAGAATCAAATTACTAATATAATGACACATAAATCTTAACTTTAAAACACATGACATTAATTATGTGGCTCAAATTAACATGTTTGTTATTGTTAGTATAGTTAGTTAATCTGCAAGACTCGATAGACTAATACAAACGCCTTAGATAATCATTATTTACATATTATAAACTACAATAAGAAAACAGTGTGAAATGGATGTGCACATTCAGGACATACCTAAGCATAATGTTGTATAAATGGCGCCACGAAGGATGAGGGATATTGACAAACCGGCAGACAGACTATGCAGACATATCTTCAATGGGCGATCAAAACATCATAACTCCAGCTTTCAAGCTGTAATTATGAGGCTTTGATTGCCCAAGGCCAATAGATTATAATCATAAAGCAGTGTGTAAAATGGATAAACGAGCACTTACAATACCTTCCTAAGCATCATGTTGTATGAATGGTGTTGTAAAGGATGGGTGCAATAATGAAAGGGTGCTTTGGCCACTGACAAGATATTCGTAGATGGTAAATGTAGATGATGATTTTAAAAATGTGACACTTTAGCAGAAGAGCATTAAAAAAAAAATTGTGTGTGGATTTTTACAATTTGATAATTTCTGTATGAATTCTATTTTTATCTTTTTCATTTGAAACATTTAGATGGGAGTTTGTTAATCTTGATAATCCACTAACCTTACATCTGAACTACCAGTATAGACTTACCATAACATAAATTATGCAGTAGTGATTTATAAACAAATAAATGTTAATACTATTAGTAAAACTAGCAGAAATAGAGAAAATAAGTAATGTTAATGATTATCAACTGAACTTAATTACTTTTAGAAAGCTGTGTGAGAAAAGGATAAATGTGCACATATAGAACCTTATGTAAACAAATTGTTCTACAGATGCCGCCGCGAATATCAGAGTAAAATCAATACAAACAGTAAGATATCTATGAAAATGAATAACGGAAAAATTATAAATTGAGAGGTTGGAAAAACTAATTTTTTTCTTTTTTTTTTTTTTTTTTTTTACTCGAGGATAACACGATAAAGGGTCGAATGACTCTTATTTCCATCGTGGTCCTAACTCATTCCAGATCTTATCCTACACATAGAGAGAGAGGCAATGGGTTCTAACCACTGCTACCCACTTTTACAGCTGGGTGGACTGGGGCCCTGTCTGTAAAGTGTCCTGCCCAAATACACTACCCGCCTCCGGTGGGGCTCGAACCCGCAACCACCAGGTTACGAGTCGAGCGCGCTAACCACTCGGCCAACGAGCCAGACAACTTACTTATATCCGTAAAAACATAGAGTGCACTTTTGTGGGAACCTTGATAAATTGACCAGTAAAGGTATGTTTTTGTAGGTTAGAAAAAACATATCATAACTACTCCGCCTAAATAATTCACTTACTTGTATCAATGAGAACCCATAGTGTGACATTAGACAGAGCCATGTTGCATTGTCCAGTTAAAATATGTAGGAAGGTTGGAATAAATTATCCTAACTTATAAACATTGATACTTATATCCTGCAAGAGCATGTAAGGTGACTTTGGTATATCCCGTGATGCATTTTCCAGATGAAATATGTAAAGTTGTCAGAATAAATTATTGTAACTTATTAATCAACTTGTATCATTGAGAGCATTGTCATTAATTAATTTATGTATACAGGTTGGTATAAATTATCCAAACTTATTAATTTATAACCAAGAGAGCACGTAGAGGGACATTGATTGGAACCACAATGCCTTGTCCATTATTTCTTAGGTTGAAATAAACTACCCTAACTTATTTCAACAAGAACAAATAGAAAGACATTGATTCAAAGCCAGAAGCATTGTCTAGTTAAATATATTAAAAGGTTGGCAAACTTATTTCAGCAAAAACATAAAGAGAGACATTGGTTCAAACCGTGATGCAATGTCCAGTAAAAGTATGTTGAAAGGTTGAAACAAATAAAGCTAACTTACTTCCACAAGAACATTTTAGAGAGTCATTGATTCAAACCCTGATGCATTGTCAAGTTTAAGTATGTTGAAAGATTGAAATAAATTTAGCATACTGACTTCTGCAAAGGCATATAGAAATTGATTCATACCGATGAAGCATTAAAATTGTCCAGTAAAATAGTTGAAAGGTTGAAATAAAATCAGCAAACTTACTTCCGCAAAGCATATAGAGAGAAATTGATTCAAACCGTGATGCATTGTCCAGTTAAAGTATGTTGAAAGCAGAATTACCTCCATGAGAACATATAGACAGGGGTTTACGTGAAATTGCAAGGAATCACTGTGCATTGTCCATTTAACGCTTTGGCAGCTTGTATAATAAATTATCCTAACTAAATAACTAACTTATATCCTTGAGAACAGGAAGTGTGACAATGATATTAATTGTGATGTATTGTCCAGTTAAAATATAAAGGCAGGTTGGTATAAATTATTGTAACTTATTAACTTACTTATAAATATTTGCAAGAGCAATAAACGTGAAATTGGTTGGAACCACAACACAATTAGTCCTTTGAAAATATGTTGACAGGTTGGAATAAGTTATCCTAACTGTTTAAATTTTTTCCACAAGAAAAAGTAGAAAAAATGATTGTGCATTGTCAAGTTGAAATTTGTTGACAGGTTGGAATAAATTATCCTAACTAATTAAATTTTTCCGCAAGGACACTTAGAGAGACATTTGTCTGAACTATGATGCATTGTCCAGTTAAAATTACTGATAAATTCAAATAAACCATCACAACTTCCTTTTATCTGCGAAAACACAATCCATTGAAAGTAAGTCGAGATACAACATGTGTAAAGAACCTATTTGTCATACTATACTTACAGATGTCTGCAAGACTTCCGAGCCATAAGTGTATGACAAAAGTATACCCAAAGAAAAACTATCAGGAATTCATGGTTAGGAGAGTAGGTGGTGTGAAAATACTGACATACCTGTACTGTTAATTGGCTTGACTTACTTACAGAGTCAAAATTGAAGAAATAAATACCACATTCATTCTACCTGTATGTTGAATGTGACATTGAGAAAAAAAAAGAAAACCCGTGCATAAACTGGGGTTTGAACTATCAGGAGTGCGAGTCCATGGCTAGGAGATTTACCATGATATGACTGAGATACTGTTGAAAGTGACGTTGAAACCCCATTAAATGAACTAATATAACTTGTAATATACACTTACTTGATACCACTTCCTCTGGAGTTAAGTGCAAACAAAACTTACATCATCAAAACCTAACTTACAAACCAAGGATGAATTTGACCTTGATTTTGTCATCAATTCTTATTTTTTCCACACTTTGAATTCATTAATTATTAACTAAAACAACCCGTAGAAATCCATTTCTCAAATTGTTTTACCTCATTTATGATGGAAATAGAAGCTGGGCCCATTTAGCTTATTCTTTCATCTATCTGGATTTTTCAATATAATTATGAAGAGATTAATTTTGAAAAATAATGATGATGATGATGATGCCAAAAGAAAAGACACTCCTTTATTACCTTTGATTAACAATTACATTTTAAATGACTAATGATTGGATAAATTAGATAAATTAATAGTACTTAACTTTCAATAGTTGTTGATGTGAACTTCACCATATCTTCTGCCATCCACCATATCTTCTGCCATCCACCATATCTTCTGCCATCCACCATACCTTCTGCCATCCACCATATCTTCTGCCATCAACCATACCTTCTGCCATCCACCATACCTTCTGCCATCCACCACGACCATCCAGGCAACAAACTGAAACTTTAAAATACAAGGGCAAACCAGTAACTATCACACAATATAGCAAATATGTTTTCCCCACCCATGAAATATTATTTGATACTTGTCCAGATAAAAGGTGAAAAAATAAATATTGAGAAACATGATTTTTATTAACAAAATGCTGGAATCCTGTATTTGCTTCACTAAAACCATGTTTTCTGATCCCTGAGACTGATATACTGTAAAGGTTGGGATAATATATTATCACGACAAAAAAACTAGTAGGAGCCCAGTCGCCCATGGCCCCTAGATTTTGGGCTGGGCCCCTAGATTTTTTGGAAAAATGCCTACACCCCTAATGTTAAATTTTGGAAGTATGGGTCCCTAAGTTGAAATTGTTAGTCATTATCCCTGTAGCTCTTTATGATCTTAAAAGTACAATTCCAAGATTTGCCTTTAGGTATTTTCCTAAACTTAAGTTCATTGCCAAGTGGCAAATATGGATGAACATTAAATCGTAACATAAACAGCTTTTTTGGCTGCAGTCACGGTGTTTTAAGATTCTTCAAATAACAAATGGAGGAGCGAGTTTTTCCACATTTGATTTCAGATCTTTTGAATCGAATTGATACAAAAATGGATAAAAAAAGGGAATTAGTTCTCTAGAAATACCTACACAGTTTGAAATTTTCCCGCTGGAAATACTGATAGCCTCAGTGTTTCGAATCTGACAAAGCGTGGTCTAATAATGACATAATTTGATGATCATTAACTAACTAGATCTATTGGATTGTTTGAAAAGGTTATCCGCAATTATCGTTTACATTTTCGAATAGCCTAAAACCAAGTGTTAACGTGCATAGCAAACGTGAGCAAAGTTAGTCGCGGCACGGTTAGACTGAAAACCTTGTAACTCAAGCCTTTCACGTATTCAAGTTCATAAATTTTGTAGCTCACCGGCGATTTCAACAGTGTTTTGTTGCCTCTTTTTTAAATGTCGATCTAGACGCAATTAAAGGAAATATATCCAAACAAATTACATTCAGCCACGGTTACCCCGGGTACGAACCCTTTATCCTGTCATGCCAAAAACAAGGAACAATATCCGGCGTTCTGGATAGCAAAACAATGTAATTCGCTTTGCACGTACACATGCTTACTCGTAAAGCGAAGTATGATTTGCAAACAGTTTAAATCGTTTTGTCATCCTGAACGCAATGCTGGGCTGGGCGGTTTACGACATTCGGAACATCGCTCGGATTTTCCCGTAAACTGGAAAGTACCTTTTTCCGTAGAATCGACGAGGCATTCGGAACATCGCTCGGACTTTTCCTTTGAATCGCCGAGGGTTCCCGATTGTCGACGAGGGTCCCCGATTGTGTTTACGGGTGCAGGTCGCTGAAACGGAAATGCACGACTGATGTTCCGATTAGTATGACGTAATCCGGGGAATTCCGACGTGCATGTCCAGATACTTTTTATTGGAAGGGAAAACCGATTGAAAATGTTTCAATAATCAATATAATTCTCGCCAGAGGTCGAGTAAAATATCGCAACTACAGCCTTAACAAAAGTCGATGGCTCAGCATGAAACAGATATAACTCCCTATAAGTTTATATGCAGTTCCAACCGTTTCGCACTGAGCCATCGAACCGTAACGGTTACGACATATTTCTAGTCAATTGATCGGAATGGTTCAACGCGAGTGACAGCCTCTTGTTCGTGCACTGCGAACACATTCTATATCTAGAAAACAGACATAAATTCATTTTCCTGCATAACGAGTTCTCGAAATTCCAAAGCCGTTCACCCATTGTAACAAGCCGTGGCAAAATGTTACTCAGAGTTTTACTTAGCTGCAATAATGTAGCCCCCTCTCTGATATTTTGAAGACTGGTTTTATCGTTATTGAGTATTATAGAATATGGAAAACAAATAATCTTTTGTTCATCCGGCGAACAAAACTTCAAAACTGCAGCTTTGTCCAAGCTAGAGTTGCTCGATCCGAAGAAAACTTGGTTGTCCTCAGTCAGTGAAAATCCTGGATCTGCACAGGTACAGCTTTGGGACTTGATGTATTGTTTGAAATAATTCAGATCGATCTACCTAAAGGAAGCTGCTGAAAAAATTCAAGATGGTAAAAAAATCAACATTTACTTACTATAATAAAGCATATTGGTCCACGTTCAAATTGAAAGTGGCCGCCTAATCCCCTGATTGGGCTTATATACTCCGCTCACCGTCACTCACATAATCCCCGTGCGTCGCCAAAGGGGTATATTATCCTTTATCCTACTCTACCTGAATAGACCTTTATTCAATTTTGAACTAAATTCATCGTGTTGTATGCGTATGTATATTAAGTTTTAACGGCAGTTTCAAAAGTATATGTGACCCGTCACGCGAAAAGGGTCCATTCGGGAATTCTGTAAAATGAATTACTGAAAGAGATTTGATCCAACGTAGGTGAACCATAAGTAGCATTTTAACAATTCGTTCACTGGAAGGTAGCCTGATTGATCATTCTAGATTCAGAAAATAAGCACGGTGCAAAAAATTTTTGACCCTAGTCAGTCTGCGCACTCTGCGCAGTCTGACTAGGGTCGACACTTTAAGCACTACCCAGATGATCCCTTTTCGCACGATGGGTCACATATATTTCAGTTATATATCGCGTCGTCTTGTGCAACATATACAGGCTTAGACGGACAATCGCTCGGTGGAAGTTTTTCAAGACCCGTTCTATGTTGTCACAAGACCGCGAACGCATGGGTTGTTCTTTGAAACGAATACATTAGGGTAGAATGAGTAATCAACCTCACTGCAATTACTAGTTTAGTTTATACTAATTTATTTTAGTTCGATTGCGACGAAAGCTTAAGCTTATAGAATCGCTCTCCGGAACGCTCAAGCCTGATGTTTTCACGTCCCCGAGAGAGAGGCAGTGGTTTAAAGCAACTGGTACCCATTTTTACAGCTGGGTGAACTGGGGCTGGCTTTTAAGTGTTTTGCCCATAAACACACCCCGGCGACAGTGAGGCTCGAACAACGGACCTCCAGGACACGGGTCAAGTGCATTTACCACTAGGCCACCGAGGCAATCGCTGATGACATACATATAACCATCATGGTCGATAGTTAACACCTGCACCAGATGCAGGCCTTTTAGTAAATTCTCAAAATACATGACATAGATCTCGTATTCTAGATGGATGCTATGTTACGAGGGAAAATATGGAAATATTTCTAAAGAGTTTCGGATCCAGTGCAGGTCATTCTCAAGAAGCTAAAAGCTTACCATTGATCCGGTGACCGTAAGTTCATAATTAAGCGTCAGTGTGCGTGTGTTTTTTTTGTTTTTTTTTTTTGATTTTTTTTTTTTAATTTCAACCGTTAGTGAATGCTCGAGGGAAAGACTTTGAGCAACATACTCAACCACAGAACGCATTGCTATTTATTCGTCGACCGTCTGAAGAGGGGTTAAGATCAAAACTCCTAAGTATTATGAGTCTGCAGATCACATTCGCGGTGAAAGTTCGCGGCCCGACTGTGCTAATGCACAGGCTGACTGGGGGCTTGGCTTTGTGAAATTGTTGGTAATGCCACGCACACGCCCATTTTGTATATTTAGGGCAATCTTAATACAACATAAAAAAAGTAAAGAGAATTTGGCACTGCGTTCAGGATAGAAACACGAGCGCGAAATGTTTCAGGCAATGGTACCAGCGCCCGAGTCTTGACGTGAAAAGCGGGGTATATTTGTACATTTTGTGAGTGTTCGCTGACGTTTTATGCTTCGGCTTAAGACAGGACTAGTCAGTGCCCGGCGTCTGCCAAGGGTCGATACTCATCACACAGATGGTGGTTTATGTAATGTCAAATTTGTCTTTATAACCTATGCGGGCGTCCAAAAACTTCGTATCTGCAGCTTATTCAAGCTGAAGTGAAGAAGTTTTAGTCGCCAAACAACCAAATCAATAAGGCAAGATCTTTTTTTTTTTTCAAGCTCCTTTTGTAAAATTTCTGTTGTCCAACGGCGAAAAGTAAGTTGCCTATTAGGAGATTTGTCAATAAGAGACCAAAATATCGTAACTATAACCAACAATAGCTTCAAATACGGCGTTTTGGTCACTGCCGAGAGCCGCCGTCATAACGCAGTTGATAGCGCGTCTCACTGTCAATCTTTAGGTCCCGGGATCGATCCCCGACGGCGGCACTCATTCTTTCCAACTACTTGTCTCTCACCAATGGGTTGATAATCGTAGACCTATGTGAGATAGCAGCTGGGGGCTAGGAAAGGATGAGGTGGTTTTACTGGTTTGAGAAATACCAGGAAACCATTGTTAGGTACTCCAGCCGCGATATAACTGGAAAAATTTTGAAAGCGGCGTAAAAATCCATTCAATCAATCAATTGGTCACTGTAGACGACTTTAGACATACCATTTAATTATTCTTAACTCCGAAAATAACGTTCACAAATATAAAATCTCTAAAAATCTTAACCGTTTATGACTTTTTTTTCATTATTATTATTATTATTATTTTATTACCTGTCAAAGCTGAGTATCTTTTCTAGACCGATCTTTTGACTGTTTGGTTCCATTTTCCTTGTCGTAGCAACGCTTTATTAGTAAACGAGTTTCCTTAGCTCGCTGGTATAAAGCAAAAAGGCGTGTTGACAAATTTCTATGTGCATTGACAGACAATTTAAGAAATAGCAATAAACCGTTTCAAAATTTTTCATTTTTGCTGACATCAAATATCACTTAAGATTGTTATCAGCCAAAATTGGGTCTATGGGGCTATGCTAAGAATAGGAGGTGTTGCCGCTATCATTACAAACTTCAAACTTTTTCTGAACCTTGAATGATGGTTTTAGAAACGTTTAAGCTGCTTAGAACAATTTTTTTTATTGAAGTTCAAAAACTGCTGCAACTAACCATGTGCTGTAGTTCTGCTCGTTACTTTACAGACTGTACCGACATCAAGTTTTACTGGTGTTTGACTATAGCGGACAATCTTTTTATCATTTGTACACTAACGGGGCCCGTTTTACTAAACGTCTTACGAAAAAAATGAGCGTAAGTCAAAATCACAAATCGTACCTGGTGTTTTATTCATTTTTAGATTCTGCCTTGCAATATCTCATTGGAATCGTCTGACGGTTCCAATGAAACGGCACATCGCAGAATTGCATAAATTGTTTCTAATGTAGAAGCAATTCTAATTTTTGACTTACGCAAAAGATGATCTTAAGATGTTTAGTAAAACGGGCCCACGGTGAACAAATCTGCCTGGCATGATGACTCCTATACTTTGCTAAAAGTAACGTTTTATTAGCCAATTTTCTAAAATGACGGGTTGAAAGCAGCTTGATAATTTTCTAATCTACTGCGAGTGTCCTAAAACATTGATTTCCCCATTTCATCCTCTTCATGCTCTTACAGACAGGTTTTCACCATGATCACTGGATGAATGCTTACCCCACCCACTCTCCAACCATGCAATATGAGTGGGCTATGAAAGACCTATAAGAAAAAATACAAAGCCTTTTTAAAACCGATTGATTGTATGGGCATTTCAATAGAGCTTACTTGCGGAATTGGTATTCTACGTTATTAATGAACTGGCAGGGCAGGGCTTAGCCGTGACGTAATTTGGCGAGTAAACTTTTAAATATTTTGGGTTCATTGAAAAGTCGGCAATAATCGTTAACGCGTATAAATAACTGTATCCTGAAACCAGAAAGATTCGCGCGCTTTGAGAGAGTGAACACATTTCATCGTTTGGTTACCAAAGCCTCGTACCTTCAGCTTGATTAAGCTGAAGTCACGAGGATTTGGTTACCAATCTACGATTTAAGGTCTCGAGTTAATTATGTCGAGTCTGTTTAGAAGTAGGTTATTTTAGATAAAAGCTGGTTTCCCTTAACCTGAAGTGCAACGACCCGTTACTTAGGCTCCGCCCTGCCAGGGCATTAATTATAGATAATACTCTCATTAATTATGGAATTACCATTTGTATCCTTGTGAACTTTTTTTGATGGTGTTGTCACCTATGCGAGGCATACCAGTTTAACAAAGATGTCGGGTAGCACCATTATTTCATCCCATATTTCTCTATTGCTCTACAATAAATAGCAAAGAGAGATTTAATTTTGAACAAAGGTTTTTTAATTATTTCCATTATATTTTGTGGACATTCCTTTTGGAGTTAAGTATACATACAAAAACTTTGCAAAAGGCAAAAAGTTTCGAGTTACTCAAACTACGCTATACATAGGCGTATCTAGGACTTTGAAAATTTATACGCACCAAGAAGGCGACAACCAAAGAATATATAGGAAAAATGCGAAATGTGGACTGTGACAAAAGATGAATGCCCTCTTTCCTCTCCTTTTTTATAATTTCAGCGTTGGTGAATAATCAAACCATCGTAACTACAGCTTGAACAAGCTGTAGTTTCGATGTAATGATACTTCATCAACGGTATTTCTTAACACATTATTATTTCTTTTACACACTTGCGTAAACTGCGTAATGAGAGCTACGCCCTTCCTTTATGCACAATTTGACCAGGGTCGAAACCTCTCTTGAGATGAAATCGCCCAAGATGGCAATTTTGATGATGCTGTAGCCAAAGTGTAGATTCGGCATGTATACTATGCACGAGCAGCTGCTGAAAAGGCACCCCCCCCCCCCCCCCCCCCCAAAAACGTGTTTCATTCAACCTTGTATCTTCAAGCACGTTGGTACATTTTTCGAGATTTTAACACTGAAGTTATCGGAACTTTAATGTTCAATTAACATTTTAATATGACGGGCATGTGTTTAAGGGGACATCATAATCAAGATTAGATAAATAGGGGCATTGGCATGCTTATTTCTGGGTTTTCTAAAAGGCACGTTGCTAATGCTCTTGGTAAGTCCCAGAGCGTTGTTTCCCGAATAAGGAATCGGTTTATAACTATTGGTAATGTTAGGCATTTGCATGCGGGGGAACGGGGAGAACGCTCAACCAATGAGGTTTAAGACCGATTTTTGGTGGTTCAGGCACGCCGCCATCGATTTGACAATGGAACAACGGTACGTTATGAATGCGAGAACGCTACTGGTGTCCGAGTAAGTACCCTAACCATCAGAAATCGGTTGCATGATAATGGCATGAGGTCAAGACGGCCTGCTGTCCGTATTCCCCGTCCTTTTTAAGACGAGTCCAGGTTTTGTGTGGACTCTACCGATTGACGCCAGAGGGTCCGGAGGGTGCCTAATGGGTCTTTTACTCCAGTGTGTGTGGCAGAACATAATCCGGGTTTGGCGAGGGCTCAGTCGTGGTTTGGGCAGGAATTAGTGTTCGGGGGAAAAAGGTCTCCACGGCACATTGACGTCTCTCAGGTAATTAGATCTAAGATATTTACGTTCAATTATATGCATGTGCAGTTGGTGACAATTTCATTCTAATAGCTTACGTTGCGCGTGCACATAAAGCCAACTTCACCAATCAATATCATATCTAGAGAAGGCCACTATCGCCCGTATGGAATGGACAGCTAGATCACCGGATCTTAATCCCATAGAAGATGCTTGGGACAAGTTACAGACAACTGTTTCATCACGTCCGGTGCAACCGGCATCGGTACAGGAGATCAGGCAGACTATTCTTGAAGAAGGGGACCAAATTTCACAAATAAAGCCAAGATGGCTTATAAGCAATATGCACAGGCGTTGTCGGAACGTTATCGAAGCCCGGGGACATCACACGCGCTATTGAAGTGTACAGAAAATTTAAAAATTTTTGACAACCCAAATTTCTTTATTTTCATGATGAAATCGAAGTTGTTGATATTTGACCCGTATGTCCTTTTGGCAAACCTTTCCCCTAAAGCAACATCCAGACAATCATTCTTTAAAAGATCTAAATACCTAAAAACACAGAGTTCTCAAACACATAAAAAACTTGTATAGATTGTTTATGATACAAAAATATTCAACTAGAAAAAAGTCCTTAGCAAATTTTGAGTAGATCTATGTTTAGTCGAGTATTTTAATAGCTTCTCAGACCTAGAGGATTACAATTATAAGGACCGAGTGTCTTTTTCTACTGCGCTTACTGGAGTATAAAGTGCAAATGACGCCCATGGCTTAGCATGACGCCCTACGCGCGTTATTTGCCGTGTGCTAAGACAATTGCACTTTATTCTCCAATAAACGCAGTGAAAAAAGACACTCATCCCTCTAGTAGTTTTAATTAAAATTATTTATTCAATTTGGTCAGAATCAATCCCCATTTGTCATTTCATTCTTTGACGTTCTTACTTGCCTAATGTGTGTACCGGAATAACGTCCCCTCCCCTTGAATTTCGAGAAAAGAATAGTTATTTAATCGGAAATCTTGCAAATCAAAGCTTTCATTTAGTCAGCAGGTAACAAATTGGAATCGCAGCTCTATTCAAGATGTAGCTACATTTCCTTCGGCTAATGAGTAATATTATAGGTAAAAATCACTTTTTTGAGGGCGTTAACTTTCGCTGAGTCCCGCTAAATGGTTTTAAATGGTTGATAAAGCATTTTGAGGGTCTCAGAAAATATCAACGCCCGAAAAAGAAACGCGTATTGATGCTATAATTTCATAGAAGGGAAGACTACAGTATTCATTCAAACAAGAAAAGCGAAATTTTAAATAGAAACGCTTTAAAACTAGTTACTAGTTACGAATAAGTTGGAGAAATTGTGTAATGCTTGCCATAGTCGCTTGTTTAGCCGACGTTGCTTGGTAAACTGCATTCGGACATCTTCGACCAATCTACGATCTTTAGATTGACCAAAGTAGTTCCGAATGGGTAAACTAGTGACGTAACAAATTCATATTACGCGGAAATAAAAACAATGTTTTCAATAATGCTTTAAACTACGGTGGCATAGAGGTGACATTTGCATATTCTTTTTTATTTTCCTTAAACAATAAATGGGATTTTCGTTTATTAAGTTTTGATGGTTAAGTTTTGATGGTTCTAGATCGCTCACCTGAGTCTCTTTGAGCCCTGGGACATCACACCAATTAAATACGTAGATGTCAACAAGAAGATAATTTCTAAATAAGATCAATACCATTGAATGTTTTCAGCAAAGAGTAAAAAGGATAAACCTTGGCACAGCCCTTACATGAACATGTGCGCATGTCACATTGAACAAACTTCATGAATACAAATAAATGAGACTATTATGAAAAGTCCCTGCCTTCTGGTTTCAAAGAACATTTTTTTTAAGATTTCCTCCTTTGTGTCTTGTAAAATAGGGTAGGTTCATTCAGAGCCCAAATATTACCCCAGGATCATGACATATAATCATTGGTAGAAGTCCACTATATAATAATACGAACATAATATGGAAGTGTCTTTTAGTTTTCGGAGAAGAAGATATTTGAGGGTTTTTTTTTTTTTTTTTTGCTTTTGAATCCGAGTGGAGCCCAAATATGATCACAGGGTCTTGATATGAACAAACATGGTAGAGGTCTACTAGATGATGCTACATACAAAATATGAAATCTGTCTGCTTTCTGGTTTCAGAAAAGAAGAGTTTTAAAGATTTTTGCTATTTGATTCTATGTAAAAAGGGGTGCGCTCGGGTGGAGCCCAAATATGATCTCGGGGCCTTGGTATGAACAAGCTTGGGAGAAGCCCACTAGATGATGCTACATACTAAATATTAAAAGTTGTCTACTTTCTAGTTTCAGAGAAGAAGATTTTTGAAGATTTTCGCTCTTCGGTTCTATGAAAAAAAAAGGGTTGCGCCCAGGTGGAGCCCAAATTTGACCCCACGGTCTTGATATGGACAAGCTTGGTAGAGACCTACTAGATTATGCCACATACCAAAAAAACATGTTGTCTACCTTCTAGTTTCAGTAAAGTAGATTTTTGAAAATTTTCGCTCTTTGATTCTATGAAAAAAACGGTCATGCCCGGGGGGGGGGGGCAAATATGACCTCAGGGTCTTGATATGAACGAACTTGGTAAAGACATTCTAGATGATTCTATATACAAAATATGAAAGCTGTCTGCCTTCTAGTTTCAGAGATGAAGATTTTTAAAGATTTTCCTATTTACACCAATCGTGATCAGATGAGCTAAAAAGAGATGCGCTCGGGTGGTGCCCAAATATTACCCAAAAGCCTTGATATGGACAAACTTATTAGAGGTCCACTAGATGATGCTACATACCAGATGGTTCAGGAATGTGTATTTTTCTTCTAAAAAAAGTTTCTTTGATTTTACTGTGTATTTCGCGTGAGTTGGAATTAAAAAATATACAAAGGCCAAGTTCTCTAAGGACACAGTTCAAAGGAACATGGAACAAATTTTAACTTAATTTTACTAATGCCAAATTCAATTGATGATTTATGAATTTGGGAGAAAAGAAAAGAAAGGACAAGGATAGTCAAGAGAGTATAAGGCTCGGCACTGATTTGCTATCAGATAAAAGTTACCTTTTTAGTTTGTTAAGGACCAGGCAGAGCTGAGCGATAATCCTGCCTTGTATGTCCGGAGACAGTGATGAATATTTGACAGGATTAAGCGTGAAATCTTTCTAAATAATAAGACGCTTTACTGATTACGACTTTACACAATCTGAAGTTTTCGATTTATTTCTTGAGTCGATGACAACAATTTATATTTTAGTTTAGCGCCACTGTTAGCGCAGAGCGCTTCTTTTTATAGTTGGCCGCAGGACTGCTGACTATAAGGTTCGTGGTTCAAGTCCCGGCTTATGTTGTATTTATTTTCAATTTCTATAGACAATACTATATATGTTTTCTCCCATTTTTTGTTTTACTTTATTTCTTTCGTTTTTCATTTTTAATTCATCTTTTTTTATAATTCAAATATCCCAGACAAAATTATATAAGAAAGTTTCAAAATCTGAACCCCTTTATTTTTCTAAAATCTATAGACGGGTCTGCATGCTACTCTTTAAAATTGTAGCCTAATTTTCAATTCTCAATTCGCTCGTTCAAATCATATCGTCAAAGCAGAACTTTAAAGACAATTTCTTTGCTGTCTAGGTCATTTAAATGCCTTCGAATTTATCTTCTATTCTCTCAGTGTACTGGTGATGTGACAACCACCGCCCCCCCCCCCCCCCCTAAATATATATATATATATATATTTCTGATAGACATATAGTGAGTAATCACGCCGGAGAAAGCCATGCGTGATATGATCTTTTCAATGAAAAACTGATATAATTTTAGAATTGTGGGATTCTTACCACCAAAAATATGCTTCATAAGACTACGACCTACACCTCTCTCGACCACGGATCAATGAATACTTGTGGTCCTTATTTGACAATCCTATGGTTAAGACGAAGACGTTTTTTTCTTTTTTTTCAGAAATATTTAGTCGAATTTTGACATCTGGAGTTGTATCGAGGAAATTGTCTAAAAGGCTCTTTTTCTGTGACATCTTCCTAATAACCAGGGGCCCGTTTTACTAAACTTCTTACGACAAAATTAATCGTAAGTCAAAATCACAAACTGTACCTTGTGTTTTCTTTCATAGTTAAATGTTAGTAAAACAAGACACAGACGACCATTTTTCAGTAACATTTTCCGAGTTTCGGGCAGATTAAGACAAAATTGTGACCTCTAGAGTCGCAACAAGGAAAATACCTTTAAAGCTCTTATTCCAGGGACATAACTACGAATGCCAGAAAAATCAAATTGCGGTCTTCCTTATAACCAAATGTACATCCATGATTAAGTTTGAGAAATATTGGACCACAATTGTGACTTCTAGAGTGGTAAAAAGAACTTGTCTATAAGGCTCCTTTACCCTACACAGACTTAGATCCTGAACAAGTTTGACAAAGATTGGGCAAAAAGTTTGACCTATAGAGTGTTTACACTGAAACGTTGATGACGGAAGACACACAACAGACGATGGACTTCTGTGCGATGGACAGTCTAGTGTATCAAAAGCAAGTCAAAACCACATTATGCTCATGTGAGTTTAGGTTAAACATTTTTCGAACTGCCTTTTTATATAATAATTTGGGTATAATAATCTGTAAGAAGGGCTCTCGGTATTTGCATGTAGTTTTTATTAGCTCCACTGGCCGAAGGCCAGCGAGCTATTGTCATGGCGGAGTGTCCGTCGTGCGTGCGTGCGTGCGTCCGTCCGTGCGTAAACTTTTTTCTTTAAACATCTTCTCCTCCCAAACCGATGGGCGGATTTTAATGAAACTTGGTAGAAATGATCCTTAGGTGGCCCTTTTCTTTAATTGTTCAAAGAATTTTGATTGGCCCCCAAATATAGGCAAGGCAAGGCGTGGCATTTTTTCACTTTGAAATCTTTAAAAATCTTCTCCTCCAAAACCATTGGGCATATTTCAATGAAACTTGGCATGCATGTTCCTTGGGTGACCCTTTACTTAAATTGTTCAAGAAATTTTGATTGGCCAATAAATATGGGCGTGGCAGGGAGGGGCTTATTTTGAGCCCGAAATCTTTGAACGACATCTCCTCCTGAACCACTGGGCCGATTTCAATGAAACTTTAAGAGAATGTTTCTTTGGTGACCATTTACTGAAATGGTTAAAGAAATTTTGATTGGTCCATAAATATGGGCGTGGCAGGGCGGAGCCTATTTTGAGCCCAAAATTTTTGAATGACATTTTCTCCTGAACCACTAGGTCGTCGGATCAAACATGAAACCATAAAACTATGGCTCCTCATGCCAAAACTATGACAATTCGTTTGCTTATAACAGTTGCTGTTGTTTTCTCTTTCTTGTGAGTGTTGGAAGGATAAGATATTTCTAGAAGCATACTGGTCCTACTGTCGGCTCATGTATGAAGCTTTTAAGGCTTAAATGATAGTCGAAAGTGGGACCAGTCTACTAGACGCATTCATCGACCGTTATAAAACACAAAGAAAGGCCCATTGCGTATTTTTAATTTAAAGCTCTAGTCTATTTTTCCCGCTTTATTTTGGTTCCCTGTCTTATTTTGAACGCCGGAAAGCATAGAAATCATAAACGCTTGCACCTTGTTATACAACGCATGAGCGTCTACTTGAAAAGAAAAAAACTTAACAAAAAGCAAAAATTTAAGATAAAAGAACGAAATTACCTCTAGCCGCGACAAAGCATGGCTTTCAACTATGTCGTCACGGCTCACAAGCCCACGGCAGTTAATGCATGCGTGACAGGTAACTAAACAACAATCAATTTTACGGATGGTAGAAAACGTGGGATTTGCTGGAATTGCTGTCCACAGAGTATTCCTTTGGCTCATCCTCTCTCCTGTCTGGTGAATTCGAACCCTAATCAATAGCAAACCTCTTGCATACAAGGATACATGACTGACAAGTAACAGCCAATGGAATCCACAGGCAGCACATCATTGTTGTTATTCCAAAACCTTGTAACTACAGCTTTGATCAAAGCTGTAGTTACGAGGTTTTGGAATAACATCTACATTTGGTGTTATCCTAACGTATGACTTCAAATTTACCAAGGAACACCTAAGAGCAACACAGCCTGTTTTTCCATATTCAAAAAATAATTAGTTGTTTTAAACATGAAGATCACATGTGAAATTTAAAAGTACAGTAAAACCTGTATAAAGCCACCAAAAAGCTGTCATTAATGACAATGGTCCCTTAGTACATGTTTTGTTAACAAATTAATAGGAAACATTGTTTTGACTGGATACAAATGCTTTTGCAATTTCTCAATAATGCTTTGATGTTAAACCTCAAAAGAATCATCTATTGTAATTGAAAGTCAATTAGACTTTGTCATTAATGGTGTGAATAAGATTATAGTATCAATTACCTTTAATGTTTTGCCGCTGGTTTTTTGCAACAAAGCCATTGAATATTGTCATGATGAAAATATATTATCCTTTCTCCAGGAAAGTTAGTTGTTTATCGACAATCAAGAGAAAATGTTGTTTCCCCAAAATAAACTCATGTCTGTCTATCTATCTGCCTGTCTATCGCGCAAACCGCAAATGTAACTAAGTAACGTGACGTCATTTAAACAGGTTTTCTAGTGAGCAGATCCAATGTTTTATTTGGAAAAAATCCAGATTCAGCATGACAAGTGTTTAATTGAAAAAGAAATTTATCATAACAACACCCAAAATCAATATCTAACCCCACTTTACGACACTTTTACATATAAAACATTTGATATTAAATTTTTGTTTCCTTTGGTTACTTGATTTAGAAATAAAATATATATTCTGGTAATTTGTTAAAGGGCTAATTAATGGAAGACAATCGATTTTCCCTATAAATATTAAAAAAAATAAAAATAAAAAAAAAAAATCCTAACTTATTGTGTACAATAAACTCCGAGATTTACTTAGATGTATCTTCGTTGAAAAAACATATTCTGGTAGTATGGTAAAGGGCTAATTAAATGCCAAATATCGATTTTCAATAAAATAATACTAAAATTATTAAAATAACATTTCTAATTATTTTTTTGCACAAAAATGTCCGTTGAAATATCCAGTGAAAATGAGATAATTTTTGGGGAACGAGTTGACCGAGGAAAATACGATTGGGGAACGAGTTGACCTATTTTGGGGAACAAGTTGACCAATATCGCCACGAGTTGACTGAGGAACAAGTTGACTGGCACCCATCTCAATGTGACGATTCATATTAGTGTTTATCCCCCACCCTTTTGGGCGAGGGGATAAAGTAATGGTCTCCGTCCGTCGTTCCAAGGTTATGTCACTAAACTTGTCCAGAGCAAAACTCCTAAAGTATAATAGCTATCAACTTAAAACTTTATGGGTGGATAGATCTAATGGAGGAGAAGTGCAGTGCACAAGAACTACAACACCTGCTTGCTGCATAATTTTAGAGTTATTTCCCTTTGTTATTTATGATACTTAGATTTTGTCCGGACCATATCTCCTAAAGAATAAAAGCTATCAACTTGAAACTTTAAGGGTGGAAAGATCTCATGGAGGAGAAGTGCAGTGCACAAAAACTACAACTCTTGCTTGCATTATTTTCCAGTTATTGCCCTTTGTTATTTTTAAATTCTTAGATTTGGCAGGACCATATCTCCTTAATTATAAAAGCTATCAACTTGAAACTTTATGGGTGGATAGATCTCATGGAGGAGAAGTGCAGTGCTTATTAACTATAAATTAACTCTTGCTTGCATAATTTTCCAGTGTTTGCCCTTTGTTATTTTAAAGACTTAGATTTTGTAAGGGGTAAATCTCTTAAAGTACAAAAGAATCCTTAATCTAAAAGGCTTTATTTTACTATTAAGCTTTTGCGACAGGGGATGGCCATGTAGGACATGGCGCTTGTTATAACCATTGAATTTTGATATATTTCAGGAAATTTCACCTCCAGTGATGACCTGAACCTAATCATAGCCAAGAATACAAGACTTGAGATCTATGTTGTGACCCCAGAAGGCCTTAGACCTATCAAGGAAGTCGGGATTTATGGCCGAGTTGCTGTACTGGAACTGTTTCGACCAGCGGTAAGAAATGTAGAAATGGGTTTTGTCACATTATGTGGGCAGTGATATGGCAAGGTTTTGGAATTACGGTAGTGGACCCATAATAGTTTTGCAACATTTGGGAACTTGTGATCTTCTACAGTGTTGACCAAAGTTTCGGAATGAAATTCATTAGGAAACTTTGGTTAACACTGTTAAAGTTCATTTCTTGGGAAATGTTGCGGAACTATTATGGGTGTACTACCTTAAGAGGGCAATGTCCCCATGTTCAGAAAAAAGAGGCCGTCATCATATCGCAGTGGTAGTGTATCAGAGTATCATTCATAAGGTCCTAGGTTTGATTCCTGAAAGCAGCACAGATTCATTCCAACAACTTGTCTTCCAAAAATGGGTTGATAATCATAGACCTATGTGGGATAGCAGTTGGAGGCTAGGAAGGATGTTATGGTAGCACTGGTGTGAAGAATACCATGAATCCATTGTTAGGTGCTTCAGTTGCCGTGATTAAACTGAAATATCGTTGAAAGTGGCTTAAATTACCCCATTCAAACAAACAAATAGAGTGGAGATTTTACAAAATTTTATGGGTCATTCTAATAAACAAGCTACTAGGGTTACAGAACCAAGGAAAAATTATCCCCATATTCTGAAATAACTGGGGACTTCGTTATTAATTTTTTGGGGACAATGGTCTAAGAATTATCTTTTCACCATCAATTTGAGGTGTTAAAAGGACAAAAGATCCAAAAATATGAATCTGAAAATACAGATTTTCTCTGCTTGTCTTTGCACAAGTAAGAGCTGATTATCTATTTGGATAAAAATTATCTTCTTCTAGAAAACATTATTTATGATGCAGGGTTTGACACTAATTTTTGTGGGTGAAGAGTTCAGTGGACTCCCACAATAAGAAATCATTGAGTCCATTCTCAAAGTAAGGAGGCCAAATTTTCATATTTGGATGAACATTGTTGAAAAGAAGAAATTGCTTGCAGAAAGCAATTTATTCTTTATCACATGTTCCTTCTGAATTGTTATCTGCAACATCTCTTGTTGAGAACAGAGCTAAAAAATTGAAAGTTAATTTTTTGTTGAACTATTCCTTTATGACCAAGGGTGGCCCTTGGACTCCTGACTTACAAAATGAGGAGTCCCAACTGGAAAATAAGGAGTCTTAGACTCACTGAAAAATTGTAAGTTAATTTTTTTGTTGAATTACTATTCTATAACCAAGGGAGGTCATTGGACCCCTGACTTACAAAATGAGGGAGTCCCAACTGGAAAATAAGGAGCCTCTGACTCCCGTTCTCTCTTAAGTGTAGAACCCTGATTTAATGAGAAAAATGTCTGTAGTTCTGGGGTGGTCATATGTACTGTAATCCGAAAAATTAGGCTAAAACCAGCAAAATTATTTATGAATGAAACCTTTTGAATCATTGGCTTTGAACTGAACAATATAGATAACAGAAAACCTGTGACACAATTTTTTTTTTTTTTCAAAATATTTATGAATGATTAATTATACTTTATGTTTCAGGGTGAAGCCAAAGACTTGATGTTCGTTTTGACATCAAAATACAATGCTATGATATTAGAGTGTCAACAGGAAGGTGACAACATAGAGATTATAACACGTGCACATGGAAACGTGCAGGTATGTTATGAGGTCATACCCAGGGCTGTGGAAACACTCCACTTGTCCCTGGACAAGTAAATGGGGAATAACATGTTAGTGTCTTAAAATGTCAATTTTATCTGGTGGAGGTTGGGAATATTTATTATGACAAGGCGTTGTCAAATCATGATAATTTCTCTCTGCCGAGACCTGATAACATTGATATTTTAAGACACTTACATGCTAATCTATTTATTATGCCACCTTTTTTGCACTTAATGATAATAAACCCTTTTAAATCAAAGAAATTCAGGTGAAAGAGTAATCAAATTGTTTCTAAAAATAGACTGCCTGATATCAGACAGGTGATACCAGGTTAAAACAGGCTTCATTGCATGATAATAGATGACTTTCTACTTGACCTGGATCTTAATGAACTTTTCCACACAAAAATTGACTAGATACATTCTGAGAAAGAAATGTTTGTATGAAAGAAAGCGCTGAACCCAGCATTTTCTTCATTAAATTCAGTGTTCTCAACCCATAAATATGAACAGTTTTAAAAAATGAACAATGAAATCCAAAATACCCCCTGTCACTGTAACTCTGAATTGCTTATTACAAACTATTTCTTCTTTTTCCACAATTTTTCTTCTGTATATGATTATTTCTTTTAAATTGCATTCACTTTTTATTATCCAATTCCTCTTCAACCTCTATCAATTTAATTTAACTCTAAAATTTCTAAATTGGCAAATTACTATTTTTGTTATTCATGCATTATAGGATCGTATTGGTAGACCATCTGAGACAGGCGTTATTGGTATTATAGATCCAGAATGTCGGGTAATTGGACTCCGACTTTATGATGGATTATTTAAGGTTATTCCACTGGAAAGAGACAACAAAGAGTTGAAAGCATTCAACTTGAGGTAAGGTATATTGCTGCTTTGTTTGCTTGGCTGTTTTTGGTGGGAAAAAACCACGAGGTATTATGATCACCTTGGCGTCGTTGACATTGCTGTTGGTGTTTGAGGGACAAACTCTAACCTTGGTCATATCTCTGTTGTTTTTGAAGATGTCTTCACGAAACTTGGCATGCATGTTCACCATCACAAGACCTATCCAGACTTTCAAGTGGGGTAACTCTATAAGTTTATTTGTAAGATTAATGCCCCTGTTTGACTTAGATTTTTTTGCATTTTCCAGCAGTTGCAGCTGAGCATTGCACCAAAAGACCCGGTTTAAGTCATTGCAGCCGAGCGCAGTGAGCTAATTCAGTTATGCATTTGGTACTCAATTCTTACTCTTTGAGTTCAATCTTTGGCTGAGCCAACTTTCATCTGACAAATGACATGTCATACCTCCTTTGTCTCTCACTAATTAATGAATAATAGAGGTTTTATCTTATAACTATACAAATATCCATGTGATAACATCCTGTATGATATTTTTTTATGATATCACATAGTTAATTGTAGAACATGATGATATGCGATTATTTGTAGAAACTTGCATTTTTGTAATAGAGGTTATAAGAAAAATATAAAACATACTTAGTGTAAGGTATGAAAAGATATCTAACTCGGTTGTTAGAATTGATAATTGTCTCAGCAGAACCTCAACAATGTTCAATTCTCCCAACCTCGTTAGATTTTTTTTTCATACAAAACACTAAGTACGTGTTATATATCTCTCATGTGGGATAGGCAGCTGGTGGCTTGGATGAGATTTTGTGGTTGTACTAGTGTGAGAAAATACATTAAACCATGGATAGGTACACCATTCAATATGATATAACTATAATACTTTTGAAGTTGATCTAATCCCAATACAAATCCTAATGCTAGACATTCAAATTCTAGAGTCAATGACCCCTTGACAATAAAATTCATGGGACTGTTCATGTTGGGGTATAATAAAAGAAAACCGTAAGCAACAGAATATTGAGATCTATGTTAATGAATAATTTATGAAAATTCTTATGTTCCCACATTGATAAGGTTGGGGGCATATTGTTTTACCATTGTCCATCTGTCTGTCTGCAAAACTTAACCAAATAACTCAACATTTCCATTCACTTTAAGCCTATTCAAGATGCAATGTGCATTGTTATATAGACCTCAATGACACACATCTGTTGATACCAAAGCAAGGGCGAAGCTACCAACGCACATCATGCAAATACGTAATAGAAAAAAATCCTCTTTCAAAAATTTTGTTGATGAATGATCATAACATCAAAACTATAGCTTATTCAAGCTGTAGTTACAATGTTTTGATTATTCAGAAACGCTCAAATCGTAGAAAAGGAGAGCAGATGGAAGTCATTCTGTCAAAAGGTAGTGGACCCGTAATAGTTCTGCAACATTTTGGACCACATACTCTTTCACATGAAAATCTTTTGGAAACCTTGGTTTACACCGTTAAAATTCATAACCTCTGATACGCTGCAAAACTATTACGGTTCCACTAACTTAACACAGCTTATATTGTTTTGGAAATGGAAATGTCACAAACAGTTTTAAATGTATTCTTTGTCCTGAAATGTCTTCCGATACTGTGACAATTTATTTTCAGACTTGAAGAATTAACAGTGATTGATATCAAGTTTCTACATGATTGTTCTACACCTACTTTAGTCCTTGTTCATCAGGTATGTAATCAGAGACGGATATTATTTATTAGGTCACAAAAAAATGATTTGATACGATTCTGAATTTTTAGCTTGGCTATTTTCGGAGATAACAGGAGGTATTGTGATCACCTTGGCCCTGTCTGTGTTGGCGTTGTTGTTGTCGTTTGTGTGACAAAGTTTAATTTTGGTCATATCTCTCTTGTCATTGAAGAAATCTTCATGAAACTTGGCATGTGTGTTCACCATCACAAGAGATATCCAAACTATCAAGGGGGATAACTTTGTAAGAGTTAAACCCCTTTTTTGACTTAGATTTTTTGAATAAACCAGCACCTGCAGCCGAGCGTTGCACCCATAGGTGCCGCTCTTGTTTTGGATGACTGCCCTGTAGAAACAGTCTTTTTTTTGGACGAGGTGACGGATAGTCAAATAATGGTACTAATAATTTGGGACACTAAATTCTCCTTTGATGTAAAAATATACCTTGTTATGAAAATAAATTATTCAAGTTGCCTTATTTTAAAAACAAATCCATGATGCAAAGTAACATCATTTTGTCATATGATGTTTGAAGCAAATGGAGCATTGGCATTGCTCGACATTATTTAGATGTGAAATTATGATATATCATTCGCTACATGACTTTGTATACAAATGCTGCTTATCATACAAAAGTGCCCCTAAGATAAGTAAAAAAATCGTTTTGGACAAAGTACTTGCAGATTTTTGTAAGCAAGACTTTGTCGTCACTATAGCGAGCGCATATTCACTTGACCCTGACCTTTATGCAGAATAAATTGGTAGGCTCATGAATACAATTCTGAAGATACTTCGGGGCGTGAAGATCAATCATGGACATTCCGCTATACTGTTCAAATAAAGGCATGCATGGAACTTAATAGCATACTGATATACGGGGCACTTACTGATAGGAGCAGACGTTTCAATTTTTTTTAAAAAAAAAATGTTCCAGTTTGTGTGAGACTGTGAGAGGGGATTTCATTACCAGTCAAAACACATAAAATGCATTTTAAGAAATGTGAAAATTTGTTTTTTAACCCGTATCTAAAGATTATTTGAAATGAGACTCAATTAAGTTATAAGTTAGTTATTCATGAGTGTGACCAAATATTGCCGTTACAGTAAAAAGCATGGAGGATAACAGCCCTGTGTTCAGGATGTAAAGCTTTTCGTGAGCGCTTTGAGGTGATACCCCACTTTGCACATACATGCTAAGAGAGGTATCATTTTGAAAGCGCTTGCTAATGTTTTCATCCTGAACACAGGGCAGGTTAATAGAGCACTCCTACTGTATACGATTGAAATCAGCAGGTTAGTCTAATTTGCCGAAAGTTAAGGACCGATATTTAATTTATTTAAATTACAAAGGCCAGGCTCATGCAATTATGCTTCCAATATACCACAAATCTGTTTAAGAGCGTTTGTCCATCTGTCTAATTTGGTAAGAGGTCATATCCAAAAATTTTGGATAATTTCTCAGAATTTTTCCCCACACTGAAGGTCAAGATCAAATTTTTGTCCAGACTCCTACATTTATTGGTGGATTTCAAAATGATTTGGCTGGACAATTGTAGTCTTAGGACAACCACTCTATTTTTGTCTGCTTTCTGAATATTCAATGAAACATTTGATTTTAAATGGGTTTGAAATAGATAATGTTACTACTTACAGTTGATGATATAAACTTTTTACTTCTTTCTTTCCAAAGGATCAACATGGTAGGCATGTTAAAACATATGAAATATCTCTGCGAGACAAGGAATTTAGTAAAGGTCCATGGAAACAGGATAACGTAGAAACAGAGGCTTGCATGTTAATAGCAGGTAAGTTATATTGCACAGGACTTACAAATTCAGGGGGTCATTGACCCTTTGACCATGAGTCAAAGGGTTCAAACGTGATGTTGAAGGGTTTAAGTCAATATAACAGGTACATCATTAGTATGGATTTCCCTGCTTCACTGATAGACTTCTTTTACTTGTCTCCATGGAATAGACAACTAATTTCATAACGCAACTGGAGGGTCAAATGATTCCCTGATGGAAATTACTTAAGTCAAAATTGGATATTTTCAGGATTAAAACCCTGGTTTTGGGCCAAACACAAGCTCTTTTTATTCTAAAATGATAGTTTAGAATATATATGGATCTATAGTCAACGGGGATATGTAAATACAAATATTGAACTGAAACTCACTAATATACCTTATAGGAGAATTGTTTTATGGCCTGTACTTGGTATATTCTCTAGGATCTAACTTCAGAGTTTGCTATAGCTCTTATTGATGTACATTCCTCATACCAAGGTCATGTCATAAGGTCACATTAATTTATCAATGTTTTTAAAAACAAAATTTGGCCAGTAATAGGTCAGAAGTATTTAATGGACAAATTTTTGTTAACACTTTATAAAATTTGAGCCTGTGCAGGACATTTCCAACAATTTCACATAAAAGCATAGCAAAGCCTCTGGGCAGCCTGTGCATCAACACAGGCTGCCCAGAGTCTTTGCTATGAGCTCTATAGAAAGATAAGGTCTTAACCTCTCTCTAGGCGGCCAGAGAATATTCTTATTGCATTGTATGACTTTAGGTTGCTCAATGTCTCTCAATCACGCTCACATGAAATTGTTGGAAATGTCACGCACTAGCTCATTTGTTATTTCAGTGCCAGCCCCATACGGTGGAGCTTTAATCATCGGTCAAGAGTCTATCACATATCATAAAGGGGATCAGTTCCTGCCTATTGCTCCTACAGTTATAAAGGTATAGAAAAAACTTTTGTTGTTAAATTGTGAAATATCGAATCGATTTCTAGGCAACTTGTGGCTCTGATGAAAGTTTGTGGTTGTACTGGTGTGAGAAACAACATGCAACCATGGGTAGGTGCACCAGCCCCACAATATAACTGCAAAAATGTTAAAAGTGGCATAAAATCCCATACACACAAACATTTCCAGGTAGCATGGTTCACCTTTTCATAAAGAAGTATCGTTTCTTATTCCAGAATCAGCAGGACGTATTGTTGTTAGTCTCGTGCAAGTAGTATCAGTCTTTGTTTAAGTTCAACCAAAACTCTTTTGTTGGACTGTTGAAAATGGCAATTTACATATTACTCATGGAAAGAAACATTTCACTTTGATTTCAGCAAAGTACTATTACATGTTTTGGTAAAGTTGACGCTAATGGATCCCGATATCTGCTGGGAGACATGAGTGGCCGGTTGTTTATGTTATTGTTAGAGAAAGAAGAAAAGATGGATGGGTCAGGAAATATTAAAGATTTGAAAGTTGAACAGCTGGGAGAGGTATGTTATCAGAGGTTCAGATAGGGGGGGGGGGGGGTTTAATGCAATGCTAAAATCTTTGTTTCTCTATAAAACCCTATGTTGTGGGTACTCATTTGAACATTTGGAATCGTCTTGACAAGACCATTCTAAAGAGTACCAACAGTGTAGGATTTGTGAAAGTCTAGTTGAAATGTATTAATTTGAAATCCAAAATCCCCCCTCTATCTGTAGCTCTTATCACATCAAAGTCAAACTTCAGTATTTGAAAACACAGTGAAATATGGTAAAGCCAGGAGAAGGAATGGACTGAACTGAAACCTCAAAAGCGTGTGATAATGGTAATTTATCACAAAGACAATCACCTGTATACTGATAATGTAAGGAAACTCATCAAGAAAAACTCTTGTTTCTTCCTATCAATATTCATTGCCTTTTCCCATTATAATATTTTTTTCTCCATGATAAATTGCTTTCAAAAGCATGTTACTTTTACGCCTTGACACATTACGTTTGTTCTGTGTAAAGTCAAAGGATTGTCAATATGGAATTGAATTTGCCTTTCTTTGCTCTTTCAATATAGGTAGAGAAGGTGACAACAAAAAATTAGCTGTTTCCAATTTATCTGTTAAACTTGTTAAAGTCTGTTTATAACCATCCAAATATTCTGGTTTACCTCATAAATGTAGGGTTTGACAGTAACTGCTTTTTGCTACCAGCCTGAAGGACCTGTTAGTCCTAAATATTACAGGTCCTCCCTTATAACAACAGGTCCTGCATGAAAACTATGTTAGAGTTTTAGCAATTTAAGGGACAATCTGCAAGGAAAACTTCTTTTCTACATTGTTTTCCTTTTGGTAATGCAAATTTTATTATTGGAAAGGAATTATTTTTGAAAACTGAACAGATTTGAAATACTAAGTACTACCATTACCTACAGCCCTGACGGACCTACAGGACAGTAACATCTACCAGTCCTGACTGAAATCCACAGGTCTCGGGCCTGAGGACTAGTGTTAGTGTTGATCCCTGTATATGTGATGAAAGAAAATAGGTGATCCAATGAATTTAACAAGGCTGAACAATTTACAGATCACAGGCCTTATCCCTTGACATTGCACACCCTTCAGTTACCAAAACATTATATTTCTTCAAATAAAATGTCATGTATGTAACTTCCATAATGATTTTCTGAAGCTTATTGAGAAATAACGATTGATTATCATTTTGATAAACTCACTGTATAACCAGTGAAATTGTCAAATACTTTTACCTTGCTTTCATTCATTTCACCCTTTCTGACGTCATTTAAGCAGAGCCAAATAAGTGATGTCAATATGAAAATTGCATTGCAATCACATGTAGTTGATGCGCTTTAAGAAAATCTGTCATAAGATTTTCACATTTTGTATTAATTATGCATTAAAGAAATAGAATAATCATTTGTTTTTCAAGTAAGATCCATTGATATTCCATTGAGTAAACTACTAAAGCCTTAATTTTCACTTGTTGTTCCACCACTTGTGAAAACATAGCTTTTGTTGTTTACTCAATGAAATATAAATCGATCTGAAACTGAAAGGAATGATTATCCCCTATATATCTTGTCAAGTGTCCTGCAGTCTATGTTACTCTGATTCCAAGGGATGTTATCTCTATTATTGAAGTAGTCAATAAGAACAATTTTAATTGAATAAAAAACTATATTTCAGACATCTATTGCTGAGTGTATCACATATCTAGATAATGGTGTGGTGTACATTGGTAGCAGACTGGGTGATTCTCAATTAATTAAGGTAAGAATATGACTTTTACAATCTATGACCTATTTGTTATATTTACAACAATATTCATAGGTATTAAGTAAGGACATAGATCTGCTGATGCACTGTGTACCCTTAACAAGTCTTTGATTTTATTATGCAACATTAAGCAACCAATGATGTTTTAAGAAAACTAATTACCGATATGATGATTTGTCTAAAAATAGCGGAGGATCAAATTGTAACCATAGTTTTTCTGAAGATACCGCAAATTTAATAATGCCCTGATCTCATTAACTCAATAGATTGCTACTTGTTTGGAAACTTGAAATTTTTTAAGTTAAGTTATACAAAGATGAAAATTTTAAAGTACAAGGAATTGTGTATGAATTAGTAAATTGTTTTATGTTGTAGCTTAATGTAAGCGAGATTTTTTTTTCAGTCCAAGGACTTGTGTATAAATGAGTAAATTGTTTTGTATTTTAGCTAAATGTAAAGCCAGATGATGGTGGGAGTTATGTACAAGTAATGGAGACCTTCACTAACCTTGGACCTATTGTAGATATGTGTGTTGTTGACCTTGAAAGACAAGGTCAAGGTCAGGTGAGTAACCAATTCATTTCAGCTTCATTGTATTTTATAGATTTGCAAGGAAAAATCTAATTTGTTACTTATCAGCAAAAAATCAGACCAGAGTCTAGCGGGTTGAACTAGCTCACATTTTAGCCTGTGCGTGAATTTCCAACAATTTGAAATATTTGAGAGGTGCAAACATTGAGTAGAGTGGACAGCCACATACTGTAAATATAAAGTTACCTGATGGTCTACAGATACTTGGAGATCTTATCTATCTACGTAACACATAGTGTAGACTCTGGTCAGACTGTGCGGATGCGCAGGCTGACCAGAGTCTTTACTTTGAGCATGTTTAAAGTTGTTGTTAATGTCACACACAGGCTCATTTATGAGAGAATGCTTGTTATTGGCCAGGTAGCTCCTATGGTAGAGTACTTGCCTTGTAAGCAAGTGCTCCTAGGTACAAACCCCAGACTGCCAGCATGTTTTTCACTCTTTTTTGACAATTAGACTAAAAGAAAGCTGATTTTTTTCATTGGTTGATACATTGTGATTGAATTGTAAGTTATATCTTAAAAAAAAGAATCATTTTGAATTAAACTCAGTTTAGAGATGAATATGTTGTACTCTGCATTGCATATTAGGACACGTGCAAAGCAGGATTTAATTTCTGAAACATATTTCGCTCAACTGGCCAAAGGCCAGTGAGCTATTGTCATGGCCAAGTGTCTGTCATGCGTGTGTGTGTCAACTTTTCTTTAAACATCTTCTCCTATACCCATGGGTGGATTTGGACAAAACTTGAAAAAATAATTCTCCCAAATCATTGGCCAGATTTCATTGAAACTTAGAATGAATGATCCTTGGGTGACCTTCTTCTAAAGTTGTTCAATAAATTTGGATTGACCCCCAAATATGGGCATTAGCCGGGCAGGGCTTATTTTCACAATAAAATGTTCTCCTCCCAAGCCATCTGACTAGTTTCATGGATAATATTGATTGGGTAAATCTACGTCTTGCAAAATTTTGATTGGCCCTTATATGGGTGGCAGGGCTTATGTTTACAAAACTGATTGTTGTTTTCCCATCCTTTATATGGGATTGTTTCATTGTTAAAGAATCAAGACATATATATTATAAAAAAAAAAACTTTTCTTATTTAGAATCAATTGTAATATATATTTTTCAAAACCTCTTTCCATATAAGGTTTAGCCTACTTTAAAATTGGCTTTTCTTTCCATCTTGTCCTCTTCACAAATTTCCTTATAAACTTCCATATCTGACTGACTTTCTCATTAATAGATATGTGAAAGCCAGTGGAGCGATACAGGCCCTCTTGGGCCTCTTGTTCCATACAAGACAATGTTTAACAAGACAATGTTTAAAGTTAACAACCCTTCTTACAGCTGGTGACGTGTTCTGGTGCATTTAAGGAAGGATCATTAAGAATAATCAGGAATGGTATCGGTATTCATGAACATGCTACTATAGATCTACCCGGTATCAAAGGTGAGAATTTTATTGGTGAAATTGATGAACTCTTTTCTTACCTTTGCACAAGGAACTTACAAGTGGTTCAGGACTAGTAAGAATTTATGATGATCCCTATTTATGAAACTCACACTGGAACTCCTTTGTTAAGGTTGGGTCTAAGAAATGAAACAGTGGACAAAGTGAATTTATTATACTTTAATACTGTTTCCTCAGTGTTAAAACCAAACAAGCAGAATTGTGGCACAGTAGGAAATTCAACAGTCTGTTTAAAATGTTGTCATTCTGCAACCAAATACCTCAGAGTGTTATAAAGCTGAGATTAATATGTCTTTTTGGCTGAGAAACACCGCTGTTTTAATGTATTAACCATTTACTGTTGAATCCCTGCTTTTTACGTGCCTGTGATTTTATGATTGAGAAAACATTGTGAAAAAAGAAGAAATTGCTTCTGACAAGCAATATCTTCTTTTTCCACACTATTTTCTACCCTACTGAATGGTTATTTTTCAAATTAAATCCAATTTAAATTTTTGTCTGCAAAACCTTTGAATTTGGACAGGTCTAAAATTTTGTAAAACAGGAAAGGGTTAAAGTCATCGGTCAAGGTCAGAGACTAAGTGTTGAAATATGGCTAAATCAGGAACAGTTCATTCATATGATGCAGCATCATAGTAAAGGGGGCTTTCATTTTGATTTAGCAGCATATCTTGTGTCAACGGTACTCTTGTTGTACTACTGATTTCCGTATTTATGTAACAAAAAAATGTTTCGAATTAATGGCAGTTGCAGAGGCATTTGTTTTAACTAACCTGTTTGTTCTTGAGTTAAGGCTTCAGGGCAGGCTTGTATATCAATTTGATACTCTTATACAGCATAAAATTGAAAAAAAAACTCTAGAAGCTGCTTTTTATTTCAGGTATGTGGTCCTTACAGGTGAATTCAGAACAATACGACAATATGCTGGTCCTCTCATTTGTGGGTCAGACAAGGTAAGTGGGGGCTATTCAATAAAAATTCAATTGAAGTTGAACTGGGTGTCAAACAACAAGATTTAGTTAATAACTATTACAGTAATTGATAAATGTCATTGTGTCAACTCATTATTAGATGAAATTATTAGACCAATTGAAGTTGCAGCAAATTTTTTATATGCCCCACATCAATAAGATCTTATTGTTTTACCGGTGTCCACCTATCCATCTGTCTGTCTGTTTATCTGTCTGCAAAACTTAATCCAAAAAACTTGACATTGCCAATTACTCAAAGACTATTTGAGATACAATGCTTATATTTGGCAAGATAGAACTCATTGATATGTATCTGCTGATACCAAGGTCAAGCTCATCTGACAAAGTCAAGGTCATCTGTCAATGTCAAACTTTTCAAAAAGAGTTTCAAAGACATTAAGTGTTTCAGAAACACATCTTGTTACCTATAAAACTTTAGGGATTTCACTATTATCCTTTGTTCTCATGTATATATTTTCGCCGAAATCTTTATTTCTTAACAAATCCTTAAGTTATAGGTACTTATTTGAATCCTTTTATTGAGACAATACCCATAACAAAGGGTTTATTGCAATATTTTTGAAATGTGTAAATTTGAATTTAATTTCATCCTCCATTCTGTAGGCATCAATTATGTTTCCCTTTGAAGAAGAGGGAGTATAATGCACTTGTTGGTCTGACTGTCCGTTGGTCCATCTGTCATTTGGTCAGTCCATAGACATTTTCTTGTCTGGAGCATATCTGAAAAAGTGTGCAAACTAGAATCATGAAACTTCACAGATGGATATATCTTATTGAGTAGAAGTGCAGTGCACAAGAACCATGACTCTACTTATCATATTTTTTGAGTAATAGCCCTTTGTTTATTGACAAAGAATAGGCCATTGACCTGCTCTTGAAGGGGTCCTAAATGTTTTACAAACATCTCTTGTTTATTTCAGAGTTTTATCCCTGTCAGGAGAGGAGGTGGAAGAGACAGAGATGCCAGGCTTTAATTCAGATCAACAAACTTTCCTGTGTACGAATGTCTCGAAAAATCAAATTGTACAGGTACATATTTAACCCTTGTCATGCTGATCTGGGAATATTCATGCTTTGCCAGGAGGTATAGACAAAGATCAGCCTGCACATTATGTGCAGTCTGATCTAAGTCTAAACCACCTGATTTTCCTATTTAAATCAGAGAAGCCTCAAAATTGTATTTCAAAATCAAATGCTGACTCGTAATTAGAAAAACAAAGCTTTCAGCACTTTGATTTTAATATAATTTTAGCAAGGTTTTTCATTCTGCAGGACAAGAGTTTATATGGAATCCAGAGCTACAGATAGAGGGGGTCGTATTTAGATTTTCAGAATTAAATATTTCATTAATCCTTCCTTAAACCCTAAGGTGTTGGTACTCATTTGAAACGTCTCACAGGCTCATATTGTTTCATGGGTTTCAGTCTGTCTGATTGCAAAACTTAACCTGCAAACTAAAATTTGTAGCTTTTTAAATTACCATGCTCATATTTGGCAGAAAGGTTCCTTTCATCAATCTTGTTAAGAAATATTGATTTGGGGGCAACAGTGTTTATGAACACATGCCCCTGCATCAATAAGATTGGTAAAACCTGGCATCAGTCAGTCTGTCTGTCCAAGACTTGACCTGTGAAATTGAAATTTTTCTGCAGCTTCAAGTCTTAAGATTATCTAAGTACAATCTTCATATTACGATATGAGGGTACATTTCTTTGAAATAACACAGTAGTGCATCAGATTTCAAATCTTCAATCGTTGGGTTTATAAGTTTGATCCCCAAGGTAGCATTTTTTTGTCCACTCAATATTTCATCTACTAAGGAGCACTTTACAGATGTGATCAGTGTCATGCAGGGATGCGAAAGTGATATTTTAGTTTCAATCCATTGTCTTTTGACAGATTTTTGGCCCTTTGATGGAAAATGGCTTTTCATTATTGACAGGCACTTCTAGGGGAAAGGGGGGAGGGGGGGATTAGTCTGCTTTTCGACAGTCTAGTTCTCCCACCAATTTGTAGATAATCATAAACCTAATTGGGATAGCAGCTGTAGGCTAGGAAAGGATTAATAGAAGTACTGGTTCAGGAAATACTAGGAATCCATTGCTAGATGCTTTGGCTGCTTCAATATGACTGAAAATGTTTTAAAAGATGTGTTAAATCCCATTGAAACAAATAAAATCTCTCTGACTATATACTATTACAGATCACTCCGTCCTCAGTGAGACTAGTATGTAGTGAGACAAAGAAGTTACTAAGTGAATGGAAACACCCAGGGGGTAAAAACATTAGTTTGGGTAGCTGTAATCAAACCCAGGTTATTGTGGCCGTCGGTAGTGAGCTATATCTGCTAGTAATACAAGCTGGTAAACTGGAACAAATCAGGTAAGGTTACACCACTATGTGTGTTTGGTTATTACAAAAATGAGTGCAAATTAGGTTAATACTTATGGAAATGTAGGTTTACAATTACGAAGTAAGTAATCCCTCATAAGTGGTGTAAAGTTAGTAAGAAACAGGTGTGAAAAAGCCAATTGAATAAAGCTGCATTCCTACACCATCTTTTACTTAATATGACACAAAACTAAGTGTTCTGATTTCTTTTATCCAAAAATAAATTTTAAATTCATATCTTGAGTTGTTACTGCATATCTAATTAGACTAATGGCTACTGGGACCCCTGTTCCCCCCCCAGGGGGAATTTTGTACACTATGATTTTTCTGAAAGGTATAAGTATAAGCAACGTTTTAAGACATGTTAGCACTCTGGCGAGTGGGGCTTTAGTAAGATACGTTACTTTTAATAATCCTACCCTCAACCCTCCAGTGACTATTATAAAACGGTGAGTAAGTTTCTTGCTTACCATTTTTTCTTTCGCGATTCAAGTTTTTAAGCTATATTTCAGGTGTTCTGGTTAGAATTGAATAATAAAGCAAGTACATGGTATTATTCAATGATGATATTACGCGCAAAATATGTTACGAAATTCATTTTTTATCCGTAACACATTAATCATCAACAAACTGTTGGGTTTTTCGGGCATAAGATAATTAAGTTTGAAAAAAAATAAAAGAAAAAGGAATTAATAAATACATAAACAAATACATAAGTAAATAAATGATTAAATTGAAGGTAAATCATATTGTATAACATATAATGCGTTCAAATTTAAAGTAAAAATAATGGTAGGAGTTCGTAATATATGATAAAAGAAAATAACACATGCACTACCAAAATGTTAACATCTGACAATTGTACTTATTCAAATGAAGAAAGAAAATTGTTACCTACTAGTTTCCTTAATTTTGAGCTATTATACTAAAATAGACTTAGTAAACTGAACAACGCTTCTTGCTTAAGGCCAATGGGGTTGTTAGATACATTACCCTATAATTTCCTATTCAAACCTTCATATATGGAATATAGGCCTTGATGCCTGTTTTATCGTCGATCCTCAGGGTTTTATATTGTGTTTACGACCTAGATGTGAAACGATGATAATGATAAGTAAGCACCATGGCGAGTGTAGAATTTAAAAAGATACGTTATCCCTTCGAAGAAGTTATTTTCTTTCTAAACTTTATCCTATTCTAGTATTTAAGTTGCTCCTTAATTCAAAGTTATATAAAGTGTCTGAATGAAAACATTTAACGAGATAAAAAAAAATGCACTACATTTTTATTGGGAAACAGAAGACTTACAGTGCCTTATTCATTTGATGATCCAGAATATTTTATAAAGGGGGGGGGGGGGTAAACTGAAAATGCAGTCATTCAATAATAGTTCAAATGTGTTCAAATGGCCCTGCTTTCCCTCACTGGACACGTGCATAATATATCCTAGTTTGCTCTCATATTTTTGTACAGAGTTATTAAATAAAACTAGAATTTCCTGCATATTTCTAGATTTTCGACCAGTCTAAAATGTTTTGTCGGGGAGAGTGAATAAAAGTTACTTTGTCATAAATACGTCATACTGCTTTAATCGCTAGCAACCCTTTAGTCCATAAGCCTATAGAGTATTGATAATACCAGCATATAAACGCTAGTATTTCAAACGTTTGCTGATGTAGAGTAAGAGAAATCATACTCCACTTCTCAATATTATCACCCATTGGTATAAATCGTATCCCTTGGGATATATAGGCCAGTTAATGAAAAAGTCTAACATGGAAAAGCCTGTAAGACTTAAGCATGTGAAAACGACGAAATGTACTTCGTCTACAGACAGCAGTGGTCGAACATGCATTATTCATTTTCAAAGTACAACCGTAGGTCAAGTAGGTTCCCTAACGGAAACAAGCTTTTCTAAAATCAAGGAAGTTGCAAAAACACGCTTACAATGTGTATCACCTCAAGATAAGCTTGAAGATATATGTAATAAAATACCTGATAAGCTTGATGAAGGTAAGCATGGAACACATAGAAGATGTTACCAGCTCTTCACACTTACAAGCAGAGTAAGAAAGAGGGTTTCTGCAGCTGTGGAAAATATTGACGAAAACCTACCAAGTACTTCTAAAAGAGGGCGTTTATCAACAAACCCATCATGTACTACAATATTGTTTCCACCTAACAATTGCCTATTCTGCAATAAGGAAACAATCAAAGTAAAAGGTAAAAAACAAGCTTTGGTCAAATGTTTAACAAAGTGTGCTGAAATATCAATTAAAGACGCCGCAAACAGGAAAAATGATAACGAACTTCTTCTTAAAGTTCAAGACCAAGACTTAGTGGCAAAAGAAGCACACTATCATAATGTTTGTCGACGCCAATATACCAGAAGTGTTGATAGGCATCAATCACACAAAGGTTCTGAATCAAGTGAGGTACAGAATTCCCATCTTGCTTCATTTGAGCATTTATGTGAATATATCAATGCTTTTATTATAGAAGGCAAAAATATTGAACGCCTAACAATGCTTAGAGAACGATATCTCGCTCATTTACTTGAACATTTTCCATCTGTTCACAATACAGAGTACAAGGCGTATAAACTTAAAAACAAAATCATGAAGCATTATGGAGATAAAATAAAGTTCTGGCGCCCCGAATCAAGCATGACAACGTCTGAACTAGTTTATAGCGCCGATGTTCAGGGTGAAGCAATAGAGAAGGCATTTGAGTTGGCTTCTTCTGACGAGCGACGTCTCACAGAGAGTACAATGGTTTTGAGAAGGCATATAATAGATCAAAGTAGGCAGTCTACTGATATACCATGGCCACCTTCTGCAGATTGGCTTCTCTCTGGGCAAAGATCGCCACCGGATATCCTGATAAATTTCATGGCACAGCTTATTTCAAGTAAAGTCAATAAGGCAATTAGTCTTAAGGTGAAACGTTATGCTTTATCCTTTTCCGAAGATATTTGTTACTCAGTTACAAATGGAGCTTGGGTTATGCCCAAACATATTCTACTTCCAATGACGATAAGGCATTTAACTGGCAATGCAGAGTTGATAACCATGCTTAATCGTTATGGCCATGGGCAATCATACACTAAAACACTAGAGTTAGAAACTGCAATGTGTAATTCAGTAGCATGTTCAAACTCAGTTTTGCCACCCGCCATATCATGTGCAAATAATGCCGTTATACACCTTTGCTGGGATAACTTTGACTTGAACGAAGAAACTCCATCTGGGTCTGGCACAACTCATTCTACACATGGTATTGTTATTCAGGAACTCGTTGATCAGTCTTCAGATGGTGACATGCCTAATCTCATACGGAATGAAAAAGTTCCAAAAACTAAGGACAGATCTGTCAAACCCAAAGTAATAGAGATTCAGCCATGCTTTGCACGGCCAAAAACTGAGCCAAATTTGAAGATAAGCATTCGTAAGCCTTTCTTCAATTTCCACGACAGTGCCTTAAGTATTTTTGCATGGATCCTCTGTAGAGACATCGGTCGTAATAATGATGTTCAAATCGTGCCGTCGTGGTCCGGGTGGATTTCACAGACGGGCGAGAAGAAACAAATTGATGACAAGTCTGTTGTTGAATACATGGCTCCTCTTAATGTCTCAATCAATGAGAATTCAACAGTCCAACATATCTTAGAAAAGTCTGTCAATGCCTGTCAAGAAGCTGGCCAACAATACGCAATTGTAACGTTTGACTTAGCTGTTGCTAAAAAGGCATACTCTTTAGTCTGGCAATACAGTGACAAGTTTAGTCAAGTAGTCGTACGTATGGGTGTTTTTCATACCATTTGCTCTTTGTTTGGTACTGTTGGTAAGATGGTAAAGGGCAGTGGCTTTGCTGAAATTGTGATAGAAGCTGGTATATGTGCAAGTGGATCTTTAGAGCAAGTCATGTCTGGTAAACATTACAACCGTGCTTTGAGAGTTCATAAACTGTTTGTTGAAGGTCTAGAACGTCTTCTTATTGATCGTTTTGAATCAACTCATTCCCGCCCAGAAAAATTATCGTCGGTAACAGATGCATTTTTAAAAGATATTGCTTATGATTCAAGTAACACAAATCTCAAACATTTCATTTTAGACAAAAATGTGCGTGATTTCTTTGATCAATATCAAAGATTCAAACAATCTGTTAGAAAAGGCTTGTTTGGTAAAACAGCACAATTCTGGCTACAGTATATGGACATCATTCACATGATCCTTACTCTTATAAAGGCTACCAAGGAAAACGACCTGGATCTTCATATTGCCGCTCTTTATGATCTGTGTCCTATGTTCTTTGCCTTTGACCACAATAACTATGCTAGGTATATTCCGGTGTATTTGATGACATTGTTGAATTTGGAAATAACACACCCTGGGGCAACAGAACTTTTACGTAACAACGGCTTCAGCGTGTCAAGGTCTTCGGTTCCAAATTCAAGGAATCCAGTCGATATCACAATTGAACAGACAATAAATAAACATGCCAAAAGTCAGGGTGGAATTATTGGTTTCAGTCGGAATTATGCAGCATATTACCGCTGGTGTACCACCCGTCATTGTAGGGCAAAGTATGTCGAAGCTGTTCTTCAAACTACAGATATGGTGTCAGAAGAAACATCTGTTCACAAAGAGCTTCAATCGGCTCAAATACGAGAAAGTGAAACTGGGGTTTGTAAGGTTATCAAAGCCATCAATGGTTTCACAAATCCTTTTCAGATTGATGAGAACAATGATAATTTGTATTGTCTTTCTTCTGGGGTCCCTGCAAAGTCAGATATTACTAAAGATTTGTTGAATTCGACATTGATTGGTAGAGATGACATGGAACGATTCATTGAAGAAAGACTTGTCAATAAAACAGTTGAATTTCACAGCCCAATAAAGCGTAACAAACTGAAAACATTTGCCGCGGCTGGGGTAACAAAATCAGTCACGAGTTCACAAAACAAAATCTCCCAAATAAGAGCCGAAAGAAACATTTTTGGACAGCTTGTGCTTTTGTCTGTTCAGCATGACATCGATCTTGAACTTACATTATCTTATCCCCTTAGCCCTGTTCCTTGGTCTTTGGCAACTGCTGATGGAATGCCAGTTAAAACTGACAAAGCTAAAATGATGCACTATCTTGAAAGCGTCATTCAACCAACAAATGATCCTCCTGTTGAAAATGTAGCCTATATTTATGATGGTAATGCTATTCTCCAAAGCATTACCAATATTCCAGATACATTTGAAGACTTAGCTGAAACAGTCTTTAATATCTTGCCAAAGGCTAAGCGAGTTGACTTCATAACAGATACTTACTTACCAGCGTCTATCAAGTTATTTGAAAGAAAACGTCGCGGAACAACTCCTACGCTATTACTTTCTGGTCCAAAGACTAAAACACCCAAAGATTTGAAAGCATTCATGGCAAATGGTGATAACAAGACACAGTTATTGCAATTGATATTTGATCAATGGCAAACTGAAAAATATGCTAGCCGTCTTGAAGGGCGTTATGTCTTTTATGCCATCGGCGATAGATGCTATTGCTTAACCAGTAAAGATGGTCAGAAAGTCGAATGTTCTCCGGTACCCACATTGTTCTCCTCACATGAGGAAGCAGATACAAGAATGATTCTACATTGTCTTCAAATAAAGAATGTAGAAGAGGATTATACCAAAATCATTGTTAGATCACCAGACACAGATGTCATGGTGCTTCTGATTCACTACATCACTGACATTCAGAGGTGCATATTGTTTGACACAGGTGTTGCCAATAAGAGGCGCCTCCTAAATATTCAAGATATAGTTGACAATAAAGGAATCAATTTTTGCAAAGTGTTGCCCGCTATCCATGCATTAACCGGATGTGACACGACTAGTGCTTTTGTACGAAGAGGAAAGATTTCTCCCTTAAAAGCTATTGAAAAGAATCCACAATTCATAGGATTACTAGAAAAGTTGGGTATTTACCGGGAATGTAGCGATGAATTGATTGATGATATTGAAAAGGTTGTATGTTTGTTCTATGGAAAGATAGAGTATAGCAATGTTAATAAACTTCGGTTTGATATGTTTTGTAAAAAGAATCAAGGAAGCGGGCATGTACTTAACTCACTGAATGGTATTGATATGAGCTTATTGCCACCATGTCGTGTATCTTTAGAAATGCATGTCCGCAGAGTTAACTACCAAGCGTATGTTTGGCTACATGCACATGAAAATTATCCGACTCTTCCGAACTTGCAAAAGAGTGGATGGCTTTCAGGCGATGGAGGCATTGAGTTCATTTGGACAAGTGGGAACATCGTTCCACAAGAGCTGATTGATATTCTTTGTACTAATCAAGGTGAATTTGTTGACGATGAATTTGAAGAAGAAGTTGAATTAGACAATATGGTAGATATCATTTTTGAAGATGAAAATGATGATGGTGACCTTTAAGGTTCTTGCGGAAGTTATTCCTCATTGCAAGATAAATTTTGGTATCATGTGTGGTAGATATTGTCATATCATCAGAAGTAACATATATAACTTTGAAAAAAGTCTCAAACATAGAAGAAACCATAAGCTGCTTCAACATTGTGTTTGGAAGCTGCCTCAACATTGCGTTTGGTGCATTTCCTTAAACTATGATACATGTAGCGACTCAATAATTATCATACCTATAAATAAGTGGTAACGTATTTTGTACCCTTTTAAAGCCACAATGAGTCTTGAAATGATTAAAATTTATATTACCTTAAAAATACTTTAAACAGTAATGGTTTATAGTTGGTTTAGACAATGAGGGATTTTACAATAATTGCCATCAGAGGAGATATGAATAAGCCTATAGTAATTGATGGGTAAATTGGTTACTTTAGAGTAACGTATTTTGCAAATAGCTTGATGACCAGATGCATAAAAAATTCGAAATCTCCCAAAGAATAGAATTATAGAACACAGTAAACAAAACATTCAGTAGAGCATTGATAAAAATAATATTTCTTTTGAATACATTAAATTGAATTTTAAATGTAACGTATTTTACTCCCATGCATTGCTTGTAAGGGCTATATTTTTCAAGTCATAATGTAAATGGGCTTCAATTACCTCCAGAATTTCAAATATCATTGACAAAACACAATATCATTTAATTTTTACTAATTTACAGGTAATTTCTATAAAAAGACATACAACTAAAATTGTTTTATGAAAATTTTATGGGTTGGTTTCTTTAAAGTAACGTATCTTGCATTTGCCCCCGTGGCCAGACTGCTAACAAGTTTCAAAATGTTCAATATTGCATAGGCTTTTAGAAAAGCATTGTTAACAATCTTCCCAATGGGGCAGTGATGGAAAAATCATTTCTATATATGTGCCTTTCTTTAAAATTCAAAAGTAACGTATTTTACTTCCATATCATGCCTTCAAGGGGGATTTATTTACAAAGTATTACTATGAATTTGCTCTACATACATTCAGCAACATAAATTTTGGTATTAAAAGATCAATTCTGGTAATATTGACTCATTTTTTCACTGTACAAACCTAAAACCTTGTCTTCAAAATATGATGGGTAATTAACTTTGAGGTAACGTATCTCACTAACGCCCCACTTGTCAGAGTGCTAACAAGTCTCAAAATGTTCTATACACCATGGACTATCAAACAGGCGATGTTAACCAAATTTCCAGTGAGGCAGGGATAGACAATTTATTTCTATATTCATAGTTTTCTATAAAATTTAAGGGTAACGTATTTTACTGCAATATCACAACTCTTAAGATGAACAGATTTTTAAAAAAAAATCTATAAATCGACCCTACAGTTAATCAGCAACACAAATATATGTAAAAGAAGTCAACTTTTTGTCATTTTGACTTCAATTTTTTGGGTACTCTTTCAAATTTCATTTTCAAAATTTTGTGGGGTGTGCTACTTTAAAGTAACGTATCTTACAAAAGCCCCACTCGCCAGAGTGCTAACAATTCTCAAAATGTTCTACATACCATGGACTTTCAGAAAAATATGGTCTACAAAATTCCCCCTGGGGGGGGAACAAAACCCATTCTGGCTCATAGACTAAATGTAATTGCCTATATATCTATAGGCACTTACAATAGATTTGCACTTACCCCTGGATCTGATCCTGTATCAATTTTAGTTGACAGGAGCACAAGCTTTATCTGTTGTGACCTGTCTCTTGTCCATTGTACTTGGTAAGCAAACAAGTGTTTACTCTTAAGCGCCTATGATTTTTGTCGTATCTTATTTGAAATATAGTCAGAATATTTGTCTAGTCATAAGGATGAACCATTCGGAACACCACTCGGCCAATCTCACGATCAACCTTGGATGTACATAGACGGGCTATTTTTAAAAAATACAGGAAAACCTTGGACAAACTCGATGACGTCAGTTAAAATGGCGTTAGCCCTCGAAACTTTTAGTGAAAAAATTCAACATGGCCATGGCTACTCGTTTAACTCACTGACGTGAAACATCTTATATTTGTATGAATATCTATAGATTCTAAAATAGCGGCTGAAAATTCTTAATTTTTGAGAATGATAAATCAGTCTCAAAAATTAAGTTTTTTTCAGCTGTTATTTGCTGTAAAATTATCAATCTAAAGAAAGCGCTTTTTTTTATTCGCGCTAGTTTTTCTTACACTGCTTCCACCTAACAAAATGCACAATTTTGTTACATACCCATCCGCCTTATATACATCTGAGGTCTCTTGCTGTTTACGGAAATGGCCGAGTGATGTTATGAATGAAGGATGAACCCAATTGAAAATGAAAGCATTCCACACGAAATGCAGGCAAAGGGGCTATAATGAAAATTTCTTTATTTAATCCATATGTTACCAACTTGCTAATGCTCTTTTATTATATTACAGTAAGACAGTGGTAGAACATGAGATTGCCTGTGTAGACATTACTCCACAGACAGAAGGGAAAGATTCGTCAGATATTTGTGCTATTGGATTGTGGACAGATATTTCTGCTAGGTTACTTAAGCTGCCATCCTTTGAGAGTTTACATGTTGAAATGCTTGGAGGAGGTAATATTTGTAACCAATTTTTTACAAAATGTCTCCATTTTATGGCCATAATTGATTTCTACACGTAACCTCATAAGCAAATGTCTCAATTATTATTTCCTAGGGTAAGTTTGTTGATAGAGAGTTTAAGTAATTCTGACAGAAGCACATGGATTGATGTTGTAAGAGTCCATGGCCTAGTTGTAAGGATAGCAGCTTTTAGATCAAAATGTCATGGTAGGGATTGACAATGAGGTTTTCTTTGAGAAAACTCTTCAGATTGCTCCTCTCCACCCAGGTGTATAAATGGGTACTTGTTTGAGGTGTAAATGCTGTGGCAGCCTTAGGCTTTGTGTGTTAACTGCTAACCACCAATTTGATGATCAGGGTCAATGTGTAAAGTCAGAAAGGTGGAAGGATCAATATAGTTTCAGAAATTCAGCGAAGTGTTTTAAGTGTTGTCCCAATTTAGCCTGTTTTAGCATTTTCACTGATTGACTAGGAACGACAGTTCACACACTTTACATATAGTCTGTTATTGCCTGCCAGGTCACAAAAAAATGATTTAATATCTATATTTTCAGAGATAATTCCTCGTTCCATACTGATGACAACATTTGAAGGCATTCATTACTTACTATGTGCTCTGGGAGATGGCTCCTTGTTTTATTTTCATCTAAATACAGAAACAGGTAAATATAATGGTTATTTACAAGCTGATGAAGAAAAAAGTAATTCATTTTGTGTCATATGAAAAAAAGGTTATGACCAAATTCTTTCTAGATTAAAACTAGTCTGAACACAGAGCAAAAAGATGGTTTTTGGCTGGCTTTCATGTAAGCCAGTGTCAAAGAAATTTATACATATTGAAATTTACAAGAAAGTGTTATTCTGAGACCAACTTCTTTGAAATAGGTAAATTTTGCCTTTGATAGTAAAGTTTTCTGTTTTGCTTGACTAACTTTTAAATGTGTAAATTTAGGTATTGATGGTAAAATATGGTTGCAGAAATAAGGTGCAATGAGTGACACAATCCAAAGAATCTTAAAAACTCTTCAAAAAGAGGCTCTCATAATATGTAAAAAAAAAAAAGTAGTTTCATGTGTATTACAAGTGTGTCTATGGTTGAAACTTTTCTTTGATGATATGTTTCCTGTGTATTTGACAATTATTCACAGGTTATTTGACAGACAAGAAGAAAGTCACACTGGGTACCCAGCCGACAGTTTTGAGAACATTTAAATCTTTATCTACGACTAATGTGTTTGCGTGCTCAGATAGACCCACTGTAATCTACTCAAGTAATCATAAACTGGTCTTCTCTAATGTCAACTTGAAGGAAGTCAACCACATGTGTCCACTTAACTCTGACGGATACCCAGACAGGTAGGGATGTTCTTTCCCAATAAGTTCAGAGGATGGGATAAAGTTATGACAATCTAAATCTTGTTTTTCATCCAAGCTCGCTGCTATGGGTACGTATTGGAATCGTCCAGATGAGACGATTCCATTGAGTACCCACAACATAGAGTTTTATTGACGTTTAATGGAATGTTGAATTCCAAATTTTTCCCTCTATCTGAAAGATTTGTTAATTTGAATGGGGATTTTACGCCGCTTTTAACAATTTTGCAGTTATATCACACAGCTAGAGCACCTAACATTAGATTCTTGGTATCTCTTTCACCAGTTCTACCATAACTTCCTTTCCTAGCCTCCAGCTGCTATCCCACATAGGTCTATGATTATCAACCAATTGGTGGGAGACTAATAGTTGGAAAGAATGAGTGCTGCCGTCGGTCAATCCGAAAGAAGTTTCTTAGGCTTCTTGAAGGAGGTTAACCTTATGTGTTCATAAAACTCTGATTTGACGCAGAGTTTTCCAGCCAGGTAAAGACAATCTTTCTGATTTGAAGCAGAGCCCAGTTAGCTGATTTGTTATTTTGATAGGCTTTTAACCCTTTCCTGTTTTACAAAATTTTGGACCTGTCCAAATTCAAAGGATTTGCAGACGAAAATTTAAAGTGGATTTAATTTGAAAAATAATCTTTCTGTAGGGTAGAAAATAGTGTGGAAAAAGAAGAAATTGCTTGTCAGAAGCAATTTCTTCTTTTTTCACAATGTTTTCTCAATCATAAAATCACAGGCACGTAAAAAGCAGGGATAAAAAAGCAAAGGGTCAAACTAGATTTGCAAGATCCATCCTTAACTAGGCCAAGTTACAATGGACCTTTTATCCACATTCTTGCACCAAGCAGACTACTATTGACATTTCATGTTGTGAAATTCATCCTAATTAATTTCTTGAATTTATTTTTCAGCAATTACTTGTAACTGTAGTTAAGATAGGAAGATAGGAAATTGTAGGTTATTGGTTCCAAGTTGTTTACTAGTCTCTCAAACCTTTACCAAGTTTCGTGGTGTAAATGTGCCAAAGTATGTCATTTTAAGAAAAAATAAGATTTCTAGCATCCTAAACTAGCTAGCAAAAAGATTACAAATACACTGAATATACAAAAAATCTATTAAAACTGCTTCCTACATGATTTTGTGTGATTTTAATTCCAGCATGTATATCTTGTACTACTTTTAGCATACTTATACTAACCATTTCCCATTTCAGTTTGGCTATTGCAAATGACAGTTCATTGACAATTGGTACAATAGATGAGATACAAAAACTTCACATTAGGACTATACCCCTAGAAGAATCTCCTAGGTATGTGATTGACATTACAAAAAATTTATTTGATCAAGGTAATGGACCTGTAATAGTCCCAAAGCATTTCGGATGTCGTGAACTTTAACAGTGTTAGCTGAGGTTTCCAACTTATTTCATTTGGAAACCCCTGTTTACATTGCGAAAGATCATTAGTTCGAAAATGCTGCAGAATTTTTATTGCAGACTTCATGAAATACCGTCGGTCCCACTGACATTTATGGTAAAAATCATGCCAGTCCAGTAAGTTACACATGAATACATGAATATATGGTTATTTCGTGAAGTCTGTTATGGTCTGTTACCTTAAGCACAAGGGTGACCGTATGCTGTTATCTCATACATTACTTCTTCCTTGAACTTCAATATGTTGAATTGAAATTTTGTTCCAAATAAATCACAAATTCTTTTGAAATTCCAACCAATTTGGCTCAAGATATTCCCATAATGATTTAGTAGAAATCAGGCATTTAAGGCTTTGATCAGACTGCTTTCCCGTGCAGGTTGGTCTTAGTCCATACTGTCTGCCAAAGCTTTTTAAAACACAGAACTATAAATTGAGCAGTATCAGAAGGGTTAGATAAAAAAAGAGGTTATACTTGAGCCATAGTCTTATTTTGGATTCCTACTCTTGCATACTTAATTATAGCTTGAATTAACTAATGAAATGGCATGCATGGTCACACTGGTCTTGATAAACAATTTTCTCATAATGTTCTTCATTGTGAATTGGATCCACTCATAAACTAGTTTGAAAACAAAACAGTGAAATAGACTCTTTGTAATTTTCCTCAAGCAAAAGTCTTGCTGTTTCATGTGTATTCAACATTTAACATTGTTATGTTATAATAGTTGAATTACAAATAACATTGTACACAAATGTTGGATATCAGAATATATAATTCTTTTAATGTACAACTTTCAATGTAATTAACTATGAACAAATTGATTTTTCAGTTAACAGGAGTTCTTGAGACTACTAAGTACCAGTTCAAATGCATTTATCATTTCTTTATCAGGAGGATAGCTTATCAAGAGACAAGTCAGACCTTCGGAGTGATCTCAATGCGTATGGACGTCCAGGACGGATCCTCAACAACCCACTCTCGATCCAGTGCCAGTACACACGCAGCGTCAACGTCCACCAGCAGCAGTTCTAAAATGGTTTCCACGGGAACAAGCATGATGGGAGAACACATGTACGGGGATGAAGTAGAAGTTCATTCTTTCCTGGTTATTGATCAACACACATTTGAAGGTATAGATTAATTTTCTCATACTCAGTTATTTATTCATTAATTCTAGTTTCTTACAGAAAGTATTTTCTCTTGTTTAAGCTCAAAGTTAAAGTTCTAGTAATATCTAGGAATTTGACATATTTGTACCTTAACATTTATGAATGCCTTGCAAAAAATTTTTCCAATATGATTAAAGTTGAGGTCAAAGTTAGTTTAATTTATACTATTTTATTTTAGTTCCATTGAGGCAAAAGCAATAGCTTAAGGAGTTGCTCTTGAACAACCAATACAGATGTATTCATGTCCCTGGGAAAGTGGAAATGACTTTCACCCACTGCTCCTCATTTCTGCAGCTGCATGAACTTCATCTTGTCGAGCCAAGGGTTACGAACGTTTTACTTATCTTACCCTTGGCTGATTGAATGGGTATTTTCTGTACGCGTGACGTCACAGAACGAAAAACGCGGCAGACCAATCAGTAACCTTCTTACAAAAAGGTACGAAAGGGGGAGGTATGTTAGGTCAATATGCCCCGCGGTTACATGCCAGATGTGAATTTAACCCTTAGAATTGCGCTTAACCCCTTCAGTTTTAAGTGACACTTAGTAAGACTGAAATACACAATCAAAAAGGCTGTGCGAAATTCATATATCTCGTCAAAGGACAACTAGTGTGACAATTTACTTTTTTAATAATTTGATGGTACATTGAAAGGTTCTCAAATTCAGCTTTTTTGCTTGAGATGTATTACGGTTTTTCAATGTTTATTTGAAATTTTAAGTTATTTAATCCATCAATACCGGTTTCAGTTCGCACTGTATTCAAACCTCATCGAAAGGAAACTCCAATAAAGTAGAATGTTTCTATTTTGAAGTGCGCGAAATTTTGGAAATTGAAATGAATTCAATAATTAAGCCGTCTTAAAGAAATAATTTATAGAAATGATATTTAAGTTGAACTTTCATATCAATTCTTTATTTCAGAAAATTCCCTCGTCTTTTCCATCAGGTTTTTCTTTAAGCACCTAAGAGAAATAAATAGAATTTATTATATATGTATTTATTTTGATTTGAAAGATACCTATGTTGTAGGTAGTCTCAAGGTTTCGATAAATTTAAAATTCAAACTTGCTATGAAACAATTTATTCGCGACGTTTTAAACGAAGCAATACCGTGCAATGATCAATAAAAATCGAATTACACTTTTTTTCTAAAAAAAGGGATTATTTGATTTTCATTTCTTATATATTTGATACATTCGTATATTGTGATTGCGCAGTCAAAAATCTCGTGGCTATAGCTTATTCAAGTTATGATTAAGTAGTTTTGGTCGCCCGTTGACTATATTCTATATATTATGGAAATTTATTTGCTTTCAATGTAAAACAAAAAATTACATACTGGCCAATTTTTCCTCATATTTTTATGTTATTAGTTTTTTTATAGGGGGTGGGGGGTCAAACTTTTCTTCTGTAGAACAATTTTAAGATTTTTTATATTGCTGAAAATAGTTACTTGTTGCTTATTCCAAATTACTTCTTCAAATGTCGTAATGATTTTTTTTGGTTTTCTTACTCCCAAATATATTGCGGAATTTGATTTACGACACGGCGGAGTATTGGTGTGTATGTGGTGGTGTTGGTGGTGGAAATAGATAAACTATTTCATGTTATTTTAAAGTCGACAAAAATAGTCTAGGGATTAAAAAACATCACCTAAAATTTCCTGTCTTCTTTTTTTGAAATTAGAGTGTGTTTAAAATTGAAACAGTCTAAGATTTTGTCATCTAGTAGTGCCTTATCTTGACCGTTGGGAAGCGCACATATTTTATTTAAGTTTTGATAATAATGCACGACATTGATGACAGGTTGGGATTTAATAACAATACTTTCTTTTTTATATATTGCAAATAGAGTAATTTTAGTTTACATAGAAATATTATAAGAATAAAGACAATGTTCAATAATAATGAAAACAAAAGCTTAGCATTTGAATAAATTATGATAAAAGGAATTGAATTTCATTTTGTTGATTTTATAAATCAACCAGTCACCAAATAAAAACATACACAAAAAGAGCGACGCACTTTCTTTAAACCAGGAATAAAGGGATTATCTACACAGTCGTCGGTATACAAAAGGTTGCCATAGAGATTAAACGGTACAGATGCTGTTTGTAAGAAGCTTTCTGATTGGCAGTTACAGAAATCGCGTTTGACCTTTTGATTGGTCGGCTAGAAATAAATCGTACAGAAAATACCTATTCATTCAGTCAAGGGGTATTCGAGAAGATCTTATCGATTCGATACCCCTTGACTCGTGAAGATGCATGAACTTGTGCTGGCTTTAAATTTGTTTTACCCCATTAACACAGATTGGAGACATTAAGGCTCAAACCACTGACCTCCAGGTCACGAGTCAAAGACCTTCACCACTTTTCCACTGAGCCAGTAAATTTAAGGTCGAAGTTAAAGCAAAGGGACACTATTGACTTATTTCAAAACATACTTATATAAAACAGAGTAAAAGATAAATAAAAATCACAAGAAATAAAGTGTAAAGAATCTAGTTTTCCAGACAGTGTTTCATTTAGAGATATCTAGACAGTCGGACTGTCAATCTAGAGGTCCCGGGTTTGATCCCCGACAGCGGCACTCATTCTTTCCGACTATTTGTCTTTCACCAATGGGTTGATTATCGTAGACCTATGTGAGATAGCAGCTGGAGGCTAGGAAAGTGTGTGATGGTTGTACTGGTGAGAGAAATACCAGGAAACCATTGTTAGGTGCTCCAGCCGCCGCAATATATCTGAAATAATGTTGAAAGCGGCGTAAAAATCCAGCGAATCAATCAATTCATGTATTTCAGTCTTACACGCGCATACACTGCTCCCAAATGAGTTTGCGACTAGTTTGATCTCAGCGAGGTTAGGTGAGGACCCTAGCCCGTATTTTGTTGTGGGGACAGCCCTTGTACAGCCTGAGGAGGCAGAGCCTAAACAGGGACGAATAATTGTATTCCAGTGTCTTGAAGGTAGAAAGTTTGTTTTAAGGCAGAGAACCCGTTATAGTTCCGCAACATTTTGGACAATATATTCTTTCACAATGTAAACCAAGGTTTCCTTATGAAAATCATTAGGAAACCTCGGTTAACACTGTTAAAGTTCATTACTTCTGTGATGTTGCAAAACTATTACGGGTCCACTACCATAATACGAGCTTGTGCTTGATATTTCTTGCAATATAGCAATTGCACGCAGTGCAAACAAAGAGCAGTCTGAATATTACTGACTTTAATTGATAGTGTAAGAATTAACTTCAAGTTTGAAATCAGGGCCCGAGGTTATAAAGCTCTCATTCTCAACTGAAAATTTGATTTAACAACTTATTGATATTATCTTTTATGTTCATGCATTCATTTAAATTCTAATCTTGAGGAAAATCTCAGTTGAGCTCAAATAAAACTTACGATCTTTGGAAAATCAGAAATATGATTCAGAAGATTTTGCTAGCAGAGGGTTCTAACTTCACTTTGCTCATTGCTTACTTGCAGAACAAGGTAGAGTGAATACACAAGGTTTTCAAAAATAAGTATGTGCTTTACATTTTTTTGTGTGTCTTTTTTGTGATGAACTGTCAATGGTAGTTTAAATCAATCATAGAAGACTGCACATTGTAGTTTAAATATTTTTTAACTGAAGTTGAAAATCGATGGTAATTGGTAAAGATTTTTTTTGTCTGATTTTCCAGGCAAAGTAAATCAGATTGCAGAGGAAGAGATCCCGGGGGCAGCATACACATTGTGTGAATTTAATGGGAAATTGTTGGCTAGTGTTAATAGTACTGTGAGTAAATTGTTCTGTTTGTTCCATATCAGTTGTAGATAACTGTGAAATGAGTTTTACTTTTTGCAAGTTATGCAACATGTGTTCACAACTGTCTGAACATCTGGAATTTAAGACATTATTGGGCTCTGTCTAGGTAACATTAAATAGGATGAAATGAAGGCAAGTGGAAATAAGATTTTGATTATTTAATTGGTATTTTAGGTGGTAAGTTTATCAAATGATAATCTACTGTTATTTCTGGATAATTCACTGAAAAGCTGTAGAGAAGCCTAAATAAACCTACATGAGGTTTAGTTTGGTTTTGATATTGAAGTTCAAACAAAAATTTCACATAGATATTATGAAGCAATGATAATTAAATAGTTCTCAATCTTGATTAGATTTGTGTTATTGATTTAAATTGACAGTAGAGTAAATTGATATGGCTTTTTAATTTGCAATGTCTAGGTGGAATTTGCAATTTCAAACGACAATCTTGCAATGGTTAAAGAGCGCGCTCAAGTCAGGGTAGAATGAATACACTCACTGGTTACCATATTGTTAATATCTTGACAGTATAGAAATGAAGAAATTGCTTGAAACAACTTATATCTTCATTTTTACACATTGTTTACCCATATGTTTATCTTATGTGTTATAAAAAGTTGGATAACTAATTTCTTCTTGTTTTCAGGTGCGCTTATTTGAATGGAGAACAGCAGAAAAAGAGCTTAAGTTGGAATGTTGTCATTATAACAATATTATTGCCTTATATCTAAAGACAAAGGGAGACTTTATATTAGTGGGAGATTTAATGAGAGCTGTTACACTGTTACTGTATAAACCCTTGGAGGGAACATTTGAAGAGGTAGCTACAATTTTTATCCCCCCGCATCAGAGATTGGGGGCATATTGTTTTACCATTGTCCGTCTGTCCATCTGTCAGTCTGTCTGTCTGTCTGCAAAACTTAACCCCCCAAAAATAACATTGCCAATATCTTCAAGCCTATTCGAGGTACAAGCCTCATATTTTGCATGATGATAGATCTCAATGAAACATAGCTGCTGATAACAAAACCAATGCCATGTGACAAGGTCAAGGTCATCTGTCAAGGTCAAATAAATCAAAAGCTTAACCAAAAAACTTAATATTGCCAATATCTTCAAGCCTATTCAAGGTTCAAGCCTCATATTTGGCATGATGATAGATCTCAGTGATGCACATCTGCTGATACTCAGGTCAAGGTAATGTGGCAAGGTCAAAAGTTTTTTTAAAAAATGCTGTTTCTGGGGCATTCGTTTTTCACGAACACATCTTTTTTTCTCATTTTAACCCTTCTCATGTTGTTCACAGTTAAGGAGAAATACCTAGTTATCAAACAAAATTCCTTGACTGTACAGTAAGGACTTAACTATTGGTAAAGATAATAGAAACAGTTAAATTTTGTTTCATTACAATATTTTATATGCTCCTGCATCAAATGATGTGGTACATATTATTTTATTTGTGTCCATCAATTGGTCTCTCTCTTTGTCTGCAAAATTTAGTCAATAAACTTATAATCGCCCATGCCTTAAAGTCTATTCGGGATACAATGATCATATTTGGTGTTAGATCTAATCAGGTCACATTCACTGATACCAAGGTCAATATTATAAGACAAGGGAAAGGTCATATCAAGGTCAAATTCCTGCAAAAATTAACCCAAAGGGATTGCTACTTCTGCAAGACTTTTCAAGATACAGTGCTCATATTTGACATGGTGATAGATCTCTTCAATACCTGTTTGTCAATATCAAGTTCATCAGTCTAGGTCAAAGTTGAAAAGAAAATGCCCTTTTGAGGTCATTTGTTTCTCAAACAGTTTTGCCTCTTTTCAGATTGCTAGAGATTGTAATCCTAACTGGATGACAGCAGTTGAGATTTTAGATGATGATATATTTTTGGGTGCTGAAAACAGCTTTAACTTGTTTACATGCCATAAAGACAGGTAATACCTTAAATATTCAATATAACAATTAAAAGAATCAGGGACTGGTACTTTTGAAAGAAGAAATATACTCAAGCGCAATGCGAACGCACCACCCAAAAAACAAGCACAAACTGTCCTAAGTTATAAAATTTTCAATATACTCCTTTTTGATCGTTTTTCAACCTATAAACAAACTTGTAGACATTGCAAGTCTTAACATCAACCGTATGACGTCCCTGTTTGTTTGGTGGTCATAACTGGATCCTAACTGGATGACAGCAGTTGAGATTTTAGATGATGATATATTTTTGGGTGCTGAAAACAGCTTTAACTTGTTTACATGCCATAAAGACAGGTAATACCTTAAATATTCAATATAACAATTAAAAGAATCAGGGACTGGTACTTTTGAAAGAAGAAATATACTCAAGCGCAATGCGAACGCACCACCCAAAAAACAAGCACAAACTGTCCTAAGTTATAAAATTTTCAATATACTCCTTTTTGATCGTTTTTCAACCTATAAACAAACTTGTAGACATTGCAAGTCTTAACATCAACTGTATGACGTCCCTGTTTGTTTGGTGGTCATAAAAAAGGCTCTTTTTGCTTGTTCATTTATTTGCTTTTTGAAACAAGTTTAAAATAGCATGATTGAAATTACTGTTTCTCAGCAAATAAAAATACACCATTAATTTCCACATTTGTTCTGAGCAAAAAGCAATAAAGTGATCTGAACTTATATATGGTATTGGATTAACTAAGAACAGTGTGTATTTTTAGCTCACCTGAGCACGAAGTGCTCAAGGTGAGGTTTTGTTGTCGCATGATATCCGGCGGCCATCGTCCGTTGTCCATCGTCAGTCGCCCGTCGTGCGGCGTCAACATTTACCTTGTAGACACTCTAGAGGCCATATTTTTTGCTCAATCATCCTAAAAATTGGTCAGAATGATTATCTTGATTAAATCTCGGTCAAGTTCGAAATTGGGTCAGGTGGGGTCAAAAATGAGGTCACAGGGTCAAATCTAAGGAAAACCTTGTAGACACTCTAGAGGCCATGTTTTTTGCTCAATCATCCTGAAAATTGGTCAGAATGATTATGTTGATAAAATCTCGATCAAGTTCGAAATTGGGTCAAGTGGGGTCAAAAATGAGGTCACAGGGTCAAATCTAAGGAAAACCTTGTAGACACTCTAGAGGCCATGTTTTTTGTTCAATCATCCTGAAAATTGGTCAGAATGATTATGATGATAAAATCTCGGTCAAGTTCAAAATTGGGTCAAGTGGGGTCAAAAATGAGGTCAAGGGAGCAAATCTTAAAAAAACCTTGTAGACACTCTAGAAGCCATATTTTTCACTCAATCATTCTGAAAATTGGTCAAAATGATTATCTTGATAAAATATGATTATCTTGATAAAATCTCGGTCAAGTTCAAAATTGGGTCAAGTGGGGTCAAAAATGAGGTCAAGGGATCAAATCTTAGAAATACCTTGTAGCCACTGTTGAGGCAATATTTTTTACTCAATCATCCTAAAAATTGGTCAGAATGATTAATTGGATAAAATCTCGGTCAAGTTCGAAATTGGGTCAAGTGGGGTCAAAAATGAGGTCACAGGGTCAAATCTTAGAAAAACCTTGAAGACACTCTAGAAGCCATGTTTTTTCCTCAATCATCCCAGAAATTGGTCAGAATTATTATCTTGATAAAATCTCAGTCAAGTTTGAAATTGGGTCAAGTGGGGTCAAAATTGAGGTCACAGAGTCAAATCTTGGAAAAACCTTGTAGACACTATAGAAGCCTTATTTTTGCTAAATCATCCTGAAAATTGGTCGGAATGATTATCTTGATAAAATCTCGGTCAAGTTCAAAATTTGGTCAAGTGGGATCGAAAATGAGGTCAAAGGATCAAAATCTAAGAAATACCTCGTAGACACTGCAGAGGCAATATTTTTTACTCAATCATCCTGAAAATTGGTCAGAATGATTAATTGAATAAAATCTCGGTCAAGTTAGAAATTGGGTCAAGTGAGGTCAAAAATGAGGTCACAGGATCAAATCTTAGGAAAACTCGAAGACCCTCTAGAGGCCACATCTTTTTCTCAATCATCCTGAAAGTTTTTCAGAATAAATGTCTTGATGAAATCTAGGTTGAGCCTTGAAACTGGGTCAAGTAGGGTAAAAAATGAGGTCACAGGGTCAAATTCTAGGAAACCCCGAAGACACTCTAGGGGCCATATTTTTTGCTCAATCAACCTGACAATTTTGGCTCTATAAAAAATTGGTCTGAATAAATGTCTTGATGAAATCTAGGTCAAGTTTAAATTTGGGTCAAGTTGGGTCAAAATGAGGTCACACGGTCAAATCTTAGAAAAACTGTGTAGACTCTCAAGAGGCCATAGTTGTTGCCTAGTCACCCAAAAAGTTGCTTAGGTTGATTTTCTTAATGAAATCTCAGTCTGGTTTAAATTTGGTCAAGTTTGGTTTAACACTAGGTTGAGAGGTAAGATCTTAAGACAGTTAACTCAGGTGAGCAATTGGCCCTCTTGTTTAATTTAAGTCAAAGAATCGTAAATAACCTTTTGGTACTCGTGTTTTCGAGTGTTTTGAACTCCAAACGACATGCTTAGGTCCATCAGGGATGCTGGGGATACTGTGTAGACATAGAAATTAAGGAGCGTCAGCCCATGCTCGAATCAACTGTCTAGACTATGGCAACCATTCTACAAAGTGATAGCCAGCATTTTATACTGAGTTAGAGCTTATGTTACCAAAAATTAAACGACAGAAGGGGTTTGCAAAGCTACTTTGCAGATATAAGATTAAAGATTTTTAACTTTTTTCTTAAGTCATAGGTTCAAAAACCTTTGACTGTTTCTGAGCTTACTCTAACATAATTGTGTAGTAAATAGCCTATTACAAATTTATACAAATAATCGTGCCAGAAGTTTGGGTACTTTAAATTAATATATGAGAAAAAAATCAAGTGGTGCGTTTTCATTGCTTGTGAGTATATTAGGAAAGCTGTGAGTTAAAAATTGCAAAGCTTTGTTCTTGTCCTGGCCAATTCTTCTGTTTGCACTTTGCATCAGAGCTTATGGTACTTATGTTACACTTCTTTAACCCTTGTCATGCTGAATAAATTTTGGCTAAAAAATGTCATCGAAATCAAAGGGCAAAAAGCACTGAAAGTACCAACTGTATGTCATTTTTTTATTTGAAAAACTAAATCTATTGACAATTCTGGTTGGAAAGTGAGAAACAGGTGGTGTAGACTAACATCAGACTGCACATATGTGCAGGCTGATGTCTGGCTATAGCTCCTGCCAAAGCAGGAATATTCCGGATTCAGCATGACAAGGGTTAAAACTTGTCTGTCAGTTACTGTTTTCAATAGCTACCTAGTGTTTTCATTGCTTGTGTAGTACAATCTCTCTTTGCCTTCGATTTCATAGCATAGTGTGATTAGCTGAGAATTGTTTCTTCAAATAAGAAACCCTTTTAAAAAAAAGTTTATTAAATCATGTGAATAGAATATTGATGGTTGTTAAAAGTCTTATATAGGGAGGGAAAATAGGTGTGTAAAGAATTTGAAAGAACTATATTTGTTCTTTGGTTTAGGAGAAAATAAGAACCACTCAAGGGCTAAAGAATATTCAATGTAATATTGAATGTTTTCAGTGCGGCCACTACTGATGAAGAAAGGCAGAACTTACAAGAAAGTGGGCTCTTCCATCTAGGGGAATTTGTCAATGTATTTAGACACGGTATGTTACCTTATAATTTTACTTCTACCCAGGAGTTACAACTTATTAGAAAGTGGTCTCTTCCATCCTAAAGATTGTTGAAAGTGGTGTTAAACCCCATTCATACAAACAAATTTAAGAAAATAATCAATCTTGTATTTGAAACTTTTAATGTTACACTTGAAGTTTTCTTCAGACAGGATACTGCTTACTCTGTTTATTTGAATTCTTAACCTTTGTCATGCTGAACCCAGTATATTCCTGCTTTGGCAGGAGCTATATACAAACATCAGCCTGCACATATGTGCAGTCTGATGTTGGTCTACACCATCTGTTTCTCACTTTCAAACCAGAATTTTCAATAGATTATGTTTTTAGCTCACCTGAGCACGAAGTGCTCAAGGTGAGCTGTTGGGATCGTAGAATGTCCGTCGTCAGTCGTGCGTCGTCCGTCGTGCACAATTTCTTTAAGCATCTTCTCCTCCTAAACCAGTGGGCCAATCTTGATGAAACTTGGCAGGGATGTTCCTTGGGTCAAGCTCTACCAAAGTTGTTCAAATAAATGAAATCCACCCTTAACTTTCCCTTTACCCCTAACAAAAAGGGTGAAAATATGAAAATCTTTAAAAATCTTCTTCTCTGAAACCAGAAGGCAGACAGCTTTCATATTTGGTATGTAGCATCATCTAGTGGACCTCTACCAAGTTTGTTCATATCAAGACCCTGGGGTCATATTTGGGCTTTGCCTGGGCCCAACCCTTTTTAAATTGAATCGAAGAGCGAACATCTTTTAAAATATTCTTCTCTGAAACCAGATGGCAGACAGCTTTTATATTTGGTGTCTAGCCTCACCTAGTGGGCCTCTACCAAGTTTGTTCATATTAAGATCCTTGGGTCATATTTGGGCTTTGCACGGGTGCATCCCTTTATCTCTTATGAGCACAAAGGGTAAAAAAACGAAAATCTACGAAAATCTTCTTCTATGAAACCAGATGGCAGACAGCTTTCATATTTGGTATGTAGCATCATCAAGTGGACCTCTACCAAGTTTGTTCATATCGAGACCCTAGGATCATATTTGGGCTCCACCTGGGCGCAACCCTTTTACATAGAATCAAAGAGCGAAAATCTTTTAAAATCTTCTTTAATTGAAACCAGAGGACACACTGCCTGCATTTTTGGTATTTAGCATCATCTGGTGGGCCCCTACCAAGTTTGTTCATATCAAGACCCTTTGGTCATATTTGGGCTCCAAACGGGCGCATCCCTTTCAGCTCATCTGAGCATGATGGGTGAAAATAGGAAAACCTTCAAAAATCATCTTCTCTGAAACCAGAAGGCAGACAGCTTTCATATTTAGTATGTAGTATCATCTTATGGACCTCTTTCAAGTTTGTTCATATTAAGACCCTGGTATCACATTTGGGGTCCACCCGGCTGCATCCCTTTTTACATAGAATCAAAGGGCAAAAAGGAATATCTGTCTTGCTCTTCGCTGAAAACATTCCATGGTATTGATCTTTGGCAATTATCTTCTTTTTGACATCTGCCTATCTAATTAATGTGATGTCCCAGGGGTCAAAGAGACTCAGGTGAGCGATCTAGGACCATCTCGGTCCTCTTGTTTTTTAACAATTTAGGAGTAAATAGGAGTAAAACACATGTATAGGAAGATAAGAAATTGCTTTCTTCATTTCTACAAAGTTTTCAAAATGATTATTTAAAATTTTAGTGTTGGAAAGGTAACTTTTTATCAAAATAGAGGATCTTGGGCCAGAGGACTGGTATTAGTGTCAATCCATGATTTCTGACTGTGTTGTGTGTGATGCCCTTATATATTCCAAATGCAATGTTTGGCTGTATACCTTGGTTAATTTGACCCAAACTCGGCCTCAATGAAAACTCACTTATATATCAATTAACTGACATGTTTTGTCAATTTTCAAAATATGTTTTACATTCAACACTGTTTGTTATTTTATCATATGAAAGCACATGTAAAGCCGAATATAAAATAACAGGTTTTTAAAAATCTAAAGAATGGGGGACAGGTTCATGTCAATAAAATTGCGATATACTCAATGTTTAATATCTGTCTTTTAACTGTTTTGTGAAAACATGTTTATTTCTACATGACAGGATCTCTAGTGATGCAGCATGCCTTTGAAAGCAGTACGCCTACACAGGGTTCTGTGTTGTATGGATCTGTTAACGGTGCTGTGGGTAAGTTGATTATAATGTGACCTATGTTGTGGGAGAGAAATTACCTTGTTGATTATCTTTGATATTACACAAGTATTAATACACTACTGGAATAAATATGCAACTTGAACTAAGAATGTGTAGCAATGCTGCATTTTCCATTATGAAAATGGTGTCTTAATGCATTTGCTTACCTCAGTTTTGCAAAAGATGTTCTATATTTTGCAGAATGACTTGAATCCATAAATATCTGAAATTTCCTGGATTTATCACAAAAACTCAGGTCATATTATAAATAGAAAATCATATTTGTTTTATCTATTTATAGATGACTTTTTAGCTCACCTGAGCACATCATGCTCATGGTGAGCTTTTGTGATCATTGGATGTCTGTCGTCTGTCATGCTTCGTGCGTCGTCTGTCGGCCGGCATCAACAATTTAAGTGTTTACACTCTAGAGGCCACAAATATGGCCCAATCTTCATGAAACTTGGTCAGAATGTTGGCCAGGTCACAAGGACGAACCCTATTGAAAATGGGAAGGATCTGTGCCATATCACAGGAAAAGGGGCCTAAATGACAATTTTCTTGTTTACACTCAAGGGGCCACAAATATGGCCCAAACTTCATGAAACTTGGTCAGAATATTGGCCAGGTCACAAGGATGAACGCTATTGAAAATGGGAAGGATCTATGCCATATCACAGGAAAAGGGGCCTTAATGACAAATTTCTTGTTTACACTCTAGAGGCCACAAATATGGCCCAATCTTCATGAAACTTGTCCAGAAGGTTTGTCAGGTCACTCTGATGAAGGCTATTGAAAATGGGAAGGATCCTTGCCATATCACAGGAAAAGAGGCCTTAATGACAATTTTCTTTTTTATTCTCAAGATGCCACAAATATGGCCCAATCTTCATGAAACTTGGTCAGAATGTTTGTCAGGTCACAAGGATGAACCCTATTGAAAATGGTAAGGATCCATGCAATATCACGGGGAAAGGAGCCTTCATGACAATTATCTTGTTTAAGCTCTGGAGGCCACAAAAATGGCCCAATCTTCATGAAACTCTGTCAGAATGTTGGTCAAGTCACAAGGATGAACCCTTTCGAAAATGGAAAGGACCCATGCTATATCACAGGAAAAGGAGCCTTAGGGATAATTTTTCTTTTTATAACTCAAGAGGCCTCAATTTTGGCCCAATCTTCTTGAAACTTGGTTTGGTGTAGAAATTATCTCCTTAATGACATCTGCCTATATAAATGATGTGATGTCCCAGGGGTCAAAAAGACTCAGGTGAGCGATCTAGGACCATCATTGTCCTCTTGTTTTATAGATTTGGTATTCAATTACCACTCGTTCAATATCCTCTATATAGAAAATTACTTGTTAATGTCTTAGAATATTTATGTTATCTGGTCAAGGTTGGTAGAATTTATCATGACGAGGCTTTGCCCCGTCATGATAATTTCTCTCAGCCGAGACCAGATGATATTCGTATTTTAAGACACTGATATGTTATTTATTTATCATGCAATCATTTTTCAGCGCTTGATTATCTTTAAAATCAAAGAAATTCACATGAAAGTTCATGCAACTTGTTTCTAAAAATTTTGGATGGTAAAGAGTACCAATTTTACTAATCATGTACTCATCACCTTTTCGATCGAGTACTCGGATGGAACTGAAGAGTTTTGAATATTGACTTCAAACAATAATATACAGTATTTGTAGCATATATGTTGGTCAAAATGATAATTCAGATATCATTTGGTAGCTAAATGGTTTCAGGAAACCGAACATTGTTTAAAACATACTAAGAGATTGTGTTGTCTCGGCTTTATTTGTCGTTTAACTTTTTATCTTTGGTAAACCAAAACCCAATTAACAATAACATCAATAATATTTATTAATAAGGTTTTAGCACAGTGATACAGCATTCTGTTGATCCATGAGAGTTTGGTAAAAAAATTAGATCATGCAACTTCACAGGTGGATAGATCTCATTGAGGAGAAGTGTAGTGCACAAAAACCATAACTCTACTCGTCATATTTTTATGCCCCCGCATCGATAGATCGGGGGCATATTGTTTTACTCATGTCTGTCTGTCCGTCTGTCTGTCCGTCCGTCTGTCCGTCTGTCCGAAAACTTAACCTTGCCAATATCTTCAAGCCTATTCAAGATACAAAGCTAATATTTGGCATGATGATAGATCTCAATGATCCGCATCCGCTGGTACCAAAGTCAAGGTCATGTGACAAGGTCAAGGTCATCTGTCAAGGTCAAACGTCCGAAAACTTAACCCGAAAACTTAACCTTGCCAATATCTTCAAGCCTATTCAAGATACAAAGCTAATATTTGGCATGATGATAGATCTCAATGATCCGCATCCGCTGGTACCAAAGTCAAGGTCATGTGACAAGGTCAAGGTCATCTGTCAAGGTCAAACTTTGAAAAAAAATGCTGTTAGGGGGGCATTCGTGTTTCACAAACACATCTTGTTTGAGTTGCCCTCTGTTGATTGACAGAATAGGCAATTAACATGGTTTTAAGGGGGGGGGGGGGGGGGGGGCATAAATGATTTACAAACATCACTTGTTTTTTTATTGGCTAGTGAAACTTTCATTTAAGGATAATTCAATGCAAAACCTCAAAAAATGTTTTCTTCTCTACAGGTTTGGTAACTCAAGTACCAGCAGAATTTTACCAGTTCCTGGTTGAAGTACAGACAAAACTAGCTAAAGTTATCAAAAGTGTTGGAAAAATTGACCATTCATTGTATCCTTTTACTGCAATCATGCCATTGTCAGATTACTGTTAAGTTTTCTGACAGTTATACATAGAGTGTATGAGAACTTGTGTCACAGGGGTAAATATGTCATCTGTTTGGGTACAAAACCTTTTAACTACAGCTTGTTACCCATGGAGGATTTGAGAACATTGGTCTAGAAGCTTGACATCCATGAAAGCACAGCTTTAGAGACATCTGAGAATCAATATATCACTTGTGAAAAAATAAGTCTAGAAATATTTTTTTTTATAATATGACTAACGTCATGGGAGTGAACAAAACCTGTTGAATATTTTTGATATACAAGGGTTTTAGTTTACTAATGAAATAACCTTTCAAATGAGCTAAGAACCTAAGGCAATGTTGTATTTTCAATTTGAAAATGACATCATAATGCATTTGCTGACATCATTTTGTAAACAGCGTTATATGTTTCATCAAATAACTTAATCAATATATATTGCAATATTCTTGTTTTATGGCAAAAATACGGTATTCAATGACCTCTTATTCAATATCCTCTTATAAATGAAAATCCATTATCAAGATAAAACAACCTGGTTCTATGGGTCACCTGGGTATCATTTTAAATGGAGATTACCCCTTGGGAGAAATTTCAAAGGGTCAAAATATGATGTTTTCAGATTTTTTGAGTGTCAAAACCCTAGTTTTAGGGTCAAATACGAGCCCTGAATTCTCCTTTATCTGAATAACAAACTCTGAGATGGCCTTTAAGATCTATTTAATTTTCATTGTTTGATACCTTAACTGTATGATAGCTGGCGATCATTTCACACTGAGAGAAAGACAGAGGTATCACAAGGTTTTATTGACGGGGATCTCATAGAGAGTTTTCTAGATCTACATAGAGATAAAATGGCCGAAGTTGTACAAGGATTACAGGTAACTTAACCCCATTCGGAACACCACTCGACCAATCTCACGATCAACCTCGGATGTACATAGACGGACTATTTTAAAAAATTACGGAAAAACTTTGGAAAAACTCGATGACGTCAATTAAAATGGCGTTAGCCCTCAAAACTATGAGTGAAAAAATTTGACGTCGCCAACACTACTCGTTTAAGTCACTGACATAAAACCATCGTATCCTAATATAAATAACTTTAGGTTCTTAAGAAACGGCTGTAAAGTCTTAATTTTTGAGAATGATTCGTCATTCTCAAAAATTAAGATTTTTCAGCCGTTATTTACTGAAAAAGACATAAATCTACAGTGCTAGTTTTTTAGCTCACCTGAGCACATCGTGCTCAAGGTGAGCTTTTGTGACCATTGAATGTCCGTCATGCGTCGTGTGTCGTCTGTCGTCGGGCGTCAACAATCTTAGTGTTTACACTGTAGAGGCCACAAATATGGCCCAATCTTCATGAACTTTGGTCAGAAGGTTGGCAAAGCCACAAGGATAATCCCTATTGGAAATGGGAAGGATCTGTGCCATATCACGGGAAAAGGGGCCTAAATGACAATTTTTTTGTTTACACTCTAGAGGCCACAAATATGTCCCAATCTTCATGAAACTTGGTCAGAATGTTGGCCAGGTCACAAGGATGAACCTATTGAAAATGGGAAGGACCCATGCCATATCACGGGAAAAGGGGCCTTAATGACAATATTCTTGTTAACACTCTAGAGGCGACAAATATGGCCCAATCTTTATGAAATTTGGTCAGAAGGTTGGCCAAGTCACAAGGATAATCCCTAATGAAAATGGGAAGGATCTGTGCCATATCACGGGAAAAGGGGCCTTAATGACAATTTTTTTGTTTACACTCTAGAGGCCACAAATATGGCCCAATCGACATGAAACTTAGTCAGAATGTTGGCCAGGTCACAAGGATGAATCCTATTGAAAATGGGAAGGATCCATGCCATATCACGGGAAAAGGGGCATTAATGACAATATTCTTGTTTACACTGTAGAGGCCACAAATAAGGCCCAATCTATATGAAATTTGGTCAGAAGGTTGTCCAAGCCACAAGGATGATCCCTAATGAAAATGGGAAGGATCTGTGCCATATCACGGGAAAAGGGACCTTAATGACAATTTTTTTGTTTACACTCTAGAGACCACAAATATGTCCCAATCTTTATGAAATTTTGTCAGAATGTTGGCCAGGTCACAAAGATGAACCCTATTGAAAATGGGAAGGATCCGTGCCATATCACAGGAAAAGGGGCCTTAATGACAATTTTCTTGTTTACGCTCTAGAAGCCACATATACAATTCAATTTTCATGAAACATGATCAGAATAATGGCTAGGTCACAGGGATGAACCCTATTTAAAATTGGAAAGATCCATGTCATATCACGGGAAAAGGGGCCTAAATGACTTTTTTTCTTTTTAGAGGCCACAATATTGCCCAATCTTTATGAAATTTGGTCAGAATGTTGGCCAGGTCACATGAAATTTGTTTAGAAAAGGATAGAAATTTATGCAGCAATCATAGAAATAGAGTAATGTTTTTCTTTGAAAAATTCAATGATCTTTTAATGATCTTTCAAATATTTAATTTTGCTAAGGGAGAAGTCAAAGTGACGAAGGTGAGCGATATAGGACCATCATGGTCCTCTTGTCTTACACTGTTTCTGCCTAACAAAATGCATGATTTTGTTACATACCCATCCACCTTACATACATTCTAGGTCTGTTGCAGTTTAAGGAAATGGCCGAGTGATGTTCCGAATGAACTTAACCCTTGTCATTCTGAATCTGTAATAAGGGGGCTTTATCCAAAGGGGCTTTATCCTTGCCATGCTGAACCGGCAATATTCTTGCTCTGGCAGGAGGTATAGACAAAGATCAGACTGCACATTTTGTGCAGTCATGTCTTAGAGTATACCTCCTGATTTTCCCTCTTTCAAACATGGAAAGTTTTAAATTTGTGTTTTTTCTAAAACTGCTGATTGAAATAAGAACACCCAGTACTTGCAGGACGTTGGTTTTGCAAAGGTATGTATTTATTCAGCATGAAAAGGGGTAATTGAATCAAGAGACTTACTGTGTGAATATCTACATTGACAAATTTGATATTATTGGGATTTTATTACACTTTTGTAGTATACGAATGAGATTAGCGCATATAGTTAACCTTTTGTTAATATGAAAATGAAGTCAAACTATATGTGATGATTTTATTTTACAAGCAGTCTTGCATAGTTTGCTGAAAATCTTTAAGAGCCTCCAGTCTTTTCAAAATTGTCATTCTAAATTAAGTGCTTCCAGTCTTCTCAAGATGATCATTCTCAATTCTCAGATAAAATATTTTCAATTCTATGATAATTCCCAAAATGCTTGTTTGTCAGAAAATACAAGCAGCTTAATTATTAGGTTGGCTGTTTTTCGAAGAAAAATTTAGGTATTATGATCACCTTGGTGTCATTGTTGGGATTGGAGCAACAAAATTTTACCTTGTTCATATCTGTGTTGATATTGCACATATCTTCATAAAACTTGGCATGTGTGTTCTTTGGCACAAGAGCTAAACAGACAATCAAGAGGGATAACAATCAAGAGTGATAACTTTAAAAATATTTTGAAAGAGTTTGTTATGACCCTTGTATAGACTTAGATTTTTGTATTATCCAGCACCTGAAGCCAAGCATTGCACCCCTAGGGGCCCCTCTTGGTATATCTTCTTGTTGATGTAGAAAATAGCTGTCAAAGCCATATAAAGACACCTTGACTTTACTTATCATTACACGCTGTATATCGTTGCTGTAATTCCCAAACCTTGTAACTGAAGCTTAGATCAATCTGTAGTTATAAGATATTAGAATAACATTTTAATGGCTCAGGGCGAAACGGTTGTAACTCGCTATAAAACTATAGGGAGTTACAACTGTTTTAGGCTGAGCCATCGATTTATGATATTTTTTTTTTATCCTAGATTGATGACGGAAGTGGTATGAAGCGTGACGCAACAGTGGATGATCTTGTCAAAATGGTGGAAGAGTTAACAAGGATACATTGAACCTGAACAATAGTTTGGAATCATGTGAATTTATCCAGACTTGTCAACTCTAAATGTTTCATTAGAGTGAATGAAAATGCATTGATTTTGAACAACAGCTGGAATTTTCCTGTGAAGTGTGTGTGAATTGTCAACTCTGATATATGTGTTATTAGGATAGGGTTTAATAAAGGGTGTTGAATGAGTGGTCAGGAAATACTTCATTTATTAAATGAGTCATCTATAAACAGATAAAAACTGGGCAAAGCCTCGTTTTTATCTGTTTTTGTTGACAAGTTCTTTTAAACTTGGTATTTTTTGGACTTAAATTCGATATTCCTTTTATAATATGATCAGAAATTTTGCAAAGATCGAGTACACTTGAGAAATTTGTTAATTCAAGTTATTCTGTCAAATGTATGACATGCAGACTGATCGTTCATACACTACCTGCTTTCTACTTAATCATTGTGGGGAAAACAGTTGAAATGTCAGAATTTAAATGAATAAATAAAAAATGGAAACTTGTTTGATTCAAAATTTTAATACAGTAGGGTAAGGATTATATAATATGTACATAGAGTTTTTTATGAAAAATATCTAACAAGGTCGGGGAACTGATAATTGTCCGACAATTATCAGATTCCACAACCTCGTTTGATATTTATTCATACAATACACTAAGTGTGTATTATATTTATCTTATAACCTCTATTTGCCTTGTTTTCGATGATGTTTCTAAGAGAAATGCTAGTTTCTAAAAATAACTGCATTATGTCATTGTTCTAAAAATATCCATGTGATATTGTAAAAAATATCACATGGGGTGTTATCACACAGATATTTGTTAAGTTGTAAGATTAAAGATTTTCCTTGCTTGGTGGATGTCATAAAGTCTCTCTTAGATATATTTCAAAAATACATAATCAACGTAGGTAATAGGGGAAACTTTAGGGGGAGGGGGTGGATTGTATGATGCCGTGTTAGATCCCAGACTTTTGATAGGTCGCATTTCAAAGACCAATGAAAATATTCAAATCTTAGCTTTTGATTGGTCATATGTCTTGACCAATCAGAGACTTTGTTACTAAATTTTATGATAAAATCAAAGCCTATTTTGCCTGGTTGGTGACTCAGATTTGTTATTTTGTTAGTGCTGATTTATAAATGTTTCTGTCATAAAATGTTCTCTGTCAATGAAAAAATGAATAAACAACTTTGAAAGACATGAATATCTGTGTTTTGCAAACCATCCGTCAATCCACAGACTGATTTGCTGAATTGCTCAAGATGAGCTATTATGATCATCCTATGTCCATTGTCCAGTGTGCACAATTTCTTACAACATCCTTTCTTCCTAAACCAAAAGGCCAATCTTAATTTATCTTTGCAAGAATGTTCCTTGGGTCAAGCTCGACCAAAGTTGTTCACAAAATTAAAATCCAATTTTAACTCTGGTTGTCACAGCAATTTAAAAGGGGACAATCTCCAGGGTCCAAATAACAAAGAAATAAAAAAGAAAATCTTAGAAAATCTTCTGAAACTAGAAGGCAGACAGCTTTCATATTTGGTAAGAAGTACCATCTATTGGACCTCTATTAAGTTTGTCTGAAACCACTTGCTAGAATTCAACCTAAATTCACAGGGATAATGCTTGGGACATGCTCTTACAGATTACTGTACTTTTTAGCTTGACTATTTGTAGAATAGGGGGGCTATTCCTTTCCTCTCAATGAAACTTTACCAGAATGTTCCATTTTTGACCCTTTTCAAAAGATGTTCTTGAAATTTTAATTTGCCCATAAATATGGGCGTGGCAGGGCAGGCTTTTTTTGAGCCCAAAATCTTTGAATGACATCTTCTCCTGAACAATTGGGCCGATTTCAATGAAACTTGGCACGGATGTTCCTTGGGTGACACTTTTTAGCTCACCTGAGCAGGAAGTGCTCAAGGTGAGCTATTGGGATCGTAGAATGTCCGTTGTCAGTCGTGCGACGTGCATCGTCCACAATTTCTTTAAACATCTTCTCCTCCTAAACCAGTAGGCCAATCTTGATTAAACTTGGCAGGGATGTTCTTTTGGTCAAGCTCTACCAAAGTTGTTCATATAAATGAAATCCACCCTTAACTTTCCCTTTACCCTTAACAAAAAGGGTGAAAATAAGAAAATCTTTAAAACTCTTCTTCTCTGAAACCAGAAGGCAGACAGCTTTCATTTTTGGTATGTAGCATCATCTAGTGGACCTCTACCAAGTTTGTTCATATCAAGACCCTAGGATCATATTTGGGCTTTGCCCGAGCCCAACCCTTTTTACATAGAATCAAAGAGTGAAAATCTTTAAAAATCTTCTCTGAAACCAGATGGCAGACAGCTTTAATATTTAGTGTGTAGCATCACCTAGTGGGCCTCTACCAAGTTTGTTCATATCAAGACCCTTGTGTCATATTTGGGCTTTGCACAGGTGCATCGTTTTATCTCTTATGAGCACGAAGGGTAAAAAATGAAAATCTTCAAAAATCTTCTTCTATGAAACCAGACGGCAGACAGCTTTCATATTTGGTATGTAGCATCATCTAGTGGACCTCTACCAAGTTTGTTCATATCAAGACCCTAGGATCATATTTGGGCTCCACCCGGGCCCAACCCTTTTTAGCTCACCTGAGCACGAAGTGCTCATGTGAGCTATTGTGATCACCGGTTGTCGGTCGTTGTCCGGCGTCCATCAACAATTCGAGGGTTCAACGCAAAACTGTCGTAACTCCATTTTTTTGACAAAACCACTTTTTTTCATTTTTCATATCCTTATTTGATACTTTATCCATGGTTAAAACAGAAAATGAAAATTTGAAATATAAAATACTTTAATTGAAAAATGCAAAAATGTCGTAACTCAGAAAAAGGATATTTTGTTGACCAAAACTGTCGTAAGTCTATTTTTGGAGTTACGACAGTTTTGCATTGAGGAATTTATGATTGAAATGGTTATGATGTTCATGCAAAACTGTAGTAAGTCCAACAGATGTAAATGTTTCTTTATTCATTCAATGATTTTCAATCTTAAAATTCATGACTACGGATATTCTGGCTATAAATAGATTATTAACCTTCCAAGGTTACTTTTTAAAAGATTTTGTAAAAATTACAGTTAATAAAGGAGAAAAAATCACAAATTATTCATTTTGTAAAAATTGGTCTTAAGTTCTTAAGTATGCAGTTTGTTTGCTCACTATGTAATTGTTAAATGTAAGAATTTGCTTAATACTACATTTTTATAAAAATATTTAAGTCAGAAAAGATTGCCAGATTTATATTTGAAGAGAAATGGACTTACGACAGTTTTGCATGAACATAATCAAAACTGTCGTAAGTCACCCCAAATTGTCTCGGTCTTCTTATGGTAATTATTTCATTAAGTTCTTATCATTTTTGTTCCTCTGGCTTATTTTAAGCCAGGCTATTTTCTTGTTTTTGTGTCTGTGAAAACATCTAATGATTCTAAAAACTACTTTTTCATAGCTTATCAGAAATATATGGATGAAGCTCAAACAACTTCTACTGGTACAATTTTTATATCAACTTATATCAGACCCTATGAGGAAAATTTAGGATTATTGACCCGGTCCCACTGCCAAACCGACACAAAACACATGCTAAATCGGCTCGACGGAAGAGTTAAATTTTCATCCGTTCTCATACGCTTGATACAAACTGATAATAGTGGCAAAAATTTGCAAAAGCAGAAAGTAAAGTATGTAGCTGAGATGTTGTGTGGATGCTCATCGAGAGCCTTGCTGATAAGCGCAGATGACAGATCAGAAGAGGTTACCGGGTTTAATTGTGATGTAAACTAATAGTGAAAAGAGTGGATGCATAAAGCATTGGAGGTATACGCATGTATGCCGAGCAGAAACGAAATGGACACAGCAAGGATCATTAAATTTTAGGTGATGCAAAGGCTCCATACTTACATGTATCTGTGTTATTTCTCTATTATATTTTTTGTATACCTAATAATTCTATCCTGTGTAGGTTTTCATCCAAAGTGGATAAGAGTTTCGAGGATGCCTAACCGATGGATTGGGGATGCAGTGGATGTATAACGGATGCTTTAGGATACGTAGTGTTTAATCCTCATAATGTTTCACATTTACAATCTACATAGCAGAAAGTTTATCCACTCTACAAGTTTTGTGCAGTTCAAAACTTTCTGTGCGGATGAAATCACAATGGACAGGTACTCGATGGACAGAGTGTATGCAAAGCGTATTTACAGGGTTAGAAATAGATGCAAAACTTCTTTTTCAACAGATGTGAAGATTTTCATACGTTTTACATTCCAAATGCATCTGTATGTGCAATAGGACCGGGCCTTAAGGGTTTATGGAATGATTCTTGTCTATATGGACTATTATTAGCCATTTAACTAAATACAGGTCCTTCTTATTTGCATATCCTCTGCAATTTACCTCCATTTAAAACTGTCACATTACTCTCCCCCCAAAAATAAGCCTGAGGCTTGGCCTATCTGTGAGTAAGGCAACTCCAGTCTGGCATTTATCATTATCCCACCCCTGCCAACAATTTGTACCAAAAGAGCACATAGACAGACTTGATCCACTTAGGGAAAAAGATCCTCAACCCTAAACAGGTCGTCTGTTTGTATAGACCATCAGATCTATAAGCCATTTAACTAAGGGCGGGTCTTTATATCCAATGCAAGTACCTCCCTTTATAGTGTTACAAAGGTTTCTAATTTTCATAATGTTGTATGTAGTGAAAACTTTTATAGTCCTAGAAACTTCTAAAGACTGTTAATTTTGTTACCCCAATAAGATTTTTTAATTTTCTCAGGAAATTTCATCTTGTTATCCCACATCAGGGTTTTAGATCTACTGGCAGAAGGTACTTTTTTTTTTAATGTCCCTCTGTCTATGTGTCCATTCGTAATATTTTTCTTGTTCTTGGCATCAGGTCAACAGTTTTCATCTAATTTGCTTCAAACTTTCACAGAGTGATTGGACTTATATAAGAATGGTTCCTTTTGAAAGTGGGCCAGGTTCGTCAAGTATCATGGGAGATGAAAATATGTCTAAAATATACTACTAATTTTTTCAATTCTAGTCCACAGATTTCATCTGATTTGCTTTAAACTTGCATGGAATACATGGTTTTACATTTATGAAAAACATTCTGTTAAAATATGCTCTGGTCCATGAAGTTTCACAGCAAAAGGGTTGTAATGAAAATTTAATTAGTATTTCTTTTTTTTTTTTTTTTTTTTTTTTAACTTTTTCCAACTTTGGAAAGATTGATGGCTTCTTAATTAATTTCAAATGGCATATGATTACCTAACCCATGCTATTATGCTAAAGGTTTTTTTTAGGGAGTCAGTAGAGAGTCCCAGGCACTTATGGACCTCTTGTTTTGTTTGATTTAGTATCCGTGAAACCTTTGTCCCCCGTATTTAATTTCTTAATTTCATGGGATTTGGGATCCCTTTGTCTCTAATGAGATTCTTTAAGTGCTTACCACCTAAGAAATATCCTCAGATGTTTAAATTTACCTCTTCAGATTCTTAAAGAAATCCTCATCAAATTAGCAACATGACTATAAGGGTTCATGGAAAGATTCTTTTAGCTTTTCACGAAATCTTTAATTACACTCCCCTTCAAAGAAGATGGGATATTGCATTTGTCAGTCGGACCATCTGTCCGTAGACTGTTTTTTGTCATATCTCAAAAAGTATGCATGTTAGAATCATGAACTTCACAGGTGGATAGATTTCATTTAGGAGAAGTGCAGTGTACAAGAACTGTTACTCTACTCAGCATTTTTTGGGGTTATTGCCCTTTACTTAATGCCAAGGAATTTGACTTGCTCTTATTGGGGGCATAAATGTTTTATATTTATTGAATCTTTAGTAAAATGAAATATCATATTTCACATAATTGCATAATTTTACAAATGGAAGTGAACTGCATTTGAATTTTGAGACTTACCTAAAATTCAATTACAGTAAAGGGTCAAATATCTTTTGACCTAAGGTCAATTTGTCATTACATTTCAGGAATTAGTTTATATCTAGGAGAGAAATTAAATTGAATGTACATAATTCACAGTATTCATCTAAGGATAAAGGTCACACCAGGTCAATTGTTGGTTTGCACAGGTTTTTACTCATTCTTTAACAGTGTTTCTGTATTTTTCCAACCAAGTGGTCAACCTAGCCAAATGGCTTTCTTTAAAAAGTTCCACAATTCAGCTCATAAGTACAAGCACATCATTTATATGATTTCATACAAACCACAAGATGACTTTCCACCATGGCATAATCATTATACCCCAGTATTTGGAGACAAAAAGGCATTGACTCTTGAGAGACAAATGTTGGACAAAAGTTTACCAAGCCATGACTCAAAACCCCAATTTTGACAGAGCTTAGACCTCATTACCAACTGTGGTAACTGGGATCAGCTCAAAACAACAAGAGGTTAAAGATAGCCTGTATTGCTTCAATGCAAAATCTAAATTCATGAAAAAAATTAAGAAGGGTCAAACTAAAACAGCTCCACCAAGTTTGGCTAAAATTAATTGTTGTTTGAAGCAAGATGTTTGAAAATTTCAAATTAAAAATACACCCTATCACACCTTCCAACAAAATTTCATAGACAAGTTTTGAACAAAATTCACACAAGTTACATTCAAGTTTTGTTGAAACTGATCAAATGATTTTGGAGTAGAAACTATTTCAAGGTATCAAACTCAAAAGAAGACAAGCCCTGACAAACCCACATTATCCCGAGATGTTCAAAGGAAAATGTTATTGACACAAAGCAGACACATCAATATGATAATAGCCTGGAGCTATGAAAGGGTATAGTTCTTACAAGAGGAATGCAACAGATTCAACTCTCAGCTGTAGGTTAAAGTGGACAAGAGGCTGCAGCCTCAGCACAGTTAATACTATGTCAGGGCTTCATATCAGGGGTTATGGTTTGTATCCCAGCTGTGGGATACATCCTTGTCAGTAAATCTCTCCCAACAATGAAAGGATAATTGTAAAACTTACTAGATTGAGCTTCTGGAGGCTGAGAAAGGATGTCAAGTTAGTACTGGTGTTACAAATGCAAAGAATCCATGGTTAGGTAATCAAACTGCAAAACTTTTAAAAGTGGTGTTAAAATCTTATTCAAGTGAAATCAACAAAACAAACATCTAAAAATATATAAGTAGTATGTTTTCGAAATTGCATAAGGACTAATCTCTTCAAAAGGAAAATAGCAGTAAACCAAAAGATTTATGTCAAGTTTGAAGCAAATATTACATCCTACTCCTTCGTATTCCTACAATAATTATGCATTAAAAGACATCATATAGATCAAAATACATCTATTCTATTGTCAAAAAGTGAGCTTAAAATAAAATGCATAACTTTGTCTTGTAACATCCAGTGCCTGTATAGGTTGCTCTCTCATTAGATAAGTTATATACCAAGTTTCAAGGAAATAATCTTTGTCATACCAGAAATATCAGAAACATGTTTGTAAGATAATAATTCAACAACAAGCTAGGAAAATCCCGCATTTTTTCCTTAAAACAGCCATGTTAAGAAATGTTTAAGCTGAGTCCGGCTAGCAGTTAACACATTAGGCTGTCAACCCTGGGTTATTAGTTTGAACCCTGGCTCAGTCAACTTTCATCCTATATTTGACAAAAGTCAATGTGATACAAGTCATGACTCCCACCACTGGGCATATAATAAGTATTGCAGCTATGTGGGATGGGCAGCTGTTAGCTGGGATGAACAGTTGTTGTTGTTCTAGTTTGAGAAACAATGGGTAGATGTGCCAGCCTCTACAATATAACTGCCATTATAAATACTAAATGTTTAAAATGGTGTTAAATCCACTAGATGATTAAATATTTTAAATTGCGTAAAATTGAAACAAATAATAATTGACTTTTTTCATGGTCTTTGATTCCCAAAACTGTTGAAATGCACTTTAAACACAGTACTTATTTCCCTTCTTACATTTCATCAATTACTTTACTTGCAATAGGCTAGAAAATTTAAATAAAGGTGAAAACAGACTTGAGTTACAACAGTTTTGCACTATTTCTATGTAAAAATCTTCAGCAATTTGAGTGACAAAACTGTCGTAAGTCCACTTACGACAGTTTTGCGTGAATACATCATAAAATATTTGGGCAATTTCAGAGGCAAAACTGTCGTAAGTCACATTTTCTTTAAAACAACCTTTTTCATTAGCTTTGTTTAAAAATCAACTATGAGAATGAAATAAGACATATAACCTTTAATCAATTTATCCATCATGCTGAAATATAAATTACAACATAGAAATTAGAGAGTTTTTTGTCTCTCCTGTAAAATTTTCAAAAAAGGAGTTACGACAGTTTTGCGTTGACCCCTCGAATTTCTTTAAACGACATCTCCTCCTAAACTACTAGGCCAATTAACACCAAATTTTACAGAAATGTTGCTTAGGTGGTCCCCTTCAAAAATAGCTAAAAGAATTGAAATCCATGAAAAACTCTGGTTGCTATGGCAACAAAAGGTAAAATTTTAAGAAAATCTTTAAAATTCTTCTTCTTCTCAACCAGAAGGCCTACAGACTTAAAACTTGGCATGGATGATCAGTTCATTGACCTAAATCAAAATAGCTAAAATCATATCTTTTTGGCAACCAGGTGCGGAGCACCAGGGGGGAGGGGTTAGTACTTTGGGTAAATTTTGTAATCTTTAAGCTTCTTCTTTTTCTGAACCAGGAGCCCTACAGACTTGAAAATTGGCATGGATGATCAGCTCATAGACCTTAATAAAAATAGCTAAAATCATATCTGTTGGACTGCCAGGTGCGGAGCACCAGGGGGGAGGGGGTAGTACTTTTGTGAAAATTTTGTAACCTTTAACCTTCTTCTTCTTCTGAACCAGGAGCCTGACAGATTTGATAATTGGCGTGGATGATCAGCATATAGGACCTTTATATAAATAGCTAAAATCATGACTGTAGATTCACCAGGTGCGGAGCACCAGGGGGGAGAGGGTAGTACTTTTGTGAAAATTTTGTAATCTGTAACCTTCTTCTTCTTCTGAACCACAAGCCCTACAGACTTGAAAATTGGCACGGATGATCAGCTGATAGACCTTAATAAAAATAGCTAAAATCATATCTGTTGAGCTGCCAGGTGCGGAGCACCAGGGGGGAGGGGGTAGTACTTTTGTGAAAATTTTGTAACCTTTAACCTTCTTCTTCTTCTGAACCAGGAGCCTGACAGATTTGAAAATTGGCATGGATGATCAGCATATGGACCTTTATATAAATAGCTAAAATCATGACTGTAGATTCACCAGGTGCGGAGCACCAGGGGGGAGGGGGTAGTACTTTTGTGAAAATTTTGTAATCTTTAACCGTCTTCTTCTTCTGAACCAGGAGCCTGACAGATTTGAATATTTGCAAGGATGATCTGCATATGGACCTTTATATAAATAGCTAAAAGGGTAGTCCTTTTGTGAAAATTTTGTAATCTTTAACCTTCTTCTTCTGATGAACCAGGAGCCTGACAGATTTGAAAATTGGCATGGATGATCAGCTGATAGACCTAAATAAAAAAAGCAAAAATCATATCTGTTGGGCTGCCAGGTGCGGAGCACCAGGGGGGAGGGGGTAGTACTTTTGCGAAAATTTTGTAATCTTTAACCTTCTTCTTCTGAACCAGGAGCCTGACAGATTTGAATATTGGCATGGATGATCAGCTGATTGACCTTAATAAAAATAGCTAAAATCATATCTGTTGAGCTGCCAGGTGCAGAGCACCAGGGGGGAGGGGGTAGTACTTTTGTGAAAATTTTGTAATCTTTAACCTTCTTCTTCTTCTGAACCAGGAGCCTGACAGATTTGAATATTGGCAAGGATGATCAGCATATGGACCTTTATATAAATAGCTAAAATCATGACTGTAGATTCACCAGGTGCGGAGCACCAGGGGGGAGAGGGTTGTACTTTTGTGAAAATTTTGTAATCTTTAACCTTCTTCTTCTTCTGAACCAGGAGCCCTACAGATTTGAAAATTGGCATGGAGGATCAGCTGATAGACCTTAATAAAAGTAGCTAAAATCATATCTGTTGAGCTGCCAGGTGCGGAGCACCAGGGGGGAGGGGGTAGTACTTTTGTGAAAATTTTGTAATCTTTAACCTTCTTCTTCTGATGAACCAGGAGCCTGACAGATTTGAAAATTGGCATGGAGGATCAGCTCATAGACCTTAATAAAAATAGCTCAAATCATATCTGTTGGGCTGCCAGGTGCGGAGCACCAGGGGGAGGGGGTAGTACTTTTGTGAAAATTTTGTAATCTTTAACCTTCTTCTTCTTCTGAACCAGGAGCCTGACAGATTTGAATATTGGCATGAATTATCAGCATATGGACCTTTATTTAAATAGCTCAAATCATGACTGTAGATTCACCAGGTGCGGAGCACCAGGGGGGAGAGGATAGTACTTTTTTGAAGGATTATTTCAAATGTTATCTGATTGAATAAGTGAAAATCTCTTTTTCTGTGGTTGCATGGACATACCTAGGTAATGAAGCTTTTTCCTCAGGTGAGCGACCCAGGGCCAACAGCCCTCTTGTTACGTAGAATCAAAGAGTGAAAATCTTTAAAAATCTTCTTCTCTGAAACCAGATGGCAGACAGCTTTAATATTTTGTGTGTAGCATCACCTAGTGGGCCTCTACCAAGTTTGTTCATATCAAGACCCTTGTGTCATATTTGGGCTTTGCACGGGTGCATCCCTTTATCTCTTAAGAGCACGAAGGGTAAAAAAATGAAAATCTTCAAAAATCTTCTTCTATGAAACCAGAAGGCAGACAGCTTTCATATTTGGTATGCAGCATCATCTAGTGGACCTCTACCAAGTTTGTTCATATCAAGACCCTAGGATCATATTTGGGCTCCAACCGGGCACAACCCTTTTTACATAGAATGGAAGAGCGAAAATCTTTTAAAATCTTCTTTAATCGAAACCAGAGGGCACACTGCTTTCATTTTTGGTATGTAGTATCATCTAGTGGGCCTCTACCAAGTTTGTTCATATCAAGACCCTTAGGTCATATTTGGGCTCCACCCAGGCCCATCTGTTTCAGCTCATCTGAGCATGATGGGTGAAAATAGGAAAACCATCAAAAATCTTCTTTTCTAAAACCAGAAGGCAGACAGCTTTCATATTTGGTATGTAGCATCATCTAGTGGACCTCTACCAAGTTTGTTCATATCAAGACCCTAGGATCATATTTGGGCTTTGCCCGGGCCCAACCCTTTTAACATAGAATCAAAAGGTGAAAATCTTTAAAAACTTCTTCTCTGAAACCAGATGGCAGACAGCTTTAATATTTAGTGTGTAGCATCACCTAGTGGGCCTCTACCAAGTTTGTTCATATCAAGACCCTTGTGTCATATTTGGGCTTTGCACAGGTGCATCCCTTTATCTCTTAAGAGCACGAAGGGTAAAAAAATGAAAATCTTCAAAAATCTTCTTCTATGAAACCAGAAGGCAGACAGCTTTCATATTTGGTATGTAGCATCATCTAGTGGACCTCTACCAAGTTTGTTCATATCAAGACCCTAGGATCATATTTGGGCTCCAACTGGGCACAACCCTTTTTACATAGAATGGAAGAGCGAAAATCTATTAAAATCTTCTTTAATCCAAACCAGAGGGCACACTGCTTTCATTTTTGGTATGTAGCAGCATCTAGTGGGCCCCTACCAAGTTTGTTCATATCAAGACCCTTAGGTCATATTAGGGCTCCACCCTGGCCCATCCGTTTCAGCTCATCTGAGCATGATGGGTGAAAATAGGAAAACCATCAAAAATCTTCTTTTCTAAAACCAGAAGGCAGACAGCTTTCATATTTAATATGTAGCATCATCTAAGTCTTCTCTTCCAAGTTTGTACATCCTAGGCAATTATCTTCTTTTTGACATCTGCCTATCTAATTAATGTGTTGTCCCAGGGGTCAAAGAGACTCAGGTGAGCGATCTAGGACCATCGTTGTCCTCTTGTTAAAAATTGTTAGTGAAATTTTGATTAGCCCGTTTAATGTGGGCTTGGCAGGGACGCGCTTATTCTGAGACCAAAATCTTTGAACGACATCTCCGTCTGAACCACTTAGCCGATTTCAATGAATTTTTACCAGAATGTTCTTTGGGTGACCATTTCCAAAAACTGCTAGTGAAATTTTGATTGGCCCATAAATATGGAAGTGGTAGAGCGGGGCTTATTTTGAGCACGGTATCCTTGAAAGACATTTCCTCCTGAACCTAATGTTTTAATAAGATGGGTAAAGAGATGCAGCTTCATGGGGATTGAGTATTTTGGTGCAATGTGAGACATACCCAGTTAATTATTTTAAAATAGGTCTTTAGAGATTTCAAAGTGTTGTTTTCATTGAAAGAAAGTTTTAATGAAGGGCTAAAGATGTTAAAGCCAGTGGAGCGATACAGGCCCTCTTGGGCCTCGTGTTAGCAATTATGGGGATAAAATTGCTAGGAAAACATTGTTGAAAAAGAAGAAAGTGCTTAAGACAAGCAATTTCTTTCTTTTCTACAATGTTTTGCATTCTGGTAATGCAAATTTTAGTTTTAAGAAGGAAACTAGACAGATTTGAAATACTAAGTATTGCCATTTACAATAGGCCTGAAGGACCTGCAAGATGGTTACATCTACCAGTCCTCCCTAAAATCCACAGGTCTTGCGCTAGAGGACTGGTGTTAATGTCCATTTATGGATGGTTTGTTTGGATAAGTTCAAGGATACTGCAGAAGCGTCTTTTAACGTACCTTTGTATGAAAAAAGCGCTATAAAAATGTGGTAAACAATGATAATAATAATGCCTATGATTAAACTGATCTCATTGATCAAAATGTTAAGTCTTCAGTGTCAGATCTAAGCTTTCAGTTAAGGGGGTTTGTTCTACTTTCACACAATTTTAACCCTTATCCTGCTGAATTTTACAAAAAATCCAATTTTTGGACACGTCAAGGAAAATGCCTCAAGATTTTAAGCTCCACTGTCCGAAGGCCATTGGGGCTATTGTCGTGGTGCTGTGTCAGTGGAGCGGAGGTCATTTCTCGATATGTTATATAGTGGAAACTTTGAAAATCATTTTCTCAGAATGTAACTGATGGATATCAATCATTGGTATGATCCTTGGATGATCCATTTTCATGCAGCCAAAAATTATTGTGATTGGATGAAAAATATGTCTTTAATTGGCGGAGGTCATTTCTCTATATGTTATAAAGTGGAAATTTGAAAATCATGTTCAACATCAGTAGAACCCAAAACATCTAAAAATCTAGTCAAAACTTTGATTTGCTATTACAAGAGTTTCAAGCCTATGGAGCGACTCAAGTCATTCATGGCTTTCTAATTTTACTGCAAAATTAAGTAAAAGGCAGACAGTGTATCCTTAGATCAGACTGCACAACTGTGCAGGTTGATCTTAATCTATACTGTCTGCCAAAGCTTTGTTCATGATTGAATATATCTTTAACAGCAAGCTAATTGATAATCTGTATAAAAATGAAAAAAAAAATAGGCTTCAGAGGGGTTCATTCTCTAACCCCGTCTGGATCAGCCACTGCTCTTGTTGACCTCTGCTTGATTAATTCTGTTCCAATTCATTTTCAACTCCATTCATGATGTCTATAACAAAGCTGATCTTAGCCAACATCATACAAGGGCGTAGCTCCCATTACGCACATTACCCAAGTGCATAATAGAAATAAATCCTCTTTCAAAAATTGTCGTTCTTGAATGATCATAACAAAGATCCTACAGGTTATTTAAGCTGCAATTGCGATGTTTTGATTATTCACTAACACTCAACTCATAAAAAGGGGAGCGGACGGATGACATTCCTCTTTTGTCATAGTCTAAATACCGCCTTTATCCTATATATTCTCCAGTGGTCGCCTTCTGAATGTGTATAAATTTCAAAACCCTAGTTATGCCTGTCATATTCCATGGCTTAGCTGTGCCATTGATATCATGGACCCTAATCATGATATATGCTTTTTGACTTAATTATAGTGGAAATAATTTGTGCCAACCTGGTTGGAATGTAATGAAAATAAATAAAATTGAAAATTCGCATTAAGTATGAAAAAGACATTATTTTTCCTTTTGTGTATGTTCACAACCACAATTAAGTATGGAAAGCAAATGCAGTAGACAAAAAATAGAAGGTTCTACCGAGATTTGAACTCGGATCGCTGGATTCAAAGTCCAGAGTGCTAACCATTACACCATAGAACCTTGGGTGACGAAAGGGAAGCTTGTTCAGTATTTATTGACGACAGTGATAAACTGTGATCTATTTCAAATAGACGTTTGAAAAATCAATTTTCATCGCATTATTTGCCACCGGTGCATTTAATTATTTTGAAGATTCATCTGTGATTTTTTTGCTAACGCTTGAAAATTACATCGCTATTAAACAAATCGCAGTCTACATGCGTCCTTGATGTCATCAGAAATATTGTTTAAGATGCAGACAACTATGTCGACGTAAATCCTAAGGAACTAAATGGGTGGGGTAAGATATCTCACTTTCTTTAAGTTTTCAAAATAAAAAAAGAGAGAATTAATTAAAATAAAAAGGTGCCTTAAATAGTTACTTGAATGCTTCCCATATCATTTACTGTGTATGATAATTTAGTGTGGCCAATGAATGTGATCATTTTGGTTAAAAAACTTAACATTTTAATTATTTCGGCCCCTAAATAATTCGGACCATTTGTTTCCCGACTTACCATATTTTCGACCTAACAGGTTGGTGAGATTTTCTGATAGGGTACAGTGTTTTTTGGTAGTTCTGGGCACTGCCACTTAAGAAAGTTAAGTACAAAATTGGTGTGAAGATATCAAAACAACTGAACTCATTGTCCTTTTTTAAAAGACATTTTATTCAGAACAATATGTCACTTAAATTACATAATCCAGTGAAGAACAGAGGCACCATCATATTTTATCAACACAGTTTTGTTAGCTTAATCCGCAGAGCACAGAGCAGGGCTTGAAAATTCTGCTCGTCCTGCAAGATTTTTTCCTTCTTTGTCTATATAAGCAGGATGAGTGGATTTTGCAAAATTTTGCTTATGAAATGAATATGTCACTATATTTCTTTGTTTAGCAGGACGAGTAGAAATTTTAAGAATTTTCAAGCCCTGCAGAGACATAAACAGGCGCAAATTTTTTTGTTTAAAAAGAATCAATGATAAAGTTTTTGCTAATGTGAAAAAGAGGTTGGTTGTTCTGCCTATGTTAAGTGGCCATTTTCTTAGTTTATTTGACAATATATAGCGGCACAGCTTCAGAAGATGTAAAGGATTACCCAAGATGAGTGTAATGGTTGCCCATTTGGGCAATATAAAATTCAAAGAAAAATGCTAAACTTTGGACACTGGCAGAATGCTTTGATGTGGCAAAGCCAAAGTTTTTTGACATCTGCTATAGGACATCAACCCTGGATCCATGTACATGATGGTGACCGCGTCGCTTCGCATTTGTCTGAACTTTCTCTCCTGACGATCTACTATCTGATAACCAAAGCCGTGGAAATAAGATCATGTCAAACCCAGGGTTACGAACGTTTTACTTATACGGTTTTCGAGAAGAAGCTTTCGATAACCCTTGACTCGTGAAGATGATCTTTGCAAACCGGCGATCCGAATGTCGTAATTACAGATTCATTTAATTGAATATAGAGCCGGCATTTTTCTCGCTCATCGAAGAATGCGGTCCCGCACTCCGAGAGATTCGATTACTTTGGCGTAGTTTCGATCGGACGTAGTGTATTGTTTATTTTGATAGCGTAGATAATTATTTTCTCCTATTTTCGAGAAGACAACATTTAAAATATGAAATTCGTTGATCTTTTGAAACTTAATCGATTTTACAAACTTTACCCTTTTGAGATCGTCGTTATCAGTGTTTCTCAGCTGCCGGGCGGGTAGGCCCGAGAAATCGGGATTCAGAGAACTAAGAGGAGTCTGCGATCGTTTAACCCTACAAACTAGATTACTTTATGAAAGATATTTTTGTTTAGCTTGGGGACAACAAAACGATTTTAGAATAAAAAATATCAAAGTAATAAACCGCGTTTGTTCTCCAATTCATTGTCGAGTTTTAAAAATATAAAATGCGATGGCCTAAATATGTACATGTAAAGGCCTATTTAGATATCCGATATCGTTATCAATATTGACCCTGTGTCTGTTACGTTTCCGCGGTACGTTATTGGTGACCGCGGGAGGGAGGGTCGGCGGCGGCAGGGGGGGTACAGCGTTGTAGCAGATACATCCACTTCTTCCGCTGTTTCATTTCTTGGACCCCGACCACAGCGTTTTAATGGAGTTGCAGTGTATTTTGAAAATTGAACATGGTTTGGTCTAATTTCATGTGTCCAGACATTGACAGTTTGTTTGATTTATACCGAATCTGGATATTTACTATAACAAACAAGAAACTGTCAAAATAATGATACTTGCTATTGAAGAAATTGAGTTTTTAGTCATTTAGCCATCCACTTCAACGTAAACATTCAACATCTGGACGCATGAGGATACTGAAGGGTCCAAATGGCTGAATCATCACAATCTTAGGGGTCCCTTCTTAAATTTTGGGAGTCCCTGCTTTAAATGAAGACCTTTCTTTAAGGATCTAACCTTGTTTAATGTAAATTTGGAGCTATTCGCTGGTTAAAGGTAAAGAAATTGATTTAAGTATAATGTATTTGTATTTTGGGCTCAACTTCAGGAAAGAATTGAAGACTGAATAAAACAGTCTTCAATGCTTGACTGAAATTGATCCAGAGAGAGTCTATGGGACTCACATCACATAATTTTGAGGGTCGTGGCTACTTTTTTTTTTCATCTCAGATGTGCAAAGCCTATGTCCCCTAAAACCCTGCATTACTCTTTGCAGTGTCTATTCTAGAAGGGGGATTGTGCATTTTGACACATACTTTTGAAAAATCCCCCTATTTTTGAATTCAATGGGGGATTATTTTTACATAGAGAAAGAGCAAACAATTTAATCTTTTTGGCTTTGTTGCAATTTTTAACAAAATTCCCCCTACTTTTAAATCCTAGAATAGACACTGACTCGTTGTCATCTGCAGCCTCTTGAGTTTGGGTTGGTCTAAACTTTTGAAATAGAGGATATTGAATGCGTGGTCATGGAATACCGAATTTATTAAACAAGTCATCTATAAACAGATAAAAAAGAGGCTATGCCGAGTTTTTATCTGTTTTAGATGACGAGTTTAATAAATTCTGTATTTCATTAGCACAAATTTTATATTCTATTTATAATGTGTAAAAAGGGTTAATTTGGCTTATTTATTTGCAGTTTATGATAAAATCTAATTTTCTTAACTTATAGGCTGATGTTGGTTAATCTTCAAAGTATACTGGAATTATGAAATAAGAGTAATGGGGCTTACTTGATGAATTGCCAAAATGTAAACTACCAACTAGGTTGACATGCTACTTACATTAATGAAGAGAGTCAAGGATAAAATAGCTGTCACCCAAGTAACTGAGATAGTGGTTGCTATTCCAGGTAAGATCCTTCAATCTACTTATTTAGGCAATTTATTGATGGAATGCTAATATTTACCCCCCCATCCCCCACCCCCACCCCACCCCCTTCTTGTTGAATCATTAATATGTAAACTATCAACTACTTACATTAATGTAGAGAGTCGAGGATAAAAAAGATTTCAGCCAAGTAACTGAGATAGTGTTTGCTGTTCCAGATGAGTTTCTTTAATTTGTTAATTGGGCGACCAGTTTGTCGTGAATACAGCTTTATTCAAGCTGTACTATACGGCATTTTGGTAACCTGATGATGAATTGGTAATATTGAAAAAAATGAAAATAATAGCATTTCCATAGTACTTCAAAACTATTTGATGTATAAACCTCATATTTGGAATTATGATAGGTCTCAATGAAACTCATATTCCAGGGTTTGACACTAAGGGGAGTCCAGAAGTCCTAGACTCCCTGTTTATTAGTTGGACTCCTTCCATTTGCAAGTAAGGAGTCTGTTGGGCTCCAAGGGTCATATTAGAATATTTAGAAAAACAAATGCACAGAGCAGTGTCCTTTCTACTCTTGCCAAAACTATAGATCTTTTCACTACAAAAGTTGTTGAAGAAAACATTTACTTGCATCCTGTATTGTTTTGAGAGAAAAAAAACCCTCTTCTTTGGAAAGGTTTGAGGAAAAGAAGAAATTTCTTACTAAGCAATTTCTTCTTTTCCACAAGGTACTCCCATTATGAAATTTCAGACTCCTTACTTTGAGCTTGACTCCTTGATTTCATGTGTTAGGAGTCAAATTGACTCCCTAATCTCTGGAGTTAGTTTCAACCCCTGTATTCTGATATCAAGGTGAAGGTCATGATATCAAGCTGAAGGTCACATGACAAGGTCAAGGTCATCATTCTTTTAGTGTCAACCTTGGCAAAATGTAACAAAAAAACTTCTTCAGTACTTTAGTTCTCTAAAATTATTCAAGATGTATCGTTCATCTTCACCATAGCCGCCGTCTTGGTGCAGTTTGTAGTGCGTTGGACTGTGAATCCAGAGGTCTCGGATTCGATCCCCAACAGTGGCACTCATTCTTTCCGACTATTTGTCTCTCACCAATGGGTTGATAATCATAGACCTATGACATTGTGAGATAGCAGCTGGAGGCTAGAAAAGGATGTGGTTGTTTTACTGGTGAGAGAAATACCAGGAAACCATTGTTAGATGCTCCAGCTGCCGTGAAAAGTGCGGCGTAAAACTCTATGCAATCAATCAATCAATCATCTTCACCATAGAGATTAGTCTTATTATTACACATTGATAGATGACTGATTGAACAGCTCTATTCAAGAATGTGAATTCATATTATTAATAGATAATATAGAACAGCCCAAAAACTGTTCCAGTTGAACTAAAACTGTTCAAGTTGTTTGCAAGTTATACCCCACTTTGCATGCAAGATCATGTGCAAAGTTTGTTTTAGTTTCCAGACAGTTTGCACTGTTTAGTCATTCTGAACACAGGCTTGATGGGAAGGTACCTAGCATTTGACAATGATTTTGCATTATCCAGCATGGCAGAGGTCAAGTCTAAGATTGATATGTTTCAACAAAACCCTATGCTGTGGTTACTCATTTGAATTTCTTAAAAGAGACAATTCAAATGAGTTCTCACAACATAGGGTTCATGCTAGCAAAATTGAAATATTTCGAACAAAAATTCAAAACACCCCTCACTATCTGCAGCTCCAATGTAGCACAATCATTTTCAGTACTGATTACATTGGCAGAGATTTTTGAATGCACAGAAGCAATGTGTGAAGTCTCAAAATGTCAAACACTTGGACTGCTTTCAGAAATAACTGTAAGTTTGCATTTTTTGTGACCTGAATATGTATGCCTGTTACGTTACAGGATAATTAATATATCTTCTTCCACTAATATTGAGAAGATAACAATCAGGGAACTGTTTTTGTTTATTCATAACAACTTATTAATATTTTATTTTATGTTAATACATTAAAAAGAGTATTAAAACAGAATTTTGGCTTTAATCTCAAATTGAAAGTTTGAAATTTGAATTGAGAATGAAAAAAGGCTTATAACCTCGGGCCCTGATATACCCTTTGATTGTGGCATATAAATCCAAATATACAAAAATGGATGCTAATGTTTTTTACCCTGTAATTAATTACTTGAATTATCATTAAAATAAGTTTAAACCTATTGTATTATCAAGGTGGGTATGGAATTTCAGCCTTTTACTCAACTTGTCCTCAGATAAGGCCATAGATAAGTTAGAGATAATTTATTAATTGTGCAGGTCCAGAATCAAAATGAGCTTGTCCACAAAATAATGAATGATTTTATGAACAGACAAACTTTGAAAAAATAAGTTGTTAATGAAGAGATAATTTTTTCTGCCCTTTTCAATCCTTTAATAAAAAAATTCATAATGGTTTATTTTTTAGTAAAAAAAGTACTAACAGTGTCTCTTAGTAGAAATTTGGCACATCAGGGTTTGACACTAAGGGGAGTGTGAGACTTCTTATTGACTAGTTAGGACTCCTTTGTTTTGCAAGTGAGGAGTCCAATGGACTCCCTGGTTCATTGAGAATATTTGAACAAAAACATTTAAAACTGAAGTTGTTAAAGATAGCATCTGCTTCCATGGAGTATTACCACATTCAGAAAGAAAGCCATCTTCTTCAGGCGGAGAAAATTGTAGAAACGAAGAAATTGCTTGTATCAAGCAATTTCCACATTTTGCCAATGTTCTCCGAATTATGAGAATCAGGACTCTTTACTTTGAGCTTGGACTCCTTAATTTCGTAAATTGGGAGTCAAGTGGACCCGTATAGAAGGTGGTGGTGATCCCTGCTCATGTTGGACAAGTCAGGCTTAGGTATTCCACACCCCTGTCCATGGAAAGGGTAGCTGGTAGAAAGAAAAGGATCTACAAACAGCATCATTGATGCCATTAGTATTGATCAAACTTTATTTCACCAAATGTAAGCACCTTAAGCAATATAGCATTATATTACCAAAGAAAATGTATGTATGGTTTATTAACGTCTGATTGAAGTCTTGAAAGCCCCATAGGCTTTGATATTCAGCTGGTAGGTTTCTTTTTGTAAATTTCATGTTAAGTTAAGAATTTATGCTTGTTTTGTCAAAGCTGTCCTGCATTAACATCGCAAAGCTCATACAATTTAATTGCAATGTATGATCATTAATTTAGGGTAAGTGAAAAAGCTGTAGCAACTATTGGGCAAAATGCCCAAGGTTGATCAAGTTTTTATTGGATTTGTTGTATGAATGTTTTGAAAAATGGACAAGCATGACATTTTGGACTAATCAAATAGAGAATCTATTAAAAGATTCAGACTCACTATATTATAAATTTGAATGTAACTTCATTCAGGTTGCCTGCTTCAGCCGTATTTTTTTTGTTTTCTTGATATCCCGAGACAAAATAATCATATACAAACCATCTTTACATTTATTGAATAACATAGGCAGTGTATGGAAAAAAGATTAATCTGTCTAACCAAAGCAATCTGCAACACTTGTTGGCATGCTCTGCAAATTTTTCTTACAGAGTATATAATTTGTGTTCAACTTGAGTACCATAAAGAAAATCTTTTGATACCAGTAGCTGTACCAGAGGTGTGAAAATACAAAATTATCTTACTTGTCCGTGGACAAGTTGGTAGCCTTATTTCATTCATCTGACTTAAAAATAAAGTTGTTCAAATTTTCAATTATTCTTTTTCAAGGATACTTTCTAAATGGGGAAAATATTACCCTTTTATAGTGCTGGAGACAAGCAAGTATAGAAAAACATTTAGATAAAAGGAGAAATTGCTTTCCAAAAGCAATTTCTCCCTTTCTCTAATGTTTTCAATTACTACTTATACTTTTCGTAAAGCGATTTCAACTTTTCTCTATTACATAGAGATTCTGAAATTTAGTGCATAGCAAAGGCTCAGATCATAATTACTGTGGTGATGCAGAGATGGATGCGAGTCTTTGCGTTGCACAAATGCAAAATTTTTAGAAATGTCAAGCACTTTCTCAAAAACCAATTATATTTTGATGAATACAAGTGCCTAGAGATATTAACCCTTGTCATGCTGAATAAAAACCTTGGTAAAATCATATTAAATTCAAAGTGCTGAAAGCTCTGTATTTTCTAGTTGTGAGGTGGCATTTGATTTTGATTTATATATTTGATATATATGCAGTCTGATCTTTGTCTATACCTCCTGCTTAAGCTGGAATATTCCGGGATCAGCATGACAAGGGTTAAGTTTTGCAATGCTCCATTGTTTTTTGTGCTTCTATATAATGTCTGATTGTATTGAAAAAATATTTGATTGTTTCGTTAAGGGTTAATCACTGCAGAAAAAGGCCAATTAATTGGTTCTGTTGACCTTTTCTGTAGAGAGGGAAATGTTTGTTTTATTGGACAAACTAGAACACCGCAGTCGTTTTCGTGGCTTCATCTCCGATATAGGAATAAGATTGGTTCCACATGATGATGTATGCTTTATCAATATTTAAGGTCTGATGCTGGGGATGTAAGAATAGACATGCAGGGATGTAACATTTTAAGTGATTTTGTCTGAATTCGGAAATGTTGTTATATAAGGTAGAAAGTACTTTCAGTTATGTGTAAGGTTCTTTGGTGGTGTAAGTGATTCATATTGATCATTTAGATTAGCAATCAGATGACATTTCGATTCCAAATATCAGAATTTATCAAAATTTGTTGATGAAGATGTTAACATCATCATTACTTAAATTGAATTCAAGTGTTGGTTGTATATTGATGGCTCAGCATGAAACAGACTAGTTGTGACTGCCTATTTTTCAAGCATTGGTGTATTCTCCAGGATGCAGAATTTAGAAGGATTAATACAAGTTGAAAGAATTTGTTGAAATTATTTCTAATTCAATGTAAAATAAAAGGAGTTGGAAATAATCATGCATCTCATTGTGACCTGTCACTCAAGGTAGAAGTACCACAGTAAATTGAAAAAAGAAAATTGATAAAGCGGAGGTCAACCATAGATAGGATAAAGCTGCAGTTACAAGGTTTGGGTCTCACAACAATGATATGAATTATATGACAGATATGAAAGACTCAATACCAATCTTTGTAATTGCATTTTCAATAACTAGGACACAGAAAGTCACTTTAATGCTTTGTTGGGCATATAGGTAGATAAAAATGTAAACATAGCCAATGTTAAATATCATCGTAATTATTAGTTAGTTTGAACTTCCTATAACTGGCTTCTAACCAATTAAGTTTGAAATCTGGCCAAATATCTTGGTAACATTGGAGATGTAACATACTTGATGTAAATGCCATGGAAATGATATTATTGATTACAATAACTTAAGGTGTTAAAGATGTGATATCCCTTGCTTTATTATTAACATAATGGACCCATAATAGATCAGTAACATTTTGGAAACAATGAACTTTAACAGTGTTAACCAAAATTTCCTAATGATTTTCATTAGGAAACCTTGGTCAATATTTTGAGAGATCATTACAGGTCATCTACCTTAGACAGAAATTACCGTAGTGTACATGCATCTACTTTGGAACAATGTTATTACATGGATAAACTATTTTCTATGCTTTTTGTGGAGTCATAAAATTCATAGTTTTTGACAATGCCTGATTTATGATGATAAGTCATTCATGAGTGAAGAATAGTCAGAAAGTGTAGTGGTTAAATTATGACATGAATATTACTATATTCATACCTACAAGCTGAAATTTTGTATGCGGAAATCCGAAATGTGATAGCAAAGGAATATGTTTTGTTAAGTGGTGAAAATTTTATATTTAAATTACAGCCAGTGTGAGGTTTTGGTTGTTTTTTGGATTAATCATTAGATAAAAACAGGATTAACAAAGAGAAGTTTTACGTGCTGAAATCCATGCTTTATGTTTGATAAGCACACAAATTAAGGCTTTTAATTGTCACTTAATGTCAGCCCGGTAAGCTGTTGTGACCTTGATGGAAAGGGTTTTGCCGTTTATAATCAGCTGACAGGTAGACATCCAACAAGTGGAAAGTGCTTCCTTAATGGATTTAACAATTAAAATACTGTTGAAAGATACTTTTGCTTCTTTGGCATTAATCTTATAGTAAACTGAATGTGGGTGACATTTTAATATTGGATTGGTGTGATTACTTAATTCAAATTAGAATGTATAAACTATATGTCAAGATAAAAAGTAAGTATAAGGTGTCTACTTAAATCATACTCTCAAAGAATTTACAATACCAATTATTATGGGCTAACTTTTGAAATACCGTAAAAGTTCTAATAGAACCGTAGGGTTCTTTTGGAATCATCACATTTCCGATGTGCTTTTATAAGAGTCTACGCTACATATCCGTGGCTCAGCTCAAAATATTTGTTACTGCCCATAAACATATAGTTAGTTACAAGTGTTTTGCACTGAGCAACCGCCGTCACGATATCACTGAAAAAATGTTGAAATCGGCATAAAACTCTATTCAATCAATCAATCAATTTGCACTGAGCCATCAATATTTGTGAAGACCACAAAAAATGGCCAAAAATAAATATAATCCGCGCAAAATGTTAAAAATTGATTGGGGAAAGATGCATAAAGCCTTGTTGAATGTTTTAGTTACCTTGATTTTGAGGTTATGGGCCTTTATTAGAAACTTCAAGATTTTGTAAAATCACATTAAAAATGGTTGACTTCGATCTCCAAAAGGGAAGATAGGGTTTTATAAGAGCATGTGGCTCTATTTGAGTATTTAGCTCACCTGAGCACGAAGTGCTGAAGATGAGCTATTGTGATCGTGCAATGTCCGGCGTCAGTCCTCCATCGTGCATCGTCCGTCGGTCGTCATCCGTCGTCCACAATTTCTTTTAACATCTTCTCCATTATGTCATTGTTCTAAAAATAATGGGATGTTTTCTCTCAGATGTTTGTATAGTTAAAAGATAAAAATGAATATCATCTTCATCGACACAAATATGTTTATTTGTAAAAAAAAATGCACATTCAAGGCCACATATAATTAGACCAATTCATATCATTCATTGAAAGACCAGTGGCAAGGTTTTTAATTTTGATGTTATTTTGGTCATGTCGCTGAAGATAATGAATAATAATCTGTCAGTGTTTTAAGTGAATGTATTTTTGTTTAATGATTTTTTGCCCTGGAGGAAAACATTTTTTATCCATCACCTCATCTGAAGAAAATTAAGAATTTTGATAACAACCCCCCCTTTTGCATAGGTACAGATAAGAGGGGGTAATTCCAGTATAAAATCTTTATTTCTCAATGAAACCCTATGTTGTAGGTACTCATTTGAATTGTCTTGTCTAGACAATTCCAATGAGTACCCTCAACAAGGGTTTGAGTTAGGATTAGTGAAATATTTTAAAACTAAATCCTAAATACGCCCTCTATCTGTAGCTCTGCTTTTGCATTTACAAAGTGGAGGAAGAAAGATTGCAATCTCTTCCATTTATCCATTTACCCATTCTGTCTTTAGTCATTGACTTTTGTAAAGAATCAAAACAGTTTGACCTTAGACCTTAGCAAGTTATTGGAAGAAAAGGATTTAGATTGATGCAAGAGCATTGGATATAAATCTTTGAGCAACATAAGTTTTATAGGTTGGCTCAGCTCGAAACAGTTGTAACTGCCTGATGTTTATAGGCAGTTACAACTTTTTCCCACTGAGCCATTGAATTGAAACAAAGTGAGTAAAATATTTTCTCAAAACCTATTTTCAAGTATTCAAGTATATTCAAGTAAGTAAGTTTTTGATACAACTCATGCTCATGATTTGCTTAGAATTTGGTGTTATAAAAAATGTTTTGAGTCAGATGACTAGCCAAAAGGGAATTTCAAAAAGTTAAACTTTGAATCTATAGAAACTTTCAAGGTAATGGACTAATGGTGGAACCAGAGGGGGGTTTACAAACCCCTTTCTGTAGTCTTACAATTTCATTTATAGGAAATCCCCCCTCCCCCCTCGCCCTTTGAAGAATTTCTTGATAAGTACAACATTCAAAGCTTGATGCTAAATTTAAATGTGATCCGTCACACGAAAAAAGGACCATCTGGGATCTCTGAAAAATGAATATTCAAAAAAGAGATAGGGTCTAACATGGGTAAAGTAGAGGTCAAATTTCAAAAATTCTTTCACAGGAAGGTAGATTGATGATACTTTTTTCAGAAAATAAGAAAAGTGTGAAAAGGTTTGACCCTTGTCAGTCTGCGCAGAATGCACAGCTTTACTAGGGTTGACTCTTTACACACTACCAAGATAGTCCCTTTTCGCCTGACGGGTCACATATACACGAAGATTTACACTTCTGAAAAATTTGCAACATAGATCATGCCCACATTATTCAATTGCCACACAATCCCTCATTTAGACACCCCTCATGAAAACAAAAGTTTGAGAATCTATTGTGAAAAATGGAGAAATTGCTTGAAAAAGAAATTTAGATATAATGTGTTTCCCAAAATTATTTCCCCAAAAGTGAAAAAAGTCAGATTTTATTAACTTTAACCCTTGTCATGCTGAATTAAAATTCTCTTTCAGAATTTCACTCATATCAAAGTACTGAAAGCCCTGGAATCCAAGGTTGAGGGACAATCTCTCTTTTTGAAAACAATTTGATGAACAACTCTGCCTTGAGAGGGTGGTCTTTCCGACTATTTGTCTCTCACCGATGGATTGATTATCGTAGACCTATGTGAGATAGCAGCTAGAGGCTAGGAAAGGATGTGGTGGTTGTACTGGTGAGAGAAATACCAGGAAACCATTGTTAGGTGCTCCAGCCGCCGCGATATAACTGAAATAATGTTGAAAGCAGCGTAAAACTCCATTCAATCAATCAATTGAAAGGGTGGTGTAGACAAAGCTCAGACTGCACATAGGTGCAGGCTGATCTTTGTCTATACCTCCTGCCAAAGAAGGTATATTCCAGGTTCAGCCTGACAAGGGTTAAAATGTAGTCAGGAACTGCTTTGAATTTGGAACAGTTTAAAAAAAATTTGCTGACGTCACAGTTCATATAGCATGTCATCCTCCCAATTACAAGGTCAATCCCTGAAGGTAGCTTTTGTCTTTTCTGACTATTTGTTAATGATCGACCTATGTGGGATGGCAGCTGGAGGCTATGAAAGGTTGCAATGGTAGTTCTTGTGCAAGAAATACCAGGAATCCATTGTAAGGGACTCCAGCTTCAGGGATATTTCTGAAAGACTGCTGAAAGCGATGTTACCGGTAAACTACTTTCAAACAAATAAAAATGTTTTCATCTTGTATTGTACTGGCAGCAGGGTATGGAAATAAGAGTCTTCTCCACTTGTCCCTGGACAAGTAAAAGTGGATTTTCTACTTGCCCAGGATCAAAATGAACTTGTCCGTTAAAGAGTGAATGTATAAATTTGAGAAAAAAACATAGCTTTTTGATTCCAGCATTTTCTTCATTAAAGACAATGTTTTCTACCCTGTGAAATAAGCTTGAGTATGATATCTCTCAAAAATTTTTTTTAGTAACATTCCAAGATTTGCCATGGTATTTACTTGTCATAGGACAAGTGGCTTAGAAAAATGTACTTGTCCGCAAGTCTAAAAGCCTGAGTCGGACAAGTCAGAATTCGACATCCCTGCTGGTAGGTTAAATAGCATGATAAACTATGATGTAAAAGATGGCAAAATCGTAAAAAAGTATCAGCTGGTATTAATCATCCAGCAAGTTTATATGTATTGTACATAATATTTTATTGTCTTCAGCAATATTGCGACCTTGCAAAACTCTGAAATCATTCTTTAGCTTGCAAAATGTTGATTTGGGATACCTACAAAGTGCACAAATATATAGAATAAAAAGTTGAACGTAAATGAATGGCATACTGTAAACGGCTTTATATTGGTGGTGTCCACATCTGGCGGTTTTTAGCTCCACTGGCTGAAAGCCACTGGGGCTATTGTCATGGCGTTGTGTCCGTCGTGCGTTGGTCCGTGCGTGCGTGCGTGCGTGCGTCCGGTCGTAAACTTTTCTTTAAAAATCTTCTCCTCAGAAACTACTGGATGGATTTCAACCAAACTTCACAGGAATGATCCTTGGGGGACCCTCTTTCAAAGTTGTTCAAGAAATTTTGATCCAATGAAAAACATGGATTTTATGGGCATGGCTAATTTCCAAATATGGTAAAAGTGAGTTTTCTCAGATTCTAATCAATGGATACCAATTAAATTTTACATGAATGATCCTTGGGTGACCCTTTATCAGTCTACAAAAAATCATTGTAATCGGATGGAAAATATGCATTTTATGGGCGGAGGTCATTTCTGTCTATGTTATATACTGGAAACTTTAAAAATCATTTTCTCAGAATGTAACTGATGGATATCAACCAAATTTCACTGTAATGATCCTTGAGTGACCCTTTATCAGTCTACAAAAAATCTTTTTTGATCAGATGGAAAATATGCATTTTATTGGTGGAGGTCATTTCTCTATATGTAATATACTGGAAACTTTGAAAATCATTTTCTCAGAATGTAACTGATGGATATCAACCAAATTTCACTGGAATGATCCTTGAGTGGTCCTTTATCAGTCTACAAAAAATCTTTGTGATCAGATGGAAAATATGCATTTTATTGGCGGAGGTCATTTCTGTCTATGTTATATACTGGAGACTTTGAAAATCATTTTCTCAGAATGTAACTGATGGATATCAACCAAATTTCACTGGAATGATCCTTGAGTGGTCCTTTATTAGTCTACAGAAAATCATTGTGATCTGATGAAAAATATGCATTTTATGGGCGGAGGTCATTTCTCTATATATTATATAGTGGAAAATTTGCAAATCATTTTCTCAGAATCTAATCATTGAATATCAACCAAATTTCACTGGTATGAGTGACCCTTTATCAGTGTACCAAAAATTATTTTGATTAGATGAAAAATATGCATTTTATGGGCAGAGGTCATTCCTCAATGTGTTATATAGTGGAAACTATGAAAATCATTTTCTCAGAATGTAACTGATGGAATCATTTTCAACATCAGTAGAACCCCAAATATCTAAAAATCTAGTCAAAACATTTATTTGCTTTTACAAGAATTTCAAGCATGTGGAGCGACTCAAGCCATTCATGGCTTTCTAGTTCGAATATGATTTATTGGCAGTGATTTATTTTGGCGTATCTTACTTTAACCCAAAAAATTAAAAGCTTTTTCTATATTTTACATTTTTAGTAGTTAAGAACAACATATGTAAAAGAAAGGCAATTTCTAGAGTTATGACAACTTTCTACAAACTTGACAATAGTTTGTTTTCACACCTTTTGTTATAGTTGTAACACGTGTATAAGTTTTTCACACTTTGTCGCTGTGATTTCATTACAATGTATCAACCACCTTGAATCTGGAATCTTGAAATTGAGGGATCGGTGCAATACTATTGTAAGAGCCTATAATTTATAGGCACTTACAGTAGTATTGCGCTGACCCGTCGAAATGTCAAAGTTGTCAGTTAAATTATAAGTATGGTCTGCATATCTTGATATTAATTTAATTAACATTGACTAAAAATGTATAGATTTCATATCTATCATAATAAAGAAATTTCTTATTTAATAATGACAAATATTGGCGGTGGATTAATTTAGGCGCATTTTAGGTTGACCGCCAATATAGCCAAAGTAAAACCGACGCCAAAATTACCCCACTTATAGTACTTTGAACAGCTGCAGAACTAAGCACAATTTGTTTTACAACAATTTACAAAAGGGTAACTTGAAGTTTAAAAACGTTTGTTTCTTGTGACTTTCTTCTGCAACTTCTTTAATTTCAGACTTGTTATTGTAAATTTCATAGACCAATGAAATGCAGATTCTTAGTTATTTAATCTTTTTCAGCGGCACAATGGTATAAGGAACCCCTGTTTGACGATGTTGATATAATCTGAAAATTGGAATGGAACGGCCCACTCTCACAAGTTGTCCTGCTAGAGCCAGCTTTGTGAGAAAAGGGGCTACTTTATCCCTTAATACCTCCCATTGGCTGTCCCTGGCTGATGCATGCCAAGACCTTGCTTCTAGCTTCAGTACTAACGGGCCTAACGGAAAACGGCTTATTGTTCAGTTGTTTCTGCCTGGGACTAGTATTCGTATTGACATTCGTAATGGTAAGATAGGTCTTGTGTTGTGTCCCTGTTGTGATTGTCAACTAGTAAACTTAGTATTCTTTAGAAATCAACTATGCTTTCACCTAATTATTTAAGGTAGTGGACGTGTAACAGGCCTCGAATTTCAGCTCGCATGCTCGCAATTTGCGAGTTGAAAATAAAGATTGCTAGTGATTTTTTCTTCAGCTCGATTTTTTTCGCGAGTGGTATTTATCAAATAGAAATACCATTTTGTTCCCTTTGACTTTCTTGTACGAACGTGATTTGAAATGTCCGAGAAAAGTTACACGGATCGTGCCTTAACCTTAGGAAATTGTTTGCTTATTTTTTTTCCGAAACAAGAAGTTGATATGTCACATTATAACCCGGGAACCGAATTCCGGTATATTCCGGTATGATTGGGCACGGTTCGTATTTCCTATCGATAACAAAAATACAAATAAATAAAAAAAAATGTTCAAGTTTAAAAAAGCCATGAATAAAAAATCACTGGCTTCCTCGCGAAACATATTTAAAGGGGTCTGGTTTCGGTTTATGAACTGATATCCCGTAAGATACCGGTGACTACGTCCCGTATGTTATAGTTCCGTTACGTGTCACTTTACTGTTTCGTCTGCATGTAAACATGGATAAGTTTTTGCTAAAATCGAAAACTTCAAAACGTAGCCATGACGAAACCGAGCCCTCGGGATCTGATCAACCTCAAAATAAATCAAATAAGCCTTCAACAAGCAAACAAAATCCTACTGAAAAGGCCAAACCAGTAGCCAGTGAAAAGACTGTACGGAAATGGATGCGAGATCTGAACATCGATCTTGATCTAAAGAGTGATAAAGGGACAGTCAGTGAGATGTCGTGCACTGTGTGCAAACACTATGCGCCACCGGGAATGACATCAAATGTAAGAATCGGCCATATAACTTTATTAAATATTGGAAAAAAAAAAAACAACCTGCACCCAATCACCTGCTAAATGTTCGTAGGTTTAATAATTTGTATAGCTGGACACAACCCTTTCAGGAATTACATTTAAATCAAAGTTTTGAAAACATTAAAATCAAAGTTTTGAAAGTACTGATGACCTGTTTTTGAATTAGACTGATTTTTTTATATTAAATTTTGGACCCCCAAACATGTAGTATTTATCAATCTTGCATTTTTAGCTCACCTGAGCACAACGTGCTCAAGTGAGCTATTGTGATCACCTTTTGTCCGGCGTCCGTGCGTCGTGCGTCGTCCGTCGTCCGTCAACAATTTCTTTAAACGACATCTCCTCCTAAACTACTAGGCCAATTTTAACCAAACTTGGCAGAAATGGTCCTTAGGTGGTTCCCCTTTAAGAATTGCTAAAAGAATTGAAATCGGTGAAAAACTCTGGTTGCTATGGCAACCAAAGTTAAAAATTTAAGAAAATCTTTAAAATTCTTCTTCTTCTGAACCAGCAGCCCTACAGCCTTGAAATTTGGCATGGATGATAAGCTCATAGACCTTAATAAAAATAGCTAAAATCATATCTGTTGGGCCACCAGGTGCGGAGCACCAGGGGGGAGGGGGTAGCACCTTGGGTAAATTTTGTAATCTTTAACCTTCTTCTTCTTCTGATCATGAAGGCCTACAGCCTTAAAATTTTGCATGTATGATCACCTCATAGACCTTAATATAAATAGCCAAAAACCTTATTTGTAGGGCCACTAGGTGCGGAGCACCAAGGGGGAGGGGGTAGTACTTTGATGAAAATTTTGTAATCTTTAATCTTTTTCTTCTTCTGAACCAGGAGTCCTACAGATTTGAATATTGGCATGGATGTTCAGCATATGGACCTTTATATAAATACCTAAAATCATGACTGTAGATTCACCAGGTGCGTAGCACCAGGGGGGAGAAGGTAGTACTTTTGTGAAAATTTTGTAATCTTTAACGTTCTTCTTCTGAACCACAAGCCCTACAGACTTGAAAATTGGCATGAAGGATCAGCTTATAGACCTTTATAAAAATAGCTAAAATCATGACTGTAAAGCCACCCGGTGCAGAGCACCAGGGGGGAGGGGGTGGTACTTTTGTAAAAATTTTGTAACTTTAGTCTTCATCTTCTAATGAACCACAAGCCCTACAGACTTCAATTTTGGCATGGATGATAAGCATATGGATCTTAAATAAAATAGCTAAAATCATGAATGTAGGACCACCAGATGGGGAGCATTAGGGGGCAGGGGGTAGTACTTTTGATCAATTTTGAAATCTTTGACCTTATTCTTCTCCTGGATCAGGAACCCTACAGACTTGAAAATTGTCATGGGTGATCAATATATTGACATTAATAAAAATAGCTAAAATCATGACTGTAGGGTCACCAGGTGCTGAGTGTCTTGGGGAGGGGGTAGTACTTTGGATCTTTTTTGAAATCTTTAAACTTCTTCTAATGAGTCAGGAGTCCTACAGACTTGAAAATTGGTATGGATGATCAGTATATGGACATATATTGAATTAGCTAAAATCATGATTGTAGATTCACCAGGTGTAGAGCATCTTGGGGGAGGGGGATTGCTTTGTTGAAAATTTTGAATCCCTACAGCCTTTATGTTTGACATGGATTGATCAACTAATTAAAGAAAACTTTAATAGTCTCAGACTCGGCCTGTATATCTGGCATAGATTAGCTGATCACAGACCTTTTATGGAAAAAGCTTAAATAAATAATGTCCAGGGGAGGAGCAGAGGGGGGGGGAATGATTATTTCAAATGTTATCTGATTGAATAAGTGAAAATCTCTTTTTCTGTGGTTGCATGGACATACCTAGGTAATGAAGCTTTTTTCTCAGGTGAGCGACCCAGGGCCAACGGCCCTCTTGTTGCTCTGTCCAGGGCTCTGTTTATTCCCTGTCAAGTGACCCAATTTATATGAAAAGGTTAAAAAATCTTTTCAAATAAAAACAGATATTATTTTTTACAAAAAATCAAAAAATCTTAGTATAGTACTAATGTTATCTACAACCTCTTGAGCTTGGAACAGCTTAAAACTGTTGCTGTCTAATAAGGAGTAAACATGACTCAGTTTCTTTTTCAAGGTTTGTTCACAATAAAAGAAAATCTTCAAAATATACCTATGTTTTATTTTTTCATATGAAACCCTATTAAATTGCGAGTGGATTTGCTTTTTTGCAAGTAGTTTCAAAAGCCACTTGCAAAAAATTGCGAGTCAAATTTTCTGGGAAATTCGAGGCCTGTGTAATACTTCCGCAACTTTTTGGACCCCATGAACTTTCACAATGTTAACGGAGGTTTCCTAATGAAAATCATTAAGAAACCTCGGTTACCATTGTTTAAGTTTATTAATTTAAACATTGTGAAACTATTATTTGTCCACTACCTTAAGTATTAACCTAAACCAAGTAAAGGTAGCTTTAAGTTCATTTTTTAACTAAAAATCTTATCTTATATTTCTTTAACAAAGTAATTTTTGGACTTTCTAGAATATAATAAGTTGTGCATTGGTTATAAGTATTTGAATTAATTAATATACATTTCATATCAACCATGCTTGCAATTATAAGTTAAGAATACTAAGAGTCTTTACAGAAGAGCCATACTTGTAATTGTTACAGGAATACTTATAAGGATTGCAGATAATAAATCTTAATTATAATCCTATAAGGAATACTGATAAGGATTTTACACAAACCGTAATATTGAAAGCAATTCCTGATAAAATTTTAGGAATACTTATAGGGATTGTAGATAAACCTTACTTATACTCTTATTAGTAATACTGATAGAGATTGCAGATAAATCTAATTTGTAACCATATAAGTAATTTTGTTAGGGATTGCAGATAAACTCTTCTTTTAATCTTATGAATAATTCTGCAAGGATTGCATATAAACCTTGATTGTAATTTATACTGAAAAAGGATTGTAATTAAACCTTACTTGTAATTCTTCATAGGTAATTCAGATATAAACCCTACTTGTAATCTTATAAGTGATACTGAAAAGGATCGCAGATAAACCTTACTGTCTAATAATGTAATGTTATCTTATAAGTTATACTGAAATTGATTGCAAAACTACGAGGTGAACTTGTAATTGGTACTAATAAAGGTCTTGTCACAAGCATGTTACTTCCAAAACATGAAGTTTCCTTCACTTACCATTCAAACCTAATTTATAATGTTATAATAATACTGAAAGAGAATGCAGATAAACCTTACCCGTAATCTTATAATGTATACTGAAAAGTATTGCAGATAAACTTTACTTGTAATTTAATAAGGAATACTGATAAAAGGATTGCAGAAAAACCTTGCTTGTAATCTTACAGTAATACTAGTAGGTATTGTAGTTAAAACTCCCTTATAATTGTATAAGAAATACTGGTAGTAAATGCAGATAAAACCTAACTTCACTTAATGAAAAAACAAAACAAAAAATACTATAATATAAATGTCTGACAATCCCTGTGATTATATCTTTAAAGCTTGCAGCATAGAAATATTTGAAACCCTTGCCCAAGTCAATTTATAACAAGTTGTTGAGCTGATTCCCAGTAGAAAACCTATAGTGGCTATGTAATCTTAAAAGAGACAAGTTTGATATCTACCTCCCATTCTCAAATTCTTTGCATCCTGATCCCACTAACAAAGTTAGTTATAGTCTAAGTAACCACTTGACTTGATGATGGTTTTTAGCTCCACTGGCTGAAAGCCACTGGGGCTATTGTCATGGCGTTGTGTCCGTCGTGCGGTCGTCCGTCCGTGCGTGCGTGCGTGCGTCCGGTCGTAAACTTTTCTTTAAAAATCTTCTCCTCAGAAACTACTGGATGGATTTCAACCAAATTTCACAGGAATGATCCTTGGGTGACCCTCTTTCAAAGTTGTTCAAGAAATTTTGATCCAATGAAAAACATAGATTTAATGGGCGTGGCTAATTTCCAAAAATGGTAAAAAGTGAGTTTTCTCAGATTCTAATCAATGGATACCAATTAAATTTTACATGAATGATCCTTGGGTGACCTTTTATCAGTCTACAAAAAATCATTGTGATTGGATGGAAAATATGCATTTTATGGGCGGAGGTCATTTCTCTATATGTTATATAGTGGAAACTTTGAAAATCATTTTCTCAGAAAGTAACTAATTGATATCAACCAAATTTCACTGGCATGATCCTTGAGTGACTCTTTATCAGTCTACAAAAAATCATTGTGATCGGATGGAAAATATGCATTTTATGGGCGGAGGTCATTTCTCTATATGTTATTTAGTGGAAACTTTGAAAATCATTTTCACAGAAAGTAACTGATGGATATCAACCAAATTTCACTGGAATGATCTTTGAGTGACCCTTTATCAGTCTACAAAACATCATTGTGATCAGATGAAAAATATGCATTTTATGGGCCGAGGTCATTTCTCTGTATGTTACATAGTGGAAACTTTGAAAATCATTTTCTCAGTATGTAACTGATGGATATCAACCAAATTTCACTGGAATGATCCTTGAGTGACTCTTATTAGTGTACCAAAAATTATTTTGATTGGATGAAAAATATGATTTTATGGGCAGAGGTCAGTTCTCTATATATTATATATAATGGAAAATTTGAAAATCATTTTTCTTAGAATCTGATTTTTGGATATCGACTATATTTCACTTGAATGATCCTTGAGTGACCCTTTATCAGTGTACCAAAATTTAGTTTGATTGGATGAGAAATATACATTTTATGGGTGGAGGTCAATTCTCAAAATGTTAAATAGTGGAAACTATGAAAAACATTTACTCAGAATGTAACTGATGGATATCAATCAAACGTTTTTGGTATGATCTTTGGGTGACCCATTATCATGCAGCGAAAAATTATTTTGATTTGATGAAAAATATGTCTTTTAATAGCAGAGGTCATTTCTCTATCTGTTGTATAGTTGAAACTTTGAAAATCATTTTCAGCATCAGTAGCATCCCATATATCTAAAAATCTAGTCAAAACATTTATTTGTTTTAATTTACAATAATTTCAAGCCTGTGGAGCGACTCAAGCCATTCATGGCTTTCTAGTTCTTTTCTTTGATTTTTTCTTGTTTGTGCCTTAAAATAGTCTACACATAGATTTGATGTTGTATTTGTGTTGTGTTGTTTATTAGAAAATGCATGTTTGTAAATACTAGAAGTATAAATACTTGGCCCAATAGAGTGGTCTTTTTCTAGAGGCAATTTCTCCAGCAACTGATACACTGTACAATACACTTTGAATTACAGTCCATCTTGCTCAAGAGACCTCGAATATTATTAAGCAACCATTTTATTTAGCGACAGTTTGCAAAATCCCCTTCCTGAAATCAAGATATCTAAAGAAAGCTATGTTTTTGGACTAAAAATTATTGCAAATGAATCCTTGTTGTTTAAACTCAATACTGAGATGATTCTATTGGGTTGTAATGACCTAGAATTATTGAGAAATTCGCAATAACATAACGTTTTCAATAAAAATACGATGTTTCTAATTTGTCAAAAAAACAAAGTGTTATAAGGGACCTTTCTTTTTAAGGACAGCTTTTTGGTGTCCTGGTAAGAGGCTGAATAAAAAAAAACAAGTTGAAATCTTAACCTTGGTTAACAATGTTAAAGGTCATGACTTAAAAAACAGTGTGGACCTATTACGAGTCCACTACTTTAAGATTTTGGGGAATTCATGCAAGTTTGGATGAGGGAGGCCTATGTTTGAATGCAATTTGCATATAAAACGGGAAGTGTGATAAATATAGGAGAGAGGACATGCGACTGATATGTAAATTATGATTATACAAGATGTGTGTCTTACCCTTACTTTATACACTTGTTTTACCGAAAAGTCTAAAATAATCCTTTATGGAGGTCCCGTGTAGCCCCATGATGGCTTAGATTTACTTAAAGGTCCAAAGGCTTTCTGTCCAAGGTCATAGGTTTGAATCTTGGTTGTAAAAATCAAGGGTTTAGTGCAAGACTGTACTAAGTGTATATGCATTGTATATACACTTAGTAAAGTCCTGTGCTGAACTCTAGAAATGTATATTTTATGTCCATGGGCAAGACTTGCCTGGCTCCAGCTGTTACCCGCTTAGTATGGTACATGAATATGAACCCTTTGTATTGTTAAAACTTTAAAATGCTATTATAAGTGATTGCAATTATGGTATGGTCAAAAGATGAGTTTTGTTAATTTTTTTAAATTAGTCAATTTTAATGCAGAAGTAATCTTAAACGATTGTTCAAAAACATTTAAGACAAAAAAGAAACGTCTTTCCAAGTAATATTTTCTATTATCTTGATTATTTATATCATGCAAATCCACCATTGCTATTGATAAGGCTAAGAGGTGAACAGACTTTATACGGCCATAATAATTGACCAACTTTGGTTTGTTAGAGCCATTGTTATTCAACCAGACAAATTCAGATTGTTTATGTTCTCCCGCGTATTGATCACGACATTTCTCCAAATGACAAAATATTGCTGGTTGTATAACAGTGATATAAATGCCAAGGTCAAGTTCATATTCTGAACATCTGGTGCCGGTGGAATATCTTAAAATATCATCAAATAGCAACAAAAATGTATAAGCTACAAAGCATCTCTAGCTTTACATGAGTTGCATTTGATATGTAATAGGAATCTGAGTTAATATTTTTCAATCTTTCTAGTTAAAGCACTTGCTGAAACCACCATTGTTCCTGTTGAAAAAATACTACTGTCATGCAATTTGAAAATTATGGCACCAATTTCAAGGGCAAAGCTTCAGGTCAGCATGGTAGTTTGTGTAATGCAGCGTTCTCCCCAGAAAATTTTGAAGGCGTAGTGGCATATGCGCGCGGCTTTATTGTCAGATTACTTTATTTCTGTTTATAATAAAGGATGGTTACAGTGGTTTTACTGGATAAGGATTTTGATATTTGTGAAGCAGAACTTCTGTTTTGCTGAATATATAATTTGATTTGAACTTTTTTTTTCTTTGACACCTTTATAGCATCTCAGCATCTCATAAATAACTTAACTCCCAAACCATCAATAAAATTTTGCATGATGGCTTAAAATACCCCCCCCCCCCCCCTTCCCTCCTTCCCCTTGTATCCCTTCCCTTTAATAGAATATACTGTGTACTAAAAGACTATTACAAAAGAAATGAAGAAAATTGGAATATTTAAGAAAATTAAATTAAAGAGTCAAAGAAAACAGTAAATCAACTGCACTTAGGCTGTGTTATGCTCATATATTTGAGAGTTCCAAGGACAGCACTGCATGTATTGTCAACTTTAATAGGTCTCTATTTAATAATGTTTATAAGGAATTTTTAAAATCCTTGGGAAGTCCTTGTATGATTGAGGAATGCCCTTCTCCTGAAATAAGTAAAAACTAGATTCTATTACAGTTATTTTCTAATGTGTTTACAAACCCTTTTCATATCTTCCCCCAAAAAATATCTCTAAGAACATTTTTGTTCTTCTACAATAACCATGTAACAAATTTAAAAGTTGATACCTAGTTTGTTTAGAGAAGCCTGTGACAGGACTTTAAGCACTTTGATTTTACAAGGGTTTTTTTTTTCTTCATTTTTTTTTCTTCTTTTTTGTAATATTTATTTCCTATATCAATTTCTATGACCTGATTTAGAAATAGAAATAGAAATAGAATTTATCTTGATTTCAATTCTGGAATGAACAAAAAAAAAAAAAAAAGAAAAAAAATGTTTTGGGTTGAACATATAAGGGTACGAATCTAGTTAAGAAATGGCGTTCCTGTGGAGAATTATCAAAAGTTTTGTTTCAATTTTCTAACTGAAATTAGATGTAATGTCCATATTAATTGGGTAGTAGGCTTGAGGTAAGTGAATTTTAAACAGACAGACTGTCTGCGGTGTCTTATTCTGCCTAAATCTCGGTAGTAGAAAGATCGCGAAAACTGCATATTCTTGTCGATTTTTTGTTTGATATTATCAAAATTCACATTGGAACATAAAGGTAAATCTAGTTTGACTTGAGCAAATACACTGCAACTCCATTAAAACGCTTTGGTCGGGGTCCGAGAAATGAAACAGCGGAAGAAGTGGATGTATCTGCTATAACACTGTACCCCCCTGCCGCCGCCGATCCCCCCCCCCCCTCCCGCGGTGAACAATAACGTATCGCGGAAACGTAACAGACACAGCGTCAATATTGATAACGATATTGGATATCTAAATATACATGTACATATTAAGGCCATCGTAATTTATATTTTTAAAACTCGGCAATGAATTGAAGAACAAACGCGGTTTATTACTTTGATATATTTTATTTTAAGATCGTTTTGTTGTCCCCAAGCTAAACAAAACTATCTTTGATAAAGTAATCTAGTTTGTAGGGTTAAACGATCGCAGACTCCTCTTAGTTCTCTGAATCCCGATTTCTCGGGCCTACCCGCCCGGCAGCTGAGAAACGCCGATAACGACGATCTCAAAAGGGTAAAGTTAGTAAAATCCATAAAGTTTCATAAGATCAACGAATTTCATATTTTAAATGTTGTCTTCTGGAAAATAGGAGAAAATAATTATCTACGCAATCTAAATAAACAATACCCTACGTCCGATCGAAACTATACCAAAGTAATCAAAGCTTTCGGGGTGCAGGACCGCATTCTTCGCTGAGCGAGAAAAAATGCCGTAAATTCAATTAAATGAATCTGTAGTTACGACATTTGGATCGCCGGTTTGCAAGGATCATCTTCACGAGTCAAGGGTTATCGAAAGCTTCTTCTCAAAAACCGTACAAGTCATATATTCGTAACCCTGGGTTTACAAGATTAATTCACGGCTTTGATTATCAGATAGATCGTCAGGAAAGAAAGTCCAGACATGTGCGAAGCAACGCGGTCACCATCTGTTTCGCGCCATTTTCAGTTTCCTTGTGAGCCTCTTCGGAGTAGGAAATGTAGGTTTATATATAGCTTCCTGTTTAAAACTCAATTTAGTGAGAGATAAGAATCAACGATAACAATCGGGCTTTAAATTTTCAAACCCTGTAAAACATAACTATAATATGAATAAGTTTAATGAAAAAGAAACAAAATTTTATCATATATTTACAAAAAATGTAATATTTATAAGAAAATTCAACGGGATTGGCAAAGGGAGGTAATAAACCAATGAATTGGGTAAGGGGCGAGTCGCTTTTTGAATCGTTTGTCAACAGCGGTAAATGTTCAAGATTTGAGAATAAAAAACCAGATTAGCTCATTTTGCGAAAACACGGCTTCTTCTGAAATTTATTAACTTGGATTTAATCGCATGCGAGCTAGACTTTTCGGTGTCTAATTTCGTCCCTGCCGTCGACAAAGCGCAGTTGGTAGCGCGCCGGACTGTCAATATTGGGATTCCGTGTATCTCCGACGGCTGCACTCATTCTTTCTGACTATAAATCACTCACCCATGGGTTAATAATCGTATACCTAAGTGAGAAAGCAGTTTGGGGTTAGGAAAGGATTTGAAAACAACTTTTTCCATCGTTTCCGGTGGATCTCAGTAAAAATTGGCAATTTTCGGTAAATGGAGTGGACTGTAGGTGACCGTTTTCGTATTGGTACCCATCTGTTCTTCTCTATGGCCATACTTCTCTGTTACTGGAAGTGAGGAACCATTGAAAATCAACCAACCGTGAAGAAAAAATCGATAATCACCAATTAGCAAGGGTCTTATCAATTAGGGTCTTTGTGTATACATCTTCCCAGATCGCGATTATGTAATGACCGCGCGTCTGCAATCAGTTTTATTGCTCGTTTTGACCCTTTGTTCAGAAAGAAACTAAGCTGTATCGGTGATCAAATTTAAGCGTATCGGCGTTCCTAAGGTGTATCGGCAACCTGTTAAATTTATTGAAGGCGTATCGGCTCTGATACGCTATAAGGGCCTGCGGAGAACGCTGTAATGTTTACTTACTTGAGACAACATGTATTTTCAAATCAAGTGAAACTATTCAAGCCCTCAAAAGATTGTTAGCAACTTGAAACTGACAGCAGGGATAAGAGGGGATGATGCCAGTCTATACAAATAAGAGGGTATGATGAAACCCAATGTTATGGGTAGTGACAACCAGTCTAGTGTTTTCAAACAAATTAAGTTACATACTAATCAAGAATGTACATGGCTTGAAAAATTCTACTTGTCCCCTTGTCCAGCATGATTATTTTCCCTTCTTTGTCTAAGCAGGATGAGCGCAATTATAGAATTTGAATATTAAAATTGAAGCACCACAAAATTTCCAATTGTGTAAGATAAGTAAAAATTTAAAGAATTTTCATGTCCTGATCGATGTAAAGCGGCTTATTCGAAGGTATGGTAGGCTCAGCTATAGGGGGAACAGGGAGTCGGTCTAAAATCTTTATTTCTCAGTGAAACCCAATGCTGTAGGTATTCAATTGAATCATCTTGATGCTATCATTCCAAGGAGAAACTAAATTTTAGGTTTTTGTGCAAGAATTATTTTGATATTTGAAATTTAAAATCTAAAACATCCCCTCTATCTGTAAGCTCTGCTTTAAGCAAAGAAACTTGTCTTTTCTGTCAAGTATGTACATTTTTTTTCTGGAAGATGATTAGATAATAACACAGTCTGACAGGACAGCCTACTAACCCTGTCACTCAATACACTGAATAGTCAACAGCAATTTTTGTCTGCTTCCTTGTTTTCAAGGTAGTTATAACCAACGTTCTTCTCCAGCATAAAGGTAGTGGACCCATGATAGTTCTGCAATATTTTAGAACTCATGATCATTCACAACATCAACCTAGGTTTTTCATAGGACATTAGTGTTCAACAAAGATCTACACTTTGTTAAAGTAAATGTTTTTTCTTTAACCCTTTTCTTGTTGTTCATGGCAATTCTTCTGTACAGTGTTGGTAGACAGACAGTATAGATAAAGACTAGGCTGAGCAGACATCAGTGTCTATTCTAGGATTAAAAAAGCAGGGGGGAATTTTATTGAAAACTTGCAACATTGCCAAAAAGAGGGGAATTTCTGCTTTTTCTCCCAATCATCTTAACAGATTGAGGGGATTTTTCAAAAGTATGTGCTAAATGAGCAATCCTCCCTCCTGGAATGGGCATTGAGACATGCACTCTGATCTTAACCCTTTGTCATGCTGAACCTTAAATAATCCTGCATTAGTTGGAGGTAGAGACTAAGATCAGTCTGCACGTATGTGCAGTCTGATCTTGGTCTATACCAACTAATTTGCTTTTTCAAACCAAAAAAGGGGTTTAAATGATATTTTGCAAAAACAATAGAGGGTAAAAATAAGTTAATCCAGTGCTTTAGGCTCTTTGTTATGCCCCCGTATCGAGAGATCGGGGGCATATTGTTTTACTCATGTCCGTCTGTCTGTTCGTCCATCCGTCCATCTGTCTGTCCGAAAACTTAAGCAAACTTAACCTTTGCCTTATCGAGAGATCGCTGTTACGTGAGCATTCGTGTTTCACAAACACATCTTGTTTTTAATGCAATCTACGAAGGATTTTATGTAGCATGACAAGGGTTCACATACACCGCCGGCTGTCTACTTGATTATAATTGGATTATGTCAGATTGATTGAAATGTAAAAAAATGTTGTTAAAATGTAGATTTAGTAGGATAAGGGTGAAGTAATATCAACACTGTAATAGTCACCAGATAAGAAGGGACATAAGAAGGGACATAACTAATTTATCTTTGAAATTAATTTTCTAAAGTTTCTTCCCTTGTTTCCTTAAGGTTTCAAAGTGGGAGTAAGTTAAAAGATAAATATCATTCCCTGGGTACGTTTAAAGAAAAAGAACAAACTGGCATTTGTAAAACTGTGTTTCTTAACCCTTTTCTATACAGTCCCTAAATTTTCCTTCCCAGAAACTGAATACTTGAAAATATTTAGGAAAACAGAGCAATTGCTTCCTACAAGCAATTTCTCCCTTTACCCTAATATTCTCAACCACATGAAAGTTTAATTTCAATCTGCACTCATTATCATTTGCAACCTCTTTCAATTTGGACCAGTCTAATTTTTTTAAAAAACTGCAAGAGTTAAACTGTGATGACCCCCCATTAACATATGCTTAAATCTTAGATTGGTCCAGGCTATTTTATTATGTACTAAATGAAGTACTGTTATAGAATAATAACAAGAAAAGAAATTAATAAATTGATTTTGACTACTCTGAATCCATATTTCCCAAAATGTATTGATCATTTATGGGAGCAAATAAGATGTAGTATTTCCAAAAGGGTTGTAAATTTAGTTTGAAATTCCTTTAAACATGAGTTTCTAACCTGTTCTATGAAAAATTGATGAATGAATGATAAATTCATCATAATTTATTCAAAATCTTTATCAGGGAAAATGCACCTTGAGTACCTTAGATAATCCTTTCAGTGCTCTTGTGAAGCTTTTAGGATGACAAATTTTGTACCAGTTCAAAAATGGTTCCCCCTTTTGTACACAACATTTGGCAGAGAGTGTAATCTAAGATCAGCCTACACTTTGTAGTCTGGTCTTAGCCTACTCTGTCTACTGTCTGCAGAGTTATAGTAGGTGAAAACTTGCATGAGCTAGACAGGATGATATGTTCAAAATAATGGATGATTATCTCAACAAATCAAGTTCAGCATTATTTGACCTGTGAGCTACCTTAAATTAAGCTATAGCTACAAGATTTTGACAGGCCTATGCTGATAAAGTACATATTTCTAATTATTAAAAATGTCAATAATTATGTCAATAAACGTGACAGTTGTTATTTTTTTGCATGGTTAAATGGTTACAAAATTAACTCAATGACAAATTGGGTCAGTGATTGAATTTCAATTTATCTGTTAATCACGTTTACGTTTGTATGCTTATAAGTATGGGTGGATGTAAGATAATGGCTAACCATTACCGCTCATGTAAGCTTTTTTATATCGATTGAACTAGAAATTTGTTGAATTGTTTTTGTTAATTATCATTTCACCCAACACTAAACCCGAAGGAATAATTTAGGGAAAATTTTGTGAGAAAGAGAGTTATTGTTAGCTCCACTGGCTGAAAGCCACTGGGGCTATTGTCATGGCGTTGTGTCCGTCGTGCGTCCGTCCGTCCGTCCGTGCGTCCGGTCGTAAACTTTTTCTTTAAAAATCTTCTCCTCAGAAACTACTGGATGAATTTCAACCAAACTTCACAGGAATGATCCTTGGGTGACCCTCTTTCAAAGTTGTTCAAGAAATTTTGATCCAATGAAAAACATGGATTTAATGGGCGTGGCTAATTTCCAAATATGGTAAAAAGTGAATTTTCTCAGAATCTAATGAATGGATACCTATTAAATTTTACATGAATGATCCTTGTGTGACCCTTTATCAGTCTACAAAAAATTATTGTGATCGGATAAAAAAAATGCATTTTATGGGCGGAGGTCATTTCTCTATATGTTATATAGTGGAAACTTTGAAAATCATTTTCTCAGAATCTAACCGCTAGATATCAACCAAATTTTACATAAATGATCCTTGGGTGACCCTTTATCAGTCTACTGAAAATTATTGTGACCGGATGAAAAATATGCATTTTATGGGCGGAGGTCATTTCTCTATATGTTATATAGTGGAAACTTTGAAAATCATTTTCTCAGAAGGTATCAACCAAATTTCACTGGAATGATCCTTGGGTGAACTTTTTTCATGCAGCGAAAAATTATTGTCTTTGGATGAAAAATATGTCTTTTATGGGCAGAGGTCATTTCTCTTTATTTTATATAGTGGAATCTTTGAAAAGCATGTCAACATCAGTAGAACCCAAAATATCTTAAAATCTAGTCAAACCTTAGATTTGCTATTTCAAGAATTTCAAGCCTGTGGAGCGACTCAAGCCATTCATGGCTTTCTAGTTTTCTTAAATGCCATCACCTGTAGTTGATCAGGGCTCGAGGTTATAAAACTTTTCTCAATCTCAATTCAAAATTGTCTCAAATTTCAATTTGAGATTAAAGCCTTAATTCTCTTTTAATACTCATTTTAATGTATCAACATAAAAGATAATATTAATAAGTTGTTATAAATAACAACTTAATTATATTATCTTTTTATTTTCATACATTTATTTAAATTTATAATTTGAGAAAGTTCAAAGTTGAGCCTGAAAAAAGTTTTATAACATTGGGCCCTGATTCTTATCTTTGTGCATGATTGTTATGCTTGAGCACCTTCTGGTACAGTCTCTGAACTTTCATGTTATTTCATTCTTTGAAAAAAATGTGGAAAAAGATATGAAATTACTTCTCACTAGCCAATAATTTCTAATACATAGGATGTTTCTTTTCAAATTTCCACTTCTTTCCCTTTTTTGTCCGCAATTTACCTTTTTTCAATTTTGACCTATGTTAAATTTTGAAAAAAATGAAAGGGTTAATCATTATCAGTTGATTCATTAAATAGGACTGTCTTAAGTAGCCTTTTAAGTTCCATTTTGTTCTGCATTACCGTAAAAGGTGCCTTCATGTTACTAGGAGCAGATTTAGTTGAGTGGTCACACAAGACTCAAGGGTCAGCTGGGTCCCTGGTTTAATCCCCCGCTTCTCCAGTCTCGCAGATGAAACATATTAACCCTTGTCATGCTGATTGTGAACCCGGAATATTCCTGCTTTGGCAGTAGCTATAGACAAACATCAGCCTGCACATAATTATGTGCAGTCTGATGTTAGTCTACACCACCTGTTTCTCACTTACAAATCAGAATTATCAATAGATTTAATTTTTCAAATAAAAATTGACCATCAAAAATTGGTACTTGCAGTGCTTTTTGCCTTTTGATGAAAATTTTTAGCCATTTTTTTTTTCAGGTTGACAAGGGTTAAAAAAAGGCCCCATCTTTCTATGACCTAAGTTGTAGAGATAGACGTAAACCCCTGAAATGTTCATATGATGAGTGGATTATTGTGATAAGTGGCACTATGGTTCATATCTGGGTCTTTCTCATCATTTTCTATTTTGGATCTTTATGTGTTTGCAAATCTTGACAAGAGACTTAAATGTTGTCTGGTGTTGGGTTTAACATTAAATATTGAAGTCTTCATTGGTAACAAGTGCATGGATCATTGGAGATTTAAAAGCTGACAACCTTTGGAATTGTATTGATGAGCTTTTACATGCAGAGCTTCAGTTAATGGTGGAAATTGGATTTTGAAATGAATTATTTAGATAATTTGACCATAAACCCTTTGTAATAGGTGCTTATTTGATTCGTCTCACCGAGACGATTCAAACAAGTACCCACAACATAGGGTTTTGTTTGGAAATGGAAATAGTGGATAAGCTTTGGAATTTAATTGACAAGCTTTTACAAGATGTTGATTGCTGGAAGTTCTGAGTCATTCAGGAGCTTGTTTCATGTGTCACTGGAGAAAAAAATAACAGTAGTGAATTGTTTTTAGCTCATTGTGTGCTCTGATTTCTCAATTACTGATTAAAAAATCATTGGAAATGGGTTTGTTGGGGCTTAATGAGGTTGGAAAATGTTCTTGTTTGATTCGGATAGTTTTCTAGGTAAGTTGGTTATTGGATATTCTGTAATATTTTTCGGTGATTTATCTAGGTATAACGGTAGATTATCATTTTGATAAATTCATGGCTGACCTTATTGGTGAAATTGTCATAATCTTATACCCCGCCTTCGTACATTTCACCCTAGTAGACATCGTCTAAGCGGAACCAATAAGTGACGTCAGCATGGATGTTTAAGCAATTTACATGCAAAATGATGCGCTTAAAGTATTTCTGTTTCGAATTGCACATTGCAAATTACGTTGATAATTCTAGTGCATGCCAATTTTAAAACTCAATTAAAATTGAAGGAAGAATTATACATTCCCTTTTGAAGCTGAGATAACCTCAGTGTAGACAGCTAGGCCAAGTGTTCATTTGTTACGTTTTCATACTTATCAGAAAATTATAAACATGTGTCTTTTAAGCAGAAAACTATGGTATTTAACTCTTGTCATGCTGAATATTCCTGCCTTGGCAGGAGCTATAGACAAATATCATCCTGCACATATGTGCAGTCTGATCTTTGTTCATACCACCTGTTATTCCTTTTTTATCCCACGCCATTTGTGGCACAGGGATATAGTAATGGTCTCCGTCCCTCATTCTTTGGATCCGAGGTTCCGTCACTAAACTTGTCCGGAGCATATCTCCTAAAGTATAATAGCTATCAACTTGAAACTTTATGGGTGGATAGATCTCATGGAGGAGAAGTGCAGTGCACAAGAACTACAACTCTTGCTTGCATAATTTTGGAGTTATTGCCCTTTGTCATTTTTGATACTTAAATTTTGTCCGGAACATATCTCCAAAAGTATAATAGCTATCAACTTGAAACTTTATGGGTGGAAAGATCTCATGGAGAAGAAGTGCAGTGCTCAAGAACTACAACTCTTACTTGCATAATTTTGGAGTTATTGCCCTTTGTCATTTTTGATACTAATATTTTGTCCGGAGCATATCTCCTATAGTATAATAGCTATCAACTTGAAACTTTATGGGTGGATAGACTCATGGAGAGGAAGTGCGGTGCTCAAGAACTACAACTCTTACTTGCATAATTTTGGAGTTATTGCCCTTTGTCATTTTTGATACTAATATTTTGTCCAGAGCATATCTCCTATAGTATAATAGCTATCAACTTGAAACTTTTATGGGTGAATAGATCTCATGGAGGAAAAGTTCAGTGCACAAGAAATACAACTCTTGCTTGCATAATTTTGGAGTTATTGCCCTTTGTCTTTTTTATGCCCCCGTATCGAGAGATCGGGGGCATATTGTTTAACTCATGTCCGTCTGTCTGTCTGTCCGTCTGTCTGTCTGTCCATCCACCCGTCTGTCCGTCCATCTTTTTGTCCGAAAACTTAACCCGAAAACTTAACCTTTGCCTTATCGAGAGATCGCTGTTACGGGGGCATTCGTGTTTCACAAACACATCTTGTTGATACTTAGATTTTGTCCGCAGCACACCTCCTTAAGTATAATAGCTACTCTTGGTCTATTTGACCGCAAAATATTTTCTCAAATAACGCGGTAGGTCTGATTAAAGGGATGAAAATCAATAGACTGTTCTATGATTCATGCCACTTGTAGAGTAGAAACCTGTTCAGAAATACTTGTACATGATTAAAGGTGATCAGCTAATGATCTGCTATTGATTTGTATGACCTGACATTCATTATAATTGTCTGATTTAATGATGGGTTGAACCACTTCCTCTTAATGAAGGGGTGACAGCGCAAAACTATTGTATGTGCCTAAACACAGCAATAACATTAGTTATGCATTTACAGCGTTCAAAACATATGATTTAAGCTAAGACTGGTTGTAAGATGCATGCATTAATGTAGGGAACTTTATTAGGTGGAAAAATTATTAGATTTATATAAGGCCGGTTATCTGAGCTTAGGTCATTTTAATAGGCTCAAGTGCCATGATTAAGAATGTGGGAAAAAAGGCCAATCAAACCTTAAAAAAGTGCACATAAATGTTGAAAATGAAGATTGTTCAATAGAACCCTAACACATTTTTCAATTAAGAAAAAGTTCTGAAGATTTTAATGAAATCAAATTTATAAAGCTGCAGTTATGAGGTTTTAGAATTAAATTGATCAAAATATAGAGGAACATTGATTTATAAGAAATTTAAAAAGTAAGTGAATTCTTCAGAACTAGACTTGTACAATTAGCAATTGTGTTCCTGGTTCATTAGAACCCGCTTCATGGTCATATGTTTCTAGTTTTTTCCAGTCATACCATAAAGAAACTCCAAAGTAACGAAATATGTATACTCTTTGAAGAGACAAGTAACTGTGTGGTACTGGGCTGTATCTATCTGTTTCTTTCTGACTAATATTTTGACAAAAATGGATTATTCTGACACCATTAATGCTTAGATTCTGTATGGTGTAGTGCAAGGTCAAAGTTCAAGGTCATGTGTGGTAGTATACAAGTTAATAATCATTTTTGATTGGTCAAAACAGGAAAAGAATGGACTATAGTTTGTTTTAGTGTCAAATAATTTTGCATAAAAATTGAAAATAAAGTATTTACATTGGATAAGAATATATTAGAGAAAAAGGGGAAATTTATTTTAAGGATAAAAATCAGAAAATCATAGTGTAATTATGATGAAATGGATGAATTTTTGTGATTGCACTGGCGTGAGTGAGAAGTGACATAGAAACAAGAGCACAAGTCAATGACTCAGTGCAAAACAGTTGTGACTGCATATAAGCATTTAGGCAGTTACAACTCTTTTGTGCTGAGCCATTGAAGTGTTACAGTGTATTCCTTGGCTAATTTCGCCTGAGACTCTGTTTATTTTCCGTGAGTGAAATCGGAAAATCACCGATTATCGACAAATACCTCCATTTAGCATTAATATTTAAGTGTAAACTGGGACATATTTAGTACTCAGACTAGTGGTGTAGAGGTTAAGTCGTCCGCCTCTGATACAAGAGAACCCAAGTTCAAACCGAGTAATAGACAGTATAATTTTCTGCTTCAAGTTTTCTTTTTTTCTGTCTTACAATCACAAATGTTCTTTTAGATGGGGGGTCTTTTGGGATTTATTTTTTCTTTTAATTTTGAAAATATATTTTTATATATTAAGTTTACCTTTGATATATAAAATAACAACAGCAGGGTTGTCTCTGCCTATGTAGGGTGCCTTTGTGGTTACTTTGGCAACGGTTTGTTTCCTTTTTGGAACAGGTTTGAATTTAGACTTAATGGGGAAATTTTGCTGTCTTCTGAAAATTGGGAAACATCTTTTCCTCGTGGTTTAAAACAAAAAAGTGCAGTGTATATTTCATTTTTATCCAACAATAAAAGATCCCTTGCATCATAGACATCGCGATATGAATCAGCAGAATGGGTCGTTTAATAATTTATCAAAAATGATATTCCCTTAATGGGAGCTTGTAATAGAGACTAAGAAAAGTGTGAGAAAAGAAAAAAAAAATAAAACATAAAATAAAACAATAAGCGACTAGGAGACTTGAACTCACAAATGTGAGACTGGAAACGTCACACTTTATCCGACTGAGCTATTTTTTCTTGCTCTCTTTCATTGTTTAAATTGCGTTCTTATAAATATGTTATTTACGGTTTGAGTTATTAGAACTCGGAGATCTTCCGAAGATAAACGGAATATGCACAGAGTCTCAGGCGAAATTAGCCAAATAATAACTACAATACTATTGAACGCAGCAGCATTTGACCTCATACAAAAAACAAACAACTACTTGATGAATGCAACCCACTTAATTACCCCAAACTAATTTGAAACTTAAAGAATAATATTTTCTCATTTGAAACAAAATGAGAATTAATTCTCAAACTATTGACTATTGTAACATAAAATGATAACAGCTAATTCCGCCCTGTTGTGATAATAAAGAACATTTCCTTTCCATTTATAGACGTCATATGATATATTTTATGAAAGATGAAAGCTGTTACTAGCATCTTTATTGAACATAATCTAGAAAATCCTTGTCCTTGTGTGATTTTAGCTCAAATTACTCTGCTGAGATCTGCTTTAGGCTAGTGGACAAATCTTATTACCATGTGACTTTCACTGGATCATAATTCTGGATGGAACTTATTTAGTTCTAAGGCTATATATATTGTGTGAATTTAAGATTAGGCATAAAATATAATAGTTTAATTTACAGGGAGATAACTAAATCATTAATGGGAAAAAATGTTTTAATCAGCAGAATATTGTCTTTTGGTAAACCCTGAACTGAGTGAACTCCCAATTAAGGCTGAGAGCTGTGTTTTGATATATAGAATAGTTTGTTTGGAAATCATTATTGTCATGGGTACAAAACCAGCAAACTTTACGTTCAGGATGACAAAATGGTTCAAACTGTTTGCAAGTGATATACCCCACTTTGCACATGCACCTGCATGCAAAGTGGAATATAATTTGGAAATAGTTTGCAACATTTTGACATCCTGAATGCAGGGCTGTTGTTGGGCTACTTAAACCTCATAACATAGCTGTAGTTACAACTTTAAATATTGCTCACCTATGAAAATATCGGACATGAGCTAGGCATACTGTTAAGTTTATTGCTTGGCAACAAATCTTTAAATGTTTCATTAGGATTGAAAACACGAAACTTATTTGAACATTTTTAATGAACATTAATATTAAATTTTAAGGAATTAAGTACTAAGATGCCTCCCTATGTGGGATCAAACATCACATTCAAAGCTGTACAATATTCGGTGATTTTGGATATAACTTTACAGGAATATGGTAAGTATTGTACTAAGCAATATCAGGGATAATTCTGGCTTAGATTGTTTGATTGAGTGGAATTAAATGCCGCTTTCAACATTTTTCAGTTATATCGCGGCGGCTGGAGCACCTAACAATGGTTTCCTGGTATTTCTCTCACTAGTACAACCATCACATCCTTTATGGCCTCCAGCTGCTTTCTCACATAGTTCTACGATTATCAACCCATTGGTGGATTCTGGCTTAAAAACATGTGCAAAAATATCTCTTTTAGCTGAATCCAGTGAGAAATTAAAGAATTTGTGTTGAGAATTTTTTAACAAATCAATGGCTCAAGGCAAACAGTTGTAACTGCCAATATGATTGTAGGCATTTACAACTGTTTTGCGCTGATCTAAAGAAGTTCTTCTCTAAATAAAATTTTGGCCAACAAAATTCTTCACTTAAAATTAAGTTTTGCTTTGAGATTTTTCTCTCATTAAGTCAGTTTTAATGAGATTTCTGGTAGAAAAATGAGTGAATCTCTCAATATCATGCCCAAAAATGATCCCTGCAATGTTCTTAACCCTCATTCTGCTCAATTTAAATTTTGTTTCAAATACCGTATTTCTCCTTTAATTTGAGTCTGAATTTCATATAAATGATTGTTTAGAGGAAATTTTACTCAAGTTAGAGAAGAGTCTCAAAAAAGTTCTTAAAATTTAAGCATTTCAAGTTGATTTTCTTAGTAATAAATGTAGGTGTGCTATTATTAGGTAGAGCAAAATTATTAAAGGAAATACGGGAGATCCCTTATTTTTGGGGACATCTCTATCAGTATTGCTCAAGTTTTACACAAAATTATTAATAAAAATGCATGCAGATTGCATAGGCTTAGATCAGCCTGTGCATTCTGTGCAGGCTTATCTTAGTCCGTGCTGTCTGCCAAAGCTCTTCATATGCCTTGAACAGCTTGAGATTATTACCTGTCTCACAATAAAGGCACTTTGTCACTATCTAGAAACATCCCTTTGTCCCCCCCCCCTTTCCCAAGTTTTAATTGGCTTTAGTCTGAGCAATATAATCTCAGTTGTCACATTGGACTTTGAAGCAGGGGTCTACACAAGGCATTCACTTGAAAATTGGAATTAATATGTTTATTAATAGTAAAGCAAACTATAGTTTTAGAGGGGATCATAATTCTAAAATGAATTTTTAGCTCACCTGAGCAAAACCTGCTCAAGGGTAGCTTTAAGGATCACCCTTGGGTGAGATCCACTGGACCAGTTAGATTCAGGTGAGCAATTAAAGGCCATTCTGTCCCTCTTTTAGAGTGAATTATGCCCTGTTTTGGACTTACTTTTTATACCCACTTTCCAGCAGCTAAATACCATGCATTTGCACTGCATATGGTGTTGTTTATCATCACCCATTGTCATGCTAAACCTGGAATATCCTTGCTTGGCAGGAGGTATAGTCTGAGACCAGCCTACACCTGATTTTCTTATACCCCCCACCTACGAAGGGGGGTTATTTGTTTCACCATATCTGTCTGTCTGTCGATCTGACCCTAGACCTTTTCATTTCCAGACTCTAACTCAAGAACAAGTGACCTAGAATCATGAAACTTCATACAAATACTGCTTATTAACCAAGGAAGTGCCCTATTGTTTTGGGGTTACATAGGTCAAGGTCACAGTTAGCCTTTGTTCAATTTTCATTTCCGGACTCTAACTTGATAACCAAGTGACCTAGAATCAAGAAACTTCATACAAATGCTGCTTTTGAATCAAGGAAGTGCCCTATTGTTTTTGGGTCACATAGGTCAAAGGTCAAGGTCACAGTTAGCCTTTGTTCAATTTTTGTTTCTGGACTCTTACTCAAGAACCAAGCTACCTAGAATCATGAAACTTCATGCAAATACTGCTTAAGACCTCAATATTTGTTACAAACACATCCTGCACTAATAACACTTACAAAGGACATAGTGCTGGTGGGGTATATAAGTACACTTTGTGATAGTTCTAGTTCTTTTTGATCTTGGGAAAGTTGAAAATCAACCTTGATTTGTCCAGGGACAATTGGACATTTCCCCACCCCTGGGAATGACAAGGGTGAAAGATCTTTACCAGGTCAAGATTTTGTGCATGCTGTAAATGTCTTCCTTGTGCTTTCCAAAAACAGATTAAATGTTGTCATTTATTTCACAAGGATCAAATAATTTCTTCAATTGATCAATATGTTTTGCCTTATAAACTTGTAAGTAAGATGAATTTTCGTAAATAATTCTTAATGGATTATTCAAATGAAAGTGTTTGATTGCATAATATTTATACAAACATGTGGTATTGAAATCCAGAGCTACAGTCTCATAAGACCAGGTAAAGCTTGTCTAAAATCTTATTTCTCAAGAAACCCTTTTTTAAGGGTTCTTTTTTGAATTGTCTTCATGATGATGATGGTGATGAATTGAATGAGTACCAACAACATAGGATTTTGCATGTATAGTTGAAATAATCTAATTTGAAATCTAAAATACCCCATCTATCTGTAGCTCTTGAAATCTTCAATTTTCACTTTCACATTATACAAATTTGAGTCTTTGAAATTTACCCTATGAAAATGTATCATGGATGTAATTGGTATAATTATGAGCTAGGTAAATCTTTGATTAATATTTAGCTTAAAGTAGGGATTTTGTTTGTAATTGCTATATGTTTATTGTCCTCAAGAACCATTTTCAAAGATAACTTACAAAATTGCCCTCAGGTTGAATACATAAATTTTGTGAAGGTTGCAGAAGGTGAACAGACACATTTTGTTAACTTGGCTCGGACAGAAAACCTGACTTGGGATATTGCTATAGCCTAAGACAAGGTTTGTTACCGTTGTTGTCCATATTGTAGATGTGAGAAAAATGAATATTACTTGGCAAACATGTTCACCATTGAAAGCGCAATCTATACTATTAAGGGGGATTACTCTAGTTGCTTTTAAGCAAATTAAGTCCTTTTTAGGCCCCGAATTGAAAGATTGGGGGCATATTGTTTTACCATTGTCTGTCTGCGAAACTTGACCAAAAAACTTAACATTGCCAATTACTTTGAGGCTGTTCAAGATACAAAGCTCATATTTTGTATCATGATAGATCTCAATATCAACTGCTGATATGATGGTCAAGGTCATGTAACAAGGTCAAGGTCATCTGCCAAGGTTAAATTTTCAAAAAATTGCTGTTTCAGAGGCATTCATGTTTCACAAACCCATCTTGTTCGACTTAGATTTCAAGATCAACAGCTGAGCGTAGGCACTTGTAGGGAATGCTCTTGTTTTGTCATTATTTCAAAATTCTAAAGCTAAGATAATCCGTTGTATAGTTTCAGTAAAAGCTGCAAGTATGCTCTGTTATATGGTTTTATAGGGATGTTCAAGATATAATGGTTCAGTGCAAAACAGTTGTAACTGCCTATAAACTTATAGGCAGTTACAACTGTTTTGCACTGAACAATCTTAATATTTCATGTTTTATTTTGTCATTCTTTAACATATCATATATCATATCTAAGACACTATTTTCTCTATTTTCAGTAAAAGCCGCTGGTGTTCTCTGTGTTCTGGGTATCAGTTTTGGTATAGGGACCTACGTCCTGTACAAGATCTATGACAAATACTTCCGACCCGTCAGAAAGGACAAGAAATCGAAGAAAAAACACAGCAAAGACCATGACAGTTGTCACATCGTAAGTTTCATTCCATTTCTTGCATATGAGCTCAACCACGAGCAATTGCTTCATAGCCTAATTTTTGCTGTATATTATGTAGGTTGATCATAACTTACTGTATACGACATTTGAAATCATATAATAAATCAATTACTGTTTAGTTTAAACTAATTTATTTTAGTCCAATTGCAACAAAAGCATAAGCTTATAAAGTAGCTTTCGAACACTCAAACCTGATGTTTTCACGTCCCTGAGAGAGAGGCAGTGGTTTAAATCCACTGCTACTCATTTCCAGAGCTGAGAGAATTGGAACTGGCTAATAAGTGATTTGCCCCTGAACACACCCAGGCAATGATGGGGCTTGACCCCAGCCCTCCAAGTCACATGTTGAGTGCATTTACCACTAGGCCATTGAGGCAGTCATTTACTGTTTAACTTATTAAACCCCCCCCCCCCCCCCTCCTTATACAGCTTGAGAGCTTTGCTTCTTTAACCTTCTAGAACTTCAGTCCAAGAAAGTTCAAGAACACATCTTGGCATTCTGTCAAGGAATGTGTAACTATGTTTTAATTAGAATCTACTGGACAAAAAAATTCAATGAGTACCAACAGCAAAGGGTAGTGTAATTATGAAATTGCTATTTTTAGCAATGAAGTAAGTATCATAATACTTCAACAGAGGATCATGTAAGGATTTCCAGGGTTTTAGGATGTATACTTCCTGGTTTCATATCCTTATCATTAACATTGATTGGCTTTCAAACTATTGTAACTACAGCTTGTTTAAGCTGTAGTTACAAAAGTTTGGTTGTCATTTATACTGTTATTCTTTTCTGTGTAGCCATGTAAGCTATGTGTTATCCAATTACTGTTTAATATAGTTTAAGAAATAAAGATCTTGAAAGATGATGAAAAAAAAGTATTTTGTTAGGAAATTGTTAAGGGTAAGTTATTTATCATTTTTTCAAACCATGGCTTTCGTTTCAAAACAAATTCTTGTTTGTGACATATTCAGGAAATAATATTGTTTTGGAAAAGTGAAACTATTCTTATAAGTCTTGTAGAACAGATTTCAATTCTAGCTCATTGATTGAGTCTTTAGCATGCTTGACTGGTAGTCTGATGGTTGCGGGCTTGAGCCCCAATGGAGGCAGGTAGTGAATTTGGGTAGGACACTTTACAGATAGAAACCCAGTGCACCAAGCTGTAAAAAGTGGGCAGTAATGGGTAGAATCCATAGCCTCTATCTCTTAAGTGCATGATAAGGTTTTTGAATGAGCTAGGACCAATGGAAAAAAGTCTCTTGACCCTTTGTCATGATGTACTTTAGTGAATAAGTTAATTAGAAAAAAAATCATGACAAAATCAGGGGTCCAGGTATGAGATGGTAAAGCCAGTCTTTAATAATCTTTTTTTCCAAACAAACCCCTTTTTTGTAGGCAGTCATTTGAATTATCTCAACCAGACATTTCAAATGAGTATCAATAATGTTTGATTTAAGCTACGAAAAATGAAATATTTGAATTTGAAAACCGAAATACAGCCATCATCTGTAGCTCTGAAATTTAAGTTAGTTAGGACCATAGATCAAAACATAGTCTTCACACTGAGCCATTGAGTTGGTATCTCTACAACATTTTGTTTCCCACCAATTTGTGGGTCTGTGGGATTTGGATGCTGTCAAACAAACCTTATAAACCCTCTCTAAACATCTTTTTCTAATTTTCTTCCTTCAGAACTGTGGCTTGCCTTAGGAAAAAAAAAGAGGGATCCGTTGGCAAAGCTTGATTGAGCTCTTCTGAAATTCACCTGAAATAATATTCAGAATATGATAATAAGAAATAGTTTTATCAATCTTTTTATCAATCTTTGTTTAAGTTTTGTTATACACCTCCATTTCCTTTCAATATATTTCTTGGCTAAAAGAAAGATAAGATAAAAGACAAAATAGTAATGTGACCAAATGACTGAGTCTACTGCCTGGCAGGTCAAATTGTCAAGTACCCTGTATTTCATAAATGACGAGAAGCCATTATGCAGGATTTGATACATAGGGGATTCCCAGAGTCAGAGATTTCTTTTTTTTGTGGGTTGGACTCCTCTACTTAGCAAGTTAGGAGTGGGATGGACCCCCTGGTCATAGAATATTTCCTAAAACAATTGATCAGAGAAATGTCCTTCAAGTTTCTAAACATAAATTCTATTAGTTTCTGATATATTTGTCAGATATAAAATTGTTACATATAACATTTGGTTGTATCTACTAATTATTTTGGAAGAAAACCATCTTATAATTCTGTGGAAATTATTGTGGAAGAAGAAGAAATTGCTTGTCACAAGCAATTTCTTCTTTTTCCACAATATTCTCCACAAAATAAGAAAATTTGGACTCCCTAATTTAAGAATGGAATATTTGATTTCACAAGTTTGGAGTCTGTTAGACTCCTGTTTCTTAAAAGTTAGTGTCTAACCCTGACTATGTCACACTTTTAATTTACTAAACAAAGTTTCAAGGTTTCAAACAATACTATAGTCCGTTTGACTTCTATATGGACCAACCTTTTCATCAATTACATAAAATTGCGTTTGAATGAATGATTTGTATGTAGTAAAATCTTAATTTCAGCTTAATACCATCCCAAAAAATATTTTTTGAAAATAAAATGATTTCAAAATAATGATTTTGTCTATGTAGTTAATGTTAATTTTTTCGCATTTTCCGTTCTTAAACACGAGGGGTGATGGAGGCTGTTTAATATTAAGAAAAGGTAAACATATATAGTAAAAACACGTGATTTTATACTAAACATTTGACAGATGAAATGTCCATTATTCCTTATTTGGACATGCTAATTAGCATATCGACAGTCAAGTCATCTTAAACTAAAATAGCACGTGATTTTTACCGTTATTACTCGCCTTCTCATCAAGTTTTCCTCGTGAAATTCCCAACTACTTCGTTTAATAATGCTTTTTGATTGGTCTTTTCGTGTAAATATAGGGTTCATCTCAGAATATATAAAAACAATAATCAATTTTCTGGTCAAACGGTTTCTGATGAAAGAGAGAATATACACAGATTTGATATCCAACGGTAGTAAAAATCTTCGACAAATTTAATTATATTGAAATACTCCATTTTAAACTAAAACAATTCACTCAAAATCTTACACTTTTGACTCTGCCCCTATGCAAATCAGTACTATTTTTGGTTTTACAATTCGCTGTTCCGTTTAATACAGTCACAAGTAGGTATGAAAGGCTTGAAATTAACATGTAGACGGACGGACAAAATCATTATTTTACATTCAAAAATTCTGAAAAACAAAATTCGTCATGGTATTAGCTGGAAAATATGATATGTCAAGAAAAATATGCGTTTCATTAATCAATTTCTGAGATTTTCGGCAAAATGTTGGTCCATATAGAAGTCAAACGGACTATAACAGTACACTGTCAAATGAGGTGGGGGGGGGGGGGATTATTCAAGGGAAATAACACTAGTTTGAATAAGAGATAAGGCTACCATAGGTTTCTTCCCTTGGTATTGATTTTCCATATGGCACTAGAATATCGTTCCATATTGATTGACTCCAGTATTATGAGAGAGGTCAATTTCTTCCCTGTGTGTGTCATACCGCTGGTTCTGCTTTTAGATTATCTTTTGTTTGTGGAATTATTCAACTCTGCAACAATGGTCAGGCCTAGAAACCGTGTTGAAAGGCTGGATTTATTGCTTCAAAGGAGAGAATTAATAGGTATAATATTGTTGTGTATTGGATTAATCTTTTAAGCCAACTTTGATATAATATAACATAGCATTGTTTTTTATCTGTAAAAGACCTTAAGTGGTAGTGTGTATATTCTATCAATTGTTACTCATTGGAAACTCTTTACTGAGATATCATATATCTACATTTGAAAGAAATCTTGTGGTATGTAGATTTTTGTCCTACTGTAATAGGATGTTAGGACTGTGGAGTCTGTATAATATTTGAAGAGGTTAGTGCAAAAATATTTTAGGTTTTTGTACAACACTATTATTTGCTTAGTGCAAGACAGTTGTAACTCCCTATAAGTTTATAATGTGTTATAACTGTTTTGCACTCAGCCGTTGATATGAGCCTTTGAGTGACATTTCCAACAATTTGAAAAATACATTCAGCGTAATCAATGAGCAGCCTAGACTGTTCAACAGAGCATCAGGGAGATTAAATGTCTATCTGAAGACACTTTTGAGCCGCTGTCATAGCACAGTTGGTAGCGTGTTGAACTTTCAATCTAGAGGTCCTGGGTTCGATCCCCGATGGCAGCACTCATTCTTTCCAACTATTTGTCTCTCACCAAATGGTTGATAATCGTAGACCTATGTGAGATAGCAGCTGGAGGCTAGGAAAGGATGTGGTGGTTGTACTGGTGAGAGAAATACCAGGAACCCATTGTTAGGTGCTCAATCAATCTAAAGACACTTTTAGACATAAACTGTCTAGAAAGTACAAAGTGAAGACCTAGTTCAGGCTGGCCAGAGTCTTTGCTTGGCACATATTTTTAATTGTTGGAAATGTCATGCACAAGCTCATATGTGACCATATTTGTGTTGGCACTTGCAACAGTATTGACCTAACTGCTCAAGTAAGGTGCATTCAATAACAATAGTTTCAAAACTTCCATATATAACAACAAAGGAACGAGAACAAAGGCTCATAATTCATGTCCAATTTGTTCTTTTCATGAAAAATAATTCTTGAACTCTTTTTAGTAGTTTTCAACTTAGAGGTAACTGTTTCCTGTTTATCATCTCTTTCCAAAATATTTTCCAAGCTGCCATCATTGAACAGTTTGTAGCATGCCAGACTATCATTCAAAAGGTCTGGGGTTCGATCCACAATGGGGGCACAGAACTTTTTTGTCATTAAATTGTCTCCTGCCAATGGATGGATAATCAAAAAACCTATGTGGGATAGATGTTGGAGGCTAGGAAAGGGTTGAATGGTAGTACTTGTGTAAGAAATATCAAAACAAACCTAAACATACAAAATTTATTTTATAATTCCAATCAATTTACACTGGGCATCTGCCACATGTGAAATACTGAGCCGGCAGTAAATACTAAATTGAAAATGTATAAGGTAGTAGTGTGAAATTATCAATTTTCTCTACTTGTCTCAGGACAAGCAGAACATGATTATACCCCCGAAGGGTTGTATTATGTTATGGCTTCGGTCGTCCGTCCTGTCTGTCTGCCCTTCCGTCTGACCTTTGAAATTCAAATCGCTCCAGTCATTCCTGAGAAATCTTGAATTATCTGCCCTTGAATTTAACTAAAATCACTATTTTTGTGTGCCCAACTCCTCCTAAACTATCAATGGGAATATGCTGAAACTAGACACAATTACTCCCTATGATGTCTAGTTGTGCATAAGACCTTTGAAATTCAAATAAATCCAGTCATTACTGAGAAATCTTGAATTATCTGCCCTTGAATTAAACGAAAATCACTATACTTTGTGTGCAACTCCTCCTTAACTATCAATTGAAATGAGCTGAAACTAGACACAATTACTCTCTATGATGTCTAGTTTTGCATAAGACTCAATTTAAAATGCTCCAGTCATTCTTGAGTTATCTTGGATTATCTGCCCTTTAGTTGATGAAAAACAAAATTTCTTGTCAGCTCATTTTCTCTTACATTTTGGATGGGAATGAAAGGAAACTTGCCATAATGACTCTGTAGGTTGTCTAATTGTGCTTAGGACTAAATATATTTTCATATTTAAAGTAGTTCCAGATTTATCTGCCCTTTACTTCACAAAATAGTTAATATTTATAGATTTTTTTGGTGCGTGTGTGTGCACAACTCCTACAAATTTAATTGGATTGAAATGAATCTTGCCATAATGTAACCCTGATATTTGGTTAAGCATAAGACTCTAGAAATTCAAAAAGCTTGGGTCTTTCTTGTATTATCTGTCCTTGAATTGATTGAAATTCACTATTTTTCTTTTGTGAGCAACCTGTCACACTTTGAATTGGAATGAACTGAAACTTGTAAAATAACTGTTTGGCATATAGTTGTGTATAAAATCATTTTCAATTTACACTCAAAAGGTCAAACTATGTTATGGCACCAGTTGTCTGTCTGTCTGTTTGAAATATTTTTAGCTATCATTCAAGCTCACGTTACTGACAAGCCAAGGTTACTGACAAGCCCCATCGGGCGTATATGTGCCGCTCTGCTAAGCTCTTGTTAGCTCACCTGAGCACATTGTGCTCAAGGTGAGCTTTTGTGATCATTGAATGTCCGTCGTCCGTCGTGCGTCGTCTGTCGTCCGGCGTCAATAATCTTAGTGTTTACACTCTAGAGGCCACAAATATTATGTAATCTTTATGAAACTTTGTCAGATTGTTGGCCAGATCACAAGGATGAACCTTATTGAAAATGGGAAAATGGGAAGAATCCATGCCATATCAAGGGAAAAGGGGCCTTAAAGACAATTTTCTTGTTTACACTCTAGAGGCCACAAATATGGCCCAATCTTCATGAAACTTGGTCAGATTGTTGGCCAGGTCACAAGGAATAACCTTATTGAAAATGAAAAGAATCCATGCAATATCACAGGAAAAGGGGCCTTACAGACATTTATCTTGTTTACGCTCTAGAGGCCACAAATATGGCCCAATCTTCATGAAACTTGGTCAGGATGTTTGTCAGGTCACAAGGATTAATCCTATTGAAAATGGGAAGGATCCATGCCATATCAAGGGAAAAGGGGCCTTGGAGAAAATTTTCTTGTTTACACTTTAGAGGCCACACATATGGCCCAATCTTCATGAAACTTGGTCAGAATGTTGGCCAGGTCACAAGGATGAAGCCTATTGAAAAGGGGAAAGATCCATGCCATATCAAGGAAAAAGGGGCCTTAATGCCAATTTTCTTGTTTACACTCTAGAGGCCACAAATATGGCCATATCTTCATGAAACTTGAACAGAATGTTTGCCAGGTTACCAGGAGGATCTCTTTTGAAAATCAGCAGGATCCATGCCATATCACTGTAAAAAGGATCTTAATAAAAATTTTCTTGTTCACACTCTAGAGGCCACAAATATGGTCCAATCTCCAAGGAACTTGATCAAATGTCTCGAAGATGAACCATTTTGAAAAAGGGAAGGATACATGCAATATTAAGGGAAAAGGGGCCTGACAATTTATGTTAACACTCTAGTCGAGGCCACAAATTTGGTTCAATAGTCATGAAACTTGGTCAGAATGTTGGCCAGGTCACATGAAACTGGTTTAGAAAAGGCTAGAAACTTATGCATGGATCATAGGAATAGAATTATGTCTTTCTTTGAATAATCTAATGGTCATTTAATGATCTTTAAAGCATTTAATTTTGCTAAGGGAGGACTCAAAGAGACGAAGGTGAGCGATATAGGACCATCATGGTCCTCTTGTTTTCTACTTGTCATGGATCAACATGAACTTGTCCGCAAAAAAAGGCAAATAGATAAATTAGAGAAATTATTGTTTTTAAAGAAGAAAATGCTGGAACACGGCATTTTCTTCATTGAATGTTACCCTATTGATACAAATATTTGGAAAATTTTAAAATCTCTTACCTCTATGAAGTACCATTTCAAGTTTGGTCCACCAATTGCTTGTCCATGGACAAGTGCTAAAGAAAAATGTGCTTGTCCACAGAAAAAATACCCTGTGTCGGATAAGTCAGGGATGGGCATCCCACACCCTTGTATGAGGTACTCTACAAACTCATATTTCACCATAATTCTGCTCAAGATACAGTGGGCGTGTTTGGCATGATGATAGATCTCAATCATACCCCTCTGTAGAAAACAAGGTCATGTTACAAGGTCAAGGTCAAAGTTTTGAAAAAAAAAATGCTGTTTGTAGGGCATTCGTTTTTCACAAGCACACATTGTCTTTTAGTTGAAGTTTGTTCATTTTACCTCAACATTCAGAACATCAAAATGGGTACCAGTCTATCTCTTACAATTTGGGCCAGTCTAAAATTTAAAATTTCAAATCTCCGAAGGGTTCATACTATGAGATTCTGCAGATATCAAACATTGGACTGGAAACTTGTAACAGTTACTGATAGAACTAACAGAATGTATTTAGAAAAGTGAAAATCAAACAATTATGTAACTGAATAAAATTAAAAAATTGTTGAGTAAAGGTGAAAGACTTGCTACAAGTTTTTTTCTCCTGGAGTTCTGTATAGGGGTAATGGAATTTTAAGGATTGTGCAGTTAAAGTCAAGATGTTCCTCCTAAATAGAATTAAGACGTTTCATTATAGAAAATGCTCATATGAACTTTATTGAGAAAATAACATCATATCTACAAGAAAAGCAGATTCTACTGAATCAATGAACATGTCTGTTGTTACTAATTAGTACACAGTACATTATCCTGGCTAGACCTTGGATTCACCAGGGGCCTGTTTTACTAAACATCTCACGACCATTTTTTGCGTAAGTCAAAAATATAGTTATTTCAATAATAGTGACTAAATATGGAATTCTGCCATACATCATCTCATTGGAATAGTCTTCTATAGACAATTCCAATGAGATATTGCAAGGCAGAATGTAACAATGAATGAAAACACCAGGTACGATATGTGATTTTGACTTGCGATCAATATTTTCGTAAGAAGTTTAGTAAGACGGGCCCCAGGTCTCCCTATTTTCTACGCTATGTGGATATAGTGTAGCAAATAGGGAGACACCTGGGTATCCAAGGATAAGCCTGCCTTTTTTAAACACAAAATAATATACGGTAAGAGCTGAGCCTGTTTGTTAAATCTCCAACAATTTGACATGTGCATGAGCAGCCTAGGCAGCATTATACTGCTATTAGAAGATTCCCTGGTTGTCTAAAGGTACTTAGAGACCTAATCTATCTGCTGCAAACGCCAGGTGAAGACTCTGTTTAGACTGTGCAAATGCACATGCTGGGCAGAGCCTTTGCTTGGCACTAATTTGAAATTGTTGGAAAAGTCACGGACAGTCTCCTAAATGCTTCCTGTCTGTGATTTTACATGGAAAGCTAAAAAATGTTTTATTAAGCATGACAGGGTTGCAAAAATCTTTAACTATTCATGAATTATTTAATGTAGTATGATATATTAATCTACGGTCATAAACCATTAGGAATGAAAGCATTATAAAAGTATGAACAGTGAACTTTGTCTTGAGGGTCAATTGATAAAACAGGAAGAAAGTCATTGACATTAATTGATGAATATGTGAAAGACTTACTGTTTTAGGTATGTTAAGTTAATCTATGCCTAGATGTTTGCATAATTCTTTAAGTAATACAAGCAAATCGTTGGAGCAAACTTTAACATAGATATAATTTAATGGGTACCAGTGTAAAAGAGTACAAGCAGTTGAGATATGCACAGTCACATGGTTGTATATGTTTTAGTGATCAAATGTCAATTTTGACTACAGCTGCCGCAATCATATCGCAGTTGGTAGAGTGTCAGCCTCCCAATCACGGGGTCATGGGTTCCATCCTTGACAACAGCACTCACCCTTCCCGACAATTGGTCGACCACATTCTTACAAACAAACTGTCCACAACTTAAGCATAGCTGAAAATAATTGGTTTACAAGTCCAATGCACTAACCACAGAGCCAAGGAAGATCTTCCCTGACACAGGTGTCAGACATTGTATTTAAACCAAAAAAGCTATGCAGGACAGTGGTGAGAGTGGTCTCCCATAACATACTAACCCTTAATTTATATTGATGACAATACGCCTATATATACAGTAATGTGCTTCATGTACCAACAAAGTCAGTACAATGCACACATAAATGGCTCAATGGCCTATACTGTCCCTAACTTAAGCATAGCTGAAAATTTCTGACCAAAGCCAGTGTCGAACTCACGCAGACAAGTAATATTTAAATTTATGGTTTACAAGTCCGATGAGCTAACTACTGAGCCAAATAAGATCTTCCCTGACCCAGGTGTCAGACATTGTATTTAAACCAAACAAGCTATGCAGGACAATGGTGAGAGTGTTCTCCCATAAGCTTTACAATTGGTTGATAATAGTAGACCTATGTTGGATAGCAGCTGGAGGTTAGGAAAATGTAAAATTGATCTTTGATCACTCACTTGAAATTGCAGGTCTATAGTCGTTGCCTTTTAAAAATTGTGATGCATTTTAGTGAAATATGGAAATACGGCCCAAATTGCTGAGCCAAAAAATGTCTTAAATTATGACTATCTCTCCTGTGACTAATGCACAGAAGCTTTAAAATAAACAGCCCTGCATTCAGGATTACAAAACGGTACAAACAGTTTTCCAACTATACCCCACTTTGCATGCAAATGCATGTGCAAAGCGGGGTATAATTGAAAAACTGTTTGCACTGTTTTGTGATCCTGAACGCAGGGCTGGTTGAAGGTAATCATCAATCAAAGTTCATGACAGAAACTGGAATGCAAAATGAATGATTTTATCAGCCTGACAGGTATGCTAATCTAAATTTCATCTGGCATATATGAGGTGAAAGTATTTGATTTCAATTATTCATACTAATGATTAAATTTCAAATTTTGAAACATATTTTATTAAAAAGAAGAAAATGATACCTTAAATATTCATGAGATGTTCATGTATATTCTGTGTACTACATCTTTTCATATTATCCCCCGCCGTTTTCGGCGAACGGATATAGTAATGGTGTGTGTCCGTCTTTCCGTGGATCCAAGGTTCTGTCACTAAGCATATCTCCTAAAGTATAATAAATCAACTTGAAACATTATGGATGGATAGATCTCATGGAGGAGAAGTGCAGTGCACAAGAACTACAACTCTTGCTTGCATAATTTTGGAGTTATTGTCCTTTGTTATTTTTAATGCTAAGATTTTGTCCAGAGCATATCTCCTAAAGTATAATAGCTATCAACTTGAAACTTTATAGGTGTATAGATCTCATGGAGGAGAAGTGCAGAGCACAACAACTACAATTCTTGCTTGCATAATTTTGGAGTTATTGCCCTTTGTCATTTTTGATACTTAGATGTTGTCCAGAGCATATCTCTTAAAGTATAATAGCTATCAACTTGAAACTTTATGGGTGTATAGATCTCATGGAGGAGAAGTGCAGAGCACAACAACTACAATTCTTGCTTGCATAATTTTGGAGTTATTGCCCTTTGTCATTTTTGATACTTAAATTTTGTAGGGGTCAATCTCTAAATGTACATAAGAATCCTTATTCTATTAGGCTTCAGTTTACTATCAAGCTTTCACGGCAGGGATGGCCATGTCTGACATGGCTCTTGTTCAAAGGGAATTTGAAGGTCTCGGGTTAATACCCTGGCCATCCACTCTGTCACCTGGGTGATGATATTGACCAAAGGTCCTTTAACCCAAGATCAGAAGACAAGGGTTCTAGACTTACAAATTTTAAATAATATTTAACATATTAACATGATAACATAATATTTAATATATTATGTTGCAGGCGAAAACTTGAAAACTCAGGAAAAAATTGAAAGTCCTTGTCTATTTAGGAAAAGAACATTGTGGGAAATAAAGAAATTGCTTGTAACAAGCAATCTTTCATCATCCACAAAGCTGTCTTCTACAGATGGTAGAGTGTCATATTGTCAATCTAGAGGTAACGGGTTCGATCCCGGACAGTAGCACTTTCATTCTTTCCGACTATTCGCCTTCCATCAATGTATGGTAGACCTATATGGGATAGCAGCTGGAGGCTAGGAAAGGATGTAATGGTGGTACCGGTGTGAAAAATACCAGGAAATCCATTGTTAAGTGCTCCAGCTTCTTTGATTTAACTGAAAGATTGGTGAAAGAAGCGTTGAACCCCATTCAAACAAACATATTGTTATCCACAATGTGTACGGTGTTCATAAATGTTCTTCTTCAGCAGTTTCAAAATGAAGGGAAATGGTTAAAATTAATGGCATAAAATCCCATTTCAAATCATCAAACTGATCAACTAAGTCAAAAGGTAAGTGTTTTTCATGTAATAATGACCTTGTGACACCTCGGGGAATTATCTAGGTGTGAAGTCATAAAGTAACTGTGAAATGGTAATGGGGCCCTATATTATAAAAATTATTTGATTGCTTTTCAAAATTGGCTAACATAAACATTTGCAGAGACCAAATGTTCTGAACTTATCTTTGCTTTCTTGTTTTGTAGTGTACATTTTATTAACTAGATCAAACATTAATAGTGTGACCAAAATTTTCAGGTTTTCATGTAACAATGACCTTGTGACACCTTAGGGAATTACCTAGGTGTGAAGTCATAAAGTAACTGTGAAATTGTACTGGGTTACCCTATATATTGTATTGATTTATACTGTACATTGTATTAGAATGGAGAGGAAAAAAAATCTGAAATTATATCTTTGGTTTGAAATACTTCATTATGGTACATAGTATTGTTCATACAGCAAAAATATCTATAACATAATATATATGGTTTAAACCTATTTCATTTACATTGATAGGGAAACAGGTTCTCACTACTTAGATTAATCCCTGCTTGATTCTGCTTCCTTGATTTTCACCAGTACTTGTTCTGAATGTGTGGGCCAATGAAAGAACCAAGCTTGATAGTTGCTCCCAGGAATCAAATTTATCTAATAACTATACGAATATCTGTGTGATAACAATAAATTCCCATTTGATATTTTTTATGATATCACATAGTTATTTTTAGAACAATGATATAATGTGGTTACTTTTAAAAGCTTGCATTTCATTTAGAAACATCAACGAAAACAAGACAAAATGGAGGTTATAAGATAAATAAAATACGTACTTAGTGTATTGTATGAAAAAATATCTAACTCCGTTGTGAGAATTGATAATAGTCTAGGCAGAGCCTCGACAATGATCAATTCTCCCAACCTCGTCAGATATTTTTTCTCATACAAAACATTAAGTATGTATTTTATATATATCTGTGACCCATCACAGGAAAAGGACCATGAAATTATTTGAAACGGTGATTGATCAAGACACACACACGCTCAAGACAAATTTTAAACATATTCAAATGATAATGATCCAGATTTACTGAAATATAATAGGAAAATAAAAAGGAATCAAAAGAGAAAATTTTGAATTAGGTCAAGCCATAAGTGACTATTTCATTTCTTTAACTTTTGTGGGGAAAGGTAACATCATAACCCAAAATTATAGCCTACAGGGCTAATGATATATCTATTGTACAAATTTGAGACACTGATTTAAACAGGTGTGATACCTTATTGTAACATTATTAGCCAAATATTGTAACCTGCAGCGGTAATGATATGTGACCCATCATGTAAAAAAGGATCATCTGAGGGCTTCGTAAAATAAAGGTTTGAAAATGAGATTTGTTCCAGTAGAAGTTGACCAGAGGTAACTTTTTATGCCCCCGTATCGAGAGATCGGGGGCATATTGTTTATGCCCCTGTATCGAGAGATCGGGGGCATATTGTTTTACTTGTGTCCGTCTGTCTGTCCGTCCGTCCGTCCATCTGTCCGTCCAAAAACTTAACCCGAAAACTTAACCTTGCCAATATCTTCAAGCCTATTCAAGATACAAAGCTAATATTTGGCATGATGATAGATCTCAATGATCCGCATCCGCTGGTACCAAAGTCAAGGTCATGTGACAAGGTCAAGGTCATCTGTCAAGGTCAAACTTTGAAAAAAAATGCCGTTACGGGGGCATTCATGTTTCACAAACACATCTTGTTCAAGAAGTCTTGTGCATGAAGGTAGAATCGTCATTTTAGGTTCTGAAAATCTGCAAATTACAAAAAAGTAATTCAGCTCATTAGGTTAAAGGACCTAAAAGACATCAATTTTAATGTTGACCATGTTATGCATAGCTCCCAGAAGCATTTATTAGGAGAAATAAAGTATGTGGATTTAGCAGCTAGTGGCTCGGATGAAATGTTGTGCTTGTAATGGTGAGAGAAACAACAGGAAACCATGGTAGGTGCACAATCCACTGAGATGTAACAATAATAATGTTGAAAGCGGAGTTTAACCTATATAAGCAATCAATTTGTCGAATTTCCTTGTTATTTATTTTACTTTATTGTCTCTCAACAATGGGTTGATAATTGTATACCTAGGTGAGATAGCAGCTGGAGGCTAGGAAAGAATGTGGTGGCAGTACTGGTGTGAGATATACCAGGAATCCATTGTTAGATGCTCCAGCCCCCGCGATATAACTGAAATAATGTTGAAATCAGCCTAAAACCCATTCAAACAAAAATCCTTTTCCAGCATTGCTTTTCATAGATAAGTTTTCTTCAATGAGTAAATGTGGTAGACGGTTAAAGCTGTTTCCAATTGCTAGATTAAAAGAATTAACTTCCTAGTGACATTCCTCTGATGACAATTATTAAATTAGATTCATTTGGATTTAGAGGATGATGAAGTCTGATTGTGTTGTAATCCTGTTTGTTAATGGAAAATATGCATTGCCTGGCTCAGAGTTAAAGCTGTTGGTAACTTAGTTGGTTTTCAATCTGTGCGTCATTAGTTCAACACAGCTTGCTTGTTATCCCCTGCCATTTTTGGCAAAGGGGATGTAGTAATGGTCTCCGTCCGTCCTTCCATCCTTCCGTTGTTCCATCATTCCAACATTCCGTCACTAAACCTAGCTGGAGTATATCTTCTAACATATAAAATCTAACGTCTTGAAATTTTAAAAGTGGATAGATCTCATGGAGGAGAAGTGCAGTACACAAGAACTAAAACTCTTGCTTGCATAATTTTGAAGTTATTGCCCTTTGTTATTTTAGATATACCGTACTTAGATTTTGTCAGGACCATCATTATCCCTGAAAGTTATCCAACTTTCATCTGATATTTTGACACTGTTTTTAGCTCACCTGAGCACGAAGTGCTCATGTGAGCTATTGTGATCACCTTTCGTCCGGCGTCCGTCCGGCGGTTGTCGTCCGTCGTCCGGTGTCCGTCAACAATTTCTTTAAACGACATCTCCTCCTAAACTACTGGGCCAATTAACTCCAAATTTTACAGAAATGTTGCTTAGGTGGTCCTCTTCAAAAATAGCTAAAAGAATTGAAATCCATGAAAAACTCTGGTTGCTATGGCAACAAAAGGTGAAATTTTTATAAAATCTTAAAAATTCTTCTTCTTCTCAACCAGTGGTCCTACAGACTTAAAACTTGGCATGGATGATCAGTTCATAAACCTGAATAAAAATAGCTAAAATTATATCTTTTGGGCCACCAGGTGCGGAGCACCAGGGGGGAGGGGGTAGTACTTTGGGTAAATTTTGTAATCTTTAAGTTTCTTCTTCTTCGGAACCAGAAGCCCTACAGACTTGAAACTTGGCATGGAGGATCAGCATATGGACCTTTATGTAAATAGCCAAAATCATGACTGTAGATTCACCAGGTGCGGAGCATCAGGGGGGCGAGGGTAGTACTTTTGTGAAAATTTTGTAATCTTTAACCTTCTTCTTCTTCTCAACCACAAGCCCTACAGACTTGAAACTTGGCATGGAGGATCAGCTCATAGACCTTAATTTAGATAGCTGAAATCATATTTTTTGGGCCGCCAGATGCGGAGCACCAGGGGAAGGGGGTAGTACTTTGGGTAAATTTTGTAATCTTTAAGTTTCTTCTTCTTCGGAACCAGGAGCCCTACAGACTTGAAAATTGGCATGGATGATCAGCATATGGACCTTTATATAAATAGCTAAAATCATGACTGTAGACTCACCAGGTGCGGAGCATCAGGGGGAAGAGGGTAGTACTTTTGTGAAAATTTTGTAATCTTTAACCTTCTTCTTCTTCTGAACCACAAGCCCTACAGACTTGAAACTTGGCATCGAGGATCAGCTCATAGACCTTAATAAAAATAGCTAAAATAATATCTGTTGGGCTGCAAGGTGCGGAGCACCAGGGGGGAGGGGGGAGTACTTTGGTGAAAATTTTGTTATCTCTTACCTTCATCTTCTTCTAAACCAGGAGCCTGACAGATTTGAATATTGGCATGGATGATAAGCATATGGAACTTTATATAAATAGCTAAAATCATGACTGTAGATTCACCAGGTGCGGAGCATCAGGGGGGAGAGGGTAGTACTTTTGTGAAAATTTTGTAATCCTTAACCTTCTTCTTCTTCTGAACCACAAGCCCTACAGACTTGAAAATTGGCATGGAGGATTAGCTCATAGACCTTAATAAAAATAGCTAAAATCATGACTGTAATGCCACCAGGTGCAGGGCACCATGCAGTGGGGAGGGGGGAGTACTTTTGTGAAAATTTTGTAACTTTAACCTTCATCTTCTAATGAACCAGGAGCCGTATAGACTTCAATATTGGCATGGATGATAAGCATATGGATCTAAAATAAAATAGCTAAAATCATGAATGTAGGGTCGCCAGATGCGGAGCATTAGGGGGGTGTGGGTAGTACTTTGGATCAATTTTGAAATCTTTAACCTTATTCTTCTTCTTGATCAGGAACCCTACAGATTTGAAAATTGTTATGGTTGATCAATATATGGACATTAATAAAAATAGCTAAAATCAGAACTGTTGGGTCACCAGGTGCTGAGTGTCGTGGGGAGGGGGTAGTACTTTGAATCATTTTTGAAATCTTTTAACTTCTTCTAACAGGGTTCCCAAAAACCCTCAAATGGGGGTTTTTCACCCCCAATTTGAATCTTGTACCCCCAATTTTTGCAAGTAGCCTTCTTTGTTTCATATAAACGGGGTACAAGTATGCTATAAAATGACCGTTTTCACCCCCAAATTTCAAAGTCAGTGGGAACCCTGTTCTAATGAACCAAGAGTCCTACAGACTTGAAAATTGGTATCGGTGATCAGCATATGGACATTAATATAATTAGCTAAAATCATGACTGTAGATTCACCAAGTGCAGAGCATCTTGGGGGAGGGGGAGTGCTTTGTTGAGAATTTGAATCCCTACAGCCTTTATATTTGACATGGATTATTCAACTCATTAAAGAAAACTTTAAAAGTCTCAGACTCAGCCTGTATATATCTGGCATAGATTTGCTGATCACAAACCTTCTATGAAAAAAGTTTAAATAAATAATGGCAAGGGGAGGAGCAGGGGGGGGGGGGGATTATTTCAAATGTTATCTGATTGAATAAGTGAAAATCTCTTTTTTCTGTGGATGCATGGACATACCTAGGTAATGAAGCTTTTTTCTCAGGTGAGCGACCCAGGGCCAACGGCCCTCTTGTTGATATGTAGCATCATCTAGTAGGCCTTTACCAAGTTTGTTCATATCAAGACCCTTGCGTCATATGACGGCTCCACCCCTGCGCATCCCTTTCAGCTCATCTGAGCATGAAGGGTGAAAATAGGAAAACCTTCAAAAATCTTCTTCTCTGAAACCAGTAGGCAGACAGCTTTCATATTTAGTATGTAGCATCATCTTATGGACCTCTTCCAAGTTTGGTCATATCAAGACCCTTGGGTCACATTTGGGGTCCAGCCGGGTGCATCCCTTTTTACATAGAATCAAAGAGCAAAAAGGCATATCTGTCTTGCTCTTCACTGAAAACGTTCCATGGTATTGATCTTAGGCAATTAACTTCTTTTTGACATCTGCCTATCTAATTAATGTGATGTCCTAGGGGTCAAAGAGACTCAGTTGAGCGATCAAGGACCATCTAGGTCCTCTTGTTATGATGCACATCATTTATCTCTCACCAAATCTTGAGTCAATGATTATGGTACACCTTAGATGAGATTTGAAGCTGGTGGTTCAGTTGAAATGTGATTGTACTGGTGTGAGAAGAGACAAGAAGACATGACCATCCATTGCAATGTAACTCATATGCTGTTTAAAGTGTTGCCAAATTCAAGTATTATTTGGCATGATGCTTGATAGATCTTATTGATTAACTTCTGTAGAGTTACAAGGTCTAGATCATCTATCAAGGTCATGCTTAAGAAAAATGACTCTTCAAAATACTTCAAGCCAGTTAAGGTTCATGTATGTTTGAGACCCAATTTTAAGGGCGCTTCATTAGCCAAGAAAAAGTAGTAGTTCCAGGTATATCCTACATCAAAATGAAGTTTTTTTTTAGCACAAGCAGTTGAGCAACATAAGACCGCCATAGCTATAGCAGTATAAAGCCAAAGCATTGTGGAAAAGGGTCATTTTGTACAGAACAAGCAACTGCATGACGGTGGGATAAAATTGGCTCATATTTTAACAAAGTACAGTCTAAAGTACTATCCAGGTACTACTACAACCTTAGATAGAAAACTGGGTCTCAAAAAGCTCCTTTGAAACAATCAATTTCCATTTATTTTGTCAACATACTTGTCAAACCGGTTTGGTCTGTTTTCAAAATAGATGTTAGGTATGGTGCAACAGCACGCCATAATATTGTGAAATATTTTCTGCAATTTATTTCTAAATTGCAAATAATAGTTTTTGAATCTATAATAGATTACTATATATTTATCATTCGGTGAAATAGAAATTGAAATTGCTTAACAACCTTCAGGTAAATAAAATATTAATGTCCATTAATGTTGTGATAACACACCATACCTCACAAATATCTACACGTTTATAAAATTAGAATGACATATGTGACATATGTGTATATAAAATAATTCAAAATAAATTTCTTGCATAACTTCATTTTGGGCTCGAGTTTTAAACCATTTTCCGCAATGTTTTAGCTATACTGCTATAGCTATGACAGTCTTGTGTTGCTTAACTGCTTTTGCTCATGAATAGCTTCATTTTGATATATAATATACCTAGACATACTGCTTTTTCTTGGCAAATAAAGTGCTTTAAAATTGGGCCTTAAATGAACCTTAAGATATAATCTATTTTATTTGTGATGATTAATCTCATTGTTAAGTCATCTGCAGAAAGGTCAAGGTCTTTTATAAAGGTCAATTATCTAAAAACAGATAAAGAAAAAAATGAGAGGATGAAGAAAATGAAATAGCATTTTCAAGAAATTAATATTTCAAAACTTGTCTTTTTGACAAGATGATAAATCCTATCTTTTTTATTTACGGTATCTTTTATTACTGGATTAGGGCTTTTGGAATTTCGAAAATTTAAATTTTGTGTTATTTACCGTATTTTCTCTAATAATAGCATCCTCCCTATTTGTAGCACCCCTATTTTTTTTTACTAAGAAAACCCATGGGCCCACTTCAAACGCCTTAATTCTTTTAGGAACTTTATTTGACTTCTTCTTTTATTTGAGATGAATTTCCTCTAAGCAGTCATTTATATGATTGTTAAGAGGAAATTCACCTAAAATTAAAAGGAAATGGGCATATATATATACAAGACTTAATTTTAATGATTTTTTTTAAAATCAAAAATGCATACAAAATCAAAGCTCCCTAACAATGTTATGTATAGCTCCTATGAGCATTTATTAGGAGAAATATGGTATTTGAAATATTATCCATGGAATGTGGGAGAAAAAGGATCAGTTATACAAAAAGGATAGGTCCTTGAAGTATTTTAACAATTGGATGGAAAATATGTCCAACATCATTCTTTTCATTTTACTGTGATAAAACAAGCTGCAGTCAGTTTACTTTGAATGCGTTACACTGACAGGCTCTTTAGTTTCGCTTCGTTGTCACAATGGTTTGGGGTTCTAGATATACCAGTATTATTGTAAAAATACTTATGACTGAAATCATGGATTAAATGTTTTAATTGGAGTAATGAAAGATTCAAAAATGGTTATTCTGACAGTTCTTTGTTATGTAATCAATGATAAAATTGTTTAATCCTCCTTGGCTTAGTATGAAATATTGTGAAAAATCATGTAAGAACTTGTGAAATAAACTTGAAGAAAAAAATGGATTCTAGAAAAAGGACAGTAAAAACTGTAGAAAGACAGTTGGGTATATTTTGTTGCTGTGGATTCTGGAAAGTGAATAAAAAGGTGAGACATAAGATTTTTTTAGCTCGGCTATTTGGGAGCAAAAATTGAGCCATTACTTTCACCTTTGTGTCGGCATGACAAGCTCTAACCTTGGTTGTATCTGTGGTTATTGAGGAATATGTACTTGCAACTTTGCAATTTTGTAAGAGCTATCCATTTAAGAGATGAAGAGAGTATTATGTTGATTTCATTGAGGTATGGAACTAAAACCTAATCACACTGTATGAATACACGAAGCAGATTCATACATGAGTGTGATTAGGTTTTTAGTTTCAAACCTCTTTTGAAATCAACAACATATTATTTGCATTTTTAATAATTTAATATCATGTAGCAAAAAAGTACAGATTTATATTTTAAGAAACAGATCTTTTACTGGACTACTTTTTGCATAAGATTTCAAAACAATGCGTTTTAAAAATTGTCAAAACCAATTTTTCAGCCAATCAGAATGCACGAAAATTGATGGAAACTAATATCATTAAGTTATACTATAAATGCAAATACCCCTGAAAGTGATAGTCTCTGCAAGTGATTTTGGAAGAATTATGCCCCTTTTCCGACTTATCCAGCACGCACAGTGCTTAATTGCTTTGCATTATTCAGGGCTCAAAGGCAAGCACAGTGGTACAAGCCTTGGATGCTCTTGTGTTATCTCATCAAGGCCCAAACGTTGAACAGGTCCCGGCTAGCAATCTAGTATGTGTTGACAACTTATTTTAATTGTACCAGTCTAGAAAGTTAAGTCATCAAGTTAAGCATGTCATTCTCGTAAATTTTAGATCTCTGAAAAAGTCTGCAGTCCATAAGGTGAGGCTGATAGTGACTCAGTCCACCATATTGATGATTTATCACAATTACATTGAGAACCTATTGTTCTTACTGTGGTTTTACAGAACACCATAAGCCTCATATAAACTTAACACTTCTTTTTTTGCATCTGCTGATGACAATGTCAAGGTCATTTCAAGGTCAAACATTATTCAAAACTTATTTTAAAAAAAAACTCTCACATTTCCAATTCATTAAAGCATATTCAAGATGCAATATTTATGTCTGAATTGTTATTAGATTGCATACATTTGCAGCTAAAGAGAATCATGTGAAAAAGGTCAAGATCATTCTGTTGATGTCAAATTTCTGAAAAAAAAAAAAAAAAAAATACAGAAGGCATTTCACAAAACACATCTCATTTTCTACCTTGAATAACACATACTTTGAAAATTTCATCAACTCAAAAGTTTCTTATATTTAAACTTCTTTGAATGTGGACCAGTCTAAAATTTTGTCAACTGAAAATAGGTTAAGTATGATGTTCTTGTGAGATGTGTGAAACTCTCTGTCCATACGGTAATGTTGACAGTCCAGCATATTGTCGATCTATCACAATTACATTAGGAACCTATTGTGGTCACAATTAGCCTCTAGGAAATTAGGAATCGATACAGAGTGCCATTAGATTTAGTGTTAGATGTCTTGTATATATAAGTTATACTCTGCATTAAGTTTTCAGGCTTTAACCTTTAACTGGATGAGCCGCCACCATAGTGCAGTTGGTTAGGCATCTGGAAGTCGTGGGTTCGATCCCTGGTGGCGGCAAATATCCTTTCCGACGTTTGTCTCTCACCAATGGGTAGATAATCTTAAACCTATGTGAGATAGCAGTCAGAGGCTAGGAAAGGGTGTAATGGTAGTACAGGTGAAAGAAATACCAGGAATCCATTGTAAGGTGCTCCGGCCGCCGCGATATAACTGCGAAATTGTTGGAAGCGGCGTAAAACCCATTCAAACAAACAAACAAATTTAACTGGATGACAAAATTTTAGATTGATCTGTTTCAAATAAGTTGTTTTCAGCAATTTTACTTGATGAAAATGATCATTGGGAGAACAGGGATACCTCTGGCTTAGAATATTATGAGCGAAAATATCTCATTTAGCCAAATCTGATGAGAAATTGATTTGTTTGCAAGATATTTAACCAAATCCTTCTAAAAATTACAGTTTTCTTTGAAATTTTTCTCTCATTAAGCCAATTTCAATGAGTTTTTTGGCAGAAAAGTAAGAGAATCTCTCTATATCTCACCCCAAAATGGTCATGAGAGAAAACTCTGTTGACAATGAATAAGTTGCTTGTTACATGCATTTTCTTTAGCTCAGCTTATCTATCAACTCAAGTAGCACTAAAATTTCATGTGTCTTACCCCTTCCCTGTACTATACTAGCCCTGCATTCAGGATGACAAAGTGGTGCAAACTGTTTGCCAATTATACCCTGCTTTGCATGCAAGTGCACATGCAAAGCGGGGTATAATTGGCTAACTGTCTGCACTGCTTTGTCATCCTGAATGTTACGAGCTGGATTTTACATCCCTGTGATTTTAAACGTGGGGGAAAAATATTTTGGAAGAAAAGAAAACAGCTTGTATCAAAGTCGAGAGATGTTCAAAATTTGTACAAAAATGCATTATCACAGGGATGTGGAATTTTTATGCCTGACTTGTGCAACACTGGCTTTTCTACTTGTGGACAAGTACATTTTTTTCAAATTACTTGCTCGTGGACAAGTAAATACCACAGCAAATATTTGAATGTTACTAAATAGATCTAGAAAATGAGCTATTCAAATGTTAAAGAGGTATATGAAAGCTTGTTTAAAGTTGGAGAAAATACTGTGTTTCAGCATTTTCTTCTTTAAAACCATGTTTTCAGCTTGCCAGAGCTTTTGAGATCATTGAATGTCTGTCTTCCGTCATGTGCTGTCCGTCGTCAGCTGTCAACAATTTTAGTGCTTACACTCTAGAAGTCACAAATATGGCTCAATTATCATGAAACTTAGTATTTTGTCAGGTCACAAGGACGAACCCTATTGAAAATGGGGAGAAATCACATGAAATGGGGCCTTAATGACAATTTTCTTGTTTACACTCTAGAGGCCACAAATATGGTCCAATCATCATGTAACTTGGTCAGAATGTTTGTTATATCACAAGGATGAACCCTATTGAAAATGGAATAGATCTGTGCCATATCACCAGAAAAGGGGCCTTAATGACAATTATCTTGTGTACACCCTAGAGACCACAAATATGGTCCAATTTTAATGAAACTTGGTCCGAATGTTTGTAAGGTCAGATGGAAGAACCCGATTCAAAGTGGGAAGGATCCATGCCATATCTCAGGAAAAGGTGCCTTAATGAAAATTTTCTTGTTTACACTCCAGAGACCACAAATATCATCCAATCTTTATGAAACTTAGAATATTTTTCAGGTCACAAGGATGACCCCTATCAAAGGTGGAAAGATTCATATGATTTCACGGAAAATGGGGCCTTAGTGACAATTTTCTTGTATACATTCTATAGAGGCCACAAATTATTTAAGTACAATTTTGACCTTGCTTGTGAATTTGATAATTATTAATTGAGTCAAAGATACAAAGACAAGCCATAAAGGACCAGCAGGGTCCTCTTGTCTCAATATTTATCTATTCACATTTTACAGGAACAAGTTCATTTTGATACTTGCCGCGGCAATAGCGCAGTTGGTAGCGCGCCGGACTTCTAATCCAGGGGTCTAAATTCGCACGGGTTCGATCCCCGGCCGCGGCACTTATCCTTTCCGACATTTGTCTTCCACCAATGGGTAGATAATCGTAAACCTATGTGGAATAGCAACTGGAGGCTAGGAAAGGGATGTGGTGGTAGTACTGGTGTGAGAAATACCAGGAATCCATCGTTAGGTGCTCCAGTCGTCGCGATATAACTGAAAGATTGTTGAAAGCGACGTAAAACCCCAATTCAAATCAAATCATTTTGATACTTAGGACAAGTAGAAAATCATCTTTCACTTGTGTAGGGACAAAAAGAGAAAATCCTTATCTCCACAGCCCTGATTTAGAGTTAGTCCTCTCTTATGGGTTTGTTCCAAATTTCAAGTGAATGACATGAGTATTATATTTAAATGATGGAGATATTTCAAAATGTCAAAGTTTGTGGAAGTTTGTAGCATGAGGACATCATGACAATTGCAATGATTTAGGTTTTCCTCTGAAAACAGCTGAGTTAAACAGTTGCAACATTAAAATGTCAATTTTATTCCTGCCATGGCTTATTTCACATGTGACAGAGCTAAGTGATGATTTTGTGACATTTTGAAGTTATTAAATTTGGAAACTGGATACTTTCCACTAAAATTTTGAGTGTTTCTCTTGTAATTGAGATTGGTATAAGTGGGTTACTGATTTTGCTACTTTATGTGTGAGCAAGGGGAATGTGAAATCACGTTTTGAACTTATGCACACTTTGTTTATCATGTATAAGAACTTGATAATTATATAACTGATATTGTTAGCAGGGAATAAATTGATAATTACAGTCAGCAATTTATCTTTTTCCAACAGCATTTGGATGTAATAGTAGCACTGGTGCAAGAAATATTAGGAATCCATTATAAAGGTAGTGGAACCGTAAAAGATCCACAACATTTTGGCACTCATGAGCTTTCACAATGTTGACCAAGGTTTCCTAATGAAAATCAGTAGGAAACCTCGGTTAACACTGTTAAAATTCATTACTTTGGAAACGTTGCAAAACTGTTATGTGCCCACTACCTTAAGTGCTCCACTTACTGCAATATGACTGAAAGATTATTAAAAGTGGTGTAAAAACCCCATGTGTGATTTCAAACAAATAAACTAACAGTATTTCTGGGCCTGTTTTGTTTTGTGTTGGCATACAAGGTTATTGTTATTATCATATGTGTTGTAACCAGTGGTTACTTAGTCCAAAATCAAAAGAAGTTTTTGACATTGATGAAAATGCAGATGCCGCTGAATAATAACTTTTCCCACAAAGTATTCTCAAGCATTTCATTTCTGGAGTGTTAAAAAAGTGACTAAAAGATTAAGGAAATTAGGTTCATTTACATAAAAAATTGTGTAGAAAGGATAAGAAGTGATTTCTTTTCCTTGAATGATAATAATCTTACTACCATATTTCTCCTAATAAACGCTCCTAGGAGCTATACATAATAAAGCCAGGAAGCTTTTATTACGTATGCATTTTCTGATTGAAAAATCATAAAAATTTATGTCTTTGTGGCCCATTTCCCTTTAATTTGAGGTGAATTTCCTCTAAACAATCATATAAGAGGAATTTCATCTCAAATTAGAGAATTCTCAAAAAGTTCCTTAAATTAAGGCATTTGAAGTGGGGTTTCTTAGTAAAAAATGTAGGGGTGCTACTATTAGGGAGGGTGCTATTATAAGAAGGAATACAGTACCACCAATTGCTGGGTTTAAAGGACCAATTTGTAGACAAACATGTAGACAAAATAGTTATGAGAGACAGTTATAATGCTATTTTTCAAATGACCTGTTTTGAGGAATTTATCAATCCATCCTAAGGGCTTCATCAAAAATATTTTGTTTTGTATGAGATGAGATGAGACATCCATTAACAGGACTGTCATAGGGTGTAAGACATGGTCGTGAACGTCAGTCCTTCCTAAATTCTTTGTATGTAAATTGGGTAAAAAATAAATAAATCTCTTATTACAACTACAAACATGTGCACTATTTCTCTCTGTTACCATTCATCATTAATTCTTTATACACCCACATTCATATAGATGGAGAGTGCCACCGTCATAGCGCAGTGGTAGCACGCTGGACTATCACTCAAAAGGTCCCGGGTTCGCTTCCCAAAGGTGGCACTCATCCTTTCTGACTATTTGTCTTCCACCTATGTTGATGGCTGTGTGCAAAACGGTTGTAACTCCCTATATGTCAAAGGGAGTTACAACCGTTTCACGCTGAGCCATCAAATTGTGGGATAGTGGCTGGAGGCTAGGAAAGGATATAATGGTAGTACTGACCAGTATGAGAAATGCCAGGAATCCATTGTTAGGTGCTCCAGCAATGTAACTGAAAGATTGTTGAAAGCGGCATAAAACCCAAATCAAACAAACAAATGTAGAGGAGGAGAAATATTTAGAGTGCATTGGTTTCATCATGTCTGTCTGTCTATCTGTCAGTTTGTCTGTCTGTGTATTGTCTTTATTATTTTTGTGCTCTAAATGGAAAACATACTAATTCTGAACCCTAAAACTAACCAGTATTATAGTTGTAGCAAATGATCCAAGGAATAGCCATTAGTCTTTAAACAAGGCATAAAGATAGAATGATAGATATGGCTCGAGATACAAAGGCTTCATAAATGACTTGCAAAAGGTCCTTTATTAAATAGTCCCAAAACAACAGGGGAAAAGCAATCTCTTTTCTAATTGAAGTATGGTTAGCTAGGAATTTGTTGTCTGCAATTGCTTTCGATTTGAATATGTCTAATAGCTTTTGTGTTGAAACAAATTGGTAAATTTATTTTTCTTATAATTCACAGGAAACAGATGAAGGCATTATGGGAAATCAGCAGTCGTCCTTGGCAGACATCCCAGTTTACTACAAGAAAGGATTTGGCGTTTCTCTATACAATCCGTCTGATACAGAACATCTCAGACTACGACACAGACAATCTGGCGTACATATAACGGAATTAGACAACCAGTCTGTTTCGAGTGAAAGTTTTGATAAGAATCCAAAACTTGCCAACGGGATGGTTGCAATAACAGGGAGTAGACTGCATGAGAAAGATGCAAGGGAAGGTGGGAGGAGGGTGCCCGATATTTCCTCACTTAAGATAAATATCGATGAAAGTGGGTTTGTAGAAGATGAGGGGACAGATATGAACAATGATAAAGTGAGCATCATGGGAAACTTCAGTCCGACTTCTTTGTATGAGAAAAATTGTCGATATGGTCTCAGATCTGATCTGGATATCGATGCTGAGGAGAATGAAGCTGATCATAATAATGTAAATGTAAATAATAATTCAAATGGTGCAAATATGGATAGGTTGAACATTGATACGACTCTGAAGGCCAGTAGTGTTTTACTGACACCTCCATCAGAAGATGAAACTACAACGTCCAGCAGTCGTCCTGTCATGTCTCCATCCACTCATCAATCAACCAAGTCCGATGTGTCCGACATTCGCAGTGAAATCGCTGAACCCTATGCAAATGAACAGGCAGAAACAGATGAAGAACGAGAAAAAATGTCCCCACTTCCTCTGGATCAATCTCCAAAACGGACACCTGATAGAATATTTAAGAAAAAGTTAATATTAAAACTGAATGAAATCTCATCCAGGACCCATGTTATCCGAAGTAATAATTCTAGTGCTTGTTCATCACCAGAGCGTGTAAATAGTCGCCCAAATAGTGTTAGTGCTGAATATGAAAACAGTATATCTGGAATTAGCTCCCCTGAACTGGAGCTCTTACACAGTGAGAGTTCAGAAGGTCAGGTAGAGATACCTAAACCTTTTGTACAACTGGAGGAAGAAATTCATCATGTCGAGGATGAATTTGAAACTATCAGTAAGAAAATTGAAGAATTGACTAGTAAATATTCTAACCCTGCAGCTGATCCAGGCTCGCAGATTATAGACTCCATATTTGAACGGTACCCATCCATACGTGTTCGGCAGACCGAGAGAGGAATTCATTTCGACCATTTATCAAGTCTTTCGGAAACAGAATCCTCAAATAACTCTAGATATACAATCGACACCGAGGATAAATCGATCAATGAGACAGATGAAAAATCTACAGACAATGATTTATCCTGGGACTTGGAGAATATCCTTGACGCTGTGTACAGTGAGAGTTCTGAATCTATTCCTATGCAGAATCCTGTGGTCAAAAGACTGGCAGAATCGGAGAGGTCTCTAGAAACTTCCAGAAGATTTTCAACAGGGCAAGACTCTGTGTTTGGAAATAGTACAGATTTTGATGGAACTTTGTATGAAGATGCTTTTCATCTTCAACTTGGTAAGTTTTCATGGTGATTTTTTTATGTTTAAATTGTTTCTTCTTAAATTTCTTATTTAAGGTGGTGGACCCGTAATAGTTCGCAACATCTCGGAACAAATGAGCTTTCACAATGTTAACAGAGGTTTCCTAATGAAAATTATTAGGAAACCTCGGTTAACTCTGTTAAAGTTCATTGTGTCCGAAACATTGCAGAACTATTACAGGTCCACTACCTTAAGAGATAAAGAGAGTATTTGATAATTTCATGAAGGTATGAATCTGAAAACATAATCACACTGTATGAATATACAAAAAAGATTTATACATGAGCTGATAAGGATTTTAGTTTAATACATTAATGATATCAATAAATTCTCTCTTCATACCTTATAACTTAATATCACGAAGAAAAATGTAAACATTTAGCGATCATGAAACGACTTCTTATGGGACTACTTCGTGTGGAAGCTCACAAAAACAACTGCGTACTTAACAATTGATTTCCTTGATGAATTAAATCAATTTTTCACCCAAACAGGGTGCAGGACTCCTGCTGGAAATAACTTTATAATAATTATTCCTTCATGCTTCAGATTTGTTTAAGGTAGAGATCCCTGCTAAGATACTGTTCAGAATACATAATTAAAGAAAGAATCTTCATTTGAGGTCTTGAGTTCGATTCCCGACGGCAGCACTCATTCTTTCCGACTATTTGTCTCCCTCCAATGGGTCCATAATCGTAGACCTATATTGGATAGCAACTGGAGGCTAGGAAAGGATGTCATGGTAGTATTGATGTGAGAAGTACCAGGAATTTATTGTTAGGTCCCCGCGATATAACTGAAAATATGTTAAAAGCGGCGTAAAATCCCATTCAATCAAACAAACAAATTCATTTGAGGTCAAGATCACAGTAAATGTCATAGGGCAAACTTGATACTTCTTATAACTCCTTCCTTGTATTCAAATTTTAGAATATTTCGCCTACTTACATGTACATTAGGCTTCTATGAGATAACACTCATGGTTCATGAACAGAACTTTTGCCATCAAAATTGAAGTTTAAACTAGCATGATGATACCAGGGGTTCAGATAAGAGAGGTAATGCCAGTCTAAAATCCTGTGCATTGAAGCCATATATATTTGGTGCTTATTTGGATCGTCTCAACGAAACGATTCCAATGAGTGCCAACAACATAGGAATTCTGTTAATGTTTCCAAATTCTTTTATCTAAAATCCAAAATACCCCTTCTATCTGCTCTAAGCTGCATCCTCTGGTAAAAGAAGTTACATGTAAAGCCAAGTTATCATCATAGTGCTCTGTTTTTCGATTTACCTTGTGACAATGTATAAGGCCCTGATAATCTTGATTTACTGTTGTGACCTTAAAAGTTATGGACATTTTATTTCTTAAATTACTGTTGAAAGGCAAAGATGAAAACGGGTACAGTTACATAATCATATATGGCAAAAATGGCCATGTAATTCATTCCTTCACAGTCATGATTTGTTATGGTCCTCAAAATAAAACTAATTTGAAAATTTTATCCTCAGTGTTCTCTAGGGTAATAATAATTGATTTATATCGAAGTAAAAATAGTACTCTATGTTTTAATCATACTTGTATGAAAATTCCAATCTACTTTAAACTATAATAGGTAATAGGAAAGTTTGGTTGATTTTCAGTCAGAAAGTCGTTCCAATTATAGAGTATTGTGAATACAAATGTATCTAGTTTGGGGAAAAGAGCAGGGACGAGTATGATAAAAAATTCTGGATCCAATTTTGTGTTGAATTGATATGGACAGCATCGGGTACCCAAGTACCCACAGTAATAGATATTGGGTACCTGGGTACAAAATTTCTACTTGGACCCATCTCAGGGGTCGACATTAACTCCTGAGAATAAGGAGTCCAAGCTCAAAGTAAGGAGTCCAAATTTTCATAATAGGAGAACATTGTGGAAAAGAAGAGAATGCTTGTTAAAAGCAATTTCCTCTTTTCCACAATGTTATTCTGAAGAGGTTTTCTTTTTCAAAATACTTTGGGTTGGAAGCAAATGTTTTCTTCAACAACATTTGTAGTGAAAAAATATATAGTACTGGCAAGAGTTGAAAAGGAAACTGTCCTGTGCATTTGTTTTTCAAAATATTTTCATATCATGACCCTTGGCGTCCTTCAGAGTCTGTACTTACAAATGGTAGGAGTCCTAAGTGGTAAACTAGGAGTCTCGGACTCCTGGACTCCCCTTAGTGTCGATCCCTGCAGCTCTATTGGGAAAGGAATCTGAGTTGTTACTCAAATTACAAAAATATTACTTGTAAGATATTCTGGATCGTTTGAACTCATTTATTGATAAAAAACAATTTTGTCTTATCAAAGGAAAATAAATACTGTGTATCGATCTTGTTATCAACAATAGATCCATCAAAAGAACAAATAATCATAGGCACAAAAATTCTGTTTGTTTGAAGTAAAACTCGAGGTATTAGCATCCTATCAAGGGAGTCCAAGTTCTGTACAAGTCAAGGGGGTCAGTGCAAAACTATTATAAGTGTCAATAGAATTCAGCGTTTTTTCTCAGGCTTTTGGGAACAGGTCTGAAACCAAGCATATTGGGAAAAATGTGTTATTTCACAAAAATTGGGAAAAATCTTACTATGGTGGCTTTGGACAAAACCTTGAGTATTATGTACAATTTACTACCAGAATAAAGTATTCTTCCTCTCTTCAGACATTCAGGTTAAAATTAAACTGAGAAACAACATTGCTTCATTCTTAATTTCACTTTAAGAGTTCGGAAAGGTCCTTGACCTATGTAAATTGTGATTTTGTTCATTATTTTGGGAAAAATGTCTCTTTTTGGCATTGGAACGGGTCCTTTTTAGGGTACCAGTCAAATGGGGAAAAAAATGCTGAAATTTATAATGGCACTTAAACTCACTTATAATAGTTTTGTGCCGACTCCTGGAAGTGGCAGCTTTACATTCAACAAACAATTTGAAACATATTTTGAAAATTTTCTGTAGAATTTTGTTAAGCTTGAGATACCTTCAATCCATTATCAGATCAATGCCCAAATTTTGTCACTTTTGAAAGATGTTTGAAAGAGTAAAGTTAAAAGGTTTAAGTTCGAAGCATGTTGCTGCATGTTAATTGAAAAGATTTTGAGTATCGTTTTAACACTGTCTGTCTGTCTGCAAAATAAACCAAAAAAACTTATCATTGCCAATTACTTCATATCTACTCATGATACAATGATCATATTTGGCATGATGATAGATCACAAAGATACAATATGCTGGTATCAGGGTCATGTGACAAGGTCAAGGTCATCAAGCAAGGTAAAGCTTTGAAAAATTTTGTGTTTTGGGGACATTCATGAATTACAAACACATCTTGTTAGATTATTTAAACCTGTTGAAAATTTATCAGACAAATAATAGATAACAAGTTCATGATAATGATGAATTTATCAAGATCATAGTTTGGCTATCAGGTCAAAATGTATATAAACTTTTTGTAAACAAATTTCTATCAAAAACTTGTAAAATGTAAAAAAGAACAGAAAATGTTTTCAGAAACAACAGGATTGTTTGCTTATGTATATTGTCACGATCTTTATTATGGAAATAATTTTACAGGAACTACAACATCACCAAAGGCTGCAGAGAATCATGAGGGTTCAGGACAGGTTCCTAACATACTGGAGGTCAATAACAGGGTTTCCACCAATAGAGGTGTTCAGTTAGAGTCTACAGTTTGTAATATAAGTGAGCGTCTTCGTGTCCAGGATTACGCTGAAAATGAGTGGAGAGGGGGGACACAGCGGGCTATAAACATGAAGAAGGTAACAAGGCTTGATCTAAAATTTTATACCCTGGCATTAATTAGATCAAAATGTTGTCTGTATGTGTGTAAAACTTGCAATAAAAAAATATAACCCCCCCCCCAGAAATTGCCAATTTTTTTAACCTTATCGAAGACCTTGTATTCCTTTCAATTTACCCCTTAAATTGGTGAAATATAAAAATGTTTTTTTCAGAGGACCTGTTATTATCAAGAAAGACCTGTAACATTTAGGCAAACAGGTCCCTTAGGCTGGTGGCTAAAAGTAGTTAGTGTAGAACCCTGTTCATTATGACTTGCTTTTGAAATAAAGTAAAAGAAAACATTGATGGAAGAGAATTGATAATTACAACCAACATGTTCTTCTTTTCCCACATTATTTTCTTCACATTTAATACAAATTTCATAGATTTGGCAATATTTATTTAGTTAGATTGGAACCAGCCTTAAATTTTGTTGTTAGTGGGTTACAAAAATAATTATTCATTCTTTAGGCCTATGCAGAAATACCAAATCACTGCCGATGTTGTCACTTACGTCGAATCAGGGGAGACAACTACTGTGGTATACGGGGAGCGGTTTTCCAGATACTCGTCAACAATATACCTCCACGTCACAGATGGGCTTCCAAACATATGGCTCTAAAGTGTCTGTCTGACGCGTATTGTGATATAAACTCTGGGCTTTCATTGTGGACGTTTGCTAAAAGGATTTCGTACAACAGTGATAATAAGTTAGAAGTGATGTCTCGATGTGTGTCTACACTGTATGATAAGGTAAATAAGACTACACTGTATCTTAACCTTTGCCATGTTGAATCTTGATTTTCCTGATTTATTAGGAGGTAAAAGACATAGATTAATCTTCAAAAATTATGTCCAGTCTGATTATAGTCTATACAACCTGAATTTCCTTTTTGACTCAGAAAATTTAGAAAAAAAATGCTTTTTCCTAAATGAATACATACTTACAATTAGTGTGGCCAGTGCTTTCAACACTGGAATGGAAGCCTTGATTGACCTCATTTGGATCCAATCTATTTTTAGCTCACCTTAGCACAACATGCGCAAGGAGAGTTTCTAGGATTACCTGTCATCCAACATGCTTTGTCCGTCATGCGTCATCCATTGTCTGTTGTCAACAATCTTAAAAACTTCTTCTCCTGAACCACTGGGCTGATTTCATTGAAACTTTGCCAAAATGTTTCTTGGGTGACCCTCTTTAAAAATTGTTTGCAAAATTGTGATTGGCCCAGAAATATAGGCGTAGCAGGGTATGGCATATTTCACTTTGAAATCTTTGAACAACATCTCCTCTGGAACCTCTAGGCCAATTTCAAAGAAATTTTACCAGAATTTTCCTTGGATGATCCCTTTCAAAAGCTTGTTTTCAAAATTTTGATTGGCCCATAAATATGGGCTTGGCAGGGCGGGGATTATTTTGAGCACAAAATCTTTGAATGACATCTCCTCATGAACCACTGGGCTGATTTTAGTGAAACATTACTAGAAGGTTCCTTGGGTGACCCTTTTCAAAAATTGTTTGTAAAATTTTGATTGGCCTATAATTATGGGTGTGGCAAGATGGGGCTTATTTTGAGCCCAAAATCCATGAATGACATCTCCTCCTGAACCACTAGGCAGATTTCAATAAAACCTTACCAAAATGTTCCTTTGATGACCCTCATCAAGAATGTTTGCGAATTTTTGATTGGTCTATAAATATTGGTGTGGAAGGGGGGGGGGGGGGGGGCTTATTTTGAGTCTCCTCAGTAATGAATGGGTGGGCAGGGTCTATTATCAATTTGAATTCTTGGAATTATATCTCCTCTTCAACAGGGTTCCCACACGTCAGGGAAAAGTCAGGGAAAAATGGATTTAAGTCAGGGAAATGTCAGGGAATTTTGATGAGTGTCAGGGAAATTTGAAAATAAGGACAAAAATCAGGGAAATGTCAGGGAATTTTGAAAAGTCTGTCAGGGAATTTTGAAAAGTCTGTCAGGGAATTATTCATTCTAGGCAAAGGCAGTCTCTATATTTCCAAATTCCTTGCTGAAAGGGCTGATGTCTTACAGCAGTATACAGAAAAAAGAATAGCAGGGGCCCAGTCACTCATGGCCGGAAATTAAGGCTGAACCCTTAGATTCTTTAGAAAAATGCCTATACTTCTTATGCTAAATATTGGATTTTGGAAGTCTGTGCCCCTCAGTTAATGTTGTTAGTCATTTTCCCTGACTATATACAAGAAATGCTTAAATAAAAGAAGTTGAATTATGCCAAATCATCTTTATTACACATAAAAATGTACACTAAAAATGTATTTTGTTGTATTTGTCATTCCCCTTCACATTTCCCAAATTGGTCCTGTTGCAATATTGGGTATGTTATATCATTTAATAAGAAAAAGAAGTCTAATGAAATCTGAATTTAATTTTCCTGTCTCCTTGATATTTACAATTCATAAATTATGTTTCATTTGCCTTAGCATGCAATATATTATCAAATGATGATATTCCATATAAAATCCCATTTAGTCAAATAAGGCATTAACTTAATGACAGACCTAAGTTTCACTTTGAGAATTCTATTTTATTTTGATACATCTTAAATAGGTACATTTCATGAAAATATTTTATACCGGACTCTATCAGGTCAAAGACTTTGGTTTTAGCTATGGTGTAGTGACTTTTGCATTGGACCTTCTTAAAGAATTGACTTTTGAATAAGTTTACTTAATGCATATCATTGTTATCATAATTACGTAAAAACACTATTAAATGATTGTTATAAACTTGATTTTCATCAATAATCAAGACCTTTGCCTTTGGTTCACTCAAATAAAGTTCCTTTTATACATGTAGTATATCATCAGACACCATGACTTTAATGTCTTCAATTAGAATATTTATAATGTTTTAGGCTTTCCCTATATGACATTCCCCTTTACTTTTGACCTTCATTTCAACAAAATACTAGATTCCTACAACTTTGACATGATTATCTCTTCAGTCTTTTATAAACCTTACGTCCATAAGGCTTTAAAGGGAGCTATGAGAGAATCCCTGACTTTCTTCAGACTTCTTAGTACAGCTTTAGACTGCAAACGCTAAAGTTCGACCCCTACTGGTGCCACATTTTCTAAACGGGTGTCTCATTGTTTGATGAATAATCACATATTTGGAATGTGCATCTCGATGTTTCGGATCATATGATATATTTGTAATGGTGAGGGAAATACCACAAATCCATGTTTAGGAATTCCTCTATTCTGAATTTCTCTAGGGGAGATTAAAAGGAGCAGTCTTATAGCAATATATACAGAGTAGTATTTGTAGATCTTGTAATTAACATGTGTTGAAATGTCAATGAAATGTCAGGGAAAATCACTTTCTTGTCGGAAAAATGTCAGGGAAAAGTCAGGGAATTTTGGAACTGCTGGGGCGTGGGAACCCTGTTCAACAATTAGGCAAATGTGAATGAAACTTTGACAAAAAGTTACTTGGATGAGATCCACTGGACCAATTAAATTCAAATGAGAGGTTTAGGGCCATTGTGGCCCGCTTGTTAAAATATTCATTTAAAAAGTCTTGTGATTCTCACTATGTGCAATGTGTTAAAATGTATATAAAATTTGCTTGTAATCCATGTTGGTATCAATTTTAAAGATAAATTATCAATATCAATCTCAGAAAACCAGTGGGGAAATTTCACCAGCTGAGATTGATGTAATTGGAATAAGACATTAAATGAAAGAATGGAAAAGTTGCCACACATTAAATCTCTGTTCTTCAAAACTGACATGCAATATTCGGTCTATCTGAAAATACTTTTTATCGACACAACTTAAATCTATATGATCATTTTCAAGTCCTCTAAGTGACCTGTTATGATTAAATCATTTGGATGACAAGTATGTCTTCTAGCTCTGTTTATGTTGTGTCTCTGAAGGAAGTCATAACCAGGTTATCTAAGCAATGTTTATTTGAATTAGGACAAATTCAGAATCAATCCAAGATCAAACTGAATTATTTTTGGCTGTGCCTGATGTTGTGATAATAAATGTCTGTAAGGGACATAATGCTGACCTTTGGTTGCTCAAAAAATTTCTATTAACAATTATCTATCAAATGTTAGCAATTTAATATTTGTGACTTGAAAAGGGACAGTCATTCTGGGTAGTGTGTAAAGTGTCAACCCCAGTCAGACTGCGCTGATTGCGCAGCCTGACTAGGGTCAAAACTTTTTGCACTTAGCTTAATTTCTGAATCTATCAAATTATCAGTCTACCTTCCTGTGAAAGAATTTTGAATTGCCGCCTCTGGTTGACCTATACTTGACCCAATCTCTTTTTCAAATATTTATCTTACAGAGTTCCCAGATGGTCCCTTTTGCATGACTGGTCACATTTTGATGTTGATCTGCTGTTCATGGCTTTTGCCTCTTGTACACAAAGCTTTTGCAGAAAGTAAAGACTAGTGATGGGCAGATTAATGGGATATAATCAACAATCAGTTGGTTTGGGCTTTTGATTGTAATAATCGACTAAGAAATTTCATAATCAATTAATCAGTTCCTAACATAATGACATAAATGAAAGCCATTATATATTGTTTTTGAAATCAACATCAGTTTGATGGCACATTGTGAAATAGTTGTAACTAACTGCCTATAGGTTTATAGGCAGTTACAACTGTTTCAAGCTGAGTCATAAAATTCGTAAGAAAATCTGCAGAAAGAGTCTATAGGTCACGAGTCTTAACTGCACTTTCCGTTCTATTCTTCAAAGGATGATACTGAGAGTGCTGTATTATCAATTTCTAAGAAAATGATTGTACAATCGATCATTAGTTGATTTACTCTTCCAACTAAAAACCAATTATCGATTGTGATTTGAAACCGATTTCCCAACACTAGTATAGATTTAGATCAGCCTCGAAAGAGGTGAAATCTGATCTCAGCCTATACTGTCTGCTTTCTACTTTGTCTTCTTTGCAATTTCTTGGGAAAAATATCTTAATCCAGCTGATAAGGTAGGTTAGTGTATTGAATTAATGGACAGGTGGGGTTGAGCATGGCATGAGTTAATCCACCCCAAACAATCACACTTTTTAGGCATTAAAGACAAATAGAATTAGCCTGTCCAACAATTTCAAATGTGCGCAAATGAAAGACTCTGACCAGCCTGTGCATCCGCACAGTCTGACCAGAGTCTTCATTATATGTTTAGTAGATAGACAAGGTCTCAAAGTATCTGTAAACCATCAGGTAACTTTATATTTACAGTATGTGGCTGTCTAAGCTACCAAACGTTTGCACATCACTATTATTTCAAATTGTTAGAAATATCATGCACAGGCTCAAATATATAATAAATAAAGATTTCACATATAACATGCAGTACCTTGATTCAATGTATTGGTTCAATGTATCATCTTGCATTCATCGTTTACAGTTTGAAGAACTCGACCAACATTCCGACTACACACAGAGAGAACAGGTTGTTGCGGACTTATTGAACTCTGACCTTCAGTGTGACCTTGACCTCATGGAAGGGGTCAAACTTTTGATGTATTTAAGTGCAGTGAATCTCCATGGGGATATGCATCAGGGCAATGAAGTGCCAGTGTTTGGGTGGTTAATGTTTGCCAGAGACACTTCAGAGGATATTGTCAGTTTTGTGAAGAATCATCTCAACACTATAGGGGACACTGGGGGGCTAGAACAGGTAAGGGACAAAAGGGCCAGGTTATTGATATAGAAGCATATTTTTATACACAACACCTATAAAGTCGAGGGGGAAATATTAGTTCCATCATGTCTGTTTGTCGGCCATCTGTCTGTTTACCTTTGTCCTATACATACTCTATTACTTTGGGGTCATGAAGGTCAAAGGTCAAGTTCACAATTGACCTTTGTCTGAAAACCATTTCCATAATTGGGACAGAGCGCTGGTAGGGGATATTAATCCATTTTGGGACTGATTTATTACTTTCTTTAAAGATGGGTTAGGGCAAAGCTTTTCTAAGTTCCTATAAATCTGTAGTTACTTAACCCTTTTCCTGCTATTCATGGCATTTTTCTGCTGTGCACTCAGCTTTGGTAGACTGTATCAGTAGACTATGCAAAAAAGCACTGTCTGACCTTCAGCCTACTCTGTCTGCTTTCTTCTAATCAGTTAAATTACTAACATATATTGACCATAACTAAGAAATTCTTTGCAACACCAAAACTTTTTTCATTTAAACTGCCTGTATTGGTTTTGTAATGCTTGTCATTTATACACATCTGATAAGGAAAGAAAAACGTCATTTGGTAAGTTCAAGGCTGTCTATCTAGGCCTAGAAATGGGTTAGGCCTTGGTTACAGAAATTGATTTAAGGTAGTGGATCCATATTACTTATGCAACATTTAGGAACATATGATCTTTTCAATTGTTAAACAAGGTTTCCCAATGAAATCCTTAGATAACCTCGGTTAACACTCTTAAAGTTCATGACTTCCGAAATGTTGCTGAAATAATACAGGTCCACTACCTTAAATTAAACATCCTCTTTGACATCTACCATTATTATGTCTTGCAGGTTGAGATGTTTTTACTGGGATATGCCCTTGGTGTTCGTATTGAAGTGTTCAGACTATCACAGTTCGGGGAAAACGATTTTATCTCGTACTACCCAGACGACTGCAGTAAAGACTGGCCCACTATATCGCTAATAGCCGAGGACGATAGACATTATAATGTCCCCGTGTTATGATAGTTTGTGTTCAGTTTTAGCAAATTGTGAAACAGCATAATCAGGAATTGTGATTGTACAATTTATAAGTGTGGTGCAAACAGGTTAACTCATTTTCCAATGATCCAAAGGTTTTTTGCCCCTCAAGAAAGAGGTAATAAAGAAAAAAAAATCATGAAATATAAAGAAATTGCTTGAAGCAAGCAATTTCTTTATTTACAACAATTGTTTTCTGTCTAAGGTCCAAACAAAATTTAATATTTTGTTCATCTCAGTTTGTCATCTGAGACATCTTTGAATTTGGAAGTCTAAAATTTTGTAATCTGGTAGTGGATATTTGTAATAAAGGTTTGCTGGTTACCCTGCACAAAGTGTCAATACAATGGTGCACCAATAGCATGCACACAACAATATAGCATAGTCAACAGTTCAATCGTAAACCTTGTAATGCAGAGTAGAAACCTTGGCAAGATGGCATCAAATTCAAAGTGCTGGCACAGGGTGCACCAATTTAATTTTCATACTATTCTTGTTACAAAAAGAAAATCAGATGGTCTAGACTAAGATCAGACTGCACATATGTGCAGGCCGATCTTTGTCTTTACCTCCTGCCAAAGCGAGAATAATCCTTGTTATGCATGAAAATGGGTTAAGCATAGCATCTCTGAAAATGAGTCTTCTTTTTCGAAATTTCTGAAGATTCTTTGAGATAGAGATGAATTTGTTTTTTATTAAATTATAATTTAACCTATGAATAAAGTGAAAAAAGAAAGAATTGCTTGTAAAAGTAAAACTCCTTGAATGTTCACCAACTGCATTCTCTTTTAGTTCAGAACAAGAATATGGAATTTTGTCATCTCTTGAGTGGTTAGCCTAAACTGGAAGAATCTTAATGTACAAAAAAATAATATTCTTTCAAGCCTGCTTAGGGTGAGCAAGACTTAGTAGTCACTATGACAAGATGGTGTGAGTCTGTTCATCCCATAGCTACCATTCATTCGGAACATCACTCGGCCATTTCCGTAAACAGCAACAGACCTCAGATGTATGTAAGGCGGATGGGTATGTAACAAAATCTTGTATTTTGTTAGGTTGAAATAGTGTAAGAAAAACTTGCACGGAAACAACCGGTGCTATTTTTAGATTTATATCTTTTGCAGTAAATAATGACTGAAAAATCTTAATTTTTGAGAATGACGAATCATTCTCAAAAATTAAGATTTTTCAGACGTTATTTATAAATTTAAAGATATCTATATAAGGATACGATTCTTTCATGTCTGTGACTTAGAGGTGTAGCTTTGGAAACGTCAAATGTTTTCACTCAAAGTTTCGAGGGCTAACACCATTTTAACAGAAATCATCAGTTTTTCTAAGGTTTTCCCATAAATTTTAAAAATAGTCCATCTATGTACATCTGAGGTTGATCGTGAGATTGGCCCAGTGGTGTTCTGAATGAGCTACTATTATGCACATTATGCAAGTGTGTAAAAGAAATAAATGTTGTTGATAAATGATCATTATATCGAAACTACAGCTTATTCAAGCTGTAGTTACAATGTATTGATCATTCTTCAATGCTCAAATCATAGAAAAGGGGAGTGGATGGAGGACATTCATCTTTTGTCACTGTCCAGATAGCGCCATTATCCTATATAATGTTATTCTGTCAATTTATCCAGAGCTAATCTTCGACGTATATAAATGGATTTCAAAATTACTTCACACAATTGTTCCCCTCAATTATAATATGTGCCATTTGAAAGAAATTTTTCTGCATCTCGAAAAGAAGAGGTCAACCTGAAGGTCAAGGTCAATTTTTGTCTGGAGCATAACTTTTTCATGTATTGATGGATTTCAAGTTTTCTTTGTGTAGTTAAGGCTCTAGGTTAAGAGTCAAGGTCAACATTTAGGTACAAATGTTTGTTGGCCCAATAAGTCAATTGCTAAGCCTGAAACAGTTGTAATAGCCTATATGCTTTTAGGCAGTTATAACTGTTTTGCGCTGCCCCATTTGGTGTTATCCCTTGACATCCATTTTAGAGTAGAATTCCTCATCACAAGACACCTATCAATGATGATACTAAAAAGTTTAGATACTGCTCCCATTAAGGTAAATGGAATTTCAAAGTGTGTGTAAATTGTAAAATTAAGTTACGTATTGGATGGAAACGATTTTAGAAACAGAGAAATTATTTGCTACAAACAACTCCTACTCTTTCTGAAATTTTACATAGTTATTGAGTTCATCAATGTCACATCTAATGTCAATTATCAAATTTCAAGAAATGTCTGTAATACCTGTGTTCAGGATGTAAAAACATAGTTAAAATGGTATCCCACTAAGCATGTGAGTCCACATGCAAAGTGGAATACTATTTCTTAATTGTTACCCGTCAAGCAAAAAGGGACCATCCGGGAATTCTGCAAAACAAATTATTGATAAAGAGATTTGTCCCAGCATGGGTCAACTAGAAGTCCAATTTCAAACATTCTTTCACTGGAAGGTAGATTTACCATTCTAGATTCAGAAAATAAGCACAGTGCAAAAAGTTTCAACCCTTGTCAGTCTTTGCAATCCGTGCAGTCTGACTAGAGTCGACACTTTACGCACTTCCCAGATAGTCCCTTTTCGTGTGATGGGTCACAATTATTTTATTAATGTTTTCATCTTGAATACAGGGCAGAATACAAATGTCGACAGCAAAGTGCAAAACAGTTGTAAATCCCTATATGTTTATAGGGAGCTACAACTGTTTTTTGCTAAGCCATCAATGTGATAATCATTGTTTTGTATTGAGGATGTAAGTGTCAGATTTTTACACATAATTGTTATATAATGCTAGTACATGTAGGTATGTACCTATTTATTAACAAATTGTACCAAAAATAAATTTCAGACAGTAAATTTCTTTTAATTTATAAAATTGGAACTGTTGTACATTTTTGGTATGGACAGTGTTCAACACTGTACCAATTGTCTTTAACACATAACTTTAAATTATTATAAACATTCAGGCAATTATTCATATTGTACCCTTCATCGTTTAAAGTTAAAAAGAAATGTTTGAAGAAGGGAACATCAGTTTCAAGTGAACAGTTCGATTCCCGATGGGGGCACTAATCCTTTCTGTTGTCTTTTAGTCTTCCAGCAATGGGTTGATAATTGTAGATTTATATGGGATAGGCTAGGAAAGTATGCAATGGTAGTACATGTACTGGTGTGAGAAATACCAGGAATCCGTTGTAAGGTGCTCCAGCTGCCCTAATATATCTGAAAGATTGTTGAAAGTGGCATATACATGTAACCCCACTCAAACAAACAAACAAATCAAGATTGTGTCTTTGGACAATAAGAAAGTACATTGAAAGTCATGTCCTATTTAGCCATTATTTTTATGGTGAAGGATCAATTATCAACTGCAATTCTAATTTTCACTGAATACCCATCTGAAATATTACTACCTAGTGACATATAAAGGGTTTAGATGCTAAAACATTAATTTTATGGAGCAATGTCTAGAGTGTTTTAGACAATAAATTGTTGATTTATTATACACAGATCTGTTTTTGTTGTCATTGAAAAGCCTTAAATTATACCCAGCTCATATTACTGTCCTCAGTCTTTCACCCACCGCCCTAAAATTCTGATATAATTGAGAAAGGGATGAATATTTATCACAGAGCTCTCCAGGGGCCTGTTTTACTAAACTTCTTACGAAAAAATAATCGTAAATGAAAATCACAAGTTGTACCAGGTATTTTTGTTGGATTCTGCTTTGCAATATCTCATTGGAATCGTCTTTTAAACATTGGAATCGTCTTTAAAAGACGATTCCAGTGAGATGGTGCATTGCAGAATTCCATCATTTGTAACTACAGTAGAAGCAATTCAAATTTTTGTCTTAGGATAAAAATTATCTTAAGATGTTTAGTAAAATAGGCCCCTGGTCTTCTTCTATAACAAAGCAGCCATCAGAGATATCCATGGCTTACACATATGTAGGATCTCTGTCTAAATGACGTCATTACAAGTTATCTTATACACATTTCGTGTTATTTGTACTTTGTAGGCGTTCATAAAATAGGTTTAATCCTACAAAACTGGTGTTTTTGTGAGAAAAAGAATCTGTTACGCGATTTTGTTTGAGGCAAGCTGATCTCTACCTTGTCTAGGATAGAAAGTTATTATGCTCACCAAGGCTTGCTCAACCCTTGTTATGCCAGGACCAGAATATTCATGCTTGGGCACGGTGTATAGACAAAGATGTGTCTGCACATATGTGCTGTGTCATGTTGTGTCTGTCATGCGTCTGTGCATCCGTGCATCTGGTCGTAAACTTTTACTCAGAAATAAATGGTTGAAATTTAACTATACTTCACAGGCATGTTCATTGGGTGACTCTCTTTCAAAGTTGTTCAAGAAATTTTGATCCAATGAAAAACATGGATTCAATAGGTGTGGCTAATGTCCAAATATGGTAAACAGTGCGTTTTCTCAGATTCTTATTGATGGATACCAATTAAATTTTACATTAATGATCCTTGGGTGACCCTTTATCAGTATACAAAAAATTATTGTGATCTGATGAAAAATAAGTAATATATGGGCAGAGGTCATTTCTTTATATGTTATATAGCAGAAACTTTGAAAAATCATTTTCTCAGAATGTAACTGATGGTTATCAACCAAATTTCACTGGGATGATACTTGAGAGACCCTTTATCATTCTACCAAAAATTATTGTGATCGATGAAAGATATGTCTCTTATGGGCGGAGGCCATTTGTTTGTTATATAGTGGAAACTTTGAAAATCATTTTCTCATGATGTATCTGATGGATATCAACCAAATTTCACTGGAACTAGAAAGCCATGAATGGCTTGAGTCGCTCCACAGGCTTGAAATTCTTGTTAAAGCAAATCAACATTTTTACTGGATTTTAGTTTTTTTGGGTTCTACTGTTGTAGAAAATGGTTTTCAAAGTTACCACTTTATAACATATAGAGATATGACCTCCAACCATAAAAGATATATTTTTAATCCTACACAATAATTTTTGGCTGCATGATAATGGGTCACCTAAGGATCATACCAATAAAGTTTGATTGATATCCATCAATATCATTCCGAGAAAATGATTTTGGAAGTTTTGACTATAAAACATATAGAGAAATGACCTCTGCCCTTAAAATCGACATTTTTCATCCGATCACAATAATTTTTTGTAGATTGATAAAGGGTCACTCAAGGATAAGTTTGATTGATATCCATCAAAAACATTCTGAAAAAATGATTTTTAAAGTTTCCACTATATAACATATAGAGAAATGACCTAGACCATAAAATACAAATATCTTTAAAATTTTTGGTAGAATGATAAAGGGTCACTCAAAGATCATTCCAGTGAAATTTGGTTGATATCCATCAGTTAAATTATGAGAAAATGATTTTGAAAGTTTCCACTATATAGCATATAGAGAAATGACCTACGCCCATAAAATAGACATTTTTCATCCGATCACAATTATTTGGTTGCATTTTATGGGTGGAGGTCATTTCTCTTTATGTTATAAAGTGGAAACTTTGAAAATCATTTTCTCAGAATGTAACTGATGGATACCAACCAAATATCACTGGAATGATCCTTGAGTGACCGTTTATCAGTCTACCAAACATTATTGTGATAGGATGAAAAATATGTCTTTTATGAACAGAGGTTATTTCTCTATATGTTATATAGTGGAAACTTTGAAAATCATTTACATCAGTAGAACCCAATCGAATTATGGACGTTTTGTACCATAACCATTTTGTACCAGACGTTTCGTACCACAGGTGAAGACTTTTTGTATCATAGGCGAAGACGTTTCGTACCATTCAATTTCCGTTTCATACCACAGGATAATCAATATTTTACCATTTTGATTCAGAATTCGTACCATATGTGTTGTTTTGGGATGACAGAAAAGAAGTTAAACTTTATTTGATAATATTCCGTTGATATTTTAATTTTTATCATTTTATAAAATGATATATGATACATATTACTATTAGAAACAGAATATGTGATTAACAGAATTTCAGAATATGTACCTATGGTACGAAATGGTCATCATATGGTACGAAATGGTAATATAATTAATGGTGCGAAATGGTTTTGGTACGAAACATCTGCATACAAACCCAATCTATCTAAAATTCTAGTCAAAATTTTGATTTGCTATTATAAGAAGTTCAAGCCTGTTGAGGGACTCAAGCCATTCATGGTTTTCTAGTTGATAGCAAGTGATTGATGTTATCTTTTGTGTCCATACATTTATATAAGTATGACAAGCTATAATCAATAGCTGAAATTTGGGAAAATTTTAAGTTCAGAATGAGGAAAGTTTTTTCCCTCAGGCCCTTATATATCAATAAGAGCAAGGACAAGGGACAACACTTGTCAATACTGCAAAAAATTGAACCTTGACCTACACCCATTTTAAGTTTCAATGGCACTTCCACAACTTAAAGGGGGACATGTGTGCTGCCAAATCATTTTAAAATCCATCCATTAATGTAGAAGATCTCCAGACAGAAATTTTACCTTGACCATCAGTGTGACTTTGACCTTTGTGAAACTGAAAAATTCTTTCAAATGTAATGTCTATTCATTGCGGGAAACAATTTCAGGCTGCAGCGCCAGACTGTACCAAGTGTGTATACAATATAGACACTTGGTACAGTCTTGCACTGAGTCCTCAAATTGTGTTATGTTATTAGTCCCCCACCGGTTACCGGTTGGGGGACTATAGGTTTGCTCGATTCCGTCTGTCCGTCCGTCTGTCCGTCTGTCCGTCCGTCCGTCCGTCCGTCTGTCCGTCACGCTTTTGTCCGGGCTATATCTTCTAAACTATGTGTGCTAGCAACTTCAAACTTGGTACACTTATAGATCTCATTGAGGAGAAGTGTCATGTTCAAGAACCATTACTCTGCCACGCCCACTTTTTGAGTTATTGCCCTTTGTTGTTTTTACCCTTACATTCTTGTCCGGGCTATATCTTCTAAACCATATGTGCTAGCAACTTCAAACTTTGTACACTTATAGATCTCATCGAGGAGAAGTGTCATGTTCAAGAACCGTTACTCTGCCACGCCCACTTTTTGAGTTATTGCCCTTTGTTGTTTTTACCCTTACATTCTTGTCCGGAACATATCTCCTAAACTATGTGTGCTAGCAACTTCAAACTTGGTACACTTATAGATCTCATTGAGGAGAAGTGTCATGTTTAAGAACCATAACTCTGCCACGCCCACTTTTTGAGTTATTGCCCTTTGTTGTTTTTACCCTTGCATTCTTGTCCGGGCTATATCTTCTAAACCATATGTGCTAGCAACTTCAAACTTGGTACACTTAAAGATCTCATTGAGAAGAAGTGTCATGTTCAAGAACCGTTACTCTGCCACGCCCACTTTTAGAGTTATTGCCCTTTGTTGTTTTTACCCTTACATTATTGTCCGGAACATATCTCCTAAACTATGTGTGCTAGCAACTTCAAACTTTGCACACTTATAGATCTCATAAAGGAGAAGTGTCATGTTCAATATCCATAACTCTGCCACGCCCACTTTTTGAGTTATTGCCCTTTGTTGTTTTTACCCTTACATTCTTGTCCGGACCATATCTCCTAAACTATGTGTGCTAGCAACTTCAAGCTTAATACACTTATAGATCTTATTGAGGACAAGTGTCATGTTCAAAAAACGTTACTCTGCCACGCCCTTTTTTGAGTTATTGCCCTTTGTTGTTTTTACCCTTACATTTTTGTCCGGATCATATCTCCTAAACCATAAGTGCTAGCAACTTCAAACTTTGTACACTTATAGATCTTATCAAGGACAAGTGTCATGTACAAGAACTGTTATTCTGCCATGTCCACTTTTTGAATTATTGCCCTTTGTTGTTTTTAGTCTTACATTCTTGTCCGGATCATATCTCCTAAACTATAAGTGCTAGCAACTTTAAACTTTGTACATGTATAGATCTCATTGAGGAGAATTGTCATGTACAAGAACAGTTACTCTGCCACACCCTCTTTTTGAGTTATTGCCCTTTGTTGTTTTTACCTCTACATTTTCGTCCGGAACATATCTTCTAAACCATAAGTGCTAGAAACTTCAAACTTGCTACACTTATAGATATCATTGAGGACAAGTGTCATGTACAAGAACTGTCACTCTGCCATGTCCATTTTTTGAGTTATTGCCCTTTGTTGTTTCTATCCTTACATTTTTGTCTGGACCATATCTCCTGAGCCATCAGTGCTAGCAACTTTAAACTTGGTACACTTATAGATCTCATTGAGGACAAGTTGCATGTACAAGAATCATTCTTCTCCGCCCACTTTTGGAGTTTTTTGCCATTGGTTGTTTTTACTCTTATATTTTTGTTTTGGACATTTTGTTCAAAACCTAATGTGCTAGTAACTTCAAATTTTGTATACAGTTATAGATCTAGTTAGTAGGTGATATATTTAATAAGAAAGGATTTTTTGTTATCCGGTGGGGGACTCCTGTATTGCATCGCAATACGACATGCACTTGTTTTGAAATCCTTCCATAAATGTCGGAGTTATGCTTCGGATAAAATTGGATGGCTGAACACACTAAAGCACATACATTAATTTGTCAAAGTGAAGACTATGTCCTTTTCAACGCATGCAGGCTTTACATAAAGTCCATTTTGCGTTACATTTTCAAAATTTAACTATGTTGTAAAAAGGATTTATATGTCCGACTGACCTGAATTTAATAGACCTATAGGACAACTAACTGAAACACAGTCAAGTTCGAAGTTGCTGTAATTTCCAGTATTTGAGAAAAAAATAGAGATGAGAAATATCAATTTAAACTAGCCAGAAATAAAGTCATAAAACAGTAAGAAGTTATCAGTTGGACTTGAATTCAGTAAGTGCCGTAAAGGATCTACATCTAATATACCAAACCAAAATTCAAATTGCTGTGATTCAAAGTTGAATAGAAAGTTCTGATGAAAAATTCGGTTTTAGACGGAAAGGGGTAAACCATTATACCCCATCTTCTTCAAAGTGGGGTATATGAACACGGATGTAATTAAAGTCGAGTATTGTTTTGTCAATTATAATCCATGATTACTGTCCTGGCAGGGCTGAGCCTAAGTAAGAGCTTGTTGCACTTAAGGTTAAGGTAAATCAGCTTTTATTTATAACTTCTGGCTTCAATAAATAGTTGATGTAAGTAACTTGAGACCATATATAAAGGGCTGGTTACCAAACCCTCGTAACTTCAGCTTGTCAAAGCTGAAGTTACAAGGCTTTGGTATCCAAACGATGAAATATATTCACTTTCTCTGAGCATGTTATTCTTTTTGACATTAGGGTACAGTTATTTGCACGCGTTAACGATAATTGCGGACTTACTTTTGAAGAAATCCAATATATTGAAAAGTAAACTGGCCAAATTACGTCACGGCTAAGCCAAGCCCTGCCAGTTGAATAATATCGCAGAATACTTCTACACCAACAGGGTCATGATAGCAACTTGAATCAGAAAATTCAGATTTTAAATTTAGTTTTTCAGCTTGGCTCTTTTTGGCAATACCCCTGGATATTGCTCTAGCTTTTGTGTTGGTTTTGTGTGTTTAAATGGGGGTTTTATGCTGCTTTTAACAATTTTTTATATATATATATTAGGGATGGGAACGGATATTCGAATATTCGAATATTCGTTTTTCCCACGAATATTCGAATACGATTTTCGAATACGAATATTCGTTTCCATGAGACTGAATTTGAGCATTTGCCTTTAATTTCTGCAAAGAGAAGTAAAAGAAGTGGAAAGTAATTTCTCAATATTGAAACGGTTTTCTCACATTTATCTTCAATCGTATGTATATCAGTGTCAATAAGTACAATGAAAATCAATAATTATGACATGTTGCAAATCTTTTTATCAGCAATCTGTCAGTGAAACATCGACCAATGTATAACTGTGTTAATATTACACCTTTGTATAGTTGAAACCAATTTGCAAATTTTCAAATACGTCGAAACAATTGACGTAGGCCTGAACGAAATTTACATGAAAATCGATGGCCGCGCGGCGTGTTTTATAATATTTTCTCTTGACTCGATTTAAAGTACATTTAAAAGCAAATTATTGTCTTTCACCGGCAATAAGTCAAGTGCGCAATCATGAGTGATTTGCATTATTCGTCGATTGGCGGGAGAGAAATACCTGTTTAACTCGCTTTTTTGTAAATCTCTTATTTTTCATTCAATAGTACCATGCATTTTGACGCTTTGATTGTCCATCGAGTATTCGACGTATTTTTCGGATTCGGGTTGTTTCCTGTGTGTCTATTCTAAAGTACAAAAATTAAGAATATTTCACCAAAAAGTGTATAAAGTTGTAAAGTCTCGGAAAACGAATTCTGAAATATATGTTCTGGTCTGTCGACGCCCAAAACATCGAAATCAAAGCTTGAATCACTATGTTTCACGAACTTTTGATCGCACATTTTACACTGTATTAATTTATATTGTCACGTGAAAAGGTAACATAAAATCAAGACAAATAATTGCAATTTTATAGATGTGATTGGATTCTTCAAGTAAGTTCACCATTGCACAAAGTATGAGGAACGCAAGGCAGCCTTACCTGGAGATCCAATGACGTCTCGGGTCGCGTCTTCGGAATTTTTAATTTCATTTCTATTAAGCACATATTTTTTCTGCAAATTAAAATCAGAGGATCCGATTCAAGTTAAATTGAATCTCTTTCTTAATATTAATATTTATACAAGTAAAAGTAACCTCGAACAAATAAATGAATAGTAATCGGAAATAAACAATACTCGGATATTCATTTGTGAAGGAACCAAAACGAATATTCGAATATATTCGAATATTCAAAACGAATATTCGAATATGAATTTTGCTATTCGTTCCCATCCCTAATATATATATATATTTATAGCTGTAGCACCTAACTACATATTCCCGGTGTTGTCTTGTACCAGTACTATTATTACATCCATTCATAACCTTCAGCTGCTATCCCTCATAGGTCTATGATTATCTGCCCATTGGTGGGAGACAATTGGTCGAAAAGGATGAGTGCCACCGTTGTGGATAAACTCAAGACCTTCAGATTAACAGCCTGACTGAGTACCAACTGCGCTATGATGGTCCCTCCTTGGTAGTACATGTAGTTGTTGTGAGACAATTTGATGTTTTCAAATGCTAATGGTGTTCTTTAGTAAGATACTAAAAAGGATCAATAGAATGTGTAGATATTTAATTAATCCATAACAATATCACAGAATTGAATTATTTACACCAACATATTAGTTCTAGAGTGACCAATCCTGAATCCTTGTCACGCTGAACCCGGAATATTCCTACTTTGGCAGGAGGTAGAGACCAAGATCAGCCTACACATATGTGCAGTCTGATCTTAGTCCATACAACCTGGTTTCCTTTGCAAGCCAGAAATAGTTTGAATTGTTTAATTTCAAGAAAAATATTGACTCAAAATTATGGCTTTCAGAGCTTTCAGCACTTTCATTTTATAGCAGTTTTGCCAAGACTTCGATTCAGTAGGAAAAGAGTTAAGACATTTAATTGAAAGCATCCACGACATCAATCGGAAGCAATTGAAATATATTAAATTTAGTGGCTGTACAGTATGTGTTATCCTGCCATGAAATATTAACCCTTTCCTGTTTTACAAAATTTTGGACTTGTCCAAATTCAAAGGTTTTGCAGACGAAAATTTAAAGTGGATTTAATTTGAAAAATAACCATTCAGTAGGGTAGAAAATTGTGTGGAAAAAGAAGAAATTGCTTGTCAGAAGCAATTTCTTCTTTTTTCACAATGTTTTCTCAATCATAAAATCAAAAGCACGTAAAAAGTAGGGATTAAACAGCAAAGGGTTAACTGATCCAAATTGAAAGAAGTTCAAGGCAACAATGAAAAGTAAGTGAAAATAAACCAGCCTCAGGTTGTAGAAAATACATTGGAAAAACCAAGAAATTGCTTTTACAAGTAATTTCTTCTTTTTATACAATATCTTCTCTAGTATAAAACTACAGAGCTATAATCCATTCGGAACACCACTTGGCCAATCTCACGATCAACCTAGGATGTACATAGATGGACTATTTTTAAAAATTACGGGAAACCCTTGGAAAAACTCGATGATGTCAGTTAAAATGGGGTTAGCCCTCGAAACTTTGAGTGAAAACATTCGATGTTGTCAACGCTACTCGTTTAAGTCACCGACGTGAAACCATCGTATCCTTATATAAATATCTTAATATTCTTAAGTAAAGGCTGGAAAATCTTAATTTTTGAGAATGATTCGTCATTCTCAAAAATTAAGATTATTCAGCTGTTATTTACTGTAAAAGCCATAAATCTACAGTGCTAGTTTTTCTTGCACTGTTTCCACCTAACAAAATGCACGATTTTGTTACATACTTATCCGCCTTACAAACATCCGAGGCCTGTTGTAGTTTAGGGAAATGGCCGAGTGATGTACCAAACGAGCTATAATCCAGTGACTATAACAAGGATATAAATGGACGTAACACAGCTTAGTCTGTCCACCTTCTTTGGATACCACAGACCATTTTCTGTTTGCCATTCTTCAATATATCGCCCTTTATGAAATATCAATAGGGATCATCCTTGTAACATGAACATTTTGAAATTCATGACAAGCCATCAAATTGGCCAGAGCATAATGTCCAATAAGAGGTCTAGTTGGCAATTCAAAGACAATGCATGATTAAGACCAGTTCATGTACATGAAATCATAAAACACAGGATAGTCTCTTTTGTGAAATGATCATGTATATGATTCATTACAAGTCACGAAAAGTGATTAAGAACCCCTGCACATTATAGTTTGCACCTATGCTACTAAGAGCCCTAGGAAAGCCTTCCATGTTTAGGTAATTTGATGCCCATGAAGATTCTGGTTATCCATTTTACTTAGTATGACATTACGAGTTCTCCAAGCATTGTTCACTGTTTTGGTTCTGATTTAGTCGGAGCTAAAGCAGCTGGTAGAGTTGTCCCACATGGTCCTTCAAAATGGAACCTGGTCAGAGAGAAAAGTAAACATTTCTTGAAGATATGAACACCCTGATGATAGTAGATGTAATTATCTTTGTAAAGGGTTCATCACCACTTTCAACAGTAATTCATTTATATCACTGGAGATGGTTTCCTACCCATGGCTTCCAATCGTTTCTCACACCAGTACAACCACAACCATCAATTTTATCCAGCCACCAGCTGTTTATCCCGCTTGGACAAACTACTTATCAATTACCCATTCATAGAAGACAAATGACTTAAATAAATTAGCTTTGTCAAATGTTGATTGAAAATTGATCATCCCAGGGATGGAACTTGGGACTGGACAATTGGGATTCTGATGTGTTGCCAACTGAGCATACCAAAAATTAAGTAGTCATGTTATACAATTTGTGTCTCAGGTCTGTAAGCAATCTGGTACTGTCTCTTGTAAAACAAGATGTGTTTGTGAAACATGAATGCCCCCGTAACAGCGATCTCTCGATAAGGCAAAGTTTAAGTTTTCGGACAAACGGACGGTCAGACGGACAGACAGACAGACAGACAGACATGAGTAAAACAATATGCCCCCGATCTCTCGATACAGGGGCATAAAACAATATGCCCCCGATCTCTCGATACAGGGGCATAAAAAACTTTTAAGGAATCTTATGCAACAATATTAATATTAGAAATTTGATCTATTAGAAAAGGGATTGTAATATGAAACCCAATACACAGTTAGGTAGGATGGCCAGTTAACAACCAGAATTCATGTGATTGCTTTCATTTCATTTCCTTTATTTGTATACTCACGAGCAATGAAAACGCACCACATAATTTTTTTCTCGTATATTTATTTAATGCAATAAAACTTCAGACATGAATATTACCAATCTAAATAAATTTGTAATGGACCATTATCTACACAATAATGTTAGAGTAAGCTCAGAAAGGGTTGAAGGTTTTTGAAACTATTACTTAAGAAAAAGGTTAAAAATCGTTAATCTTTGCCTGTAAAGTAGGCTTGCAAACCCTTTCTATCGTTCGATTTTTGGTACCATAACCTCTAACTCAGTAAAAAATGCTGGCTATCACTATGTGGAACGGTTACCATAATTTAGACAGTTGATTGCAGCATAGGCTAAAGCTAATTAATTTCTAGGTCTACACCGTACCCTCGGAGTCCCTGATGGACTTAAACATGTCCTTCCGAGTTCAAAACACGAGTACGAAAATGTTATTAACGATTCTTTGATTTTAAGGAAAAAATTCCTTCTGTTCTTTGTTAATCCCATACCACACCTAAGTTGAGATCGCTTTACTGCTTTTTGCTTAGAACAAAAGGACCTTTGTAATGACCACTAAAGAAACAGCAATGTCTTATGGTTGATGTTAGGACATGCAATGTCTACATGATCCTTTGTGGATTGAAAGACGATAAAAAACAAGTTGATTGAAAAAAATATAACTCAGGACAGTTTGTGCAATTTTTTTGGGTGGTGCGTTTTCATTGAGCTTTAGTATATATTACACTAAGAAAGTAGTTTTAAAAGTAGAAAACTCTTATAGCATTTTTAAAATATATGCATTTCTCAAAGCACATTTTTCCCATAATCTATACTTTTAAACACTCAGCCAAAAATCTTAATTTTCATGTTCAAAAAGCTAGACATCTCAGTCAGATGATACTTAGATTTAAGTTACAAAGGGGGTTATTTATTTTGATTCAAAATATTATTATGCATTGATTAAATCTTATGTTGTGGGTACTAATTAGATTTGTCTTGTCAAAATGAGTTATTTCAATTTCAAACAGAAACAAGATGTGTTTGTGAAACATAAATGCTGCCCTAAGAGCATTTTTATCAAAATGTTTTGCCTTGACAGACAACCAGAAACCTTGTAACAGACCTTGATACCTAAGGACACACATCATTGAGATCTTTCATCATGCAAATTATGAGAAAAGTATCTAGAATAGGCTTGAATGAACTGAACATGTTAAGTTTTAACGTTAAGTTTTTTAGAAGTTTGACCTTGATAGATGACCCTGACCTTGTCACATGACCTTGACCTTGATGTCTACAAATGCACATTTTGAGATCTATCATCATGCCAAATTTGAGGCTTGTGTCTTGCATATGCTTTAAAATATTGGCGATGTCAAGTTTTTTTGTTAAGTTTTTGAGTTGTTTGACCTTGACATATGACCTTGTCACATGACCTTGACTTTGGTATCAGAAAATGCGCATCATTGAGATCTAACATCCTGCTAAATACAAGGCTTGTATCTTGAATAGGCTTGAAAATATTGGCAATGTTAAGTTTTTTTGGTTAAGTTTTGCAGACAGACGGGCAGACAGACAATAGTAAAATGCGGGAGCATAAATATTCATTTTGTGTCGATTAAATCCTTAGTTGCTAAGAATGTCCCCACTTATCAGCAGACCTGTATCTAATGTAAATGTCTCACCCAAACTGTGAGGTACATCCAGTAGACTCTATATTAAATTCTGCCACCGGAACTCCACGGGCAGCAACTGATGGAGCAAACATGGCAGCTGGATAGACAACGGAAGATGTCCCAACCTGGTTAATAGATATTAATGGTTTAGTACAAGAAAGGCATGTTGACGGCTCAGGTTGAAACAGTTGTAACTGCCTATATATTTATAGGCAGTTACAAATGTTTTGCCCTGAGCCATTGATGTGTCTTCACATAGTAAAACACAAGAGATGTTTGTAAAACAAAATGCCCCACATAAAATCAGGTCAATGGCCTATTCTTTGTCAATAAACAAAGGGCAATAACTCACAAAATATGATTAGTAATGTTATGGTTCTTGTGCACTGCACTTCTCCTTAATGAGTTCTATCCACCTGTGAAGTTTCATAATTCTAGCATGCATCCTTTTTGGGATATGCTCCGCACAAAAAAATACGGTCTATAGACTGACCCACCAACCAACAAATTCAAAGCAATATACCCCATCTTCTTCGAAGGAGGGCATAATAAGTGTAGGCTCAATTGTGACCTTGAACTTTGAAGAAATGGAGTCACTTAAGTTTCATGCCCAACTAAAATGTAAACATTTTTGCTGAAAAAGTGTCAATTGAATTAAATTTGAACAAATAAATTAAGAGATATTGTCAGCTGTTAAATATTGACCTTAAGAAGTCACTTGTAACGAAAGAAATTGTTTTGTTTAGTAAAATTGAACAACTATATTTAGTGATATTATCAGCTCTTTAACATTGACTCTCAGATGTCACTTACTTGTAACTAAAGAAATCAATTTTGTCTTGCACAAGAAAAACTACTAGCATGTAAAATTATATCTAAATAGCCTAAATTAGATCTGTCACAAAGCCAACTAATATCCCCCACTGGTGCTTTGTCCCAGTTCCTTAAACCATTCTCGGATTAAGTGCAATTGTGACCTTGACCTTTGACATTTGTGACCCAGAAACATTAGGGCACCTTGTCAGGTCATAGGCAACAATTGTGCAAAGTTTCATAATTCTAGACAACTTCATTCTTGAGTTAGATTCCGAAAACCAGAACTAGGGATGGATGGACAGACAGATAGACAGGGTAATACCAATATACCCCCCTCTACTTCGTAGGTGCAATTTATAATCATTTATCAAATTTCATCCAAACAAGAGTCAGGTCTGAGAATCAGAAGATGCTGGTTTTAACTTATGTATTTTAATTTGATCAAGAACCAAATTCTTACAATTAAGGTTAAAAGTTGACTAAAAAAGGTCTAACACATAGAAAACACTACTAAGATCAATGTTTCTCATATAGGTCCCCTTGTTTTCAATAACAAACTGCCATTAGGAATATCATTATCAAACAGGTGTGAGATAAACCTTAAAATGACATCATAATGAAATATGAACAAATGAACAAATTCACAATTAGGAGCGAACAACTGCTGAAAATGTAAGAAAAAGAATCTGCCACATTTTTTTAGAGAAAATCTGATCTAAACAATGCCTAGAATAGAAAAAATATTTAGCTTTCTAAGGCTCACTTGATAACTTTTCTTCTCTAGACTCACTTCAGGGCCAGAGGTTATGAACTTTTCTCATTCTCAATTAAAGATTTTTCTCAAATTTCAATTTGAGATTAGAGCTGTAATTCTGTTTGAATACTCATTCTAATGTATTAACATAAAAGATAGTATTAATAAGTTGTTATAAAAAACAACTTATTAATATTATCTTTTATTTTCATACATTTATCTAAATTTAAAATTTGAGAAAATTCTCAGTTGAGGCTGAGAAAAGTTTTATAACCCTCTGTCAAGATCAGCTTTTCTTAACATGTTGAATAAACAAGAGGACCATGATGGTCCTAGATCGCTCACCTGAATCTATTTGACCCCTAGGGCATCACATCAATTAAATAGGCAGATGTCATTAAGTAGATAATTTCTACATAAAACCAACTTTCATGACATTTCTGCCAAAAATATGGCCCCTAGAATTATAACAAGAAAATTATCATTAAGGCCCCTTTTCCTGTGATATGGCATGGATCCTTCCCATTTTCAAAAGGCTTGATTCATGTGACCTGACCAACATTGTGACCAAGTTTCATGAAGATTGGGCAATATTTGTGGCCTATAGAGTGTAAACAAGAAAATTGTCATAAAAGCCCCTTTTCCCATGATATGGCACGGATCCTTCCCATTTTCAATAGGATTAATCCTTGTGACCTGGAGAACATTCTGATCAAGTTTCATGAAGATTGGACCATATTTGTGGCCTCTAAAGTGTAAACAAGAAAATTGTCTTTAAGGCCCCTTTTCCCGTATTATGACATGGATCCTTCAGATTTTCAATAGGATTCATCCTTGTGATCTGGAGAACATTCTGATCAAGTTTCATGACGATTGGTCCATATTTGTGGCCTCTAGAATGTAAACAAGAAAATTGTCTTTATGGCCCCTTTCCCGTGATATGGCATGGATCCTTCCCATTTTCAATAGGGTTAATCCTTGTGACCTGGAGACCATTCTGACCAAGTTTCATGATGATTGGACTATATTTGTGGCCTCTAGAGTGTAAACAAGAAAATTGTCTTTAAGGTCCCTTTTCCCGTGATATGGCATGGATCCTTCCTATTTTCAATAGGATTCATCCTTGAGACCATTCTGACCAAGTTTCATGACGATTGTACTATATTTGTGGCCTCTAGAGTGTAAACAAGAAAATTGTCTTTAAGGCCCCTTATCCCGTGATATGGCACGGATCCTTCCCATTTTCAATAGGGTTAAACCTCGTGACCTGGAGAACATTCTGACCAAGTTTCATGATGATTGGACTATATTTGTGGCCTCTAGAGTGTAAACAAGAAAATTGTCTTTTAGGCCCCTTTTCCTGTGATATGGCACCGACCCTTCCCATTTTCAATAGGCTTAATCCTTGTGACCTGAAGAACATTCTGACAAAGTTTCATGATGATTGATCCATAATTGTGGCCTCTAGAGTGTAAACACTTAAATTGTTGACGTCTGACAACGGACGACGGACATCCAATGATCACAAAAGCTCACCTTGAGCACGATGTGCTCAGGTGAGCTAAAAATGTTGGCAAAATTGCAACAAAATCAAAGTGCTCAAAGCACTGGATGCACTAAATGTGAGTAGGTATTATTTTTGAAAATTAAATTTTAAACATATCTGTTTCAGACAAGGAAAAACAGGTGGTATAGACAAAGATCAGACTGCACATTTGTGCAGGCTGATGTTTGTCTTTAGCTCCTGTAAAGGCAGGAAAATTCCGAGATCAGCATGACAAGGATTAAAAATAACCCATACATCTCCCACATAGAGTTGAGACATAGTTACTACACATACCACCAGACATAGATCACAGCTGTCTAATTCTTTCTCTGTTTGATTTAACACTTGTCTAGACAGGCCTTCACCAAACCACACGACATGGGGTCTTAATAACCCTCCACAACCTTCTATTGTACACCTAGAAATTAAAGACAAATTCACAGAGTTACATACCACCCAGCATGTATCAGCCTAGGTGTGACATTTCCAACAATTTCACATGAGCATAAGGCGCAACATTGATCTTTATAGATAGCCACAAAATGCAAATAGAGCTTGCCACAGAATGTGACTTAATACCCCCCCCCAAGCGCTTTAAGAAAATGAGATACTTGTTGACAATGGGAACTTTAAGCAAAGTTGTGTTATGGGAGACCACTCTCACCACTGTCCTGCATAGCTTTGTAGGTTTAAATACAATGTCTGACACCTGCATCAGGGAAGATCTTCTTTGGCTCAGTGGTAAGTGCATTGGACTTGTAAACCAAAAATCTGAATATTGTTGTCCGTGTGGGGCCGGCTCACGACGGATATTTTTCAGCTTTGCTTCGGTAGAGGACAGTTTGTTTATTAAATGAGGGCTCGTCCTGGATTTGCCGTGGAGCCATTTATGTCGGCTTTGTACCTATTTCGTTAGTTCATAAAGCACATTACTGCCTAGGTAGGCTTTTGGTCATCAATATATGATGACTCTTAAGCGTGTTATGGGAGACCACTCTCACCACTGTCCTGCATTGCTTCGTAGGTTTACAGGAGACTTCAAAAATGTGTCTTGCAAAACTTTAACATGTGATAAATGTTTGTATAAAGTTTTCTAGCTATTGAAGGAGGAGTTTGTGACACAAGTTTAATAGTATATGTGTACAAAATGAAATAATAAAAAAAAGCTGTTTATAACGTTTCATAACCTTTAAATGAAAACCAAAGGAGTAGCTAAGTTCAATCAAGGGCAGATAATTCTTGAACCTGAGGGACTTGAGACCCTAAAAATTGTGTCTTGCAAAACTTCAACTTGATAAATGTTAGTATAAATTTAAAAGCTTTTGAAGGAAAACTGAAGGAAGAGTTTGTGACACAAAACTACTAGTATACGAGGGGGTATCAAAAAGTTTCGAGACAATTGCAATATCTTTTTTATCATTCAACAGATTTTGATGAAACTGTCAGTAATTGTTCATATGGATATGAGTGCTAAATATACAAACATGCAACCAAATATGACTACACGTAAGCTAAGGAACCGTCGCTATGGAAACCGAATGATGTGCTTTCGGGGCACTTTAAGTTTTAAACTTACTGTTGAGAAAGAAATTCCTACAAAAACTGCAAAACTCAAGCAATTTAAAAATTCAAAATGTATCGAAATAAGCATTGAATGAGCAACAATTGTACCTGCAACTATGAGAATTAAAAATACTCGATGCTGGACGAGTTCTAATCAACCAAGACAACTTTTTTTATTCTGAAAGAACGTAACGTTGAGGCACTTGATTTGGTAATTACAAATAATATGGAATATTGTTTTAATAGAACCCGATTTTTTGCACTTGCATTGCATCTCAAATTGAACAATAAAGATCAGAAGTTAATTCCTTAACATCATTTCTGAGGTTGTTTTATTTAGATATTATCGAAGATTGATAACTGTGTTTTCTCCTGTTCAAAATTTTCGTTTAGAGTGGAAATCGAATTGTCCATTTTTTTCACGAGTTTTACTCAAAAGAGTTGTATGTATTTGTAAAGATGTGCCCTGACCTTTTTGGAATAATTAATTGGCAAGAATTGATAGGAATTCACAGTTTATAGCATATAAAAGCATTACCGACAAAAGTAATCAAGATTTGGCTTCAAACCTCAAACTTTGTCTAGCAAACTTCAAAATGCTTGTATAAAATTCAAATGCTTTTGAAGGAATATTCAAGAACTTTGTGACACAAAATTACCAGTATATGTGTATGAAAAGATTAATAAAATGTCTTTAGTTAAAGGTCAGATGATTCTTGAACCAGGGGGAGTTGGAACCTTAAAATTGTGTCTGGCAAAATTTCATCATATGAAAAGTATTTGAAGGAAAAGTGAAGGAGGAGTTTGCGACACAAAATTACTAGCATAAACGTCCACAGACTGACCGACAGAAGAACAGACAGACAGGCTGATTCAAGTATACCCATGAAAACATTCGTTTTGCTGGGGTATAAAAAACTCTTGTTCCATACAATTTCTGATCTTTATCTTAAGTGCATTAAAGGGACTGTTCTACTGATTCAAAGACAAAAGATTAAACTTAATTGCATCCCTTTGGCCTATCTGAAACTCAATTTAACCCCTTTGAAGTCTAATCTAAAACTCAGTCTTGGTTTTGATAGCCTCTCAGTAACATCATTCAAGAATATCTACTTTCCTTATATTATTTTTGACTTAAAATAATACTTACTTTCTCAATTTTAAGCAAATTCAAATAGTGTTTACTTTTGATCAATACATGTAATTTCAACTTACCATATTATCCCTAAGTATTTGAACAGGTCAGAGGAAATAATGCCTAATATGCACAATTTTACAATTTAAAATTTTTTTCTTTAAAATTTAAATTGTTGGAAATGTCAAACACAGGCTCATTTAGACACTAATCAAACCACTCCTAAGGGAGCAGAGTCTTCAACGTTGCCTTGTTCTAAGCCTCGTTTGGACACCTTAAAGGTTTCAATTTCATTTTTAAAAACTTTTAAGAACAATAATTATTTGTCTTTGTGGTGTCCAAAATTTTGGGATAATTATGGTACATAAGTCTAAATTTTTGTCTGATCATGGCATTACAATACCTTGGTAGTTTGTCTTTTGGTATAGCAGCATCTTTTGTGTTAGGGTCTGGTTCACTGAGGAAGACAAAAATGAAAGTGGCCAATACATAATCAATATTATGATCTTGCTCACAAATTGTGATGACATAGAGGATAATCGCTTGTTTTAGTGTAAGATTGATTTATATTCATTGATTGAACAGCAAGAGCTATATTATCACGAGTGGCTTAGCCGAGAGTGAAAATATAGCTCTTGTTGTTCATGGAATGAAATATCAATCGATCTTACTCGAAAAACTAGAAAGCCATGAATGGCTTTAGTCGCTCCACAGGCTTGAAATTCTTGTAATAGTAAATTTAAGTATTGACTAGATTTTTAGATATTTTGGGCTCTACTGATGTTGAAATGATTTTCAAAGTTTCCACTAAATAACATATAGAGAAATGACCTCTGCCCATAAAAGACATATTTTTCATCCAATCATATAATTTTTGGCTGCATGATAATGGGTCCACCAAGGATCATACTAATGAAGTTTGATTGATATCCATCAGTTACATTCTGATAAAATGATTTTCAAAGTTTCCACTATATAACATATAAAAAAATGACCTCCGCCCATAAAAGACATATTTTTCATCCAATCACAATAACTTTTTGTAGACTGATAAAGGATCAACCAAGGATCATTCATGTAAAATTTGGATGTTATCTATCATCTAGATTCTGAGAAAATGATTTTCAAAGTTTCCACTATATAACATATCGAGAAATGACCTCTGCCCATAAAATACATATTTTTCATCCAATCACAATAATTTTTTGTAGACTAATATAGGGTCACCCAAGGATTATTCATGTAAAATTTAATTGGTATCCATCAATTAGAACCTAAGAAGTGTCACTTTTTACCATATTTGGAAATTAGCCACGCCCATTAAATCCATGTTTTTCATTGGATCAAAATTTCCTGAACAACTTTGAAAGAGGGTCATCCAAGGTTCATTCCTGTGAAGTTTGGTTGAAAATCATCCAGTAGTTTCTGAGGAGAAGATTTTTAAAGAAAAAGTTTACGACCGACAACCGGAGGACCTGACGCACGGATGGACGGGCGCACAACAGACACAACGCCATGACAATAGCCCCAGTGGCTTTCAGCCAGTGGAGCTAACAAACGATTATTCCATTTCTTGTTGCAAAAATGAGACAAAATGTGAAATTTCAAGGACCTATTCTTGTAAAGCGCGTCATTTTGCGGCGTGATTGCTATGCAACTTTCATTGTGACGTCACTTATTTCGTCCCACATAGATGACATCAGATAGGATTAAATGCACAAAAGAAGGGTAAAATTTTTTTATAATTTCATTGCTTTTGCGGTGAGATTATCAAATGATAACCTACCATTATTTTTTGATAAACCACCGAAAAGCATTAAAGAAATCAGACTATTATGAACTCCTTTCAGGACAACAGGACAAATATCATATTTATGTACAGTTTGTTTGATGTCTTTATGGATGTAACCTTTTCTCCTGATGCTTGACGGATTGTGCCAATCTTATAAACTAATCATCCTTGAGATGGTACAATCTGGGCAAGTTTGAAGACAAAAGGATTAAAACTGTGGACTTTAGAGCGTTAATGGGGATTTTCTTATTAAATTTTCGATTAGCTCCTTTTCTCATGATGCTTGACAGGTCTACAGTTCTAAAGGGAACAGTCCTTGTGATTGTCCAATTATTCTGACCAAGTTTGAAGACAATCAGATGAAAACTGTTGACTCAAGATTGTTAACAAGAAGAGTTAAGACCAATAGACAGAGGTATAGACATCCAGACGGACAGATGCCAGATGAAAAACAGGCATTGCTATAGCCCTTCTGACATTTGGTCAGTAAAGCAAAAATCAAGATCTATTTGCCGTTATGCAGCACTTCTTTTTGTCAAAATTTGACATTGAAAGATGACCTTGACATATTGTCACATGAACTTGAACTTTGTATCTGCAGGTGTCTATTGATGAGATCTATCATCATGCCAAACACGAGCATTCTATCTTGAATAGGCTTAAAGTAATTGGCAAAGATTTGGGATTTAGTTATCAGACAGGCAGACAGACAGATGGACAACAGTAAAATAATATACCCCCAATGTCATTGATGTTCGGGGATAAAAGGAAAATCCAATTCCAAGCTCTATTTTCAACACTATAATGGTTTACCCAGGCTCAAATAATTGATATTTTGATTTCTTACCCTTTATCCCTTAAAGCCTCACAAATGGGACTGTCATAATTCTTTCTGATGTCAGAACACTTTGTACATCTGGTAGTAAAGAGATTACCTGGAAAAAAATTAATCTATCATTAAGATTAGGCTATTTAAGCTGTAGTTACAAGATTTTGGTCGCTCCAAACAGTCTAGAAATTTAACGTAAAGGGTAAAAAGTATATTGATGGCTCAGTGTGAAACAGTTGTAACTGCCTATGAATATATAGGCAGTTACAACTATTTCCCACTGAGCCTTCGATAAGCAAATTCATCTGCCCTATACCAAAGTGTTTTCTGCTCACATGAGACAAATATATATCTTTTGATGTTCACTTAGTGAAAGATAAATCAATATCAAACAGAGACAAACACATGTAATTGTTCTCTATATAAATGTGTATGTTACAGCTTATCTAAGAAAGCATCTGTTCTATGAAATGGCTGAAAATTTTACTCTATCCCTTTTATGAAATGGATAAAACTAGTTGATGGCATACTTAGTATAAGGCTTAACCAATACCAGACAACACAATTTATACCTGCACTATATCCCCACCATAGAATCTAAAGTATTTCAGACTTTCTACCCAATGCCTGACTTTGAGCAAGGGGTGAGGAATTCCCATGCTCGACATGTCCGAAATGGGTTTTCATCTACCTGTGGGCAGGTACATTTTTCTTTGCTACTTGTCTGTGGACAAGTAACTCTTTGACAAATCTTGGAATGCATATTTTCCATCCAATCACAATTATTTTTAATAGACTGATAAAGTGTAAGCCTAGGATCATTCATGTAAAATTTAATTGGAATCCATCAATTAGAATCTGAGAAAACTCACTTTTTACCACATTTGGAAATTAGCCACACCCATTAAATCCATGTTTTTCATTGGATAAATTTTTTTTTAACAACTTTGAAAGAGAGTCACCCAAGGATCATTTCTGTGAAGTTTGGTTGAAATTCATCTAGAAGTTTCTGAGGAGAAAATTTTTAAAGAAAAAGTTCACGAACAAACACATGGACGCACTGTCGCACGGATGGATGCACGGCTGACACAACACCATGACATTAGCTCCAGTGGCTGTCAGCCAGTGGAGCTAGAAAAACAATAATTTCTCTTATTCATCCATTCCCTTTTTTTGCGAGCAAATTCATGTTGATCCAGGACAAGTAGAGGATCATGTTTTACTTGTCCAAGGACAAAATGTTTTTCCACACCCCTGTTGGGAGCCTAGAAATACCTGGGTTGGTGGTAAATCCAAACTTTATAACCTTAAACCTTTGGTTACAATTAAGCTTGAATAAGAGGCTCAAAATGGCCTGAGACATTTTACTAGCCACTGCAAAATAGTGAAAATCAGAATAATAATATAGTTACAAAAAGAAATCACATTCTTTCAAGCAGTGAAAGTTCAAAATACAAAATCACAATCAAATCCTATTACCGGATAGAAACTGATGGACTCCATTGCAATTTGACAAGAAAAGTAAAAATGGACAGAGTGTAATGGTTTAAAGGGAGGTAAGTTGCACTGGATATGCAAATTAGAGAGACCTGCCCTATGATATATGGTGAATGATAAGATATATAGAAAAGTCAACCCATTTAGGGTTGAGGATCTTTTCTCCAAATGGATCATGTCTATCTATGCGCTTGGTTCGTTACAATTGGTGGCAGGGATAATGACAACTGCCTGTCTGGAGTTGCCTTACCCACGGGTCTCCAAGGCCAAAACTCACAACCAGTCTTCTTGAAGGGGAGAGTAATGTAACCGTTTAAAGGGAGGTGAGTTGCATTGGATATGCAAATGAGAGAAACCTGACCTTAGATAAATGGCTAATTGTAGCATATATAGACAGAGTCGACCCATTTAGGGTTAAGGATCCTTTTCTCTGAATGGATCACGTCTGTCTATGCGCTGGGTTCGTTACACAGAGAATAAATGTTTAAGAATAAGAATAGCATAAACTATCACTATTTACCTTCATAAGGCTACCAAAATATTGTAACTACAGTTTTGCATACTGTAATTACAATCATTATGGTAATACACTGATATTTTTCTTCACAAGTCCACCTTAATATAGGTCATCAGCACATCAGATATAACTTGCCATGTAATTCCAGGATATTTTCTGATCCCGCTCGTTTGTGGAGTTCATCTATATTCTGTGTAACAACAACAACTCTACGCCCCTGGGCCTTTAACCTCTTCTCACATTCAGCTATCGAAATATGAGCCTTTGTTAAAAGAAAAAGAAAAACTAATTTCTATTTCACGATAACCCTCAAGAAGTTCGGAAAACAATATTTGAAGTGTAGAAATTTGTTGTGACAAGCAATTTCTTAATTTTAAAAGAAATATTGAATTGATGGTCAGCATTAAACAGTTATAACTGCCTTCACATTGAGCCATTTAAATATCTCTTCAAGAGACAAGGATCATTAAAATTCTATTCTCTGAATTTCATCTACTCTTAATTTTTGTCATTTGGTAATCTATCAATAGATTAAAATATACACCTTCTCCCATTGATTACTGTTACCATCACATAGGCCAATATTTTATAAATGAGCCTGTGTGTGGCATTTCCTCCAACAATTTGAAATGTTTGTGAGGTGTTAAGATTGAGCAGCATAGACAGACACATATTGTTAATATAAAGTTGCCTGATAGTCTATAGATACTTTGAGACCTTATCTATCTAATATGTGCATAGTGAAGACTCTTGACAGACTGTGTGGAAGCACAGGATGGTAAGAGTCTTTGCTTTGTGCATATTTGAAATTATTGGAAGTCTCACGCACAGGCTCAAATGTTTTTCTGAGATTATTATAACAGGGTAGGTGTAATTGTTATCAGTTATCTTATCTATTGTAATCAATTACAATTTCTCAAGTAATCAACTGAAATCAGTAATCTAAGCTTTTTCAATTACAAAATAATCATTATTCAATTGATTCACAGGCCCATTGTAATGATCTATAAATTACTTTCCATTTTCAATATAACAACACAAGGTATTGTCAGTACATATACATTTATTTCATATTTTAAACTGCATTAAAATATTGCCTGTGAGTTACATTTAAAAAGAAATCTGCATGAAGTGCAAAACACCATGCGGCCTATATCACTACACTGAGCATCTTTTTATATTCAGTAATTGTTATAAGAGAAAATGTGACTCAGAATCTTTCTTTCAACAGTGTAGTAATTGATCAGCCTACGACGTCCGACCACTGGCACACCAGGTCAAGGTGTAGCACACCAATGATTTTTTCAAAAATCAAAGTCTAACTAATTTTAATGTTTTATTCAAGCCCTCTTAATGCTGAAAAAGGCATTTTATCAAGAATGAATTAAAAGTTTTACCTTGTTTGGGTGCTTTGACCCCATGACCTCTCTTCTATAATGATAAAACTCCCACACAAGGGAAGGGTTTTGGTAGAAAGCCTCAGGAGTGGCCAGTTCCTGGTACAAAACAAAGTTTTAATTTGAATGAGAAATGACTTGCCCAGTGTAAAGGGATAGTGCCTATGAGTTTAATAGAAACTAGAACTGTCACAAAGCGGACTTATATTCCCCACCAGTTTTGTCAAAATATAAGTGCAATGTTTGTAACAAATATTGAGAATTGAAGTGATTTGCCTGTGATTGACTGTAGGTCACTTGTTTCTTCAGTTACAGTCTGGAAATGAAAAGGCCTAACAAAAATTTAACAAAAATCGAATATGACCTTGACCTTTGACCTATATGACCCAAAAATATTAGGGCACTTCCTTGGGTCATAAGCAACATTTGCATGAAATTTCATGAAACCAGGTCACTTGGTTCTTGAGTTAGAGTCTGGAAACAAAAATTGAACAAAGGCTGACTGTGACCTTGACCTTTGACCTATGTGACCCAAAAACAATATCTAGACATCTAGGCATTGGTGATATTGATACACATAGAGTACCTTTTCTCTTTTTTCAAGCATTTTAAATATCAAGTACGAAAAATAGTCCATTTTCCCATGACAGTTCCAAAAATAGTAACACAAGACCTTATCAGTGAAAAGCAAACAATAACAAATAAAAAAAAGGAGTTAAGTGGGTCAAAAAGGGAACAGCTCAATACAGTGCTGGAACTTAACCCTTGTCATGCTGAATTAAAACCTTGGTAAAATTTCATTAAAATCAAAGTTCTGATAATAATGGTCAGATGGTAAAGACTAAGATCAGACTGCACACATATGCAGACTTATCTTTGTTTATACCTCCTGCCTAAGCTGGAATATTCCAGGTTTAGCTTGACAAGGGTTACGATTTTTTAGCTTAAATGTAAAGATAAAAAGTCAGTCTAATTGAACCATTCCTTTGTTACACCCTTAGACCTTTCTATTTTTTTTCTTCTTTTTTTTTCTAATAACCCTAAAGAAAATTCATTTATATGCAAGAAAGTAGGAATGCCCTGAATTCTTTTGACATAATGCATTCTTCTTTTTAGTCGAAGAAATACTGAATGAATTGGAATTAATATTTAAACTTGAAACTTTTAATCAGCGCTTAAATATAAGTGCATTTTTTGACAAATTAATTACATTAATTGATATTAAATTAAATACCATATCATAAGTTCATAAATTTTTAGTTCATAAATTTTTTAAGAATGTCTCTTCAAGGTTCCTTTTAAATCCATAAACACCCATAAAGCAAGACCTAAGTTAAGTTCAGATTAGTAAAAATTCAATCTACTAATTGTTACCTGAGCAACAAATTTTCTCCACAGGCCACCTGTGCCCCTGAAGGTTGGTACCCCGCTTTCAGCACTGACACCCGCACCAGTCAGCACCACGATATGCTTGGCTTTATCAAAACATTCTCTGAAAGCTGCAAGGTCTGAGCTTGGCTGTTTTTGCATCTGCAAAGAAAACCATTTGTTTGTTTAGAGCTCCAGATACAGGGAGGGGGGGTTATTTTTCAAATTGAGATATTTCACTAGTCCCTGCTTAAACCCGATATTGTGGGTACTCATTGGAATTGTCTTGTCAAGACAATTCTAATGAGTACCCACAACATAGGGTTTCATTAGGAAATAAATATTTTGGACATGAGTTACCCCCTCCTATCTGTACATTTGTAATAAATGTTTGAATGGGTTTTACACAGCTTTAAACAGTTTTTCAGTGTACAGGGATAATTCTGGCTCAGAAAAGCATGTGGAAAAATATCTCATTTAGCTGAATCCAATGAGAAATTCAAGAATTTTTGTGAGAAATTTTAACAAATCAATGGCTCAGGGCAAAACAGTTGTAAATGCCTATATAATTATAGGTAATTTCAACTGAGTTGTGCTGAGTTAAAGAAATTCTAATCGAAATTTAATTTTGGCCAACAAAATTCTTTTCTAAATTAATTTTTGCTTTCAGATTTATCTCTCATTTAGCTAGTTTCAATGAGATTTCTGACAAAAAAAATGAGAGAATCTCTAAATATCTCACTCAAAAATGATCCCTGAGTGTATCACAGCAGCTGAAGCGTTAAACTCCATTCAATCAATCAATCAATTAACCTGAACCAAAACTAGAATTATTTCCTTCCCTAGCCTGCAGCTGCTAAACCACTCACATTTACGATTCATATCAACCATTTGGTTGGAGAAAACAGTTGGAAAGGAAAAACAAGCCTGCGCTTTGTCTGCATGCAAAGCATCTAAAACGTTGGGTTACAATGGCGGATCCAGAGGGGGTTTGGGTGTCTTTCAATGAACCCTCCTCGGAAGCCAATTTATTTCACTGTCATGGGAAAATTCAATCAAAAATGGGTATTAGTAGGAAATCAAACCCCTGAGGCTTTGTAAGGCGTCAAAACACAAGAGGGCCACAGTGGCCCTAAACCGCTCACCTGAATTTTAATGGTCCAGTGGATCTCATCCAAGTAACTTTCTGGCAAAGCTTCATTCACATTTGCCTTATTGTTGAAGAGGAGATGTTATTCAAAGAATTTAAAGTGACAATAGACCCTGCCGACCCATTAATTACTGAACAGACTCAAAATATGTCCCACCCTGCCAAGCCCATACTTATAAACCAATCAAAATTTTGCAAACAATTTTTCAAGGGGGTCATCAAAGGAACATTCTGGATAAGTTTCACTGAAATCAGTCCAGTGGTTTAGGAGATGTCGTTCAAATGTTTTTAAGTTGAAAATGTCTTAATTTTTCTGCAAGTAAAAGAATAATTATTATATTATGTTACGCCCAGCTTGAAAATATGTGTTAATTGAAACAAAAATACATTTCATACAATTTACCCTTTCAACTTGAGATGAATATTATATGGATGATATGTCAAAATTGAACAGTGGGGAAGAGACCTCTAATATACACAGCCTAAGGGTGCCTACACTTAACTGTTGATACTGGAAAGTGGATAAAAACTGAAAATGGGGCATAATTTACGCAAAATGCATCTTGAGTTATGCCCCTTCATAGTGTAGGTTTCAACAGTTTCAAGGGGTCAGTCTAACACTATTGTAAGTGTCTATAAATACATAGGCATTTACAACAGTGTTGCACTGACCCCTCAATGTCATTATTTGTACCAAGTTTCAAGTAAAAGCCTTAAGTAGACTTAGAGAGATATGAGCAAAAAGTTTTTGCATGACAACAATAACAACAACAACAACAACAACAACACAGCAAACAAAAATTCTAACATCATGTTGATAAACATCTGACAGATTTTCATGATATTCCAGCCACAAACATAGCCTCTAGAGTGCACAAAAGGCTTTTCCAAGATGTAATCTAGTTTTAGACGCAAGTTGACCCAAATTCAAAACTATTAATGGCTGACAGAACAAATATTCAGACCAAGTTTCAAGACTTTTATGTCAAAAACATGAACTCAAAGAGTGCTCACATGTTTTTTTCTACGATTTGATCCTGTGACCTAGTTTTTGACCAAACTTGACCTTCCAACTTGTCTGAGATATCATGTAGACAAACATTCTGACCAAGTTTCAAGACATTTGGGCCAAAAATATGGCATCTAGTGTGCACACAGGGTATTTCAAAAGTTTGAGCCAGTTTATGACCCCAAATGATCCAATCTCCAATTCATCAGAGATATCATGTAGACAAACATTCTGACAAAGTTTAAAGACATATGGGGCAAAAATGTGGCCTCTAGAAGTGCACACAGGGTTTTTCTATAATTTGACCCTGTGACCTAATTTTTGACACCACTTGACCCAGGGATATTTTTTGGGCGAGATCTGTGCAAATTCTCTCATTTTTCTGCCAGAAATCTCATTCAAATTGGCTAAATGAGAGAAAACCTCACAGCAAAATGTATTTTTAAAGAAGGATTTGGTTCAAATTGCCATTGAAAACTCAGTATATCTCATAAGTTCCGACTGAATGAGATTTTTCACACATGAAATTCTGAGCCAGAATTATCCCTGCTTGACCCAATTTCCAATCTTTTGAGGTCTCACTCAGACAAACGTTCTGACCAAGTTTCAAAACAATTGGGCCGAAATGTGACCTCTAGAGTGCCAACAAGATGTTGACTGTTGACACTCGACAAATGATTCATGTCGGACACAGCATGATCACAAAAGCTCACCCTGAGCACTTTGTGCTTAGGTTAGCTAAAAAGGCATATTAAGAAAATCAACAAATGCACAGCCCACAGTTGCATGTTCTCAAACTAGCAACTATAACTCCTTTCATGATAGTTTCATCGAAAGCTTAGACAAGTTTTTTGCCCTAAATGATTTAAAACTATATGCGATTTTAATTGGCCGTGTTTCTGGAGTATGGCTATTGGCTAGATCAGCAAGAAGATTTTTTGATGATAAAAATATATTTTTTTTTTCATTACATACATACATGAATCAAATAACAAAATTTAATTTTACAAAATAATCAATTGGTAATTCAATTAGACTGTATTAAATGTAACACTACAGAGTGATTCCCAGATGGTTTCATGTCTAATTCATTAGGGTAACAATGTTCTTGCCTTTAATAAAACATTATGACCCCGGTAAAGCCGGCCACTGAAGAGACATTGTTTAAACAAAGTAAGGGAAATCTCTTGACTGTTCATCCTTTCAATCTCTACTTGCGGACTAGGTACGAACTGGTACTGAGGCGAAAACGGTATTTGGGTCGAACTGGAATAAGAAACGAACACGCGCAAGTACTCGTCGTCTCGCCTTTAATTTGCCTGGATGTTTCCGAAACTCGCTAGAGCTATTTATTTCGAGAAGATTGTGAATTTGCTTTTTTATTTATCTATTCTATCAACAAAATGAATTATTTTTAATCAAACGAAAATAATTTCGTTAAAACTGATTGAACGGTTTCTTATCATGTAACCGATCGGAATGAGTGAACGGTTCTGATTGAACGCTTTGTAACGATTCTGATTGAACGCTAATTGAAAAATTGTGATTGAACGCTGATTGAACGCTGAACGCTGATTGAACGTGATTGCCCGTGAATGATCGGATTGTGATTGAAATGATTGTCAAATTCCCGATGTTCCGTACTGTATTTGGTAAATTCCAGGTAGGCCCCCTAAACCAAAGCATTGAGAAATCAGAAAATGGGTTGATTTTCATGAATTTGGTAATTTTCTTCCTTATCTTTTACAGTAATGAGTTTATGGTTTGTCATACTGGATAATCCTGTTTTACCAAATTATTGAGAAATCTTGCAATATATTGATTTTCCCAATAATTCAGTGGTTCTGCAATATTTTGAAAGTCTGCTTGTCCAAGGACAAGTAACAATCACAAACTGGCTTGTTCGTATCTAAAACCTACTTGTCCGTTGAATTTTGGAGAGTCTGCAAAATATTGAAATCAAAATTGTTGTTGCTATAAAAACTTCAAGCATCCTAGAATTAGATTAACTGTTGACATGGATTTTCCGATAACAGTTAACTTTTTAAGAAAATTCCTTTCTCACAAGACTTTTTTCACTTGTCTACGGACAACCTAGCCATGAAAAATCTGCTTGTCCATGCAGCTTAATGGACAAGTTTGACAATTCGGACAGCTTATTTCAGAACCCCTGTAATTTATATAGAATATAGTTTGTCTTTTTTTTTTTAGCTCTGATAATGTATATACAGGACGAGTTGATGGGCTGTCAACCGGTTGACGGGAGAAGTTATTCACAGGCCGAGTTGACTGTGAACCAAACCAACCTTATAAGTAACAGACTGCAATCCAATTAAACAACTGGAAAACCGACTGTTTCCGTTATTAAATCTCAAAATAAACTTCAAAGTTTTTGCATGCATTATAAATGCACCCAAAACACGGTTAACCCGAAGTTTTCGGCCCAAAAATTACTGGGTACGAATCAGTATTTACACTTTCGTATTTACAAAACATCATGAAAAACAAAAAAAGAAGAGGGGGGTTAAAAGAAATCTAGTACCGCGGCGAAACTCGATAAAACATGGAAATTTATATATAAATCCAGGATCTTTGCAAAGAATGTCCGAAACATGACAATTTAAGTATATATGGTTTTTATATATGTATATAATTATACCCAATTTTGCTCGATTTTCTACATGGAAATGAAACCGTAGGTATCGATGGAAGCCGGGGGTTACTCCGGTTCACTGTCAATGACCTCCTGAAACCCAATGGATCCGCCACCAATGTGGTGTTTATTCATCGTTTTTTTATTCTTGTTTTTTTTGCTGATATATCCTTTTGTTTCTTTCTGCCACCCTCCGTTTTAACCTGTCACATTCTACTCGCGGCATGGATTCAGACCAAACAATTCACGCGAAAATCACATTCTTAACCGTTGAAGATCTCTCAGTCAAGAGGCCCTGATCACTGAAACCGGACAACAAAAATTGTCAGTGATTTCAATAAAATCTTCGATACAGAGCCCCACAGAAGACTATTACGTTGATGAAATCGAACACTATGGAATCAAAGGAAAACCTTAATTGTGACCACACATGTGTTCGAGTCAAGGTTGTGCCATCGCATACAGGGGGTTGTGCTTGATCATTGACCATCATCATGTTAAATGAGATAAAAAGCAACAATTAGGGGGCATACCCATAAAAGTATACTTTCCTTCCGAGGACTACCATAGATTAGAATTTCATTTTCCCAAACTTGGTGACTGCAACGTTGGCGTTTTCAGTCAACGTCTGCAGTAGCATCACAGTCGTGTAGGCCAACCTGGTACAGTGTAGTTAAAAAGTGTCCAGTGTAGAAACAAGTAAGATTGCGGACATAAACAAAAAATTAATCTGAGTACATATTCAATTGCAAAAATACAGGTTATTTCCACTGATGATGCTTAAGAAACGACTTTGAATCCAACATATCCAACATAAATAGTCAGATTTAATTATTTGTTACCTGTTACCTGTGCGTAGAGACCGCCATTAGGCTGGTGCCTCTTTGGCCCGTTTCTTCTGTTTTTCTTTCCTTTCTTAAGCCCGCTTCCGGCCCATAACAATCGGGATTAAATTTGGCACTGTTATTTTTCCAGCATTTGTTTATTGCATTTTTAAAACTATTTACATTTTTACTGCGAACGGCATCCTTTGGCAGGCTATTCCAAGCATTAATAATGCGTTGTGTAAAATTGTGTTTCCTAACATTCGCTTTGCATGGTTTTTTGAAGATTCTATATTCATGTCCTCTGGTAATTCTGTCTGTTGGATTTGTAGGAAAAAGCTTATTCTTGTTGACTCTATCTATGTTGTTCATTATTTTGTACACCTGGATTAGGTCGGATCTATTTCGCCTGTATTGTAGTGTTGGTAGTCCTAGTTCAATAAGTCTTTCATGGTAGTTTTTATTTTTTAGTCCTTGTAGAAGTTTGGTTGCTCTTCTTTGCACATTTTCTAACTTTGCCTCATCTTTTTTGTATATAACTGACCATACGTTTGAGCCATATTCTAAATGGGGCCGTATTAAGCTTTTGTATAATGTCAAAAACATTTGATTGTCCATATAGCTAAATGATCTTTTGATTAATCCTAGAATTTTATTAGCTGTTTTTGCTTTCAGGTTAATGTGGTTTTTGAATGATAGCTTATTATCAATTTGAATGCCTAGGTCTTTTTCCGTTGTTTCTTTACTCAAAATATTTCCTGACATATGGTACTGGGTTGGACTGTTGTTACCAATTTGTAGGTGTTTACATTTGTCTTCGTTGAACTTTAATAACCAATTTTTTGACCATTCCTGAAGTTTGTCCAGATCGTTTTGAAGGCTCGTATGTTCTTCCAGACTGTTTACTACAGAGTATATTTTAGTATCATCGGCAAAGAGTTTAGTCTTGTTTTTTGTGCTGTCTGGAAGGTCATTTATGAATATTGTAAACAGTGTTGGTCCTAGGACACTACCTTGTGGTATTCCACTTGTAACTGATGTTGTTTTTGAATGAGCTCCTTTGAGTATCACCCTTTGCTTCCTGTCTGCCAATTTGCACATTGTTTTCTAGTGACTCTAACATCACAACTAGGATTCAATCATAATATAATCGATAAAGTTGGGTGATTGGCAAAAGGTGAAATCGAGGCAGTGACCCAAAGATTCATTCTAGAATTTTTAATGTATTACAAGAGAAATCACCAATGTCAAACCGCACATCGTAAGTCCAGATCTGAAAAAGCATTGTTTGAAAGTGTTACTTTAGTTGTTTGTAAGTGGGCAATGGTCTGGAGTGTAGAAATAGACCCTTTTCCATTGGTACAGTGTAGATTCAGATGTTTTTTGAAATTTTTGAACAAGTGAAAATATATTTTTCGAAACTGTTTAACCACATGGTTTAGAACCATGTAGAACAAGCACGGCGTTTGCAAATGATTCCTTTGTTGTCTTGTTCTGATAATAGACGGATTCTTATCGACCATTTCGTCCTAGAATTGGTCAATAATAGTAGGCCTATGTGGTATAGTAGCTAGAGTCTAGGAAAGGATTTAACGGTAGTACTGGTGTGAGAAATACCACTAAACCATTGTAAGGTGCTCAAGCCGCCGCGATATAACTGAAAGATTAATAAAGGTGGCGTTGAATCCCATGCAAATAATATAAATATATTTACGTGCTTGTTCTATATGATTACAAACCATGTGTTCACACAGTTTCGAAAAATGTATCTACACTGGCTCAAAACCTAAAAAAAGTTTCTACACAGTACCAAGGTAAAATAGATCTGTTTCTACACTGGACCGTTTTCCATTTACAAGAACTCAAATATCACTTTCCGTAGTGCTTTTTCAGTCTTGCCAAATTTTTTTTTTTTTGGGGGGGGGGGGGGGGGGGGCTTGTGGGGGTTTGGGCCTACTAAGTGGTGGATCATCAGTGATTTCTCTTTTAATGAATCCAAATTTCTGAGATGAAATTTGGGGTCACCGCTTCGATATCACTTTTTGTAGTCACCCAATATATGGTTGAATCCTAGTTGTGCTGTAAGCATCATGAGAAAGTAACTCAAAAAAATGAAATTTGACATTTCATGATGGTTACAATGACTATAGTTAAGTCCCACCATTATAAATAATATGTATTTTTGCAAATAAAAAATGTGCTCACATTTTCTGGTTGTTTATGTCAGCCGTCTTGCTTGTATCTACACTGGACACTTTTTAACCACACTGTACCAGATATACGCCTGTGGGCAAATGGCATGAGATAGCTCACTAAGTTTTATCGTTTTTAAATTGTTTTTATGCCCAAGGTATTAACCTTGCTTGGAAGACGCCACTTGCCCGTGACGCTTAGGCCTTGGGCAATACCGCTGTAGACTTAGAATCTGAAGCTCAATCATACTTTAAATCATTAAGATACATGTAAATATCATTTATTATTGTTTAACTGTTAAGCCACAATGTTGAAACTAGTCATGCGTTCAGATTACTAATACGTTTTCTAACGTTTACATATCAAGTCTATCACGCTTCAGAACATCAAGTCATGATCTTATGATAGAAAAAGGGCGCCATATTGGGTTAGATCGCCAGTTTAGGTTATGTAATTTCTGTAGTTCAAAAAACAAACGAAACATAGAAACAGAATTTCACTTTTTGGCTGAATGTAAGGCATATGACAGTCTCAGAAGAAATATTTTTGGTGATTTATTACCTTCAGATAGTGAAGATAGTACACAAAACTGTATAAATCTTATGTCCAGTTTTGATTCAAATATCATTTTTAGAGTCGCGAAATTTATATATCTAGCCTTGAAAGATCGTGCAAAATTTAACAGTTATAATTCTTGAAAAATGATTCAGTGAAGACGAGATTTTGCAATAATAATCTAATTGAACGGAATGTATTTATGATATTTAGTTCAACGTCTGTATTGTGTCTGTTACGTGTCCTTAGCAGTAAAACACGTATCATATTATTATTTTTTTTTTTATACAAGCAGAATAAGATATTAATATAACGACCCTATTTACCCACATCTTCTAGTATATCATGTTACATAAGCAGATGTCCATGGCACCACTTGAATGTCTTTATATGTTTATAATTGTTTGTATAATGGGCCAGAGGCCTATAACTACATATTAAACAATTGAATTGAAAAAAATCTATCCCGTTGTAAGCACGTAAACAGATTACACGCCGGCAAACGTTTTTTTCTTGAACATAGGGGCTGATAACGCCTATACTGTCTGCTAAAGCTTTGTCTACAATAGGAATATGTCTCGACGTGACAGCATGAGTAGGGTTAATTGAAATAAAAGTGAAATAACTGGAGCCTCAGAGGGGTTGCATGAAGACTGATTAACACCTTGTATATCTATCGTGAAACGAATAAGAAATAGTACTCACATTGCAGCTGGCAATAGCGCATAGTGAAGATTCTGGTTAGACTGTGCGGCTGCACAGGCTGGCCAGCATCTTTGCTTTGCACACATGTGAAATTGTTGAAAATGCCACGCACAGACTCTTTTTATAGCAGCAAGGAGCCTCCTGCGTGTAGACTGTAGGGATCTTCAACATGATAATTATTTTTTCCTACGTGAAATTTATCAGTCTTCGCCGCGGCGGTGAACATTTTCCTTTTCTTTCCATCTTTCCTTTTCTCCAGCATTTTCTATATTTGCCATTATTTTAATCTACGATGTGTATGAATTGCTCAGCGTTTATGCGTACAGATTGCTACTTCAGTAAAACATTCCATTAATTTTTTAATTAGATGACTGCTTACTATGTATGATTTTTTCACGGGTTACTAGGCCTACTTTAAAATTTAGAATATCAGGTCACCTTCTTGTGTTTTTACCCTAACGATTTTTTTATACGTAAATATTAATTGAAATTTAGATTTTCGAGTCAAGTTCCCGTAGTTTACCCTTACTAAAAAGCAAAATCACATCACCTTTCCTTTTAGTCCTGTTTCCTATCAGTGTTCCCGGATGTTAACGGCATAGATTTAACTAACAATGCAATATGGAAGTCAAGTGTCGAGCGAAACACGCAACAGCCCTATATAGCCAGTTCGATTCAGAAAACACCTGCTGTTCTTGTGTTGTCGTCGGTTTTTGTAGTTTTTTGAAGTGAAAAACAAAGAAATACTTAAAAAGAAAAAAAAAATCGAAGTTTTGTTCTGTGGTAATCTGGTACACAATTAGTGCAGCTCTGCGTTCCGGGTTGATAACTTACGGTGCAAACTGTGGTATTATTTGCAAACAGATTATACCGTTTTGATATCCTGAACGCAGGAATGTTTTCAGAGAGATATGACAGAGTGACGCTCCTCAACCAGGGGCTAGTTTCATCAAAACATTTAGGACATAATTTTGTCTTACTGATGACTTTTGAAACACTTACAACAACAATCCCTTTACACAGTTATTGCCATATAGGTGATACATGATTGTTGAACTAACCATGTGGTAAGTCATAGGTAAGACAAAAATACGTCTTAAATCTTTTGATGAAACAGGCCCCAGGGGCCAGTTTCATCAAAACATTTAAGACGCATTTTTGTCTTACCGAAAACTTACCACATATTTAGGACAAAAATCATGTATCACATATAAATCAATACCTATGTAAAGTGATTGTTGTTGTTAGTGTTTCGAAAGTCATCGGTAGGACAAAAATACGTCTTAAATGTTTTGATGAAACTGGCCCCAGGATCCTATCATCATATACCATGCGCGTGGAAAAAAGCTACTTTCAAGTACCGAATAAAACAACCTGAGTATTGCTTATCCACTGGTCAGAGCAACACTATTGTAAGTGCCTATAATTATATAGGCACTTACAATAGTGTTGCATTCATCCCTCGTTTTGACTTGTACCGCTTTGAATTAAGCATGTCTTGTATTAATATAGCAGTAGATGAAAAACAAAAGATTACTTCGATATTTTAATGCTTTTCGGTGGATTATCGAAAAAAAAAAACGGTGGATTATCATTTGATAAAATCGACGCCTAACAAGTGAAATTATATATTTGCCTTGGCTCATTTCACTCTTTCTGACGTTATCCAATTGGAGCATATTTAGTGACGTCACCATGAACGATGTATAGCAATTGCGTGCAAAAAATGTGCTGTAAGAAAATTGTCCTAAGATTTTTTACACTTTGTCTCATTTTTGCATTAAAGAAGTAGAACTGAATCGTTTGTTTTTCGGGTAAGATCGATTGATATTTCACTTTGTGAACAACAAAAACTCCGCCACGCGTGAAAATGTAGCGTTTGTTGTTCAACCAATGAAACTAAATCGATCTTTCACTGAAAAAACGATCATCCTCTATGCATTAGTTCAAACCTACTGCAAATGCCTGTAAATATATTCGCTCTTGTGATAAATTTACGCTTACCCACGGGCTTGCCTTCAAAGAGCATATCCACTGCTGATGCTCCAGGATTTCTACTGCAAAGACGCTTCGACCTAACAAAAAGGGATACTTTTTCCTTGTACAAATTTATCACACAAATGTGAATGAATATCGCATGAAAGTAAAATGATAAATCTTCAGGGGAAAGGGGGTGGGGGTTTAAACCTTCGAACACCCTCTGGATCAATCTCTGGTCCATCACTCAAAGATAGGATAGGTAGGCATGTTGGGTGCCATTATACTGCAATAAGCCATATCGCCAGCATTTAAAACCGCAAATTCCACGAGAAAACAGAACCTGTACAATTTGGAATGAGGTTTAACAGGAATCACATTTTATCTTATTTCGAAATTGATATTGTGCTTTAAGACAAGAAATACTTGTTGGATTCAATATTGGAATCACATTTTATCTTACTTTTTTTTTTTATTGAATATTGTGCTTTAAGACAAGAACTTTTTGTTGGGTTCAATATTGTTGAACATCTCTGTCGATAAAAAATAAGATATGTTGAAACTGCTGTTGAATCTGAAAAAAATATAGAACTCAAAGCGGTATGTTTGACAAACATTTATCAAAAGCTTTGGGTAAGAGAGATTCTTTGTGTTTTTGAATGTGACCTGTCACGCGAAAAGAGACCATCTGGGACCCCATAATATAAACATTTAAAAAAGAGATTGGCTCCAGTTCAGGCAAACCAGAGATCGCATTTCAAAAATTCTTTCATCGGAAGGTAGATTGATTCTTCTAGATTCAGAAAGATATAAAGTGCGACACATTTCGACCCTTGTCAGCCTGCACAGTTTGCACATTTGACTAGGGTCGACACTTTACACACTATCCAGATGACCCCTTTTCGCGTGACAGGTAATAGATATTTTTTGTTACCTAAAAGTGTTATTTTAACAACAATGTAAAGATAATCTCCAATGACGGTCTTGTAACGTGTATGATATGCAGCTAATATTCTTGATAAAACGTGCAAAGTAGGGAACAATTTCTCAAACGTTTCGCTAACGTTTTGAATGCAAGACACAGGGGAGATCACGTAAAACAGATCACACAATAAAGGCGACGTCGAGCCTTATTGAAACCGCCAGGGCTCTTAACCCTTTCTTCAAGCTCGGGCTGATAAGATTATGGCTATTGGATCTCCATGGAATAGCCACATTAGAGTGCGAAATCTATCAGTGAACAGCCATGTGCCCAGGATAATTAAACGATGCAAACAGTTTAACGATTATACCACGCATTACACGGGCACTTGAGTGCAAAGCGTGGTATAAATTGCAAACATTTTGCACTAACTTGTTTTGCTAGTTCAAGGTAGGACTAGTTTAATCATAAATAGAAATTTTGGAATCTGCGGCTCTATCGGAAAGCTTCGGTCGACGGAAAAACACAATTGCCTTTCAATTTAAGGTATTGGAACCGCAGTAGTTCCGCAACATTTCGGACCACATGTTCTTTCACGATATTAACCGAGGTTTCCTAATGACAATCATTAGGAAACATCGTTTAACACTGTTAAAGTTCATGACATCCGAAACATTGCGGGACTATAACGGGTCCACTTCCTTAAGTGGATATATGCTGTGTACGAACAGTTCATGGCAATATGCAAAACGTGCAAGGGTGCTACTATTGTAATACTAAAGCTGGCGTACTTAATACGGTTATCTCCCATACATCAGTTAAAACTCACACTAATAATTATATCCGCCCCAAGTAGTCACACATATTTATTTTTGATTATTTATCATTTTTTTGTCTTCTATGAATCTATTGAATTGATTAATTGAACATTTCTGAGAAATTGTCTTCAAAACATATGTGACCCGTCACGTGAAAAGAGACAGTCTGAGAACCTTTAAAAATGAATAATTGAAAAAGAAGATTTGGTCCAACATATGTAAACTAGAGGTCACACTTCAAAAATTCTTGCACAGGAATGTAGATTTACCATTCTAGATTCAGAAAATTAGCAAAGTGCGAAAAGTTTCGACCCCAATCAGTCTGCGCAATCCGCACAGTCTGACAAAGATCAACACTTTACGCACTTCCCAGATGGCCCCTTTTCGCGTGATGGGTCACATATTATTTGAGCCCATGTGTGACACTTGGATATGTTTCCTGCAAAATTTTGACTTGCATTGCATTTCAAGATGAAAACATTTCACAGAAGCGGCTCTCAAAATGAAACCCCACATTGCACGCTCTGTAATATTTTGAGCGGCAACCGTCATAGGGCAGTGGTAGTGCGTTTGACAAAAGGTCACTCAAAATGTCACAGGTTCGATTTTTGAAGGTGGCACTCATCCGACTATTTGACTTACACCCGATAGGTTGATAATTGTAAACCTACGTGGGATAACAGCTGTAGCATAAGAAAGGATGTAATGGTAGTACTGGTGTGCGACATACCAGAAATCTATTGTTAGGTGATCCACCCGCCTCGATATAACTGAAAGATTGTTGAACCCAATTCATACATTAACCAATCATATTTCGAGCAGGGAAGTATGTTCAGGCTGAGCCCAGATTATCGTATGGCCGAGTTCAATTGATAAATCACAAAGTTAAAGGGAATTGAGTGCATTTTAATGAAATGTCTCAACTCGGTGAAATGAGGAAGTAGTCCGTCACTTGTAAAAGTACTTAGAATAAGACGTAACAAAATTAATTATTAAATAGACTGTTGAAGATTAAAAAAAAATCATGCGAATGGAAAATGAGAATAAAAACAAATATAGAATAGACTTTCGTCTAGTCTTACAAACAAACTGTCCGCAACTGAACCACGAAACATTGTGTGTGAAACATTGTTTTTAAACCAAAGAAGCTATACAGGACAGTGGTTAGAGTGGTCTTCCATAACACCTTCCCCCTTAAGAGTCACCACATATTGTTGACGATAATCTTATACAGGCAGTAATATGCTTCATGTAAAGTCGGTACTATGCACAGACATAAATGGCTCAACGGCCTAATCCCGGACGAGCCCCTATCTTACAAACAAACTGTCCGCAACTGAAGCCTAGCTGAAATTATTGAGGAAATCCGATGTCCAACCCACGCGGACGAGTGATATTTAAATCATTGGTTTACAAGTCCAATGCACTAACCACTGAGCCAAAGTAGATCTTCCCTGACACAGGTGCCAGACATTGTATTTAAACCAAAGAAGCTATGCAGGACAGTGGTGAGAGTGGTCTTCCGTAACACTAGATATCAAGCCGCCGATACAGAGCAGTTTGGGTGACGCATACGTCTACCAATCATAGGGAACCGCGTTCGATCCTCTCAGGCTCACAGTTGTCTCCCAACTATGTTTTAATTATCGTAATCGCTTTAAATATGGGTTGAGCAGCTGATGCGCTGAAAGGATGTCATGATAGTACTGGTAAGAGAAATCTTAGGAATCCATAATTAGTCGCTCCAGGTGCCGAAATATGCCTTGATATTGTTAAAAGCGGCGTTAAAAACAAAACAAATAACAAACAAATTCGTGTTAATACGTAGACGACAACCCAACGTAACCACACTCTCTTTAAGTTAAATCTATGGTCAACTTATTTCTGACCAAGATCTTACCCGGACATAGGCTGGTCCCATTATCGACTATCAGAATAGACTGGTAATACAGTCACCTGTACGCTACCCTCCGAATGAGGTAGGCCCACCAGCCAACTATCAGAATACAGTTCACGCCATTGTGAAATTGAAAAGCTGAATGATTTTCGAACGATTAAAGAATGAAATTGAATGAATGTTTGGAGCGAGTTTTGAGTGGATAAATGGGAGGTAATTTATTATCGCAAATTTTGTTCAGGATAAACAAAATTAGCGATATTGATTATCTCCCTTTAATAAAATATGCATACAAGTTCCATGGATATCTTCCCATTTCTTCAAGAACATATTAGGCGCTTACAATTTGAATTATGTTAGTGAAAACGAAATTGTTGTCTATTCAACTTTATTTTGAATGACGTTGTTCATTTTATATTTTCAATGGGTTTGGTCGTTTTTGAATGGTTTAAGTGAGTGTTTGGAACAAATGAATGGGGCGGTGAGTGAGTGATTAAGAATGATTTTGATTGAGGTGAAATTCAATTTCACGATGTAACTAGCTGTAGCCTAACCTAGACTTTTTTGATGGCCGATATCGGGACCTGTCTTAAACTGGTATCCAGCTGTCTGATAGAACGGACAACATTACCCACCCGGGACCGGAATTAACTTAATATGACATCTTTCACCAGACACAGAAAATGTTTCTGTTGCAGGCGAATCTACTCAATGGTATATTAGTTCTTTTGACTAAGTTTTATGTTTACTCAGTCTATAATTTCAAAGATATGCCCTGAAATGAGGGATCAAAATAAACGCAATTAAATACATGTACGTGCGTGTGCCTACAGCTAAGCGTACAGTCCATCTTGAGCTCGAGCGGCCATGAGTAATTTTAAGCGAACATTATACGCGCAGTCTGAACAGGATCAGCACTTATCGCTTTCACAGATGCAACCATTTTGTGTGATGTTTGACTTATACTAGATTAAGGTAGTGGACCCGTAAAAGATCCGCAATGTCTCGGAAGTAATGAACTTTAACAATGTAAACCGAGGTTTCCTAATGATTTTCATTAGGAAACCTCGGTTAACATTGTGAAAGATTATGAGTTCCGAAATGTTGCGGAACTATCATGGTTGCACTACCCTATGGTGTAAATTACCATTTTTTACCATTACAGACATTTAAGATGGTATTACTTACGTTTGATTGTGCGGTAGAACATTAATACTGGAAGCTATTGTGCAGATTTATGACGTCACAGTTAACGCCACTTGTATGTATATGGCGTCAACAGTTCACTCTCTTATTTTGCTATTGAAATTAATCGTGTGTCAAGTCTAAAGAGCAATCATCCCCTGCGTCCAGAATGGCAAGACATTACAAACTGTTTGCAAATTATACCCCCTTTGCACGTGCACTTGCGTGCAAAGCAGGGTATAATTTGCTAACAGCTTGCACCGTTTTGATGGTTATATCGCTGTTGACAATGAAGGGATGGTTACAAAGGAACTCGATCCATCAATTTTCTATTATATCGTTTGTAAATAGTCTTTATGGAAGAATTAATCAAAAGGAATACGAAAGGTTGTAACTCCGTAAAATAAATATTTGAAAAGGGATTTTATATAGCATAGGTCAATCAGAAGGCAGATTTCGAAAATAATTAGGGCCTACATAGAAAGGTAGAATAACAATTCTAGATTCAGAAAAAATATTATTTGCGAAAAGTTTCGGCCCTGGTCAGCCTGCGCGGATCGCACAGTCTGACCAAGGTCGACACTTAACGCACTTCCCTGATAGTCTCTTTTCGCATGATGGGTCACATATACATAAATAAAATAATTACGGATGCCAGCCAATGAGGATCTCTTTCGACTCGAATTACCTCATCCTTTTGATTCTTTTGTCAATCTCATTATCGTATATTATTATAGAAAGATTGACTACAAACGGGATCAAAGAGCAATTTAAATCATGGTTGTTGGTATACTATCTTACATTCAGCATTTAATTTATCATTGGGAAGTTTAGCACAGCTTCCTGGGACCCAATTTGTTATAAACTGGAGAAGATTTAACGTGAATCCAAAACCTGTGTCTTGGATGACCAGTAAAACGGCTTTGAGTTGCTACTCAACATAGCGTGACCATATATACCTATAAATATATGTACACTTATGCCATTATTTTTATTATTATTACTTTCTGGTTGTCGAGAGAGCCGACCCAAATTTATTTGAAACTGGATTGAAAATATATTTCCCCCGATGTGTTGTTTTTGCAATTTATTGCATGTGAAACATGTGTATTACTTCCAAATTTTCTATTAAACCAAACCCTATTAAATGCAACAAGAAAATATTGATTGATTTGACACATCATCAGTACAATATGTTTTTGTTTCGGACAACGTCCGCGTTGAAAATTGAAAAGTGGTACGATTAAGAGAGATTCGTTTTGAAACTGGAACAGCAAATGTTACCTAGTCTGACCGCTCGTTGGTAGATTCAATACCCTTGTTGGCCGGGAATATTGTTAATGAAGAGTACTTATATGCGCTTCAAGTGCGGCGAGAAGAAAATAGATAAAGACAATAGCCCTAGATTAGATCTAATCGATTTATCGATCATATATTGTTATCATCCACTGTCATCGGAAAATAACAACTTTTATCAGCAATTCAAAAAATACATACCTATGCTTGAAATGACACACAGCCAAAACTGACCTTTAAAACTGATACTATCAATTTAGCAATTAACGATTGCCTCTCTTTGTATTTGACTTGAATCTCAAAAGGAGCCCTCCTTAAAAAAAAGGATATCGAGCACTTTGTCCAGAATCAAAACACTACTTTTATTGACATTTTTAGCTCGGCTATTTCTCAAAGAAACCCGAGGTATTATCTTCAATTTGCGGCGTTCGCGTCTAGTTGGCGTTAGCGTGGATGTGACAAAATTTAACCTTGGCCATATCTCTGTTGTTATTCAAGATAACTTCATGAAACTTGGCATGTGTTTTCACCATCATAAGAGCTATCCAGTCTATCAAGGGGGTGACTCTGAAATCATTTTTGTAAGAGTTATGCCCTTTTTCGACTCAATTTCATTTTGCATTATCCAGCGTTAGCCACCGTAGGAGGTGCTCTTATCTAAACCTAGAATGACAATCTAATCTATCTTTCTTGCATATTTTCACTTCCGAAAAGTGAACTCTCGTTGTACACCGTTGGATCATATTTTTTTTAACATTTCATGGTTCGTAAGTTATTTTTACAAATGCACAAAAATTCTTGAAATAGAATCAGAAAGTGTAAGAAGACATCAGTCATTTTAACTGATTAGACATGGCATCTTAAATGATTTTAGCATGACACCCATAATCTAAACAAGATCCTAACTGAAGTCACGGAAACGGATACGTTGATATATATTTTTCAAGCAAAAAATGAAACTTTACATAATTCTTGGTCTATTTTGAATGACTTACATTGTATACACGCTAACTTTACTGATATGTGCTAGTCTGGGTAACGACAGAGACTACACAGACGCAGGAGTTTGCTCGATTAAAGTGAAGCTTGTGCCTCTGCCACTTCCGGTTTTGGTCACATACAAGATAGTCAGTAACGCGTCTGGTTTTCAATCATGTGGCTGTGGGTTCTATCTCCGGTTTTGGCCATCTTGCATCCAATACTTGATAAAAGTCATTATGATTAGTGTCCTTTGTCTCCCACAGAAGGGAAGAGTGATACGCCGAAGATAGAAGGGCGGCTGGTGGCTCAGATGAAATCATTTAGCCGTGCCGTGAGAAACGACAAGAAACTATGGATAGGTGTACCGGCCGTCGAATTTTAAATGTAAAACTATTAAAAGCGACGCTTAATCCCATTTTTTAATTAGAAAAGCAGTCAGAAAGGCATGTAAAAAGTTTTTTTTGCTAAGTATATAAAGCGTTGACACATTGGAACTTCTGTACTAAAACGAATGCCATTATGTTGGGTAATGAAAGACCATGGGTATTTGCTTCCACTTGGAAATTATCAAAATGACCATATGATGCATGGAGGACATTTATATTAAAAAAAGGGAAATAAAAAATGGGTTGAATTTTATTAAAAAGAAATATCATGACTATTAAAAGAAAGCTTATTTGTAGCTCTTTGTAGCGACATCGGAAAATTTGCCGAAATTGGAATATATACATGCATTATCGGTAAACTAATTAACTGCGTGTATTTCCGTTTATTTATCGTCGCTACCGTAGCACATGTCCATATGAGCGACGCCCCCAGAAGACGGTTAGTTGTTACGGGGATAGTGCAAGGATACATGACGAAACTACTGCTGAGATCCGCCATGGTGCTTCAGCGTGCTCGGTGGAAAGCACCGTCTCACGGGGCCTCGGTTTAACGTCTCACCCGAAAGACAATTAGTTTTTGTTAGTGCACCAGCCCGGGAATCGAACCCACGCGGTCGAACTTTAATGGTTTTGAAGTCCGGTGCTCTACCAACTGAGCTAATCGGGCTGGTACTAATTAACTGCAACGTTCAGGTAGAAATTATTGGAATCGACCAAGTGTTAACAGTTACACTGTTGGAAATCGGTAAAGGAAAATAACTACGGATTGCGCAGAGAGGAAGAAAATCTTTCTTCGGGGGTAGGGTGGCGGTGGGGGAGCTAAATCAGCAAAGTTAAGGCACCCTCCTTGCTTTACAAACGATAGACCATATCATGTTTTTTGTTATCGTTATTTTCTGGAGGACAGAGTTATTGCTGTAAGGTGTAATATTTACTTAGAGAATCCATTTGTAGTATTTGTGACGTAAGAACTTGTTCCTGGCAATAGGGCTTGGGCCCGAGACCAAGGGACGTGGAATGGCCATACCCGACTTGTCCGATTCGGGTCTTTGTACTTGCGGACAAGTTCATTTTCCTAGTCCACTTGTTCGACGACAAGTAAATATCAGGGCAAATCTTGGAATGTTACTAAAAGAATTAAGAGTGAAATCATCCTAATGTTTATTTCATAGGGTAGAAAACATTGTTTTTAATGAAGACAATGCTGGAATCCAGTATTTTCTTCATCAAAAAAACATTTTTTTTCTTAAATTTATCCATTCACACTTTTGCGGAAAAGTTCATTTTGATACTGGGCGAGTAGAAGGTCCACTTTTACTTGTCCAGAGACAAGTGGAGAAAACTCTTATTTCCAAACCCCTATCGGAACCAAAATTTACTCGATTAGTACCTTTACCTTTCCACCATTGAGTTCTGCTCAAGAAGGTCAACCACAAAATGTATTTTAAAAGTGGTGATCCAGCGATTAGATAACGAATCAGTTAGGAGTACTAGCGTAGGTTGTTTAGATGGTATATCGAAAGTTAGCCAGGAAATATACTCACTTAAGTTGGTCTATTATATTTGATTTTCAAACAATTAAACAATTAGCGAGCCTTGAGAAGTGCTTCAAAACTTAAGTGATGTACATGATCGATTTCTGTCCCCTGCGTCACAGAATATAGGGAACTCTACACTGAAACGAACTTCTAAACGGCCACTTGTTTTTTTGCTGAAAAAGAAAGATTTTCTCTGGTAGCTGAAATGGGGTATAGTCGGATTCCATTAGGTAAATCGTTAAGGGAGAATCTTTAATAAGCATCGACTTGAAATAATATGAAGAAAGCAGCGAATTTGTCGGGAATTCAAGGGCACTCCTGATTTTAAAATTAAAATTAGTGGGTAATTTTAGCTTTTTATCATTGTTTCAGAAACAAAAGAGCCAAAATGTTATTTTCTTTAGTGATTTGGTATCTGACACGCAATAGCTAACAAAGTTTGTCACTTGTAGGATTAAACGCCCAGTATTTCTTAGACCGAAAATTTGAAATTTTTCGAAACTGTGCAACTTTTGTGACTTTTATGATGGAGGGTTCTTGTGTTTGATCGTTTGCTACAGACACCAAGGAGAAAAGTTCGGATCCATTTTTCTGTTAGAATATGCCAAATTGAACGACATTCCATGCGGAAATAAAAGTTAGTACATTAAAATACATATATGTTAATTGTGGCAAATGCAAGGTGGCCGTTTAGAAGTTCGTTACAGTGTAAAAGAATAATGTAATATACCAGTCATGTCAGCATTATTGAGTCTCAGAGACAAGTCAACACCGCAGCAAAGAAAACCCGAGCGATTGATTTACAAACAATTTGATGAAAATAAAATTTGGCATATAAAAAAATGAAGAGTCATTTAGACATGTAGGTCAGAAAATTAAAAAAAAAAATGTATTAGTAACTTAACGCTCTTAACCCTTTCCTGTTTTACAAAATTTTGGACCTGTCCAAATTCAAAGGTTTTGCAGACGAAAATTTAAAGTGGATTTAATTTGAAAAATAACCATTCAGTAGGGTAGAAAATAGTGTGGATAAAGAAGAAATTGCTTGTCAGAAGCAATTTCTTCTTTTTTCACAATGTTTTCTCAATCATAAAATCACAGGCACGTAAAAAGCAGGGATTAAACATTAAAGGGTTAAAGGCAACGCAATAATAGCTATATACCCAAGATAGTTTGCTTTGATTTTTATATATACCGTCAAAGAAACTCGTCTGAGAGGCATGTACTAAGATACGAGTTATTTTGGTTAATTCAAATTAAACAATTGACTGTCTTTGAAACGCCTCCAACTTTTGTAACATCCATTGCTGCCAAACAAAGTGTGATTACATGATTCATTTCTTTGGTTCATTGTTCCCGAATTATTATGTAGTGTGAAGTCATAGACATTCGTTGTTTCGAATTAATGTTTTATCCCATCTCTAGTTCAATCACGTCTACATCATCTGCAACGTTTTATACCCAGAGGTTCAGGGCGTCGGCTAGTAGCCAAAATAGGCTAGAAGTTACAACAAGCATTCTAAACTAGCTTTTCTAAATTCTTCGACTTAGTTTTCTTCAAATGAAAATTGCATGTATATAACTACTGAGTGAGACCATTTTCTTGTGCCTCGAGTATAATTGTCAGCTATTGTTGAAGTGATGAGGCCTAATTACCGTCATCATTGATGTATTGATTGATGGTGATTAGATCGATATCTTCAGCTCTAACAGGACACGTTCAACTGTCACATTTGAGATAAACACACATCTTGAAAAAGACAAGGTACACGCAAAGAAGGGCCAACGCTTACGGGAGTTCAACACTGGACAATCAGCTCTGCGTTCATGATGACAAAACGGTGCATACTGTTTGCAAACTATACCCCGCTTTGCACGCTAGTGCACGTGCAAAGTGGGGTAAAATTTACGTACAGATTGCACCGTCTTGTCATCCTGAAACGCAGGGAAGTGCTCACTGCCATTTGCTCCCATTGATGTTTGTCCTCCTTATGTGTTTTTATGAACATATGTTGCATTCATATTAAATAAGCTAGAAAAACGCTCTCACAAAGTTTGGTTCCTCCCTTTTGCTTAAAGAAAATGATACGCCTTTTAAATAGGCACCCGAACCAGAGATCCCCTTTCTCAAGTGACCCAAACCTTCTTTTATCAAAATAAAGCTCATGTAATTTTTCTTTACTTGTGAAACTTTTAGTGTACTTTTATTTAGTCCATTTCATTGTTTTGGAAGAAAAAGAAATATTAAGATAAAATGTGTTTTCATTTTTACACTAGCTTATCTGTTATTCATTTGCCAAGAACATAACATAACATATAGTTTATTCAAATAAATGACTTGAACAACAATGTTCCTCATCATTTCATAGTAAATTTCAAAAGTACATATTCATTTACATGCAACAATGGCAAATAAATGAAAATATTTAACCACTATTCAATATCGGAATGTTTCGCGTAAATGACGAGTTATTGGTGTTCCTGGTATCTTAGCATATTGCTAAGATATGATGATCCATAATCACAGATTATTTTTACGATTATTGACAAAATGGGCAGTATATGTAGATCGAATAGAATGTATGTATACTACTCAAAGTTTGCTAAGCACCAAAACTTTTTTATACTATAATTACAGGAAAAAATGAAATTTGATTATATGAATGTTGGAAAATGGTCGATTGTTATCAGATATCAAATTTTAAGAAGAAAATAAAGCTTTATAATGATAAGAAATCTTTAAATGTAGACCAAACAGGGAAACCCTAGAAATTGGTATGTTTTCTTGGAAATTGAAAACATCGAATTTGACCAAAAAAGGTGTTCTGGCTGCGAAGCAGTCCGCATTTATTAATACCGTTTTTCAGAAATCCAGTCTGTATGACCCAGTACATTTTTACCTTTATCTTCTGAGCAATGTGTTCAAACCAAATTATGTGTTTTCAAACACCGAAGAAACGGCCTTTTTCAGTCACAATCTACAAACTTTGTTTTATCTTATTTACTTTTCGACAAATAGAGAAGAGGCTAATACAAAATTTGATGTAATTTTCGCTTTTAGTAATTACCAGTTAGTACTTTCGGTGTTTATAACAAGATTTTCGGTTGAGTAAAGGAGTTGAAACGTACAATAGGTTAACTGTATAATAAATTTGTAGCACTTACAATATTACTGCTCTGATTTTTTTCTCGAACGGCCATTTACCAGTTGTAGGGCTGACAACCAAGCAAATTCTGTTATGATTATCACTCGGTCAAAACCCACGCGTAAATTCAGACCACGTGGTAGATGCAAATGGACATCGTCTGCTCGAAATGTGTCAATTAAGTTGTTTGTCATTGGTCAATGGTCGTCTGCACTCGGACAGGGAGCGTGGGAAGTTTACTCTTTGTTTTCATGGTGGAATGAGTACTGTTGACTATATGTTAACAAATGGAAATAATTTTGTAATTTTGAAATATTTGATTTTAATGAGCACTCTGATCACGCTCCAATCCTGTTTTCAATAAATTCAAATTTGAGTATGAAGAAAAATTATTCAACAACTAATAAACCGACAAAAACATACGATGGATAGCAGTAAGAGCGATCTATTTTTAGAACAACTCATGAATAATCATAGAGTGCTGCTAGATTTAATCGATTGGTCAGAAACCAAATATATAAATAGCATAGTTGGTGATTTCACGTGTTTCTCGAGGGATATTGCATGTATAGTATTTGGGAAAACCCAATACTGGAAACACAAACATGTTGGTAATCAAAATTGTAAATGGTTTAATGAAAAATGTTTTGTTGCTAAACAGGCTTTTAAACTCTATAGAGAGAGGAATAATATTAACAGACAAGCTTTAAGCCGGGCGCGTGCTCATTATAAGAACGTAAATTTATCTGCTAAGAAATAATTTAGACTAGCAGAGGGCTATCGAATCAGCAAACTTTCAAAATCGGACCCACGAGGTTTTTGGTGTAAGATAAAAGGTACATATACAAAACCAAAAAATCCACCAGATTCTCTCTCCATAGAACAATTGTTTGATCATTTTAAAAGTATAATTGATACACCAGACGAAAACACCCAAAACGAACAATATCCACAAAGCAACATTGATATGCAAAACAGTGAAATTAATCCCGAATTGGACATGATCTTCTCAGAAGAAGAAATTAAGAAAGCTGTATTTATGCAAAATAACGGTAGAAGCCCCGGTATCGATAAAATTCCTTGTGAAATTATTAAAGAGTCTTACGAAATAATTGCACCTTTCCTCTTTGCTTTGTATAATCGCATGTTTCAAACAGGCGACTACCCGGAGCAATGGGGAAGGGGAATAATCACTCCTGTTTTAAAAAGGGTGATCCTAATATTTCAGAAAATTATAGAGGTATTACCTTAATAAACATATTTTCAAAAGTATATTCTAAAATTCTGCTAAATAGACTCACTAGGTGTACAGAAAAGAATAAAAAACTTAATGATAACCAATTTGGATTTCAGAAAGGAAAATCCATTTTAGACCGCATCTTCATTATGAACTCGGTTATATCAAAAGTGTTATCGTCTGGAGACAAACTTTATTGCGTGTTCATTGACTACGAAAAGTGTTTCGATAGTATTAATCAGGAAAACATAAGCACTCATTTTGTAAAACTTTTAAAATCTATTTACACGTCAGTTAAAGCTTGTGTTCGTTACGAACATGAGTTCTCATGATGTTCGTCAATGACTTCATCGAACATATAAATTCCGATCTTGATGAAATTTTTAATTTTGGACCATGTGAAATTATTCTTGATATTGTATGTAGATGACCAAGTATTATTCGCGAAATCTCCAACGTCTTTACAATCCATGTTGAATGATTTACAAGCATATTGTATTTTATCTGGCAAAAAATTAACACATCTAGGACTAAAACAATGATTTTTGAGAAGGGAAGACATGCTAGTTATACATTCCACGTTAATAATGTTAAAACTGTCAAATATTTTAAATATTTAGGGATTAATCTTTAACGGATTATGGTCTCGTACACAAAAAGATATTGCCAAACAAGCATCATTTTCTCTTCAAAACATCAGCAGAATTTCAGTTAATTTAGAATTACCCATGTCGCAACAATGTAAGTTATTTGATAGTCTGGTTGGTTCCATCCTTCAAGGGCCGCCACCATAGCGCAGTTGGTTAGGCATAAGACTTCAAATCTGGAAGTCGTGGGTTCGATCCCCGATGTCTCTCACCAATGGGTAGATAATCGTTAACCTATGTGAGATAGCAGTCGGAGGCTTGGAAAGGGTGTAATGGTTGTACAGGTGAAAGAAATACCAGGAATCCATTGTTAGGTGCTCCGACCGCCGCGACATAACTGCGAAATTGTTGAAAGCGGCGTAAAACCCATTCAAACAAAACAAATCCATCCTTCAATTTGGTTCACCTTTGTGGGGTTATCACACTTCAAAAGACATTGAAAACATTCATACTAAGTTTTTACGTCTCGCGCTTCGCGTCAAAAAATCGACCCCGTTAGCCACACTATATGTAGAAACAGGTAGGTACCACAAAGCGTTTCAAATCAATTTAATATGATTAAATATTGGACGCACATAATCACCCAAAATGAAAACAGCATTCTCAAATCTACCTACAATATGTTAAAATCGGACTGTGAAAATGGAAATACATACAGGGGAAATGACTGGGTTTTCCAAGTTAAAAGTATACTGCAGGATAATGGGTTATCTTTCTTATGAATTAATCAAAGAATGCCCCACATAAATCTCGCATCTATCTAACAACGACTATTTGATAATTATGTTAAGTTATGGTCCTCAGAAATTTATAATACGTCTAAATTGGCCTGCTACAATCTATTTAAGGAATCCCTTGTACCTGAAAAGTATCTAGATATTGAATATGACGTATATATTAAGACAGCATTAACAAAATTTAGAACCTCATCACATGATCTTAACATCGAAAACGGTAGATATACAAACATCCCTCGTAAAAATAGATTATGCTTAAACTGCAATATGAGTTGTATTGAAAACGAATATCACTTTCGATTGGTTTGACCAAAATACTCAGAATTCAGGAAAAGGCACATGAAGTAATATTTTTACACTTGGCCATATTTATACAAATTTAAAACACTTTTAACATCAAGCTCTAAAAAGGAAATTATTCACACATCTTAATATATTTATTTCGCAAACAAAATGAGAAACTAAAAAAAAGAAACAAACAAAACTTAATTTAATCCTAATATTGAAGCCACCGTATCCTGTGACTATTGTTTTACATATGTATCGATCTTTGTTAACCTATGTGTGTTTTGTACTATGCATTGTAATATGTAGCTAGAAACACGGTAAGTATTTAAAGCTCTTTTGGAATTAAATGGTAATGGTAATGGCTTACCGAGGCTGGACACTTATTTTTTGCGTGTTATCCACTGAGCTATTTGTTCAAGACAAACAGCGCAGAAACGGCCTTTTTAGTTACAATCTACATTTTTTTTTATCTCTTTTACTTTTGCGACAAAAAAGGAAGAGGCTTATACATAATTTGATGTAATTTTCGTTTTTAATAATTACCAATAAGTATTTTCAGCGTTTTTTTTTTACAAGCTTTTCGGTTAAGTAAAGGAATTGAAATTATCTTCGTGCTGTTCTAATTTATTGTTCTAAAACCTGTTTAAAGTGATCAATGTCTATCCCTGCGGAGGGGATACATTGTGAAAAAGGGGAAACAACTTCTTATATTTCATAAAAGAACAACAACAACAATTCCTTACTCCTCCTTCCTCTCCGTTTTCCTTCGTCTCGAGTTCTTTCTTCGTTTTGTCGTCTGTTGGAATCGTCTGCTTCTATAGTTGACATGGTTTAATCCTAGTCTATTTTTAGCACTGATTTCTTTGCCATTGCGTTGATTTTGATCGGTTTATTACGGTTTACACCGTTTTCGACTGATGTGGTCATATTGAGCGGCTGGAGACCTAACCATGGATTCCTATTGTTTCTTATACCAGTATTACCACAACACCCTTACCCAGCCCCCAGCTGCTCCATCACATGGGTTCTCGATATCAAACCATTGATGGACGACATTTTTGTCTGAAAGGGTATTTGCCGCGGCCGAGTATCGAACCCGGGACCTCTCGAACGAGAGGCAGGTGCGTTAAAAACTGCGCTAAGGCCTAAGATTGTCGTTACATTTTAATAGACCGTCGGTGCTGATATAAATGTCGAAACTAGAGCTTTACTGAAGCCGTGGTTACGAGATTTATAACAACACCCACGAAATATTGTTTGTCCGATATTGCGTCATTGTTAACTGGATAAAATCGTTCCCGATTGTGTTCTAACTTTTAGCTCTCTGCGCGAAAAAGGCGTTTTCGTGTCCACTGGACCAAGGCTAAATAACTTTATCGAAATTTCATGTGTAATTTTGGCATCTCTACCAAATCTGCCGTTATCTGCCTCTATATAAATGCTTCCCTCAGGCATCAAATTGATGCCGGTTCTACCTCCTTGACGTTTGACCGTAGAGCGCAGTTGGTAGCATATTGGATAATCAATCTTAGATGAACTGGGTTCAGTCCCAGGTTGAATGGAAAATGTTTTGTGACATATCTCTCAATTTGGGTGGATACAATTCTGCAAACTCCAGTTGGATGAGCTGGCGATGTCCTCGAAAAGATGGAGTGTTCAGACAAAAAACTCACAAATTGGGCAAATATTTTACCAACTTTTATTGTCCAAATTTGAGCCCTTTTGATTGGCGAACTATTGCACTATCCCAGCCTCTCAATGACGCCCGATGTACAGTGCTGACAGCACTTTGATTTCTATCGGACTTTTTGATGGGTACAACGACCTATGAAGTAATATGTGACCGAAGAGGATCCACATCTGCGATTGTGAACAGAGATTTTGTTTGTCCGCGTATATTAAACACACAGTGAAGACTCTGATCAGACTGTGGTGATGCACAGTCTGATCAGAGTCTTCAAAATGTGCACATGTGAAATTGTTGGAAATGTAATACACAGACTCATGTGTGATTTATTTACTTCGATCGGTTAAAAAATAGCTAGCCTAGACCAAGTTAACAACTCGTTTGCGAATACACGACATAACGAGGTGTCGCAGCCTCACAAAAAAGAGGCCGGGGTATTGTTGACGAGCCTGTGCATGGCATTTCCAACATTTCCAATGTGCGCAACACTGAGGCTCTGGCCAGCATGTGCACCTGCAAATTCTGATCAAATTCTTCACTATACGCTCAATTAGTAGCTGCAGATCTCATAATATGCGCTCGCAATCAGAGTATAGTCGAAAGGCACTGGACCCGCAATAGTTCCGCAACTTTTTGGAAGTTATTTATAGTATTAGCCGAGATTTCCTAATGGTATCGGAACTATTACGGATCCACTACCTTATCGTATCATATGGGCTGTCCAAAAGTCTCACGTACAGACTCAAGTAAATGTGTCAGGGTGACCAAATTAGCGCGCACATGCTGTATTGGTCTTATCGTTTAGGTTTATGTAAATAGTGTTCGATGATTACTGAATAAAATAGGTCGTCGGGCAATATGCACTGAATGCTCCTTGTGACAAAAAAAAACAACAAAAAGATTTTGCATAACAACAACAACAACAACAGCAGCAACTATAATAATAACAATACGACTACTACTACTACATCTTGTCGAACCAAGGGTTACGAACGTTTTACTTATCTTACCCTTGGCTGATTGAATGGGTAATTTCTGTACGCGTGACGTCACAGAACGGAAAACGAGGCGGACCAATCAGTAACCTTCTTACAAAAAGGTCCGACAGCGGGAGGTATGTAAGATCAATATACCCCGCGGCTACTTTCCAGATGTGAAATCAACCCTTAGAATTGCGCTTAACCCCTTCAGTTTTAGGTAATTGTGACACTTAGCAAGACTGAAATACTTATCGATTCGATATCCCTTGACTCGTGAAGATGCTACTACTACTACTAATACTAATACTAATACAACTACTACTACTACTACTTATAATAATAATGATAAAAATAATAATAATAATAATAATAATAATAATAATAATAATGATAAATAAAATGAAATAATAATAATAATAATAATAATAATAATAATAATAATAATAATAATAATAATAATAATAATAGTAATAATAATAATAATAATAATAATAATAATAATAATAATGATAATAATAAAGATAATAATAATAATAATAATAATAATAATAATAATAATAATAATAATAATAATAATAATAATAATAATAATAAAATTATTATTATTATTATTATTATTATTATTATTATTATTATTATTATAATTATTATTAGTAGTAGTAGTAAGAATAAAAGTAAGTAAGAATAGTAAGTTAAAATAATATTAATGAAAATATTTATTTTAATGGTAATAATAATAATAAATATAATACGAAGAAGAGTAAAAATAATATGATAATGATAAAAAAAATTATAATAAAGGTCGAATCAAATGGTCCCGCCTCTTTACCTCCGTTATGACACATTCCAAGTGATATTTTGAAGTTATTAACCTGCAATATACATGTATGTATCAATTGACACAAATTAAAAATCAAATGGTCAAATGGGCGACCTAAACACCGCTGAAGTTACGACGCTGGAGTTGCCCATCCCCGAAAATGATTGAAATAATCTGTCGGAAAATGGAGGAGTTCAGCATTCATCTCATGAAAAAAGATTTGTTCTTTTCGTTATAAACGAATGATTTGGTTGGTCAATCGATTTTTCGATACAGTTGCGATCTGTTAATTATTCTCTGTGTTCAAGATGAAAAAGTGCTCAAAAACGTTTGATAATTGCACGTGTTCATACGTGCAAATCGGAGTATCATTTCGAAACGATTTTTGCAAAATGAACGCAGGACAAAACATTCATTTCCAAATTGTATAGTGGAAGCACATTGACCTGAACCTGGCATTTGTGATTTAAATAAATTAAATATCGGTACAGTTGTACAATTTATAGTGAGGCGTCAAAGATCAATTTTACATTGAAAATGATAGGCAATAACGGTTTCTCGATACTCACATAAACTTGCAGAACTATAGTATCCCTTCGTCAAAACACGACTTACCTGCGGAATTCAATCGTTAAGTTGGAGTGCGCGTGTTAGCTCTGTTAACCCGTTTTAGACCACGCTTGAAGCGAATCGGCCAATCAGAGAACAGTATTTCAAAAGTATATATCACAGATACAACCCCGAGCGATGTATTTACAGATATACGATGGAAGTGTGTCTTGCACGTGACTCTCGACAGGTTTTGAGCGTCGAGTCATTTAAAAAACATGACGAGCATTTTATAACGCTATTTTTTTCTAAAGACTTTCGACAGTCGCAAAAGTGCAAAAAGTCTGAAAATGGTAACGGAAATAGATTCATAAGTGATTTCAGCATATTCTCATTTGATAAGAGTAAAATCACATCGAGATTTACTCTTATTCATTATTTAGAGGTTCGGGTAAAAAATACAGATAGTGTAAGAAAAGCGTGGTCTAAGCCAGATAGAAAATCTCGTGCCGCGGTATATGGGAAATAGACACTCGCTAACGCTCGTGTCTATTTCCCATATACCACGGCTCTCGTTTTCTATCCTATACATATTCCATGCTTTTCACTATAACGGCGATATTTGGTCAACCTCTTTAGTAATCTTTAGATGCGGGTGAAGAATACAAGTTTTCATATATTTTTATGCCCCCGCATCGATAGATCGGGGGCATATTGTTTTACTCATGTCCGTCAGTCTGTCTGTCCGTCTGTCTGTCTATCTGTCCGTCCGTCTGTCTGTCCGTCCGTCCGTCTGTCCGAAAACTTAACCCGAAAACATAACCTTGCCAATATCTTCAAGCCTATTCAAGATACAAAGCTAATATTTGGCATGATGATAGATCTCAATGATCCGCATCCTCTGGTACCAAAGTCAATGTCATGTGACAAGGTCAATGTCATCTGTCAAGGTCAAACTTTGAAAAAAAATGCAGTTACGGGGGCATTCGTGTTTCACAAACACATCTTGTTTTTAATGTAATTTATGCTTTTTTGACTGTAACTAAAATGATACCCCCTCTCACAGTCGCACACAAGCAGAAACAATTGCTTTTGAAATTGAAACGTCTGCTCCATGACAATTTGTGCCGCCGTCATAGCGCAGTTGGTAGCGCGTAGGACTGTCATGCTAGAGGTCCCGGGTTCGATCCCCGACGGCGACACTCTTTCTTTCCGACAATTTGTCTCTCACCAATGGGTTGATAATCGTAGACCTATGTGAGATAGTAGCTGGAGGCTAGGAAAGAATGTGGTGGTTGTACTGGCGAGAGAAATACCAGGAAACCATTGTTAGGAGCTCCAGCCGTCGCGATATAACTGAAAAAATGTTCAAAGCGGCGTTAAACTCCATTCAATCAATCAATCCATGACAACGTGCCTTGTATACCGGTAAACTAATAAGTCCACGCATACCTGAAATTTGTACAGTATAACGGAACGTCCATGCTTCAATGTTACGTGCCGAGGTTTCTCCGAAAAAGTATTCATGAGCCTAATAATTTATTCTGCATAAAGGTCAGGTTCAAGTTAATATGCGCTCGCTATATAAATGTTTGATCTGGTTCTGAACAACCGTTCCAATGAAGATTGGCCAAATTCACGTATGTAACATGGTTCGACACTAAGGGGACTCTAGGAGTCTGTGACTCCTTATTTACCAGTTTCGACTCCCTCATTTCCCAAGTCCAGAGGACTTCCAGATTCATATTTAGAATATTTTAACAAACAAAATACACATGACCGTTTTCTGTTCAAGGACAACCATTATCAAACTGTAGATCTTTTCACGTCAAACCTCTTAGAAAATAACATTTACTTGCATCTAGTTGGATTTTGAAAAAATACTGTGGGGGAGACCATTGTGTAAAAGAAGAAATTGCTTTTAATAAGCAATTTCGTCTTCTCCTTAATAATCTCTTCTCCCATTATAAAAATTCGGACGCCCCACTTTGGGCTTGGACTCCTTAATTTCAGAAGTTGGGAGTCCAGTGGACTTCTTACTTAAGGATTAAGTGTCGATCACAGGACTGTTTACAGCAATTCCCTGTCGACGCAAATATCAGCAACACTCACAGGATGCCCACACTGTCACTGATGTCTAAAACTGTTCGCACGGGTGCACGCGATTTTCACACATGTGTACGCACAAAGCCATTCAGAAATATTTGAAAGATTCGATAACCGTGTTCATCTGTTTATGTCTTGCTGAAATGACAAATAGCATAATGTCAATCAAAACTTCATTGACCAATCAAAGCCTTTATCAAGACGGAAAGATAATTTTAAGTTTTGACATATGTGACCCGTCTCGCGAAAAGGGACCATTTCGGTACTCTTTAAAACTCATAATTGAAAAAGATATTGGAACCAGCATAGGTCAACCAGATGTCGCAATTCAAAATTCTTCCACAGGAAGGTAGATTGATCATTCTAGATTAAAAAAATAATTAAAGTGCGAAAAGTTTCGACCCTAGTAAGTATTCGCAGTCTGACATGGGTCAATATCCTTTCCGACGTTTGTCTCTCACCAATGGGTATATAATCGTAAACCTATGTGAGATAGCAGTCGGAGGCTAGGAAAGGGTGTAATGGTAGTACAGGTGAAAGAGATACCAGGAATCCATTGTTAGGTGCTCCGGCCGCCGCGATATAACTGCGAAATTGTTGAAAGCGGCGTAAAACCCATTCAAACAAACAAATCTGACATGGGTCGACACATTACGCACTACCCAGACGGTCCCTTTTCGCATGACGGGTCACATATGTTTTTACATTTATGTCAAACGATTTCGTTGCAAATGCAATCTTTTTTTTTAGATTGAACATGATCCTACATTCTAAATGGGACGATCCGGATAGTACGTAAAGCGCGAACTGCACATACTTTATAGGGTCGAAACTTATTTTCCGAAGCTGATTTTCCGAATATGGAATGGTCATTCTACCTTTCTGTAAAAAGTCTTTAACAGAACCCCCGGTTGACATCTACTGGAACCAATTTCTGTAAAAGATATCGTCGGTGTTCTGCTAAAATCACGTAACTACAGCTTGTTTAAAGCTGTAGTTACGAGGTTTTGGTAGAAAATCAACGATATTGACTTTCAAAGTCGTTTTAGTCATTTAATGCATTAGCAATGTCTAAAAGTTCGTTTAAAGAGTAAGATGTTATTAACCATGTATTTTTTTAAATCTAGAATGATCAATCTTCCTTAGATGTTATTAACCATATATTTTCAACGAAAGAAAAAAAATGGAATGCGGGCGCGACACACCTTTTCAGTCTGTTTAAATTCGATTTTTTTCAATGAACTTCTTCTATTAGTATGTTACTTGCTGATAGGAATTTAAATTAAACGCGTAAAAACATATCCGTGACGCCTACGGTTCAGTTTAACAGTCATCATTTAAACTCTAAAAGGTATATCTTGCATTGCAGAACTAATGGTTCTTTTCCCCAATCCTACCACAACGGGTATTCACCCTCCAGATTTTTTTTTACCGATGTTGGCACTACGTTTCCCATGAAACTTACTCTCTTAAGTTAGGTGCTTTTCGTGGCATGAAGATAAATAAATTTCTCTAAGTTTGTTTATCTTGAACAAAATTAGCGATATTGGATTACTTCCCTTGAATTTCACACAAAACTCGTTTCACACACTCTTTCAATTTCATTCCAAAATCATTTCAAGATTATCCATCTTGTCAATTTCATGATGTTTTTAACTGTACATTTTCGTGCGTTCATAATTACGAAGCGTCCGCGAGCACGTGAGAAATTATGCCTACATGTACATGTCATTCGGAACATCACTCGGTCATTTCCGTAAACTGCAACAGACCTCGGATGTATGTCAGGCGGATGGGTGGGTAACAAAATTGCGCATTTTGTTAGGCGGAAACTGTGTAAGAAAAACTAGCGCGGAGACAACCGGTGCTATCTTTGGATTTATATCTTTTACAGTAAATAACTGCTGAAAAACCTTATTTTTGAGAATGAAGAATCAAGTCCTTTTCTAACAAACTTTATTTCATTCAACATCATTTATGTAATAAAATATTTTGTCATTTATTTTTTATAACTATCGACATAACTATGATTTCATGGATACAGTTACCATCATCGTGAAATTGACAAGGTGAATGATTATGGAATGATTTAGGAATGAAATTGAATGGATGTGTGGAGCGAGTTTTGATTGAATTTGATGGTAGGTAATCCAGTATTGCGAATTTTGTTCAGGATGAACAAATTAGCAATATTGATTACCTCCCTTTAATAAAATATGCATACAAGTTCTATGAATAGTTCCCTATTTCTTCAAGAACCTATCAGACGCTTACAATTTCAATCAAATATGCGATTTTTTTCCCGAGCTATTATTATTTTGAACGAAGTTGTTGTTATGTTTTTCAGTGAGTTTGGAGCGTTTTTGAATGGTTTGTCAATGTCACTTTGACATTGAATAAGAATGCTGTTTTTGTTGTTTTCATTTTATTGTTTTTTATTGATTCTATTCTTATTCAAAGCCAAGGTGACATTGAATATAGACCATATTCAATGTCACTTTGGCTTTGAATAAGAGTAAGATCAATAAAATATAAAAATAAGCAAACAACAACAACAACAACAAAATAGCAACAACAACAAAAACAAAACTACAGCGAAATATTCAAGTTCGTCGCAAGGTATGAATTGGTACAATTCCGGAATCGATCTGTGCGAAATAAGAATTCTTACTTTAAACGCCGACTAGGGATAGAACAATAGACAAAACAAAATTTGCGTAGGTTGTGAATACCTAAATACTCTAGATAAGTAATAACAACAATAACTGTTTTATTTTTCTCAATTATTTTAATAATGACAATTGCTATTTTTCTTACACTTGACATATCAGTTTCTTTATAACATGTCTATTTTAAAACTCTTGCACACAAAAATTGTTTTCGTTACCTATGACAGTTAGGTAATAACTATAATTTATCATTATTTTTCAGAAAATTATATTTGATTTATGTTTGAAAAATAAAGTGCTTATATTTATGTTGTTTACATTTTCAATTTTACACACAAAATAACGAAACGTAACTGCTTTATGCGACATTTTGTTTCGAATACGGGTAATTACTAAATTGTTAAGCGACATTTTCGCCTTTTCTTGTAACGGGAAAAATTCTACCACGACCAAATGCACTATTTCAACCTTGCGCAGAAAAATAAATTAATATCATCTCCATAATAAGTATCAACGAAATCAGAGACATTTTCACATGTGTGTGTGTGTGTGTGTGTGTGTGTGTTTTTTGTTTTTTTTTTTTTTTTGCTAAAAGAAATTCTTTTCACCTAATGTAGTAACTTCTTTGCTAAAAATGAGAGTTGTATTATTAGAAATATAACATTATTAAATGAATGAATTAATAAATTTTATTTTAAAAACATCACACTCATGTATGAATCCGCTTCGCATATCATATGGTCTGATTAGATTTTTAAGATTAATTTTACTTTTTAAATAATCTTTCGGCGTATGCCTTTTTCAGATGTGACATTTTCTGAAGAAAGCGATCCAAAACTAATTAAACTAAATCTCACTTTCATTTTTTGTTAAGCACCAAAGTCCCGCATTCATTCTATTTCTTCGTGAATATTTACCTTCATTCAAATATACATATGTCATTAACTTATGAGTGAAACATTTGAATTATTGTTGTGTAACAAGAAACTGTATAGTTTATGTTCCTTCAATAAAACTATCTATCTCTCTATCTTCATTTTTTGTGAAATATTATTGATGCAAATGCCCTGCTTACTGATAGACATATATTGACGATGGCAATACTTCGTCCTTCATAAAAAAACCAGCAACAACAACAAAAACAAAACAATTCAATTCAATTTATTAAAGTAATAAGTACAAAGCACTTTTACAATAACATTTTGTAAAATGAAAGGTTTATAACAATTCAAACAAATAATAATGAATTGGCAAGAAGCAAAATTCGTTCAATACATCAAAAAGATTTCCTTAAATTGTTTGCATGAAAGATAAATTTACCTAGATTGACTAATTCTTTTGTATTTTCTGAACTTAATTATTTCGAAAACGTATGAATATTTGGCCATGTATAATAGTAAGATTTCAGAAATTTGACTCTTAAATCGCGAAACACTGGACAGATAAGTATAAAGTGATATTCATTTTCTAGACTGTTGGAATTGCATAACTTACAGGTTCGTTCGTTTCTCGGAATATTTTGATGTCGGCTATTTTCAATTTCAAGATCATGTGACGAAGTTCGTAATTTGCAGATCGCTATTTTATACTTTTTTTTCAAATAGAATATCTAAATATTTGTCAAATTTGAATTCGTGTTTGAATAATGCATAGGAATAAAGTCTATTTGAATTATTAATACTACTGTACCAACTCTGATAGAAATTATCGTGTATTCTTTGTTTAATAGAGATAAAATTTATGTTATTTATGTCTTGAATCAACTAAAGATTGAAAATCCTAAAGATTCCAAAGTAGTTCTTACATGATATGCCCAATTCAGACCGTTATAATTTTGATTATTATATACTTTGATATTTTCTCTATGTATTTGAACGGGATGAAAGTGTGCAATATTTTTTGATATTGCATACTTTGATATTGCACTAGGATTATTTTCACGTGCAAAAATGCACTAGACTACTTTCTGGTTGCTACCTCACCACAAGTCAACATAAAATCACATGATCAACGCTTTCTTTTTGCGTTCAATATTCCAGAAATAGTTTTGTCAGAGTAAAGAAATACGTTCTAGTTCTTTGAATGCCTAAAGGGCATTACACCAGGGTTTGTTTTCATCTATTTGAAACATTTTCCGAGAAATAAACCACTTCATCCCCTCCGCCTCTCCGTCGACTCAGATGCCCCCCCCCCTCCGTCTCAAATTTCTTCCAAATCACTGTATTTGTTTCTCCTTTTTTCCTTTATTTATGTTATTTTATAACTCTTTCAAAACTAATTCGTGCCCATCCCTTAAAGTCTATCATAATATCATAATTCTAGTAGCCTATCCAAAGGTAGCCAACGCAGGTGGGGATAGTATAATTTTACCTAATTTTGACCACAAAAAATTATTATACTATTTTTTCTATCACAATGTATAATATAGACAAGGTCCCTAACTACCCTCTTTTACGCAGATAATCTAGTCGGTCGAGATCGCGCAATTCAACTTTACACATATAAACCCAAGTTAAATATGATGCTCTACTTAAATCACTGATTGCATTCAATAGACAAGATTTTTTCATGTCTCTCACGATCTAATATCTTTCAAAATTGCCAACAAATCAGTTAATATTAACTCATCAATTTGGAATCGGGAAGAAAACATTTCTGCATCGGCCATTTTTGTTTATAAGCTCTCGACCAATCAGATAGCCTGATTCTACAGTTCAGTTGTAACAGGCTATCTGATTGGTCGAGAGGTTATAAACAAACATGGCCGTTGAAGAAATATTTTCTTCGCGATTCCAAATTGATAAGTAAATATGAACTGAATTGTTGGCATTTCTGAAAAGAATGAGGTACTGAGTAACAGGAAAAATTGTTTTCTATTGAATGCAATCAGTGATTTAATTAGAGCATCATATTTAACTTGGGTTTATAGGTGTAAAGTTGAGTTGCGCGATCTCGACCGACTAGATTTTCTGCATAAAAGAGGGTAGTTCGGGACCTTGTCTATATTATACATTGTGATAAAAAGAAATAGTATTAAAGTTTTTTGTGGTTAAGTTTTGGTAAATTTACACTATCCCCACCCGTGTTGGCTACCTGTGAGCCTATCTATCTCTCTTCCTCCCTATCTTTCTCTTTATCTCGTCTTTCACTCCGTCCCGTCCTTTATGACTATCGCTAGTCTGCCCCGGTATCAAGTACGCCGATTAAGTCAGCTCTGGAACATGTAACTGGTAATTATAACAAATGAACAAGTTTTTATAAATATATTTATTTTATTTTTATTCAAAGTATGTCGAAATCAACGCGTATTTAAAGATCTAAAATGCGATTCGACACAAAAATGTCCGCCGTCTTTTTTGTTAACACTGTCACTTCGTAGCAACGGATGTATTCATACAAACGTAAAAATATAACGGAAAGGATTTTGCGGGAAAAGGTCTATTTCGCAACTGTTATTAAAAGCGGTTTAAATTTAAACAAAAACTCGTTCTTGAACTATAAGGGATGTAATAAATCAATAAATAAGAAGTGAATATCGTCCAAAAATATCAAAGTAAACAATAAAAAGGTTATTGAATTTATATGGGAATATATTGTATCGGACTCGTTCTTTTGGCGTAGTTGCCCTCGCAAGCTCGGGCACTCTGCCAAAAGAACTCGTCCGACACAATATATTCCCATATAAATTCAATAACCTATATTATTATTTGTGTCAAATCGTAGCAAGTTGTATATTCTTTTTACAAGTCTATTATTTGGTAATTTTAATATTCTGATCCAGTAACGAATCATATTGCATTTTTTAATGATAGAAAGGGGTACTCGACCTAGTTCTCCATATAATGCATCTATATTAGTTGAGCGGCGAACGCAGAGAACTTTTCTGCAAAATTTAGTATGTATTAGTTCTAAGTTATTACCTTTTTCATATGACCATAATTCAGAAGCATATCCTAACACAGGTAGAACTAGAGAATCAAAGAGTTTACATTTCTGCAAATCACTAAATTCAAATTTATGAAATATTGAAAAAAGATTATAAAGGGACCTTTTGGCTTTTTCTGCAATTGATTTCTGACATTGCTGTCATCTACCATTTTTGAACAAAAGTAGACCGAGATATTTGAAAGAGGTTACAATTTCTAATCTTTTATTATATAGAAAAAAAATCATGTGATGACGGGCGTCTATTTTTCTCAAAAATCATAATCTTTGTTTTTTTCTACATTTATCTTTAACATTTTTTGTTCACAGTAGTTTTCAATATCATTTAACATAGATTGTAGTGTTTCTGGTGATTCAGAAAATAATGCTTGATCATCAGCAAACAAAATCAAAATTATTTTTAAATCATTTATCGTGAAAATACCAGCAAGATCGGTGTTTACGTCGTTAGTGATGTCATTTACGTACATGATAAACAGCAAAGATGACGTTGAACTCCTTGCTTTAAACCTAGATTTATATGGATTGTATCAGAGAAATTGCCGTTGTGTTTAACGATTGATCTTACTTTACTACACATTGCCTTTAAAGCGTTTGTCAATTTCGAACTAATACCTTGGTTTAATAATCTCTGCCATAAAAGCGTTCTATTAATTTTGTCATAACATTTTTCATAATCGATAAAAGCTGTATATAATTTTTGCCTAGGCTTAAAGTTTTGCTTATTATGGAATGGAGAATAAAAATGCAATCTGCTGTGTTTTTATTTTTTTGGTAGCCAAATTGACACTCTTCAATATTTCCGTACTTTTCGTTTCATTTTGATAGACGATTAAGAATAATTTGTGAATAAATCTTTGCTAAAATATTATTAAGTGTAATTCCTCTATAATTTTTTGGTTCATTCGAGTCGTATACTTTAAATAGCGGGACGATGTGGCCAAAAGACCAACTATCAGGATAAACTGATTTCTCAAATAATTCATTATAAAGATTAATAAGAAAGGGAGATAACATTTGATATGACGCTTTAATAATTTCAGAACTTATTTCGTCTGGTCTAGATGCTTTATTATTTTTTTTGTGTGAAAACTGCGATTTTGATTTCTTCTTCTGTTATGCGCATCGAGATCTTGGTCTGAAATGTAATTTTCTTGTTCTTCATTATTTTCCAGTGGATCAGACTGACCGATTAAAGACTTGAAATGTTCAAAAAGAGCATCCATTGGGATTTCATTTTCATTCAACCTGTCGTTGCTAGAGTAACTTTTTTTGATATTTTTCCAAAATTCACGCGGATTGTCTTTTGCCATAGATTGTACCCTATTTCCTTCAATCTAACGAAATTTATACTTTGCCTTTTTCCTAGTATTATTATTTTTATTGCGCGCTCTACCAAATGAAACGCGGTTCTCATCGCTGAAATTATTATTTAGTGTAATTCTAGCCTGAATGTATTCATATTTTTGTTATTTTACAATCTTCATTGAACCATTTCAAATTGTATTTATATTTTTTACAGGTCGTTCTGTTTGGCATACTTTTACCGAATATCGAAAAAGCATTACTCACTAGAAAATCTGACAAACATTCTACTTTAGTATTAATAATTTCTTTTAAATTAAAATCGTAACTAAATTTATCTAAATGAATTCTTAAATGATCTTGAAAATCATCTATTTTATCATTATCGAAGACAATTCGATTTTTGAAACCTCGTGAAAGTGTTATATTATTGGTATGATTTTTAATATGTTTATATAAACTAAAGTAAAGAGGGGCATGGTCAGAGAAATCGCTCCAATTAAGAATCGAGAACTCTGCAATATCATGAATACATTGACGTTACGCAAGATACTGGTGATACTTAACAAAAACGTCGATATTGTGAGCTTGTTTTTTCGATAAAATCCTTAATTTTTGTCAGAAATTAATGAAATATACATCAAACTTTGCGTCAAATAACATTCTACGTGATTATTTGGTAAAATCTCTATTATGTTTAATATTCAATGGTTATTTTGCCTTTTAAACGTATGAAAGATATGTAAAAACGACGTGTCCCACGTTACACTTTCCTCCGGTCGAGGTCTTTCATTTTGCTGTCATAATTACTTGGCCTTAAACACAATAATAATTTTATTTCTGGACGAAGTTATTATGTTTCTGGTTTCGTCAGTGTTAATTTTTAAAATGTAGTTAGAAAAATGAAGATCACACGAATAATAGAAATTTAAAAGATAAGGGCTGTCCCATTTTAACGACGATGTAAGTGAAGTTGCATTCTCGTTTATCTCATTATGTGTAAAGTTCACTGATCAAACTGATATTTACATCAAAAAATACATTTTCTCAATAGATTAGAAAAATGTAAATAAAATAATTTTTTGGAGCGCCGTTAAGAAGTAAAGCGAAAATACAAAAGTCACCAAAAAATGTCCCACTGTCATTTTTGACGTCGATAATTAAGAAATGCTATTTTCCACCTAAATAATTTATATCAATAACTACTTGCATTGACTCAAAATTTCTATAGAAAAATACGTTTTTATTTCTGTTTAAAAGGATATGATTCTTTCAATTCTCGGCCTTATAGTAATGATTTTATTGATAAATACAAAAGTCACCCCAAAATGTCCAACCTACATTATTTTTCAGAACACGACGTTGATTTTTCCCCGTTACGAAGCAAAGTCAGAATAAATATGATTAAATGAATTCGCGTTTTCATTATTGATTTGATTTGTTTTGTATTTTTAAATTATATGTCACTCGATAATAATAATTATAATAATTATAACGGAATAAATTAAAATGGTCCAAATTTACGCATGATATATAGAAAAGAAGATGGAGATTCAAACTTCGATCAATATGAAATAAAATAAAAGCAAAATGAAAAAACAAAAAAAACATAAATAAATAAATAAAATAGAAAAAATAATCAACATAAAAATGTTAATTGAAAGCCCTTGATTTAAATAATAAGTTCTAGTCAATAATCTGAAAATACATATTACTTGTAAATCAAAATCTTATTTTTGAACCACTAGAAATATTTGATATCTCCCGTATATCTTTACTTTGAATGAGTATTTCAATATCACATCGAATCAATCCTACTCTGCATTATATTATTGGATCTCCGCCGGAAATCCGTTTCCATTTTTTTTGTCATAAATAAAATACAATCTTTTTGTATTTAAATCTTGGAAAAGATTAACAACGTTTCAGTTAAAGAAATATACCGATTGCAAATTTTGGCGTGAAGATAGTTTACTAAAAACGGAAGGTTATATTTACGCCGACGTCGAAACTATTTGTAACGCAAAGAGTCACCAGTATCTTGCGTAACGTCATTGTGGTTTTAGGATAAGGTAATCGGCTACGCTTGAGCCTCTTTCACTACAGAATGTAAATTTACCCGTGTTTTCGTGTTTGAACCGCCCATTTGCGATCATGTGATTGGTTGACTGGCAAAGATCAACTAAATGTTTACCTCTGCTGTCAATGATTTCATCTTGACTTAAACGCTTATTTAAAATGCTGTTTGATGTAAAATATGAATCATTTAAGTCATAATTTTCTGTTAGGCTACCGGTTCTGCTATTGATGTCGCCGGTGATGAAAGTTTTTCCCAATTGGCTATATTTTTCAATTCCTTTCTCAATTTCATCAAAAAAGTCAAAATTATTACGGTTTATAACATTAGATCGTATTGGTGGTGTATAGCAAGTACACTTATACACATCATTTTCAAAATTGAATAGTTTATGGTTTAACTTTAGCCAAATAATACCATTTTCATTTTTCTCAATAATACTAATCAATTTATCATATTTAGTTTTGAAATACACTGAAATGCCTCCACTTCGTCTACCTTTTCTACTAGTTCTATCTTTTACGCCTAATAAATGATAGCTTTTGAAACCATAAATTTCTAAATCTACATTTGGTGGAGACCAAGTTTCGCTTAACAATAAACATCGTAACTACAGATGTATTAAATGAAATCATCGTCTGCTAACTTTCTGACTAGTCCATTAATGTTCCAGGATAAGATTCTAAGCTTCTCCTGCCTGTCCTATTCTTTCACTTCTTTGAAGGTACCACCTGGCCTGTCTTTCACCATCAATTTAGCTCCTACCCATTTCACTTCTTTTCCGGTGGCTTTTTCTCTGTCCATGATTGAATATAGGAGTTTTCTTTTTTGTAGAGTGTCTTTCGTTTGCTGTATTCCTACCCTTTGACTTTTTTCGTCCAATTTATCTCTTTTATCTGATGCTGCCTTTAATACCTACTCTCTTTGTTTGTAATAGTGAAATTTTGCCACAATTGGTCTATCTTTGTTTGGTTTAGGTCTACCTAATCTATGAACTCTATCTATATGTACGCTTTCGCTGATCTCTAATGCATTGCTGATAAGCTCTTGAATAAGAAATTCAAAATTTTCATCTTTGATTTCTTTTACACCATGAAACAATAGATTCTCTCTTAAACTTCGTGATTCCAGATCATTTGATTTCTCTCTAAGTTGCTCGTTTTCATTTTCAACTTTGTTCACTAGCTTTTCAAGACCAGAACACACTGATTTCATTTTTGATAATTCAGACTGAGACTCTTTGAATTTTTTTTAACATCTTCAAACTCTTTATTTCTGAAATCTGCTCCTTTTTCCACATCACTTACTCTATTTTCTACTGATTTCATTTTCATTTCTAATTTATCTACCTTGACAATGATGCTGTTGACTGATTTCTCAATTGAATCTATTTTTGACACAGACTGTTTAATACTTTTGATATTATCCATGATCTATGTTGCCGAAACAGCGAAATATTTCTGTTCGCCGCAAGGTGTGAATTGGTACAATTCCGGATTTGATCTGTGCGAAAAAATAATTCTTACTTTAAACGCCGACTCCGGAACATTGTACAAATCTAAAATTGCGTAGGTTGTGAATACCTTAATACTCTAGATAAGTAATAACAACAATAACTCTGTTATATTTTTCTCTATCTTTTTTTTTTTTTTTGATAATGACAATTGCTATTTTTCCCACACTTGACATATCAGTTTTCAATAACATGTCTATTTTTCAAAAGGTTTGCACACAAAAAATTGTGTGTTTTTTGTTACCTATGACAGTTAATGTAATAACTATAATTTATCGTTATTTTTCAGAAAATTATATTTGATTTATGTTTGAAAAATAAAGTGCTTATATTTATGTTGTTTACATTTTCAATTTTACACACAGAATAACGAAACGTAACTGCTTTATGCGACATTTTGTTTCGAATACGGGTAATTTCTAAATTATAAAGCGACATTTTCGCCTTTTCTGGTAATGGGAAAAATTCTACCACGACCAAATGCACTATTTCAACCTTGCGCAGAAAAATAAATTAATATCATCTCCATAATAAATATCAACGAAATCAGAGACATTGTCACATGCATGTTTTTCCTACTGCTAAAAGAAATTTTGTTGACTAATGTGGTAACTTCTTTGATAAAAAAGAGTATTATAATTAGAAATAAAAATAAATAAATAAATAAATAAATAAAATAAAATAAATAAATAAATAAATAAATAAATAATAAATAAATAAATAAATAAATAAATAAATAAATAAATAAATAAATAAATAAATAAATAAATAAATAAATAAATAAATAAATAAATAAATAAATGAATAAATAAATGAATGAATAAATACACAAATAGATAAATAGAATGAATAAATGAATGAATGAATGAATGAATGAATGAATAATTAAGGAATCATTAAATAAATAATTTCGAGTGGTTATATCAAAAACATAGTATGCTTTAGCCCTCGATAAATAGATACATAAATGAATAATTGAAAAGTTCGTTAAGTAAACCAAATAATGAATCAATCTTCTTAATGAATGATTTTTTTCGAAAAAAAAATCACAAAAAGGGTAGATAAATAGATAAATGAATCATTGATCAGTCAATAAATTAAAACATTGATGATGAATCAATTGATTAATTTATCATTAATTTATATATTACTCCATTAAAAATAGATGATTTGTATGGATTAATGGATGATTAACCGAATGCTTGTTTTATTACAATTCTTTACTAGAGGTGCGTTCCTTAGAGCAAAATGAAAAATTCCTCTAAGAGATTTTTAAGGTGGAAGATACCTTTTCCACTTTCTGACATATCTGAATAATGTTCGGTTCGTCAAAAATTAAAAATCTGTTCTGTGAAATTCATTACAAATTTGAAAATAAATGATACGGAAAAGGCAAATAATATATTTAAAGTAGATGTAAGACGGATCACACATCTAAAGATGTAACGCTACGGGGTTAAATATAACTTCAGCGGGGAAAACCCGAAGGTAATTTAATTAATGACACTGTCTTCCATCTAGGTTAATTACTCGTGTAATTCTCGCAACTGAGGCATGCAGGAAAAGCATGTTAAGATTGCGCAATAAACACAACTACATGTAAATCGTTATGGAAAAACCCAGCTTATTCCTAACAGAACTGATACTCCTATTCCAGGAAGAGAAAAGTACAAACAAACACTTGTTGTGTAACACAATTAATTTCACATTGCCTGTCCACCTTAACCCTTTATTACGAACGCCCTCCGTCAACTCTTCCGTAAACTCAACGTTAGTTTTACGTAAACGTATTAAGAATTGATACGAGCCTGCCATAAGCGGTATACAGTTTGAAACATCGGGAATTGACAAGTTGAATTACATTTCATTTCATTTATTGGCATATCGACATCATAAAGCAAGTACAATACTAAAAATAAAGTACTGACGATTGAAAGAATACGAAACCGTTCGCCGCATTAAAGAAATGTATACAATTATAATGAAAGCACACGATTTTTTTTAGATAAATGAGAATCTTTTTTTTTAATTGAAATGTACATGTACATGTACTTGCTTTTAAAAACGAAGCATTGAATAGATTATTTATGTTATAAAAGTTTGATCAGTTTGCCTATGCTACAAGAAACATATCAAAAGCATCCACAAAGGCAGACATTGCCTAACATAGATATCTAGGATAATAAGAAATGGTAAGAAATGGTAGAGAAAGCGTTATCACAAGGCGTGAAGCGTTTCAAAAATGTAGGGGAAAATGTAGAGCAAAGCGCGACTGGTACGGGACGTTAACGTAAAATACCACAGGCCCTCGGAGTATATTCGTAGAAAGTCATTTAACTTGCAAAATATCTAAAGTTTTAATATCTATTGTAATGTAAATTGTAATGTAAACCAAACTAATTATTTGGAAAATAGATCTAATTGATAGTTTAATAATACTTTTATCATTCCTTAGTTGGCATGAATAAAACATAATTGTTTACTTAAAAAAAAGGAAAATGTTATAGCTATAACCTGATTAACGCTCTAATGTGTCGGTGATACCTCGCCGACGACTTTTTTGTGGAATCGGTGATAAAATCGTTGCATCGGTCGAGACAATATTAGTTTTCTCTGACTATTGGGCGACTTCTTTTAGATTTGTAATAAGTTACATAAAAATTGATGACGCCGACACGTTGGCGATTCCTGTTTTTCATCGACCGATTAATAAAAAATCGATTTGTCGGCGACTAATCGTCGATTTAATCAATGATTAAAAAAAAAAGTTTCGGAGCGTTTGTAAGAAACTAGCATAAGTCCATATCGCATCGACGTCTAATCGACGTCTAATGGTCGGCAATGCCAAGGTCGATTTTTTATTTCCTATCGCAGATGCATTATTTTGTAATCTCTGACCTTTTTCACTTCCGTGTGTTATCAGCGACTCGCCGACTAGTAGACAACACCTCGCCGGCGTTTCGAAATGTAATTTCTGGATGAGAAATAAGATAACGTCACTTTTTTATGGTTTATCGAGAAATAACGGTAGATTATCACTTAATAATCTCGCCGCAAAAGCAGTGAAATTATCAAAACTTATTCCCTGCTTTTGTGCATTTCATCCTATATGACGTCATCTATGCGGGGCGAAATAAGTGACGTCACAATGAACGTTGCATAGCAATCACGTGCAAAAAAAACGCGCTTTACGAAAATACGTCCTAGAAATTTCAAATTTTGTCTCATTTTTGCAATAAAGAAATTGAATAATCGTTTGTTTTTCGTGTAAGATCGATTAATTTTCTTTTGGTGAACAATAGAAGCTATATTTTCACCCAATGAAATATAAATCGATCTTACACTGAAACAAACGATTATCCTCTATATCTGCGTTTATATGCGACAGCAAAATACATATTTTATCATGAAACTCTTTTAATTCGGATACTATAGTATGTACCTTGTATACTCATCTTCTTGGTAAAGAAACATGCTTTTTAATAAACTTTGTTAAAGAAATTAAAGTTTAATTGATTTCATTATCCCCCTTAAGAATTTTGACCCTTATTATGGAAAATAGAGCAGTTCTTCTTAGACGCAAATTGTACATTTTGTGATTGTTTCCTGAAAAAAAAAAGAAATAAAATGAATTAATAAATAGATAAACATGAAAATAAAAATGTTATCTGCTGCTTCTTCAGGTTAGATAAGTCTTAGTTTTTCATTTTATGTTTGTTTATAAACTAATCATTGAAAGTAAGCATACTATAAGGTATGCATGTTTTTAGGGTCAACGTTACCTTTATAGTTGGTCATAGGTGCCATAAAATTAATTACAGTTGTACAATTTATAGTGAGGCGTCAAAGATCAATTTTACATTGAAAATGATAGGCAATAACGGTTTCTCGATACTCACATAAACTTGCGGAACTATACATGTATTCAGAAATATTAACTCGGGGCAAGTATTATGATAGCGATTCTTAAGCGTAGCAATGAATGCTTTTTTCAAGCTCTGGTCGCAATGATTTTGAATTACACTATCAGGATTTGACTTTGGTTCTTGATATGTATGCTGATATTTCACATCGGTTCAAAGATTATATAACCATCTGATATATACCTTTTTGATAAGTTCTGTCTTGTATGTTTATTGTGTGTATGTTCTTGGTGACAATGCTATAACTGGATTTTTTTTAAACCAATAAAGGAATTTGAATTTGAAATCCCCGGCACCCAGCCAATGTTATTTCTTGCTTATCGACCGATCAGAGTAAGAAGCGTAGGCGTCGACGAATTTATGTGACTTTAATAGCATTAGAATTGTCAATAATAGATTTTTCGCGTATTTCAGAGCCCTTTTTAAAATATTTTAGATATTATTTTTTTTTCGTTTTGCTTGACATTGAATGTAAATACTAATCAATAGTTGGAAAGTATATATATATATATATATATATATATATATATATATATATATATATATATATATATATATATATATATATATATATATATATATATATATATATATATATATATATATATATATATATATATATATATATATATATAAAACTTAGTTAGTGTATTATATGAAAAAAATATCTAACGAGGTTGGGAGAATTGAAAATTGTCGAGGCTCTGCCGAGACAATTATCAATTCTCACAACCAAGTTAGATATTTTTTTCATACAATACACTATGTATGAATTATGTTTATCTTATAACATCTATTTGTCTTGTTTTCGTCGATGTTTCTAACTGAAATGCAAGTTTCTAAAAATAACCGCAATATATCATTGTTCTAAAAATAACTATGTGATATCATAAAAAAATATAATACGGTATGTTATCACACGGATATTTGTATAGTTATAAGATAAATACCCTAATGTTTTCCTAACATTATAATAAAAAAGAGAAAGTCCAAGCGATCGAACTTTATGTAACTTTTTTTTCTTTTCCTCATTTTTTGTGTGTTCACGATAACATTCATGATAATGCATCAAAAAAGCAGAGGCGTTTTCGAATGGTTTTAATAACTTTCTCTACGTCACATAAAATTTTGACAGCTATACTTCCATTTTTACGTGACGGGTCTCATAACATAAAAAATGATACGACATATCAGATTAATGTCAGGACTTTAAAATCGGAAGGAATGACTCAACTGATGATAAATATGGCATGATTTCATATCACGTAATATTGTCAGTACTGGTCGTACCTACTTACAATATACATGTATATGTACTTACACGTACTGTTTCAAAAAAGGAGCTTTCGTTAAAGCTACTCTTTCACGGATTGGGAAAATGTGATTTTTAAAAATGTTCGTAAAATCAATCGGATGTTACGAACTCCTCATGTTGAAGACTTTAAATTAATAAGATTAAATCTGGTAATGCATTGAAAGAAAGACCGATATTCCTGAATTTAGCGAAATTCATTTTGAAACATAAAGCAACTACTAACGCCTAAAATATTATTCTTCAATTTGGCGCCAACTATTTATGCATGTGCATTCCACATTATTGTCTTATTCAATCAAAGATTAAGGTTAAAGTATTTGACAGCTAGAAACAATGAAAGATTATTCACGGAAAGTAACGATTTGTAATTTATGGCTCGAAATAAATAGACTGGACCCCTTACTGATTTCACCGCTTCCAAAAAATAAGTTACAAAACTATTGAAATATGTTGTAGTTTTAGTGTCAATGACTAAATGTCTAAAAAACACACATTTCAAAATCTAAGAACAAGTTTTGTATCTTTTTTAATGAAAAACTGTAAAAGAGCACCTTTAAAGGGCAGTTGGTATTTGGTGGACGTTTACGTTCATTAGTGGTAATATCGCGTATAAACAATCCTGTCAGATGCTAACATGTTTTCAAAACAGTAGTGCGCACTTAGACTCAATTTAATCCTTTTCAAGAATTGTATCCGTCTGACAACTATGCATTTTAAAAATGGAGTGAAACAAGGAATCTTCATAAATTGTTGAAACCTCAAAGACATCTTTAAAGTGAGAAATCAAATGCAATTCTGAGATCGGATGAACGTTTTGCTTGCGTAGAACTACTTTTCAGGCAGAGTGAGTAACTTGCCCCTTGTTTTCCAATGGTCTATGGGAGGTCACTCATGAGAACTTGGTGAATGGAATTACTGGAATGGTAACCTCCCTTGATACTACTAATGCATCTGAAATAAAGGCCGATTAATGGAAATACCGGAATACACATGAATACCGATACAGCCCGAGCAGCGAAAGTAAAGCATTCAGGTCGTGCGATTAAGGTTTATGCAAAGGGATTTTACTTTACTTTTCAAGACAACACGGTCAATCTCGAGACGGGTGTCTGCAACTTTTTAACGTGTTTATATAAACCCTTATCCTTTCTTTATTTATTTGAGAATGAAAATCGCGGAACAATTAATTATTTCATAGAAATTTTTAGCTCACCTGAGCACATCGTGCTCAAGGTGAGCTTTTGTGATCATTGGATGTCCGTCGTGTTTACACTCTAAAGGCCACAAATATAAACCGATCACCATGAAAATTTGTCAGAATGTTCTCAAGGTCACAAGAATTAATCCTAGTGAAAATGGATTGGATCCGTGCCATATCACGGGAAAAGGGGCCTTAAAGACAAATTTCTTGTTTACATTCTTGGCCACAAATATGGTCCAATTACCATGAAACTTGGTCAGAGTGATTACCAGGTTACAAGGATGAACCCTATTGAAAATGGGAAGCATCCATGCCATATCAAGGGAAAGGGGGCATAAAATACCATTTTCTTGTTTAAACTCTAGAGACCACAAATATACTCTAATCGTCATGAAACTTGGTCAGAATGTTTGTCAGGCTACAAGGATGAATCTTATAGAAAATGGGAAGGATTCGTGCCATATCATCGGAACAAGGGCCTTAATGACAATGTTTTTGTTTACACTATAGAGGCCACAAATAAGGTCGAAACTTAATGAAACTTGGTCAGAATGTATGTCAGGTTACAAGGATGAACCCTATCGAAAATGGGAAGGAACCGTTCGCTATCACGGGAAAAGTGGCCTTAATTACAATTTTCCTGTTTAAACAATAGAGGCTACATATATGGTCCAATCTTCATGAAACTTGGTCAGAATATTTGTCAGGTCACAAGGATGATCCCTATTGAAAGGGGGCTTAATGTCAATTTCCTTGTTTACACTCTAGAGGCCATAAACATGATCCAATCTTCTTGAAACTTGGTCAGCACATTTTTCTTGTCACAAGGACGAACCCTTATTGAAAATGGGAAGGATCCATGCCATATCATGGGAAAAGGGGCCTTAATCACAATTTTCTTGTTTACTCTCTAACAAATCTTAAATTTGCAATTATGACTTTTTTTGCTGCGAATTTGATAATTATCAATTGTGACAAAGAAAGGAAGGTGAGCGATAAAGGACCATCATGGTCCTCTTGTTAGGCAGATAACACCATAATTTTAATTATGAGATTACGGAGAATCGATTAGCATTAAAAAAAGAATAATAATCTAGATAATCTTATTGTCATTTCTTTCCCATTATACCCAATGAATAAGATAATCACTCTTTAAACTACACCCGGTATTATGCCGAAAGTTATCAAAACCTTGTAATTACAGGACTTTGGTTGACGATCGACGATATATGTTGAGGAATGTATAGCTAAAGCGTGATGCGAACTTAGGTCAGGTCATTTTCCTTTTTATCGTAATTTTACATGTAAAATTTCTATTTTCTCAACAAATGGAGAAATCACTCTAGTATGCCAACAGAAACGTCCAACATCAGTACTTTCAGTGCTTTGATTTCTTACTGGAGCCTCTGCATAGCACGTTAAAGAGATAATTGACTGTGATTTCCATCGTAGTTCTAACTCATTCCAAATGGTTCACTATACAGAGAGAGAGGGGGGGGGGTAGGATGTATTCAGCTAGCACCTTTTAGTGGGTAATCTGAAATAATTTCTCCCATTATAACTGTATCGAAAAAAGGACGCTCTAAAGTCTGCAGTCAAATACGGTTGTCTTCAAACTTTATCAATGATTCGACCAGTTTCACAAGGACCGTTCCTTTCGAAAATGGGTCAGATCCGTTAAGCGTCATGGGAGAATGAGCCTAATGAAAATTTAATTAGAAAAATCTTTTAACACTGTAAAGTCCACAGTTTTCATCCGGTTGACTTCAAACTTCCTCAGAATTATTGTACTATCACAAGGACAGTTACTTTTGAAATGGGCCCTATCCGCCAAGCGTCATTTGAAAAGGGACCAAATGAAAATAAATGAAAAAAAATAATAATAAATACTCGTTAATACTCCAAAGTCTACAAGTTTCATCCGATTGTCTCCAAACTTACTCAAACTTGATTAGACCATCACAAGGATCATTCTTTTCGAAAATGGGTCATATACGTTAAGCGTCATAGGAAGGAGCCTAATTAGAAATTAATTAGAAAAACTTCGTTTATACTCTACAGTCCAGTGAATATATCCGATTGTCTTCAAACTTGCCCAAATAATTGTACCTTTACAATGATGCTTTCTTTCGAAAATGGGCTCGATCTGTTAAGCATCACATGAAAGGGACCAAATGAAAAATTATTTAGAAAATCCTCGTAAACACTCTATAGACCAGTTTTCGACCGACATTCGGAACATCGCTCGGACTTTTCCGTAACTTGAAAAGTACCTCGGACGTAAGTGTAGTAATTTTAGGTCATTTTTTAGGTAAATCGGCTCCTGGTGGTACTTCGGTTAATACGCATTAAGAAAATCACTTTTTTTTTTATTAATTCTTCCCGATCGTCTTTCGAGATCTTTTGGGCATATAATAATTTGATGACAAAACGCAGTAAGACACTGCGTTTTGTTATCAAATTATGATATGCCCATTATTACTCTTTCGTTGATTTTGTTTTATGCAACGTCATCCTTAGCGGGATCGTTTATGTTTGTGACGTCATTTAAACCCACGTGCGGAATGACGCGCTTTCATGGCTGCGCCCGTATTATTCCCGAGGTCTATTCCGTAGAATCGCCGAAGGTTCCCGATTGTTAGACCGATTGTCTTGAAACGTACTCAGAATGATTGTATCATCACAATGACTGCTCCATTTTAAAATATTTCTGGTCGATTGAGAAAAGGGGCCTATGATAAAATTAAATTTTAAGAACTCATTGTGTATATATTGATGTGGTCGAGTAATTTTGTACCGCGTCATAGAAAAAAGGGGTCTTGACGCTAAAAGTCCTTGTCAACAAAACTTTCACAAAATATTAAATTTCTAGTGACTCTGTGCATTTGTGACCGTCTAGTTATATGCCGCGTCATTATATAATTCGCCTTTATGTATACATTGTATATATTGTTAACACAACTCCTTCATTTTTGCATGGACGTTGAGGAAATTTTCATGTGCATGTTAATGTGGTCTGGTGATTTTATACTGCATCATAGAAAAAGAGGCCTTAATGCAAACTTCTTGTTATCAAAACTCTTCTTGCATCAGTGGATACATTCATGTGAAAGTTTCACAGATGTTGTGCATTTGTGGCTGTCTAATCATTTATCTTATAACTATACAAATATTTGTGTGATAACAACCCATATGATATTTTTTATGATATCACATAATTATTTTTAGAACATGATATAATGCAGTTATTTTTAGAAACTTGCATTTCAATTAGAAACTTCGACGAAAACAAGAAAAATAGAGGTTATAAGATAAATATAATACATACTCAGTGTACTGTATGAAAAAAAATCTAACTCGGTTGTGAGAATTGATAATTGTCTCGGCAGAGCCTCGACAATGATCAATTCTCCCAACCTCGTACAAAAACACTGAACACTAAGTATGTATTATATATATCTGCTATTTTGTGTTTACACAACTTCGTTTAAGCAAGGATTGTCATGAAACTTAGACAAAGTATCTCTCATTTGACCCTCGCCGCAACTTTGCCAATTGACGCAATTATATGACGTCATGGGTAAAGGTGCCTTTATGTTAATTTCCTTGTCAACACAACACTTCCTTCATTTATGGAAATATTTTCATGAAACCTTTTGCTTGTTATACCTTGAATAGCACTATCAAGAAATAACCGCGGCTTTCCAAGGAGTCAGAAGAGCGGTATCATGCCCTCAAGTTTCATTTTCTATGTATAGATTTACTGTGGAAAGGTAGATAATGTAAGTTTCAACGATTTTGTTTGTTTTCCAAAAAATATATGGTTTGTTATCTTGGGGAGTCACCGACAATAGGAAGTATTAGCATAAAAGATCAACTTGATTTTACACATATTATATCAAAATTTGGCATAACTGAGCACGTTCCTATTTTATGGCATAAAATCATCCAGACAATTCAGATAAATAACGTTTTAAACATTTTCTGAAAGGGTATACATTATGAAGGCATTGTTCTTAAACAGCCATACAGTAAATCTTACTCGTGCGACCATTTCTATTAAGCGACCACTTGTCTAAAGCGACCATTATAAAAAATCCCATCAGAGTAAGCAAAATTCTGAAAAAAGTGATCATTCTTAAATGCAAAATTATTTATCATTGAAATTTTTTTTATTAAGGAATCCATTAGAATCGGTTCATTGAGACGATTCTATTGGGTTCGAACACAATAGGATTCAGCAAGAATTATGCGACAATTCATATAATATTATGCTATAAAATGACCGGTGTTATTAATCATGAAATATTGTACTAAGCGACCATTTTCATATGCGACCACCCTTTTGTGGCCTTCTTAGTGATCTTAGTGATTCTTAGTGAAGTTTTTCTGTACTTGTAAATTCCGCTTTCCCACTGGGATTAATAAGAATTGATCACCAGGAAACTTCCACATGAAATAACCAGTATCAGTTAAAATTTGATTCTGTCTGCTATAGAGATGAATATTTAATTAAGTTAGGCCTATTTGTTTTTTCATATCAACATGATCATAATGCTTCATAATAAGGACAGATGAAAAAAACGTCTAAATGTTTTTAAAGGGGGGGGGGGTTGATAGAAAGAAGATAATTTTGTCCGAATTTCGTGTTATCCCCCTTAAATTTCATTCATTACTCGCTCCACACGCTCAATCAGTATCACTCAAAATCATTCAACATATCAATTTCACGATGTTTCTAACTGTACCTAAAATAAGTCATCACTTTAATTTAATGTGCCCATCAAAATTCTTGGATTCTTATCGGCCGAAAGAATGGTTTCATTTCCAAATGAAAACAATTTTGAATACGCATTTATTTGTAAGCTTTTGTAGATATAAGTCCTAGGAACACTTTCTTCGGTTCTAAATTGAAAGTAGAGGATTCTTTTTATTTAGAATTTATTCAAACATTTTAACAAAATCGAATGTCGTATACTATTAATGAGACAATACAGTTTGTTCCGTGCCCCTGTGGGACTATGATGCTGCTTTCTATTAATAACATTCCTAGCATACATGGGTTTTCCCCTACCTTTTACCACGTGTCATTTCTCTGTTTCTAACGAGGATCGGTGTATCTCGCAGTGTTACTAAATGTTATGTTTGGGATTGGGGAAAAACATCTTAGCCGACGGCTAATAAATTAAATCAAGAAAACAGCAAATGTTTTTGTTTTTGTGTTGTAATTTTGACCTAGTTAGGAAAGACTTAAAACGAAGTTAATTTTCCTCTATGATTAACGTAATTCTTGGAAAAAAAATCTCTTGCAAAAAGTTCTTGCTTATGTTTGCATCCTTCCGCAAATACTTTTCCCTATGTAGCCTATATTTTCTCCAGAGTTTGATTTATTATCTTATAACTATACAAATATTAGTGTGATAACAGTCCGTATGTTATTTTTTATGATATCACATAGTTATGTTTAGAACAATGATATCATGCGGTTATTTTTAGAAACATGCAGTTCAGTTAGAAACACCGACGAAAATAAGGCAAATAGAGGTTATAGGATAAATATAATACGTATAGCGGGAAAACATTGACATGACTGACCGTAACCTCAATTAGCATACATTACATGCTAGACTGATTGTCACATGGTATCTCCGTTAGGTCTCGTTTAACTTCGTGAACCAAGTTTCATAATAAATACCAATTAAATGACACTGTGATGAGTAAACACATGTTATTGCACGTGGAAAGAGTAAAGCTTCAGAAGACGAAAGACAGTGGTTCGAGTCACTATGACAGCATATTCTTTTTTTCCGCTAGGTTTCAATCCATTTTATAGATTTTTTTCTGTTGAATAATGTTGAAAATCAATCGAAGAGAAATTTGCTGTATGTAATAAACTATTTTTTGTCCGTTGTTAGCTTCTTTTTGTTTTATTTGTTTGATTGGGGCTTAACGCATCTTTTGATATTTTTTGCGGTCATATTGCGGGGGCTGAAACGCTTAACTGTGTATGCCTTGTATTTCTCTTACGAATACTACCACGACAACTCTACCGAGACTCCAGTTGTTGATCCCATATAGGTCTTCGATTATAAACCAAATTTGCCCTTTAGTCCATTTGACAGCGTCTTGTGTTTTTTCATATTTGAGTTCAGGAGATAGAATGCGATAAATGAAAAGCGCTGTGCAAAACAATTATTATTATTATTCAAACATGAGATAAGTAGTCAAATGGGACTTACAGGAAAAAGAAAAAAAATAATAAATAAAAACAATGGGATGAAAGCAGATTCGAACTCATGATCCCTGCACCTTTGGTCATCAGACTAGACCTCTCGACCACACAGTCAATTAATGTGTATTGGTACTTTAACATTATACAAACATTTTAAAACCTACAAACTACACGGGTTTACGATGTTTTTCGAAAGCTTGCGGCTACCCTCGATGATAAATGTATTCATCGGTTAATTTATTCATTGCATAAAGGTCAAGTCATGTCATTAGTTTCGCACTATACTATATGTATTGTATGAAAAAAATATATAACTCGGTTGTGAGATTAAAAATTGTCTCGGCAGAGCCTCGACAATTATCAATTCTCCCAACCTCGTTAGATATTATTTTCCATACAAAACACTAAGTATATATTTATATACAAAACCGTATGTCAATCTCAATAACACATAATTATGTAGTCCGTACCCTCTGGGTCACGGTGCGTATTTTTTTCGATCATAGCAAGGCTGTGCGATCTGCGCGGACTGGCTAGGATCGAAACGTTTCGCAAGAGGGCTGGTTTCTGAATCCAGAATGGCCGTTATACTCCCCTGTACAAGAATAATTGAAATGCGACCTATGTTTGACCAATAGTTTAACCAACCTTTTTTTTAAATATTCATTTGACGGTGATTAAGATGGTCAATTTTCGCGTGACTGATCGTAAATAAATTCATACATACAAAATAGCCCTGTGTTCAGGATTTCAAAACGGTGCAAATTGTTTGCGAATTATACCCCGCTTTGCTCGTGTAATTGCGAGCAAAGCGGGGTATAATTCGCAAACAGTTTGCACCGCTTTTCACCCTGAACGCAGAAAAATTTCTCTAAAATAGCATGGAGGTATGAGTACTCCTCTTTGGTCAGTCAGATTGCACGATTTTGATAGACGATATTAAAATAGAGTCGGAATTAAATACTACTTTGAAAAATGCATTCGACATGTTTTGCATAGACAACGCAGGTATGACTTTTGGGTAACTTGCACTTGAAAAGTACAAAGGAAGTAAGGATATCGACTGAGTCTTTTATGAAAATTTAATGTTATCGTCTCCATGAAAAGTGCGATGAGATTTGTTTGTTTGAATGGGGTTTAACGCCGCTTTCAACAATCGACAAATGCGATTAGAAAATTTAAAACAGACATAATTGTTGAAACTTGAATCATTTACATCAATCAGTTTTCGCACTCGAAGTTATACATACCTCTAAAAATTAATTAATTATGAACCGTGATGCAATTTGGATCCATCAGAAACACACCGTGGCTCGCTGACGGCACACCGTGGCTTGCTGACGGAAGGAATTCAAAAAAAAAATTGCAATTAATATCACTATTATCCCTAACATCATTTTAGCTTCCTATTACATACAATGCAATTGATTAACCTTTAGTATCATAGAATTGGGAAGGTCTATCGCCTTGGCTATCTAATAAAACGCCCAAATATGCAATTATTAACTAGCCCGAAAAATCCCCGATGTAATATGTTTGCATTATCATGCAGTGTCTCTGGGTGCATTGAAAACACTTGTTAAAAGAAAGTATACCGTCACGCCAAAAGCGATCTTAAGGAAAATATTGAGTGAACCTACCATCTATCATTTACACAGAAAGCGCAGTCTGATATTGTGTATCTTTCACAAACATGTACTTCAATCACGAGGCGCCATGGGTTCGATCCCCGGCGGTGGCACATATGTCCGACATATGTCTCCAACCAATGGGTAGATAATCGTAAATGAGCATATGCGTTACATTTTCCAACAATCTAAAACAAACGAATATCCTCTATGTGCTGAATAGTACCATATGAGGGTCACTCGTAAGCGTCTGAACGTAAAATTTGAGCCTGCGCAAGGCATTTCCAACAATTTGAAACATGCATGAGGTTCAAACATAGAGCAGCCTCGACAGTTCCACAGTACAACAGGAAGCTTGGCTGTCTGTCTGAAGACACATCTCCCAGATCTGATCTATCTGTAAAGTGCAAATTGAAGGCTCTGGTCAGATTGAGCGATTGACAGGCTGGCAAGAGTCTTTGCTTTGCGCTTATTTCAAATTGTTCGAAATGTAATGCACAGGCACTAATTCAAGTCGGATAGCAAAGTCATCCCCCCCCCCCCAAAAAAAAAAAAAAAAAAAAAAAAAAAAAAAAAAAAAAAAAAAACCACTGGTCAAACAATCCATATAATCAATGAAGAAAGAATTTGATGATTTCATGGAGGTATGAAACGAAAACATTATCACGCAGACACTGTATGATTACTGTACACGACGTTTATGTCGCCACCCAACGATTTGCTATTTGTTTCATGCCCATAAGACTACTATATACTTTGAAAACATATACGAGGGCTGATCCAAAAGTTCGTAAAATGAGGTTATAAATCAACAGAAAAGTTAAGTATCAAAATGAAAATTATCCAGTCTCTTAATGCATCATCTGTGTAATACACCTGGAATTTTTTAAATGCTTATATTCAATAGCGGCTGAAAAATGCATGAAACAAGACAGAGACCCCCTACCAAGGCGGGGGTGCAAGAACGTCAAATGCGACGTCAATAACAACTTTTTTCTACATAGCCTACGCTTACAATCATGCCTTCCTGTGCCTGATAGACCAACTTGCAATTATTACCCACATACCATTTATAATTCAATTTGTTTACAATTCATATGCATGCAATACCTTTTCTATGGGAAATAATGAGAATCAATTGGAATGTTTTCGTACGTTGAAACTCCATAAGACCATTCTAAATACCCCATTGTAGCCTTGCCTTCTTCGAATATCCGGGAGAGCTTAACCCTTTCCTGTTTTACAAAATTTTGTACCTGTCCAAATTCAAAGGTTTTGCAGACGAAAATTTAAAGTGGATTTAATTTGGAAAATAACCATTCTGTAGGGTAGAAAATAGTGTGGAAAAAGAAGAAATTGCTTGTCAGAAGCAATTTCTTCTTTTTTCACAATGTTTTCTCAATCATGAGATCACAGGCACGTAAAAAGCAGGGATTAAACAGCAAAGGGTTAAAGAACGTTCTCTTTTGCACATTTTTATAATTTTTCTAAATTATCTGAAATGTTTTGATTGATGTATAACATAGATCATGTCAGAATTCGAAAAATAAACGGCATTCATATTTTGTGTTGACGTCAATTTTTCCGTTGAATATTCTGTATTATCAAAATATTCTGTGTCCGTAAAAAGTCTCACAATAATCATTAAAATATGACAAATAATTTCTATTTGCTTTTTTATTTAATTTAGCCAAGGAAATTTAACTTAAGTTTCAGAAAACCTACAGAAAATTTGATTTATTTATCAAACTTTTAATATTTTTTCTAGCTCTACCGCCTTAGCATACATAAGTAAATATGGTAACGTATTCTACGGCCGCTTAAGATAGTTCTGTAAAAAAAATAACATTAATGTTCTCTGTAATTACTAAACTGCACATTGACCAAATTATATACTGAACATGCTTGAAAGGCCAAAGTTATTAGCCCACTGTCCGATCTTCTGGATCATCCCTCATATATTAGCCCATGCAAGAAATTTCCAACAAATTGAGCCGCAAACATTGGGCAGCAGCGTAGACAGCCACATACTGTAAATGTAAAATTACCCAAATTGTCTATAGATACTTTGAGACTTTATCTATCTATACAATGCACCCTGAAGTCTTTGGTCAGACTGTGCGGATGAATAGGCTGGTCAGAGTCTTTGTCCGCACATACTTGATATTGTTGGAAATCTCACCCGCAGAGTTCGACATGACGGGGTTTAAGGAGCAGGGCCATTCGGAACATCGCTCGGACTTTTCCGTTATCTGTAAAGTTCCTCGGACTCACTCGGGAGCCCTCGGCGATTCTACGGAAAAGTCCGAGCGATGTTCCGATTGCCTCGGACTTAATGTAGTAATTTTTGGTCATTTTTAGGTAATTCGGCTCCTGCTGGTACTTCGGTTATTTAATACGCTTGAATAAAATAAAATTTTGTTAATTCTTTCTAATCGTCTGTGGAGATCTTTTGGGTTTATTATAATTTGATGACAAGACGCAGTAAAACACTGCGATTTGGTATCAAATTACAATATGCCCACTTTTATTCTTTCGTTGATTTTGTTAAATGCCATGTCATCCTCAGTGGGATCGTTGGTGTTTTTGACGTCATATTAGCTCACGTGCGAAATGACGCGCGATCATGGTTGCGCCCAAATGATTCCCAAGGACCATTCCTTAGACACGCCGCGGGTTCCCGAGCGGGCGGCCCCTGCGATCTATGAATTCGATTGACGGACTTCGCATATTAAGGAGGGGGGAGGCTTGTTATGTATTTCTTCATGAAATTCACTCACATGATTGAAAGTCACTCACATTTTTTTGGAATAGTCTTAAAATATTCAAACACATGCAATTTGACCGCATTGATGCATGAGCGCATAATAACTTTTTCATACTTCCGCATTATTTGTCTTATAGTTGATACCCAAGAATTATAAGGTCATACAGTTAATCATATTAAGAAATTGATCTTTTCTATTTCAGTTAGTTACATCGTGAAATTGACATTCGCCTCAATCAAACCCTTCTTAATCGCTCACTCAGCGCTCCATTCATTCCTTCCAAACGTTCACTCAAACCATTCGAAAACGATCAAACCGATGAAATCAATAATGTCATTCAAAATAAGTTGGCTACAGAAAAATCGCGTTTTCACTGACATAACTCAAATTGTAAGCGGCTTATAGATTCTTAAAGAAATAGGAAGGTATCCTTAGAAGTTGTATGCATATTTCATTAAAGAGAGGTTATCAATATCGCTAATTTTGTTCATCCTGAACATAATTTGCGATATTGTATTACCTTCCATTGAATTCACTCAAAACTCGCTCCACTAAATCATTCAATTTCCTTCTTTAATCATTCCAAAATCATTTACCTTGGATTTGAGCGTTTTTTGAGTGAGTGTTGTGAATGCATAAATGGCGCGCTGAGTGAGCGATATAGAATGGTTTTGATTTAGGCGAATGCCAGTTTCAGGATATTTCTAACTGTAAAAGATGAAATAAGTAATAGTTAAAATACATGTATAAAGGATCGCACCCTGTCAGCTTGCACAGTCCTCGCCGCTGTCCAGGGTGAGCACTTTTCGTGCACTAAAAAGATGGTTCCTTTTCACTTGACTGATAACGTATTTATAACATGTGTATTTTTTGTCGAAATCTGTAGACTGGTTGAAGTCGTATCTAGGCTTTGCATTTTGTTTGATTAAAGGATTAAAATGTTGTAACTGGAGCTTGAGTAAAGCTGCAGCTACGATGTTTTAGTCGCAATGTGATCACCTCTTTGACGTCACACGTCATTTTGGAGTAGAATTTATTATGTACTTTAAAAATACCCGTACTCTAAGAGGGGAGATTCCCGTCTGGAAGGTATTTCGCATGTAGGCGTAGGGGAATTCAACAAGGACACGCATCTTTATCGCTTTAGAATATAGACGACTGTTAGAATGCAAAGGTGCGTCCGCTTTGAGCCGTATGTCATCGTATATAGGTCAAGGCTGTATCGCTTATAAAAATTGCTGGACCGGCAGAATTAAATTATAAACCAAAGAGCGTAAAATGTCGATCCCAGTCAGACTGCGAGAATCGCGCAGGCTGACTGGGATCGAAACTTTTCGAATATGGCTGCTTTTCTGATTCGAGAACGACCATTTTTTTTACACTTGAAATAATTTTTGAAATGCGACCTCCGGCTAACCTCCGATTGGGCAAATCCTATAAGTGCAAGTTTTAATACAGTTCCAATTTAGCCCTTTTTGCGGATTGGGTTACCATCCAAGCGACCGAAAAGCGTTGGTTACGATTTATTTGTATTGGGTTTAACACCACTTTTTACAGTTATATCGCGGAGACTGTTGTACCTACTCATGGTTTTCTGTCGTTTTATACAGAGGTATTATTGATCTACAATGACCTGGCACTCATTAAATATTCCTTTTGACCCCTATTGATAGTCGGATATTATGTTTTTTAATATAGACTTAAACTCGCGAAGTTTAGATCCAATAAAATGTATCATATCTCATCACGCATACGGAAATTTAGTGCAGGTGGTTTGGCTGTTATCCCAAAACCGAAGTGACACGGGTTCAAGCCGGGACATGATCAATTATACTTCCATTTTTTACGGTAACAGTGTTTTACCTATTTTGAGACAATAGTGTAGCATTAGGCTATCTATTCGTGTTCTGACAGTCAGACTTTTTTAAGATTTGATCATTGCAAAGTGTAAATAATAAAAGTGAATTATGGAAACATTAACAATTATGTATCTCGTTTTGTAGTTCAAAATACATCGCAAGTGAAACTGAACAATTGAACTTTTGAAATGTATTTATAACAAAAGATGAAGCGTATTTTTTTTCTTGTCCATTTTACAATTTATGACGGTATGAAAATAAAAGCCTATACTTGGTTTGATTGCGTTTATCGAATTCCCTTTTAGGTGCGATTACGTTATTAATGTAAAACACTTGATTCTTATCGTATCTTATAATTCAATATCATAAAGCAAATGATATTACTATTTGGACTAACTTTTAGTGCAAGTTTACTAAATACTAAATTTTATTTTCATTGGTGTATGAAACTCTTTTTTTCGGGCGATCAGAATACAATAGTCTTGTTTGGTGCAACAATTAAAATTGAATTATATGAGAATGATAAAAAAAAATGCAACTTACAAAAAATGATAATTAAGGAATAATTAAAGGGTCAATGTAAGAAATAAATGAAAAAAAAATAATAATAATCACAAGGATTAAAATATGTATCCCTGTCGGGTATTGAACTCGACCCGACAATTGAACGCCTTACGGGAAGGCGTCTGTAACCAATATACTACAGCGACTTATTCAGTCTATGTGAGATAGTATGAACAAATCGGTAAAACGTCATTTTACGCTGCGGATATACTCGAGCACTGACGGAAGTTAATGAGTGCCAGGTCATTTTAGATAAATAATACATAGACTTGCGTGCAAAGCTACATACTTTGTTTTTAAACGTTTGAGAGCATTTTGCTTCTTGAACACACGATAGGTGGTAGGTTTGAACATTTTAACACCCCCCCCCCCCCAAAAAAAAAAAAAAACAACACACACATAAGCATAGAGATAATGGTCTTTTTTCATGCTCGTAAAAAATCTTTTCGGATTTCGATCTCGAAATTGACGCATTTGTTACGGAATTAAAAAAAAACAAAAAAAAAAAAAACACCGACACAATTTCATTAAACGCCCCCGTACACATATTAATTTCACAAATAATTAATATGTCATCTTTATTTTTCAAAGTACGTTTGATTAAATGTCAAATAATAAGTATTAAGTTTTTGCGTGAAACGATACTAAATACCCTGCGATTTGACGTATACAGACATTCTATTTTTAGATCATTACGCACAAGGTAAAATTTATGAATGAAATAGATAAAAATACTACAGGTGCAAAACTATGTACTTAAGGACAATATAACAAAGTCTGACGTATTACTGATTACATAATCGTTTTAAAAATGTCAATAATTTGTCTATTTCGACAACTTAGGCCTTGGTTTGTAGATAAAGAGATTAAAAGCTTCGTACCGATACGACAGATTATATATTTCTATAGTCAATTTGAATTATAAGAGGACCAACATTTCGCAAAATTCTCTGAAATAGAATGATAAAACCTTAAATTTTCGCGTTATATAATTTGTTTTGTCTTAAAACGTTCTTTAGATAAACTTTGTTTTAAAATTCCTAAAAAATGATAATTATAATGATTCTGTCCGTACGATGTAACAGACACATTTTTGTTTTTAATGAAACAGCTGATTGTCCTCCAAAAATAGTTTAGATTTGCATAATCGAAAGTGTATGGCGTTTAAGCCTAGTTAGCACTTGGTTCTAGGAGCCCGAACGGTACCCGTACGGCGGCATACGGTCTCCGTGTGATTATCCCATAGTTTTTACGGGTGCCGCAGAACTTGAGACTTTGTGGAAAAATACGTTATACAAATTTGAAAATATAAAATACGTACTTACTGTTTTGTATAAAAAAAACTTATGAGGTTGGGAGAATTGATAATTGTCGAGGCTCTGCCGAGACAATTATCACATCTGACAACCGAGTAAGATAGTTTTTATACAATACACTAAGTATGTATTATATTTATCTTATAACCTCTATTTGCTTTGTTTTTGTGGATGTTTCTAACTGAAATGCAAGTTTCTGAAAAAAAAAGCTCATTCTATCATTGTTCTAAAAATAACTATGTGATACCACAAAAAAATATCATACGGGATGTTATCATATGGATATTTGTTTTAGTTATAAGATAAAATGTAGATATCGTACGGCGGTCGCACGATGTACTGTAGATCTAGTTAATTGGTCGCTCGGCTCCATGCGGGGAAAGCATTATTGCGATTGATTTGCGATAGCAGTACGGGTGAAAAATGATTTTTTTAGAAACTACAAGGTCTGCGACATACGTAAGTTCGTGCGACGATCGCATGATTACCATTTGGCGCAGAAACGTCAATAATAACGGAATTACTTCTCAAAATACTCGCGTGTTACTGCCTTCACAGCCCCTCACACATATTTGAAGTAGAAATTGTATTGAGCCGATTTCAGCTTTATATTGTACAATTAGTAATCAAAAGGCTCAAAGGGGCCTGTATTGTTACATTTGCTTTAATATCCATAGACTGCCGCATCCACATTTAAGGGTCCATCAAAAATCCATGATCAATTTAAGTGAAGATGCATCTAAGGAATATTAATGACAAGTTTCATTGAAATGATTCGAAATGAGTGGGAAGGAGAACAGTTTTAAAGTGAAAATAAGCCACGCCGTGCCACATCCACATTTGGGGGTCAATTATATTTTTCTGTAACAATTTAAGTAAAGGGTCCCCAGGGAACATCCATGTCAAGTTTCATTGAATTGACCCAATGCTTTGGGAGTATAAGATTTTGAAAGATTTTCAAGAGAAAATAACGTGAAAATAAGCCCCACCCTGCTGCGCCAACATTGGGGGTCAATAATTTTTTTTTAAAAAAATTTAAGGAACATTGATACCAAGTTTTATTAAAATCGACCCAATAATTGAAAGGAGAAGATTTTGAAAGATTTTAAAATGAAAAAAAAAAAACCCAAAACAAAACAACAACAAAAACAACAACAACAACAACAACAACAACAAAAACCCACCCTGCCACACCCATATTGTAGGTTCAATAAACATTTCTGTAACATTTTAGGTAAAGGCTCATCCAAGGAACACCCAAGTCAAGTTTCATTGAAATCAGACGAATGGTTTGGGAGGTAAGATTAAGAAAACAAATCTTGTGAAAAAAATCCCGACTCTGTCACGCCAAAATTTTGGGTCAATCAAAATTCCTTAAAGAATAGAGTTAAGAGTCTTCCAACGAACACCCATGCTTAGTTTCATTGAAATCGGTCCAAATTGTTTGGAAGGGGAATTTTTATAAAAGATTTTATGATTAATTAGAAAACTGTTTGCACCGTATGGTGATCCTGAACGCAGTGTAGACCGCCTCGTTCGATATCAACCAGTGATTTAAGGTATCTAATCTCGATGACATTTTAAAGCGGACAAACTTGTTATTTAATTTGATTACTTAATGCGGTAATGCGGAACCAGGGGGTAGACGATAAAACTGTAAAGTAATTCTAGACTGACTTCAGTCGTTCCTGACTGATTTTTAGAAACAATTTTGTTGAGGTTCTATTACAAGCTGCTTTTTATCCAAGATTATCATAACACTTGCTGACCAGATACGACTCTTCTTTTTAGAGACAGGGTACTTAAATAATAGTTTTGTAATGACTATCGCATTTAATTCCCTTTGAAATATTGATAATAATAATTGAAAAAAGATACTGCAAAGAAGAGTCTTATTTTGAATGTTGTTGTAAATCTTATAATTGAATTTGGAGCGTTCTGAGTGGTCGGAGGGAGTGTTTGGAATGAATGGTAAGAGCGCTTAGTAAGTGATTCAGAGTGATTTTTTGAATGGGTTTGATCGGAATGCTTGTCAATATTATGATATAATTTATTCTGCGTAATTAATGAACTGGCAGGGCGGGGCTTAACTGGGACGTAATTTGGCGAGTTTACTTTTCAATAGTTGGGGTTCTTTCGAATTTTAGTCGGTAATCATCGATAACGCGTGCAAATAACTGTATCCTAAATCCTAAAGGAATCACGTGCTTTGAGAGAGCGAATACATTTCATCGTTTGGTTACCAATGCCTCGTAACTTCAGCTTGATTAAGCTGAAGTTACTAGGATTTGGTTACCAATCCACGATTCAAGGTCTCGAGTTATTTATGTCGACTCTCTTTAGAAGTAGGTTATTTTAGATAAAGCTGAGTTCCCTTAACTTTAAGTGCAACGACCCGTTACTTAGGCTCCGCCCTGCCAGGGCATTAATCATGGATAATACTGTAGTAGACAGGCAGTGTATGCCTATATTCTGTCTGCCATAGATTTGACTACACCAGGAACATGTCGTTAACAGCATTAGAGGAGTCACAGTTAGTCACATCGTGAAATTGACATTCATCTCAATAAAACCATTCTAAATCGCTCACTCAGCGCTCTTTTTATTCAATCAACTACTCACTCAAATCATTCAAAAAACGCTACATAAGGACTAAAAAAGATTAAACCAACGGCTACATTCGAAATAAATGTAAATAGAAAAATGCGATATCACTTGCGTAATTGAAATTGTAGGCGTCCAATTGGTTCTATGAGAAATAGGCGATTTATAGATCTTTCATTTTTTTATCAAAGGGAATTAATAAATATTGTTTATTTTGTTCATCCTGAACAAAATTAGCGGAATTGGAGTACCTTCCTTTAATTCACTCAAAACTCAATCATCACACTCATTCAATTTCATTCCGAAATAATTCCAAAATCTTTCACCTTGTCAATTTCACGATTATCTTAAATGTAACCAGTAACCAGTGTATGAGTAGTATCAAAGCGTTAAAAGTACTGAAAGCTGGCAAACCCCCTATTTTTGTTGGGTTCTCTTCTTTGTCAAGAATAGCATAATAAATATACGAGGTTTAACTCAACAAGGAATTAAAGCGCATGATTTTAAAGGAGTCTTGAATGTAAATACGGTATACTCAAATGGCCATGTAATGTACATTTATCTTATAACTATACAAATATCCGTGTGATAAAAATCCGTGATATTTTTTATGATATCACATAGTTATATTTATAACAATGATAATGCAGTTATATTTAGAAACTTGCATTTCTGTTAGAAACATCGACGAAAAGAAGACAAAAAGGGGTTATAAGATAAATATAAAACGTACTCAGTGTATTGTATGAAAAAATATCTAACTCGGCTATGACAATTGATAATTGTCTCGGCAGATCCTCGACAATTTTCAATTCTCCCAACCTTGTTAGATATTTTTTTCACACGGTGAAGACTCAGATCAGACTAAGTCATACTCAAGTTTAAAAAGGAACCCTTTAATGTTCGATTAGAAATCTACGGAAAAGGGGCGTGATTGATAATACCTTTGTTTACATTTTTTAAATGTGTTCGTCAGTTACAAATATAGACGCGAAGTGTGTTAAAAACAAAGTCTCTACAGTAATTCTCAAATTATCTTTATTATTCATGTACAAGATATATACGCCTTTTATTAACCATTTATTTTAAAAAAAATAGTCAGATGTGTTTTGAACCTATGGTAAAAAAAGAAAAAAAATAGGGTAAGCGATGTAGGGCCATCTTAGGTCTCTTCCTTACATTATAGTATCAAATTGACCCCTTTACGCGCGTCCTTGTATCGGCCCTGCAATAGACTAATTTATTCGTTTTCTAGATTAAAGCTGCTCATTCACAGTTTTTTCATGGAAAAAATACAAAACTTTGTATTAGATTTGGAAATGTGTGTATTTTATTTACTATTAAGAATGGTCCCAGGGCATTGGCACTCAAAACAACATATTTCAATAATTTGTAACTTATTTTGTCCAAAGCGTCAAGATCAGAAAGGGATCATGTCTATTTACTTGCAGTCTCTAAATTACAAAATCATTACTTTCCATGAATATTCTTTCATTTTTGCTTGTTTTGATATGCAGTTTCCAGCTGTCAAATTCTTTGACCGTAATCTTTGATTGAATAAGCATGAGGAATGCACATGTGTGAATAGTTGGATCGAATTTGAAGAATATTTTTTTAGGCGTAAGTAGTTGCTTTATTTTTCAGGATGAATTTCGCTTAATTCAGGAATATCGGACTTTCTTTCTATGCATTACAAAATTGAATCTTATTATTTTAAAGGCTTCAACATGAAAAGGTCTATAATTCTGATTGATTTTACGAAAAATTTTGAAAATTTTCCCAGTCTGTGAAAGAGCAGCTTTAACACAGGTGTATCTTGTTGAATGTCTCTTTTTGAAATAAGAATGGCCCGTAAATCTTCAATGGACTCCCAAACGATCGCAAATACAGCTTGAAAATAACTGTAGTTACGATAATTTTGATCGCCCATTATTAAAATACTTGTGTCCACCTACACTTTTAAATAAATGTACCTGAAGAGTTTCGAATATGTAAAATTGACGTTGCGTATATGAACCGTCGCGCAAAGGGGATTTTCTTGGAACTTCGTAAACCAAATATTTCAATAGGGAGATCGCATATCAAAAATATTCATATACAATATACAGGAAGGTAGAATGACTATTCTGGATCCAGTCAAGTGTGAAAAGTTTAGAACCGATTCAGCCTGCGCAGTTTGCGCAGTCTTACAAGGGTCGACACTTAAAGCACTTCCCAGACGGTATATAAAGCAGGTTTTTAATGCGTCTCATTGACTTGATATTACTCTAACGGTGTCTTCCCTTCAAACAGTATGCAAATTCATTGTCAAGTTGGAATAAACATGTATACATGTACATGAATAAGACCAGACTCGAAAAATCTCGAAAGGCCTGTTACACTACACGGCGACCGCATCGGGATTGAACGGCGCTTTAATACTTTTTACAGAGCGCGATGGAAAAGCCGGAAAATGTCAATAATCTCGACATAAAAAGTATAGAGACATTCGGTGCTTCCATGGCGCTCATGTTGATGATACGGCTCTCCTGCAGCGCTTCTTTGGCCATTTTACGGAAAATTCGATGACAGCTTTTGCTGTTTTTTGCCATCAATTGACTGCGCTCCTACGATGCTTTTACTGCGCCTTTGAAAAAGATATCAAGGCGCGTGCACTCAAGATTATCAAAGATCAGTTGCGCCTATAACTACTTTGTACAGTCAATATTGCTCAAGCGACCACGTCTTTTAAGCGACCTTTTCTACTAAGCGACCGTCCTCAAAATCCCCTCTTTTAAATCAAAATATATTTAAAAGTAGGTATTGTTGGTCTAAGAAGTATTAAAAATGAATCCTATGTTTGTTAAAACTCACCAGAATCGTCTCATTGAGACGATTCTTTTACGTTTTAACAATTAGGGGTTATCGAGCATTTTGCAATGATATGCATATCGAAATAAAAAAAAAATATATATGTTTCTTATTCGTAAAAAAACGTCTACTAAGCGACCATTCTCTTTAACGACCTCTTTTTTGTAGTCTCGTAAGTGGTCGCTTAATACAAGTTTTACTGTATATAGATACTACTGACTTTCTATCACCAAACTTACTCATCTAAATAAAATTCAAATCTAGCATAACGAATCCAATGTGAGTGTTTATAACGAAAGTCAGTTCAAAACTTTTGTAAGTCTCTATTAGGTCCGTGAAGTTGGCAGCCTAGCAGCCTAGCAGCCTAGCAGAGTGAAGTTGGCAGCCTAGCAGCCTAGCAGCCTAGCAGACTGAATTTTTCTTTATCAAATTTATTGATATATAACCCTAGTATTAAACACTAGAAGTCACGTCAAACCGAAAACACTGAAATTCTAGTGAATGTAGAACTGTTCCGGATAAATCACGTTATTCAACTTTTCCGACCAAAATGTCCCGAAAATTGCCCACAACATATCAATCTCGCCCTAACAAAAATAAGATTTTTAATCTTTTGATAAAAAAAACGATAGTGGTCGTTTTAGGTTGCTACGCTGCTAGACTGCTGGAAATGTGAAGTTGGCAGTCTGGCAGCCTAGCAGCCTAGCAGCCTAGCAGAGTAAAGTTGGCAGCCTAGTTGCCTAGCAGCCTAGCAGACTAAATTTTTTTTATCAAATTTATTGATATATAACCCTAGTATTAAACAATAGAAGTCACTTCAAACCGTAAACACTGAAATTCTAGTGAATGTAGAACTGTTCCGGATATATCACGTTATTCAACTTTTCCGACCAAAATGTCCCGAAAATTGCCCGCAACATATCAATCTCGCCCTAACAAATATGAGAACTTTAATCTTTTGATAAAAAAAAACCGAAAGTGGTCATTTTGGTATGCTACGCCGCTAGACTGATGGAAATGTGAAGTTGGCAGTCTGGCAGCCTAGCAGCCTAGCAGCCTAGCAGAGTGAAGTTGGCAGCCTAGCAGCCTAGCAGACTGAAATTTTTTTTATCAAAATTATTGATATCTAACACTAGTATTGAACACTAGAAGTCACGTCAAAACGTAAACACTGAAATTCTAGTGAATGTAGAACTGTTCCGGATATATCACGTTATTCAACTTTTCCGACCAAAATGTCCCGAAAATTGCCCGCAACATATCAATCTCGCCCTAACAAATATGAGAACTTAAATCTTTTGATAAAAAGACGATAGTGGTTATTTTAGTATGCTACGCCGCTAGACTGCTGGAAATGTGAAGTTGGCAGACTGGCAGCCTAGCAGCCTAGCAGAGTGAAGTTGGCAGCCTAGCAGCCTAGCAGCCTAGCAGACTGAATTTTTTTTATCAAATTTATTGATATATAACACTAGTATTAAACACTAGAAGTCACTTCAAACCGAAAACACTGAAATTCTAGTGAATGTAGAACTGGTCCGGATAAATCACGTTATTCAACTTTTCCGACCAAACTGTCCCGAAAATTACCCGCAACATATCAATCTCGCCCTAACAAATATAAGAACTTTGATCTTTTGATAAAAAAACGATAGTGGTCGTTTGAGGATGCTACGCTGCTAGACTGCTGGAAATGTGAAGTTGGCAGTCTGGCAGCCTAGCAGCCTAGCAGCCTAGCAGAGTGAAGTTGGCAGCCTAGCAGCCTAGCAGCCTAGTAGACTAAAAAATTTTTATCAAATTTATTGATATATAACCCTAGTATTAAACACTAGAAGTCCCTTCAAACCGTAAACACTGAAATTCTAGTCAATGTAGAACTGTTCCGGATATATCACGTTATTCAACTTTTCCGACCAAAATGTCCCGAAAATTGCCCGCAACATATCAATCTCGCCCTAACAAATATAAGAACTTTAATCTTTTGATAAAAAAAACGATAGTGGTCGTTTGAGGATGCTACGCTGCTAGACTGCTGGAAATGTGAAGTTGGCAGTCTTGCAGCCTAGCAGCCTAGCAGCCTAGCAGAATGAAGTTGGCAGCCTAGCAGCCTAGCAGCCTAGCAGACTAAAAATTTTTTTATCAAATTTATTGATATATAACCCTAGTATTAAACAATAGAAGTCACTTTAAAACTTAAACACTGAAATTCTAGTGAATGTAGAACTGTTCCGGATATATCACGTTATTCAACTTTTCCGACCAAAATGTCCCGAAAATTGCCCGCAACATATCAATCTCGCCCTACGAATATGAGAACTTTAATCTTTTGATAAAAAAACGATAGTGGTCATTTTAGTATGCTACGCCGCTAGACTGCTGAAAATGTGAAGTTGGCAGTCTGGCAGCCTAGCAGAGTGAAGTTGGCAGCCTAGCAGCCTAGCAGCCTAGCAGACTGAAATTTTTTTTATCAAATTTATTGATATATAACACTAGTATTAAACACTAGAAGTCTCTTTAAACCGTAAACACTGAAATTCTAGTGAATGTAGAACTGGTCCGGATAAATCACGTTATTCAACTTTTCCGACCAAAATGTCCCGAAAATTACCCGCAACATATCAATCTCGCCCTAACAAATATGAGAACTTTAATCTTTTGAAAAAAAAAACCGATAGTGATCATTTTGGTTTTCTACGCTGCTAGACTGCTGGAAATGTGAAGTTGGCATTCTGGCAGCCTAGCAGCCTAGCAGAGTGAAGTTGGCAGCCTAGCAGCCTAGCAGCCTATCAGACTGAATTTTTTTCAATCAAAATTATTGATATCTAACACTAGTATTAAACACTAGAAGTCACTTCAACCCGTAAACACTGAAATTCTAGTGAATGTAGATTTGTTCCGAATAAATCACTTTATTCCTCTTTTCCGACCAAAATGTCGCGAAAATTGCCCGCAACATATCAATCTCGCCCAAGCAAATATGAGAACTTTAATCTTTTGAAAAAAACGATAGTGGTCATATTCGGATGCTACGCTGCTAGACTGCTGGAAATGTGAAGTTGGCAGTCTGGCAGCCTAGCAGCCTAGCAGCCTAGCAGAGTGAAGTTGGCAGCCTAGCAGCCTAGCAGACTGAATTTTGTTTTCAAAATTATTGATATCGAACACTATTATTAAACACTAGAAGTCACTTCAAACCGTAAACACTGAAATTCTAGTTAATGTAGATTTGTTCCGGATATCTCACGTTATTCATCTTTTCCGACCAAAATGTCCCGAAAATTGCCCGCAACATATCAATCTCGCCCAAACATATATGAGAACTTTAATCTTTAAAAAAAAACGATAGTGGTCATTTTAGGATACTACGCTGCTAGACTGCTGGAAATGTGAAGTTGGCAGTCTGGCAGCCTAGCAGCCTAGCAGAGTGAAGTTGGCAGCCTAGCAGCCTAGCAGACTGAATTTTTTTTTTTCAAAATTATTGATATCTAACACTAGTATTAATCACTAGAAGTCACTTCAAACCGTAAACACTGAAATTCTAGTGAATGTAGATTTGTTCCGGATATTTCACTTTATTCAACTTTTCCGACCAAAATGTCCCGAAAATTGCCCGCAATTTATCAATCTCGCCCAAACAAATATGAGAACTTTAATCTTTTGAAAAAAACGATAGTGGTCATTTTAGGATGCTACGCTGCTAGACTGCTGGATATGTGAAGCTGGCAGTCTGGCAGCCTAGCAGCCTAGCAGCCTAGCAGAGTGAAGTTGGCAGCCTAGCAGCCTAGCAGCCTAGCAGACTGAATTTTTTTTTAATCAAAATTATTGATATCTAACACAAGCATTAAACACTGGAAGTCACTTCAAACCGTAAACACTGAAATTCTAGTGAATGTAGATTTGTTCCGGATATCTCACGTTATTCAACTTTTCCGACCAAAATGTCCCGAAAATTGCCCGCAACATATCAATCTCGCCCTAACAAATATGAGAACTTTAATCTTTTGAAAAAAAAAACGATAGTGATCATTTAAGGATGCTACGTTGCTAGACTGCTGGAAATGTGAAGTTGGCAGTCTGGCAGCCTAGCAGCCTAGCAGAGTGAAGTTGGCAGCCTAGCAGCCTAGTAGACTGAATTTTTTTTTCAAAATTATTGATATCTAACACTAGTATTAAACACAAGAAGTCACTTCAAACCGTAAACACTGAAATTCTAGTGAATGTAGAACTGTTCCGGATAAATCACTTTATTCATCTTTTCCGACCTAAATGTCCCGAAAATGCCCGCAACATATCAATCTCGCCCAAACAAATATGAGAACTTTAATCTTTTGAAAAAAAAAACAAAAAAAACGATAGTGGTCATTTTCGGATGCTACGCTGCTAGACTGCTGGAAATGTGAAGTTGGCAGCCTAGCAGCCTAGCAGAGTGAAGTTGGCAGCCTAGCAGCATAGCAGACTGATATTTTTTTTTCAAAATTATTGATATCTAACACTAGTATTAATCACTAGAAGTCACTTCAAACCGTTAACACTGAAATTCTAGTGAATGAAGATTTGTTCCGGATATCTCACGTTATTCAAATTTTCCGACCAAAATGTCCCGAAAATTGCCCGCAACATATCAATCTCGGCTCTTGAAGCGTAGATATGCTCCCAAGACACTTAATTTGCCCCGCATCGCTGTCGATCGCTAGGCAGGTTAACGGCTCTCGAGCGGCGATTTTGGACGGCTCAGTAGCCGTCGCTAGGCAGGCAGTGCGCCGCTCGCGCCGAGGCGAAACGTTCACGGGAGTGAGTCACTCGATGCAGGGCTCGAACCAATGGACCGATTCCTATGTTGTAAGTACCGTCGTGTAGCCCTATTCTAGCGCTTCAATCGTGACGAGTTTGGTTGGGCTGCGGCTAATAGCGTTGGAGCTACAACGATTCGCGCTGGAGTCGCGCCTCGTCGCGATCGAACCGTGATTTAGCGGCGGGGCGAAAACAGTTCGGCTTTTGAAGCGTAGATTTGCTCTCAAGACACAGAATCTGCCCCGCATCGCTGTCGATCGCTAGGCAGGTTAACGGCTCCAGAGCGGCGATTGAGGACGGCTCAGTAGCCGTCGCTAGGCGGGCAGTGGGCCGCTCGCGCAGAGGCGAAATGTTCACGGGAAGGAGACACTCGATGCAGGGCTTGACCCAATGGACTGATTACTATGTTGTAGGTACTTTCGTGTAGCCCTATTCAATCGCTACAATCGTGGCGAGTTTGGTTGGACTGCGGCGAAAAACGTCGGAGCTACAGCGATTCGCGCTGAAGTCGCGCCTCGACGCGATCGAGCTGTGATTTGAGCGGCGGAGCGAGTGCAGCTCGGCTCTTGAAGCGTAGATTTGCTCCAAAGACATAAAATCTGTCCCGCATCGCGGTAGGTACCGTTGTGAAGAGCTATTCAAGAGCTACAATCGAAGTGAGTTTGGCTGGGCTGCGGCGAATAGTATCGGAGCTACAGGGAGTCGCGCTGGAGTCGCGCCTCGACGTGATCGAGCTGTGAATTTTGCGGCGGAGCGATTAACAGCTCGGCTCTTGAAGCGTAGATTTGCTCCCAAGACACAGAATCTGCCCCGCAGGTTTACGGCTCTCGAGCGACGCTTTTGGACGGCTCTGTAACCGTCACTATGCGGGCAGTGGGCCGCTCGCGCAGAGGCGAAATGTTCACGGGAATGAGACACTCGATGCAGGGCTCAAACCAATGGACCGAATCCTATGTTGTAGGTCTGTCGTGTAGCCCCATTTAAGCGCTACAGTCGTGGCGAGTTTGGTTGGGCTGCGGCGAAACATACACAAAAAACATTTTTTATGTCCATGTGGCTTTTGTCCACTTTTCAGTTAAGGGCATGTGGCTTTTGTCCGATGGGGCTTTGTCCATGGGGGCTTTCGTCCCAGGGGGCTTTTGTCCTAGGGGGCTTTTGTCCGTGTCCCTTTATATAAGTTCCAATAATGGTCCTCACAACTTACAGTTTGGTGAATAGCAGTTTTTTATTACATTTTAATAAAAAGAAGAAAAATAGGTAAAATAGTAGAAGTTAAGACATAATTCTAGATTTAAAGGTAAATTATAAGGAATCAAAGAGCAAGAAACACAGTATTTTGAAATGATTGTACCCTATTTGTAATGCATTTTTTTTTCAAAAGTCTCTCAAACACCCCCCTCCCCCTATCTTTATTTGCTTATATATCGTAAAAAGTCCATACAAAGAATAGTGTAGTGTAGAACAGGGAAATGTTCGCGTCAAGGAATGCTCAGGTTTTCCTGCACACGGTCCTATTTGTGGCGTTTTATTTTATAATACAAAAGGTTTGATTTCAACACCTTAAGCATCCAAGTCCTGTGACCTGGCCAATGCTCAGGAAAAAAGGCATCTGCAAGCGCATCAGAAATTGTACCCTCCACAACAAAGCGAAGCGTATCTAAGAGCGAAGCGTTCGCGATCATACTGTTATTCTGAACCAATGAGGGTACTGACAGCTTTCAATATGAACAGTTTTCTAGCAAGTTGCCCTGAACCTACTGTCAACGTTTTCCAAAACGACACGTTACAAGGTAATACAAATTTCTCAACTACATCTTAATCTTATCTATATTATCATTTCATTCGAATAAAACTATTTTGAATAAAACAAGGTAATATTTTAGATATGATTTAATATCACAAATACCAATACTTTTCTTAACAGATATCATACATGTACGTCAGATTGTTCGATGTAGCGAGGGCCTCACCGTTCTATTTCGAAAAGCAGTCGGCAACGTTCTACAAGAAGTTTGTGACAAATGTGTCAAATCAAGGATACATAGGATTTCTCTTAGATCGTTGATGTGTCGATAAACTTTAACTAAAAATTGAAATTTAACGATCTAGTCAGCGACTTAATCCCCCGACCATCTTCTTTTTATTCTTTTTCTCATATTTCTATATTTTTTGTCCTTTTCCGTCAGATTTTGGCGACCAGTCGTCGACATTTCGCTTCGCAGGTGATAAGAAGACAAGTACAACGCTAGCGTTGTATTCTTTTTAATCGAAAAATAAAAAATAGGAGGCGCCTACGCGATAGTCCTGTGACCTGTCCAATGCTCAGGAAAAAAGGCATCTGCAAGCGAATAAGAAATTATACCCTCCACAACAAAGCGAAGCGTATCTAAGAGTGAAGCGTTCGCGATCATACTGTTATTCTGAACCAATGAGGGTACTGACAGCTTTCAATATGAACAGTTTCAGGGTTTACGGTATGAAGTGACACCTTGTGTATAATACTAGTGTCAGATATCAATAATTTTGATAAAAAGTTTTTTCAGTCTGCTAGGCTGCTAGGCTGCCAACTTCACTCTGCTAGGCTGCTAGGCTACCAGACTGGCAATTTCACATTTCCAGCAGTCTAGCAGCGTAGAAACCCAAAATGATCACTATCGTTTTCTCCCCCAAATATGAAAATTCTCAGATTTGTAAGGGCTAGATTGATATGTTGCGGGCAATTTTCGGGACATTTTGGTTAGAAAAGTTGAATAAAATGAGATATCCGGAATAATTCTACCTTCACTAGAATTTCAGTGTTTACGGTTTGAGGTGACTTCTAGTGTATATTACTAGTGTCAGATATCAATAATTTTGATTAAAAAAAATGTTCAGTCTGCTAGGCTGCTAGGCTGCCAACTTCACTCTGCTAGGCTGCTAGGCTGCCAGAATGCCAACTTCACATTTCCAGCAGTCTAGCAGCGTAGAAAACCAAAATGATCACTATCGTTTTTTTTTTCAAAAGATTAAAGTTCTCATATTTGTTAGGGCGAGATTGATATGTTGCGGGCAATTTTCGGGACATTTTGGTCGGAAAAGTTGAATAACGTGATATATCCAGAACAAATCTACATTCACTAGAATTTCAGTGTTTACGGTTTGAAGTGACTTCTAGTGTTTAATACTAGTGTTATATATATCAATAAATTTGATAAAAAAAATTTCAGGCTGCTAGGCTGCTAGGCTGCCAACTTCACTCTGCTAGGCTGCTAGGTTGCTAGGCTGCCAGTCTGCCAACTTCACATTTCCAGCAGTCTAGCGGCGGAGCATACTAAAATGACCACTATCGTTTTTTTATCAAAAGATTTAAGTTCTCATATTTGTTAGAGCGAGATTGATATGTTGCGGGCAATTTTCGGGACATTTTGGTCGGAAAAGTTGAATAACGTGATCTATCCGGAACAAATCTACATTCACTAGAATTTCAGTGTTTACGTTTTGAAGTGACTTCTAGTGTTCAATACTAGTGCTAGATATCAATAATTTTGATAAAAAAAAATCCAGTCTGCTAGGCTGCTAGGCTGCTAGGCTGCCAACTTCACTCTGCTAGGCTGCTAGGCTGCCAGACTGCCAACTTCACATTTTCAGCAGTCTAGCGGCGTAGCATACTAAAATGACCACTATCGTTTTTTTATCAAAAGATTAAAGTTCTCATATTTGTTAGGGCGAGATTGATATGTTGCGGGCAATTTTCGGGACATTTTGGTCGGAAAAGTTGAATAACGTGATATATCCGGAACAGTTCTACATTCACTAGAATTTCATTTTTTACGGTTTGACGTGACTTCTAGTGTTTAATACTAGGGTTATATATCAATAAATTTGATAAAAAAAATTTTAGTCTGCTAGGCTGCTAGGCTGCTAGGCTGCCAATTTCACTTTGCTAGGCTGCTAGGCTGCCAGACTGCCAACTTCACATTTCCAGCAGTCTAGCAGCGTAGCATCCTCAAACGACCACTATCGTTTTTTAATCAAAAGATTAAAGTTCTTATATTTGTTAGGGCGAGATTGATATGTTGCGGGCAATTTTCGGGACATTTTGGTCGGAAAAGTTGAATAACGTTATTTATCCGGAACAGTTCTACATTCACTAGAATTTCAGTGTTTTCGGTTTGACGTGACTTCTAGTGTTTAATACTAGGGTTATATATCAATAAATTTGATAAAAAATTTTTTAGTCTGCTAGGCTGCTAGGCTGCCAACTTCACTCTGCTAGGCTGCTAGGCTGCTAGGCTGCCAGACTGCCAACTTCACATTTCCAGCAGTCTAGCAGCGTAGCATCCTCAAACGACCACTATCGTTTTTTTATCAAAAGATAAAAGTTCTTATATTTGTAAGGGCGAGATTGATATGTTGCGGGCAATTTTCGGGACATTTTGGTCGGAAAAGTTGAATAACGTGATTTATCCGGAACAGTTCTACATTCACTAGAATTTCAGTGTTTTCGGTTTGACGTGACTTCTAGTGTTTAATACTAGTGTTATATATCAATAAATTTGATAAAAAAAAATTCAGTCTGCTAGGCTGCTAGGCTGCCAACTTCACTCTGCTAGGCTGCTAGGCTGCTAGGCTGCCAACTTCACGGACCTGTCTCTATTGTATATTTATACCGATGGGTCAAAGCAAAAGTTTAGGAAGTGCCTCAATATTTATAGGCACTTACAATGCTGTTAAACTGCCGCCCATATCTACTTATTGATCATGAGTGTCAATTATTTTTTTTTTTCAAATAATTTCTGCGTCATTAAACATTATTTGAAATGCATATGTATATAATGTTCTTTTGAACAAGAACCATGCCAAGGACCTTGCATGACGTCGACATCATCTCATTTTGCACATTAAATAAAAAAAAATGTATTAAAAAATTTGGCGCCGTATTAAATAACTCTCATTTCCATTAATTAGAAACCGCAAAGGAGTTTAATTTCTTTCTTTTATAGACATGTTACACTTCTTCATTTGGTTTGTCTGGTTTGTTCTCCCATTTTGGCAATCGGGCAACTTTGGCGATTCTACGGAATGAACTTAAGGAGGGAGCAGAAATGAAAACGCGTCATATCGCATGTCGATTTTTATGACGTCATAAACATAACTGAAGATGATGTTGCGAAAAATAAAATCGAGGGAAGTTTAAAACTGGATATATTGGAGCAAGTTGTGAGCGAAATTAAAGGGAGGTAACCCAATATCGCTATTTTTGTTCAAGATGAACAAAATTAGCGATATTTATTGCCTCCCTTTAATAGAAAATACGTAGTTTACTTTTTTGTGTCTTCGTGTACCCATCAGACACTTTAAAATCCTCACCAGGCAATAAATTCGTATAATAATTTGATCTATTTGAATGAAATGTTGATCGTCTTCAACGATTTCGAAATGTTTAAATGATTTTAGAGCGTTTTTCGTCGATTTGAGTGAGTGTTTGGAATAATAGATTGGGGCGCTGAGTGATCGATTTAGGATGAATCTGATCTGAGTGATTGTCAATTTCACGGTGTTACTAACTGTACTAGCTCTTGTTTCACGATCCCCTTTTTGGTCATTTTTATTATTATATTAAGTATTTAAACTATTTGACCGAAATAGGCTATGGAACAATTAACTTTCGGGCTATCATACCTGCTATCTCCGTTTTGAGAGGGGTGTTATCCTTATTAGTTTTTTTTTTTTTGGGGGGGGGGGGGGTTGCTTGGTTTCATTTTTGTCCACTTTATCGATTTTATTACAGGGTCAAACTGATTTTGTTTCTTTTGGGCATAGAAATCTATGTGGAAATCAAATTTCAAGCTTCACAATAAAAGATATACTTGATGTTACGGGGCCTTCTATATTGTACATTTAAATCTTCCAATTATATTTATATGGCCAAATACAACTTCGTAAATCAATCTTGAATAAATTGGAGTTCCGGAGTTAAGGTCGATCGTCGATGATTTTTAAATACACCAAAACACAATGTTTGTGATTCAGACTAAGATCGAACGTACTTAAAACACGTCCAACAAAATGACGTAAAGGCGGTAGTTCAGCTTCCTGAAAGGACCGGAACTACGTCATAAATCCCTAAGTGCCATTGTTCGGGTCCAGAGTGCACGAGAGATTAACTAGCAATGATTAGGGTTACTTCTTGTTTACGGATGATTCAGAAAGTACTAGTTTATTCTAGTATCTAAAAGACAAAGGAAACAACACTTGAGCGCGTGCTTATTCCGAAACCTTTTTAATTTTTAAAGTGTCGTGATTGGAGCACGAAGACACAAAAACAGTAAAGAATGTTTATTTTATCAAAGTGAGATAATAAATATCGCTAATTTTGTTCATCTTGAACAAAATTAGCGATATTGGATTACCTCCCTTTAATTTCACTCAAAACCCGCTCCTCAAACTCATTCAATTTCATTCCAAAATCATTGATTAATCATTCATCCTGTCAAATATCACGATCTTGTTAACTGCAGACTTTTTTGTAACGCGCCAATATGGACAAATGCTACTGTAGTCAAGATTAGAATTGTGGAAATGCTTGGTAATTAAACTGTGCTTTTTATCACCCGCTGGTAAATTCAAAACGGTATTTTTTTTCAAATTCCATTGTTTATCTCGTTAAACAGGTTTTTGCTCCCAAAGGATGATTATATAGCTGCGATCTATATATATTCGGTCTATCATTCCATCATTCCTTCTATATAGAAGTAGCCCGGTTGCTTTAATAAGTGTCCCGATTCAATGACAAACGTCTTTCCTTCACACATGTCGTATTTATTTCCTTTTTTAATTGTTGTTTAGTAAAACTCAATTGGACAGTAAATCCAGGATGTAAATGATTTGCGCTCGATTTAACATGCTTTAAGACAGAACAATATTAATTGAGCTTGTGCGTGAGATTTCCAACAATTTCATATATATGTATAAAGCAAGGATTCTGACCAGCCTGTGCATCCTCAATATGCATTTAGTAGATAGATAAGGTATCAACGTACTTGTACACCATCATTACAGTAGGTGGCCGTCTGCGCTGCTCTATGTTTGCACTTTACGCATATTTCAAATTGTTGAAAATGTCACGCACAGGCTCAGTTATATCAAAATTTAACCACTATAGGCCTTAATGCGCTCACTGAGGCATGGTTTACAAAGGTTGCAAAATGTCAAATCACGTAGAAAAAACATTATTTCAGAATTTCAAGACAATTGATACAAACATGTGGCCTCTAGAGAGCATACAAGGTTTTCTGAGATTTACCCCTGTGACCTAGTTTTTGTACCCCACTTGACCCAATTTTAAATTCATCAAAGATGTCAATTATTTACATATTATGAACAAGTTTGAAGACATTTGAGCAATAAGCATGGCCTCTAAAGTGCACACAAGATCTTTAAAAATTTTGACATTATAATTTTACCCTACTTGAACTATTTTCGAATTGGACTGTGATTTAATGGAGGCAAACATTCTGACCAAGTTTCAAGACACTCGAACAGAACAATGGGTCGCTAAAGTGCACACATTTCTTTAATTTGACCCATTTACCTTATTTTTGACCCCACTTGACCAAAATTCTTACTCGTTCGACATATCAGAAAGACAAAAATTCTTACAGTTTCAAGGCAAAAAAGAGCCAAAAATAAGACCTTCAGTGCGCACAAGGTCTTTCGTAAATTGGACCCATTGACCTCCTTTTTGACCCCACTTAATTCATTTTCAAATTAAACAGAGTTCAGTTAGGGGAAAACATTCAGGCCAAGTTTCGAGACATATGACATTGTGGCCTGTAGAGTGCACACACGATGTTGACACACGACGGACGACGGACGAAGGAAGACGAACAACAGAAGCCGCAAAACACAGCTAGATCACAAAAAACTAACCGTGGTCACTTCTTGTTCAGGAGAGCTAAAGTATGGTATAAAACATTTGAAACGACCCAAAGATGCCCTGTGTTGGTACCCCATTTCGAGGCTAGCCAGACCACACGCATCACCACAACATCCCATGGCGTTGAAAAGGGACCATATGGTCAGTGCGTAGTTTGCGCAGGCTGAACAGAATCGCTACTTCTTGCTTTTTGTATGTTTTCGAATCGTGATATTATGCGACTTTATGTTCAATTTCGATTGTTATACTGTTTGAATTAAACTCTTTTATCATAACGTATCTGTTCTATGGCCAGGTGCGGTGTCCGTGGTCAAGTAGTAGAGCGTCGGCCTCTGGATCCAAAGGTCCTGAGTTCGATTACCGAGTGTGCGGTTATCGATCTTGGTTACTTCATTGACCCACTCATTCGACGCAAGTACTGGTGAAATTTCCAGGATGCAGAATCGAGAGAGATTAATCTAAAATGCAAGAACTTGTTTCCCAATCGATATGCCATTTTAACACTAAAAAATCTACATTTAGACGCCTAGAAAACCGTTAAGTTTAGAAAAAAAAAATGTTAAACCAAATGAAAATGCTCTAAAAATATTTTTTCATTTCGTTATAAAGAATATATTATGAATGAACCATCATTAACCCTTGTCATGCTGAATAAATTTTGGCTAAAAATTTTCATCAAAATCAAAGTGCAAAAATCACTGAAAGATCCAACTATAGGTTAATTTTAATTTGAAAAACTAAATCTATTGACAATTCTGGTTTTTTAAAGTGAGAAACAGGTGGTATAGACTAACATCAGACTGCACATATGTGCAGGCTGATGTTTGTCTATAGCTCCTTCCAAAGCAGGAATATTCCGGGTTCAGCATGACAAGGGTTAACAATAAAGTGTCTTGTTCATGCTTATTCTTTTATAGGCTTACTGTCGATTTTCTCTTTATGATCCCTTTTTTAAAAATAGTATTTACCTAGAAAAATTTTATTCACAAGTGGCTTATGTCTTGCACAAGGTTCAAATGCCAGCAAAAGCACTGGTTCACAATCAGATGTGCACGCAAAAGGCTCGAAGAACGCTTGAATAACACGATACTTTTTGCCTTTAAAATCGTATAAAATTAATTTCAATTTTCAATTGCCCGGAGGAATAAAAGCAGATGAAATGATACCCGAGTTTACGTCAGAGAGCATACCAACCAATCGCATCGCGTCTTTCTAGATGGGTGCACTTTTTGTTCTCGCGATGACTAAAATGATTATTAACCGCTGAATTACTATCGTAACAATTATTTTATTATTGTCAGTTACTCGTAGTTCCTTTTTTTCTTTTTAATTTCACGACGCGGAAGTTTCCTGCAAGTTTCAAGTATGAATCAAACATATTTATAAGTACATACTAAAATAATTTCATTCAGTATGTATCAAACGTGCCGCCGTCAGAGCGCAGTTGGTAGCGCGTCGGATTGTCAATCCAGAATCACGCGTTCGATACCCGACGGCGGCACTCATTCTTTCCGACTATTTGTCTCTCACCAAAGGGTCGCTAATCGTAGACCTATGTGAGATAGCAGCTTGAGGCTAGGAAAGGATGTGGTGGTTGTACTGGTGAGAGAAATACCAGGAAACCATTGTTAGGTGCTCCAGCCGCCGCGGTATCTGAAAAAATGTTGAAAGTGGCGTAAAACTCCATTTAATCAATCAGTCGCTTCAAACGTTTGATAATCGATGAGTACCACCGTTTTTTCATTTTGGCATTTCTTAAGCTTTCTCGAGCGTTTTATCATTCTAAATACAGTTTAGGTGTATTTTCAAAACTGAGCTCTGACGTAGGCGCCGAGTCCAATACCAAAGGTAAATCGGGTCTAATTAAAAAGCAAATTATAGGAACTTAACCTGGGGCCTCTTTCAAGAAAAATATCGTACGATTTATCTTATAATTATCGTACGATTACATTTAAAACGGTCGTAAACGGCTTTCACAAAAATATGGCTGAAAATCGCAGACTATACGATCTCATAAGATTATCGTAAAGTTGATCTTTCACATCTGCACGTGCTGATAATATTTTATCAACTTCCGCGTTATTGGGTAAATTGTCCTCTTTTAACAATACCAAAAAGGGTAAATCAGAAAACTGACCTTATAAAAGCCATTTATTGTATATTAATGCATATTTAACGAAGTTTTTTAAACTAAATTCGTCGAACTACGCATTTCTCATCGATATCTAAATAGATCTATCTATGTCAGGATAATTATACAAGTGCTAATAATTACGTAGTTGATTTAGCCTACACTGTCGATTCCCTTTCCAATGGGAGCACACCGGCTGTCGCGCCGAATTTGGAGCAATCGAACATTGGACTGCATGGTAAAATGCACTTGTTCTAGTTAATGATTATGTCCACCAAGTTTTTGGTGTATGACTTTATTATCATTTCATTTTATTATCATTGTTGTTTGTTTGGTTGGTTGTTTTCTGGTGAAGTATATGCATGTAAAAGAAAACAAAACTGTTAGTAAGATGAAAAAATGGCTCATCTATTTTTTTATATGTATTTGTTATGTAATTCTTCAAATCTGTATAGTTCTGTGCCTATGTGGAAGGTATTGAAACGAACTATAGAAGGATGGTATTGAAACGAACTTTAGATGGATATTATATTCCGTCGCTTTCAAACAAAATTACCGATAACTCCAACTTCGGTTCTAGTACAGTGCTCGTTGTCGTATCCGTGTAACTACGAATTTTATGTAGCTTAGATATGTTTCATCTGGCTTAGTATCGCCGTTCACTTATTGTATTTGTTTGATTATTTGCTCAGTTCATATTTGACGAAAAAGAGAGAAAAAATATCGAGTGCAGCGGTTTTGTTGTTGTTGTTGTTGTTGTTAATAAGAAATCCTTCTATTTATCAAGAATTTTATGATTTTGACTATAGGTTGTGGAATTTTCCTTTTAATTAATGTAGTTCTTGAAGCATAATCATAGGAATCCATATTGCATAATTTGAGAGTAATTTGTTTTTAAAAAAGTAAGTTAATATATGTGTAAAAAATCTATTGATTTGGTACCTCCCACTTTCTGCGTCACTAGGAATGGTTAAGCAAACATTTTCAGCCATGATCATAAAAGGGTCGATTCTTACGCTAAATAAACAACTTACTACCACTATGTAAACATTCTACGACAATCGTACGATTATCGCAGAGTAGAATCAAACATCGAAATGATGGTGCATCAATTGTTTTCAATATATCTCGTTTTTTACACTATATTTTTCTGGGAAATTTTGCATGTGCATAGCTAAATAATCGTTCTTACATCCTCGAGAGCTTGAAAGGAATCTGAGAAAGTTTTAGGCTCATAGGGACAAAATCGTAAAATTTACGACTGGTCTGAAGGTGTCGTATATTATATCGTAGAATTCACGATACGACGCCTTTCTTGAAAGCCAAAAAGTTTCTTGAAAGCCAATTTTTATCGAACGATTGCGATACGACCAAATTTCAATCGTAGGACCTTTCTTGAAAGAGGCCCCTGGTCCCTTCACTGAAATCGTGAAAGTACATGTTTGGGTTAACTTACAGTTTTAAGACAAGCAATTACGTTGGTTTTAAAGGTAAATTTAAAACTTTCTTAATGCATTTTTTTAACATGGTTTATCTATTTCGAACAAATGACACGAGAATCTAACGGTAAAAAGTTGATTTCACGGCTCACCGCGCAAAATCTACCTATAGTGATATTTTTATGAATGTGAGAAGGATGTTATGGCTTAGCTACTCCAACTTCATGCAATCGAAGGTTAGAAAGGTCCATAGAGTTTTCCCATAAACACATCCCGAAAGGGCACCAACTCGCAACCTTACGGTCACGAAACGAACGAGTGTCTATATCAATGGATATGGCTATTGTAAATTCAAGTTTGATTAAACAAATGATAAATCAAACAAAGAAAAATAGAACACCACCCCTTCCCCCCCCCCCCCCCCCCCCCGCCCCTCCTCTGAGAAAAAAGACCCTATCACATGACAATTTAGGTTTCAGTTCCATGAAACAAAGAGTAAGATGCAGAATTTTTATATCAAAATTGAACACACATTTTTGTTGCAGTTCTATTACATTTCACTTTAATCCAAGTTCGTATACAAGGGCTGAACCAAAAAACAACAACAAAACCTTCTTTGTCAAAACCCTCTTCCTCTTATTTGTAGAGACAGGGACCTTAATTGTAAGATTTTTAATTTGTATAATAATTTTAAGGGGAATCGAACTCGTGTCCCAGAACTTTAACTTTTAATAGTTTTTTCAACAAACAAATAATATGTTAAAAAGACTTCTCCTTTTTAAATTCATCGCTTAGATGCTAATCTTCTATACATGTACTATTAATCAAATACACATTGAAACCATAAATGAGCCTGTGTGTGACATTTCCAACGATATCAAAAGTGCGGAAAGCAAAGACTCTGGCCAGCCTGTTCATATGCACAGTCTGTCCAGAGTCTCCACTGTGCACTTTGTAAATAGCAATGGTCACAAAGTTTCTTTGGGGCAGTCAGGCATTTTTCTAATTGGCCTACATGGCATTCTAGGATTCTCAATGTTTGCCCCTAACGCACTTGTCAAATTGTTGGAAATGCCACGCACATGCTGAAATAATTTTACCCTTTTAACGTTCAAGATACCGAAGCACCAGCGAGTGCCACAGAAATGATGCCCTCCATATTCCCATGTAAAAAGAGTCTGACTCGTTGGTCGAATGGTTAGCGCGCTCGACTCGTAACCTGGTGATTGCGGGTTCGAGCCCCATCGGCGGCGGGAAGTGGATTTTGGGCAGGTCATTTTCCAACAACCTGTGAAAGCAGGTAGCAGTGGTTTCTCTCTCTCTCTCTCTCTCCCTCTCTCTCTCTATCTCTCTCTCTCTCTCTCTAGCACTCTCTCTCTCTCTCTCTTTCTGTGCAGGATAAGATCTGGAATGAGTTAGGACCACGATTGAAGAATAATAATAAAATAAAAAGGAACAAAACAAACTGTCTATATATGTATTTAAAATGCTGCTGATTTGGTGCATAAACTGCAACACACACGTGATAGAATATTGCATGATAATATCAAACCACAAAACCGCAAAATATCTCTACACATTGCAACTCGACACGTGTAAGACGTCTGTCAAATTTCGGACTTTTTTTTCTATATTTAACGAAATTTACAAGGAGAGTGAATTTTGAATGAAATTAATTGAGTGGATGAATGGGTTTTGAATGGAAATAAACGGGGATAATAAAATCAGAGATATTTTATTACCTTCCTTTAATTAAATCCTCCTTAGTTTCATGCATAAGATGTGTGTCCTGCTGACAAACCAGACATTCCCACATCCATACCAGCCAATGTAATCATGGATCGATATGATTCTTTTGATTGAATTTGTTGAGCTCTTTGGTCAAAACAGCTTAAATAGGCAGAGTAATTGTTGTCAATATAATCCTGTGCACTTTGAATTCAAGCTGTGTACTTTTGCATGCTCAAACATACTTATGAAACATCAACAATTAAGCTAGAGAAGATGTTTTCCGAAATTCATTAAACTTATTTTTCAGAAAATATTCAAAAAATATTGGTTGTTAAAAGGACTCTTTTGAGCATTAGATCGGTTGCCTATAGATCTGTTTTATTCAACTTTTTCTTTCTTTGCGATGTTTTGAGTGGCAAATCTGCGAAAATATTTCGACCAAAAATGGCGGAAAACGGGGAAAAGCAACACACTTCTCATCATGAATGAGGGCTTTGGTTATTGTTCAATTAAATTTTTGATTGACAGCAGCTATTAAGAAAACGAGTACTGATACTTTGATAGAGAGTAGAAATCGGAACATCACTCCAAGTTTTCTGTAAACAGGAAAGCACCTCGAACGTAAGTGTAGTAATTTTTGGTCAATTAATTGGTAATTCTAGAAGTCGTTTCAGGTGGTAATTTTGTCAATACGTTTGAAGAAAAACAAATTTCATATGATTTCAGAGCTGTTGTGGATGTCTTTTTGTCATGTTCAAGGATAATTCTGGCTCGTAATATCAGGTGCAAAGATATCACATTTAGCCAAATTCCAATGAGAAATTAAGAATTTCTGGCTAGATATTCTACCAAATCCTTCTTCTAAATTTTATTCTCCTTGAGATTATTCTCTAATTAAGTCATTTCCATGAGATTTCTGACAGAATCTCTCAATATCTCACCCAAAAATGAATCCTGCATGTTATCACTTGAAAACCGTTGTTTTGTTATAAAATTATAAAATGCCAAATTTAACCTTTCGTTGGTTCTTTCAGCAACGTCATCTTCAGTTATGTTTATGACGTCATTTAAACCCTCTTGTGACATGACGCTCCAAATTCATTTGAAAACATTTCGTTATCGTTCAAGACGATCAACATTTTATTCCAATCGGTCAAAGTATTCTTCGATTATATTGGTCGGTTTGGATTTTAAAGTATCTGATTGGTGCCCGAAGACACAAAAACAGTAAAGTAGGTATATTTTACTAAAGGAGGTAATAAATATCGCTAATTTTGTTCATGATGAACAAAATTAGCGATTTTGGATTACCTCCCTTTAATTTCACTCAAAACTCGCTCCACAAACTCATTCAATTTCATTTCAAAATCATTCCAAAATCATTCATCTTGTCTTTTTCATGATTCCGTTAACTTTATTATTCCCGAGGTCTATTCCGTAGAATGGATCGAGGGAGTATTGTACTAAGAGTACTAAGTCTATGTCGTTAGGTCAGCGATATCAAAGACTGAACTGATTTGACCGCGGATTAGAGTGGGAGTGAAATCTTAAATGACCATATTTTGGAATTTTTCCTTGAAGAAATTGTCTATTAGGTTTGCAAGAACTAAAAATAGATGTATGTCCTCTCGGACAAAGGCGCCACACAATCATTCAATTTCATTCCATTTTTTTTTTCAAATTTATTCAACTTTTCAGTTGCACGAAGCTCCTAACTTAAGTTGGTCAGCGCTGGGACTGGCGGTTTCGAGTCGTACGCCCTAGGTACAGACTGAGCGTTTAGAATTGACAATATACTTTGCCGTCGAAATTAAGTATTCGTGACCCGTCGTGCAAAGTATACTCCCGGTGACTACATGGGGATGTCAACAAAATGTCGCATTTCAAAAGTTGTTATACAGGGAGGTAGAATGATCATCCTAGATTCAGATAGGTAGAATGATCATTCAAGATTCAGAAAGGTAGAATGATCATTCAAGATTCAGAAAGGTAGAATGATCATTCAAGATTCAGAAAGGTAGAATGATCATTCAAGATTCAGAAAGGTAGAATGATCATCCTAGATTCAGAAAGGTAGAATGATCATCCCAGATTCAGAAAGGTAGAATGATCATCCTAGATTCAGAAAGGTAGAATGATCACCCTAGATTCAGAAATGGAGAATGATCATCCTAGATTCAGAAAGGTAGAATGATCATCCTAGATTCAGAAAGGTAGAATGATCAATCTAGATTCAGAAAGGTAGAATAATCATCCTAGATTCAGAAAGGTAGAATGATCACCCTAGATTCAGAAAGGTATAATGATCATCCTAGATTCAGAAAGGTAGAATGATCATCCTAGATTCAGAAAGGTATAATGATCATCCTAGATTCAGAAAGGTATAATGATCATCCTAGATTCAGAAAGGTAGAATGATCATCCTAGATTCAGAAAGGTAGAATGATCACCCTAGATTCAGAAAGGTAGAATGATCATCCTAGATTCAGAAAGGTAGAATGATCACCCTAGATTCAGAAGGGTAGAATGATTATCCTAGATTCAGAAAGGTAGAATGATCATCCTAGATTCAGAAAGGTAGAATGATCATTTAAGATTCAGAAAGGTAGAATGATCATCCTAGATTCAGAAAGGTAGAATGATCACCCTAGATTCAGAAAGGTAGAATGATCATTCAAGATTCAGAAAGGTAGAATGATCATCCTAGATTCGGAAAGGTAGAATGATCACCCCAGATTCAGAAAGGTAGAATAATCATCCTAGATTCAGAAAGGTAGAATAATCATCATAGATTCAGAATGGTAGAATGATCATCCCAGATTCAGAAAGGTAGAATGATCATCCTAGATTCAGAAAGGTAGAATGATCATCCTTGATTCAGAAAGGTAGAATGATCATCCTAGATTCAGAAAGGTAGAATGATCATCCTAGATTCAGAAAATTAACCAAGTTTACAAACTTTCGACTCTATTAGGATACGCCAACTAAAAAACCAATCTTTGGTTGATCCGTCTACTATCTTCTTTGTACTGAAGTTTCCCCAAAAGGACATTAAATAAAAGTACACGTATTTGACTCTAGAAGATTAGCATTTAAGCGATGAATTGAAAAAGGAGAATTATTTCTTAAACTTATTTGTTTGTTGCAAAACTGTTCAAAGTGAAAAATTCTGGGACACGAGTTCGATTCCCTTGAAATAATTATACAAAACTTTTTAGATTGCTTTAGAACGGAAAGATCAAAGACAGACTGCTTTATCTTATATCCAACTTATTCATGCACGAAATAAGTCTGGCCGCCATACTCTTCTTTACAGTGTTCTTTCAAAGGGAATTAAATAATTAAAAATCTTACAATTAAGTCCCCTGTCTCTTTTTTTGTTCAGCCCTTGTATACGAACTTGGATTAAAGTGGAATGTAATAGAACTGAAACAAAAAATATTTTATGAAAATACAAACATAAGAGACTAAGGCCAATCTATTACGAAATACATACTTAAATATCGAGCCCGAGACCTTTTGAATTATGGTCCGACACGCTACCAATTTGGGTATGACGTGGCGGTGTTTACGCAAAGGCACAGTTGTACACAAGTTTCGAGTCGACGCGTGAAAATATTGGAAGAGCTATGTCAATAAAGTCACGAAGACATAGATTTTTTTCTAATTATGTAGCAAACTCATTATTTCTAACGAGAAAACTAAACAAAAAAAATAAAATAAAATAAAGATGTATATGCTTATCAAGCGTGTGCCTACATAAATAATTGAATAATAAACCAATAAAAACTTGAAATTTCGCATAATGTCATAAAATGATTTTGCATAAAAAAACCTTTTCTGACCACAAATTGTTTAAAGACTGGATTAATCAAGAGGTAATCTGTAGAATCGGATTTCAACTCGATTTAATGAATTTCAAACGAACTCCTGCTGGCTTTAGATCAATTAATTCCAAACATTTAATATTTAATAAGTAAATAGGTAAACCTTATCTTAAGTTCAAGTCAAATACCTTTCTATGTTACTTACCGTCAAGAGATTAAAAATGCGTCAAAAGTAACAGATTGGTTTTCATTCTGAAGTGATAATTTATAACCTCTGTTTAAATGCGGGGGAGTTCATAATATTGTATATTCAACCATTCTTCCATATGGAACGTTGTCTCGATCAGATGTTTTCCTGAAAACTCTAAAATATTTCGTCTTTGAGCTTGCATGAAACATGCGTACTAAGATAGCAGCTAACCCATACCGGGGCATAACGCAAACGCCAAAAGCACACAAACATCTGGGCAACAAAACGATGAAATCTTCCCGATCAAACAACGAAACCAACGATCATTCGTTCATTTGTATTTATATCCTTCATTTCTTTGACAAAATCGTTCTAGAAGCTTTCTACAAGCGAGTTATGACTGTCCTCAAAGAAGATCAAACAACTAAGTCTAGGACGCATTGTACTTGCGAATTTCTCTGCGGAATCAACCGGCAAATGTACTCACAAATTTACCTACCAGGTCTGTGTTCAGGATGAAAAACCGTGCAAACTTTGTAATTCATACCCTGCTCTGCACGTGCACTTGCCTACAAAGCGGGCTGTAATTTGAGAATACATGTAGTTTGCGATTCCGAACCCAAGGCAGAGTCTTTGCTATGTGCTCCATTGAAAGGTCTTTACCAAACTTCGGTCGGTGAAAGAATACCTTTGTTACATTGTGAGGTTTTCTATAGACTGTTCCTTGTCTATACCTCACATGCAAGTGAATTCGTTGGAAATGACACGCAAAAGCTCAAATGATAATGCTTTTTGCCAAAATAGATAGTTTTTACGACACGAAGCACTTTGGGGTCGAAATACCATATATCTTTGATGACCTAATTATCGAAATAACCTTTTTTCGTTTTGTCCCACCGTGAAGACCAAATAACCATATATAAACATTGGGGGTAAACAAGAAAGGGTTTGGTTACGCCTATTTTACAAATCGCTCAAACTTGACCTACTTTATTCCTAAAGCATGACAAGTTTTGCTTTCCCTTGAATCACAATTAAGACTGAATAGAAGTTTGTCAATGAAGCAATGTATAAGGCAAGTCGTTTTTTTTCCTGTGGCATTTCGAGTTGTCCGCTCAAAATTACTAAAATAAATAATAAATCATTATTCAAAGACAGCAAGACAGAAGACGTAACAAAAGCTTCAAGACAAAAACACGTACAATTACAAAAGAATTTAGGCTTAGAATAAGTTGAACCTGTGTTTGACATTTTAAACGAGCATTTGTGCGCAACATTAAGACCCAGATCAGCCTGAACATCAACACAGTCTGATTAGAGTGAGTCTTAATTACGCGCTCGATAGATAACATAGATCCTATAATTTCTTTTCACAATCCCAGAATATTTTCAATGTGCCGCGTGCTAGTGTAGGTTGTTTTGTTTTCTTAGTGAATCTTGCACGCACGCATGAAGTTGTTGGAAGTGTCACGCACAGACTCTATTAATACAATGTTAGACTAGAGTCTTTTTGAGATTGTAAGCATCCATGAAGAGATATCCAAACTCTGAAAATACTACAAGTGAAAGTCTCTAGTTACATGCAAGAATGAAAGAATAGAAAATAGAAACTCGGAATCCTACAATTGCACATCGAATCCAACAAGTGATTCGGATCAGACCCATCATTTATAGATTATTTCGAATGGGCAAAATATCCTTAGCAATTCGAATAAAAGGCAAATAACTGAAGATACATACCGTTACCATGCTTACATTGCTGTTTTTTCTTATTAAAAAGGAATATAATCACAATCCATACACTACATGCTAAGAACCCTTGTATCATGCGATTTGTAAGATGCACAGTAACTGGTGGAAACGAGTATTGAAAAATATTAAATGAAACCTTAGTGGGAACTATTTTGTTGCGCCCCTAGAAATGTCTTACTGGAATCTCGAAACTGGGTACCACTGATGGGCGTTCGGCTGAACGGTCACATCAGAACAGTTAAACGCATAAAGTTAAAGAAAAAGTATCAAAAATAATTTTCAATTAATGTAATAGACGCGTAATTGTTCCGCACCGCTTCGGAAGTAATAAATGTTAACAGTGTTGACCGTGGTTTCCTAATGATTTCAATAGGAAACCTCGGTTAACATTGTGAAATATGAGTTCCGAAATGCTGCGGAACTCTAACGGATCAACTAGCATAAGTGTTTTACATCCAGTTAAAATTAAAGTGCCAATAATAATTTTTAATAAATACTGCGAGATTTGATTTTGACACTTTTATTTAATATCGGAAGAAAAAAAAGATTCTGGTAATTATAAATTTATGTTTATTTAAATTACGACCATAATTGTACGCCTACACATGCTATTTAATAGGTTCAATGTACTTTATCAAAGATTTATCCTTATTCAGGATGACTTTTTGGAAGGAAAAAACAAATGAAGCGTCAGAAAATAATGGATCGCCAGCCACACGGACTGTAAAGGTTTCTTACTACAAAACAGTCCTACGATGCTACTGGCGGTTAAAATGTCATTTATAGACAAAACATAAGTTCGCGGACATGAAACATATAGCAAATCGTTAGAGAGAGACCTAAATGTCGCAACCACAGCTTATTCAATATCTTCAATATTTCTTGAAGTATTCATTGCCATGAAATTTCATTTCTGTAATAAGAATTTCTCTTCAATCTTATTTTAGTTTCAATGCTCTATCGTTGTTTTTATTAGTAAATAATAGTTAATTATATTGCCATGAAAATGACGTCTCTATAATCGTTAAATAGCGATCTGTTATCCCTGATGTTTGAATTCTTTAAGAATGACTTTGTTTCTTTAACATTTTGAGATTGGTATTTTGCATGTTCCTATTGGGGCTGGCCAAATACTAAGTTGAAAGAAGCCGCCGCCATAGCGCAAGTGGTAGCGCGTCGGACTGTCAATGTAGAGGTCCCGGGTTCGATTCCCGACGGCGCCAATGGGTTAATAATCGTAGACCTATGTGAGATAGCAGCTGGAGGCTAGGAAAGGATGTGATGGTTGTACTGGTGAGAGAAACACCGGGAACCCACTGTTAGGTGCCCCAGCCGCAGTAACACGTTGGTAAACGTTGCGATACGCTGAGTATCTCATAAAATTTTGTGCATGCTTAAAATTTCTCAGCGCGTGCCGAACGTGTTGGAGACACGCTAGGAGCTCGTTCACTTACGCTACGGACACGCTAGAAACACGTTCGCCAAAAGTTTAACGTGCTTCGAGCGTGTCTCCAGCGTACTGGGAACGTTTGCATAGCGTGTCTTCAGCGTACTGAACGTGTGTCTAGCGCGTTGCCAGCGAGTTCATAGCGTGTTTCTGGCGTGTGACAGCGTTATAATTTTTCAATGAAAATATAAAAGTTCCGCTTCATGTTTGTCTTGAATTTCTACCATCAGCTTCTCGTAAATGAATAAATTTGTGCATGTACATGTGTATGACCCTTTTGACATGTTCATATCTGCATGTTTCCTCATGACCAGTCTAAGAATGACTTGAAAACTCGATTATAAGAAGCATTCTCTATATTTGACGATGCACGCTTTCGTTCAAGTCATATAAATAAAGCTTATGTTATGTTATGTTATGTTATGTTATGTCATAAGCTGTTTGTCTTTTCTTCCATATAAATCCTTTACGGATTTTCTTAATTCCTAAGATTGTCGAGGTGGAGAACGTAGCCTAAATGTGTATTAAACATTGCGTTTATAGCTTAACAAGTGCGTCTGCTCTTTGGTTAGAATAACAATACGTTCGCGAAAATACAAACATTCATTCGTCTCATTTGATCATTATCAATATACCAAAAAGACAAGTACATCGTTGTACCTATTGAACATAATACAAGACGTGTTTTACTCTATTCTGCTCTGTTCAGAATATTTGATTCTATTATATGTACTACAAGTTTGATATTTGGTACACCTTTTCCCCCTTAATATAGGACTAGCTATTCAAGATTAAGAGAGGTTGTAGAAAGTCATCCTACATGGTAGAGCATATGGAGAAAGAGAAAGGAGTGCATTATGACAAGTAGTTCCTTACCATTTCGCAATATTTTTCGAGTGAAAAGTACATGTACTAGAAGCTTTAATCAGCCTGTAATCTTATAAGTTTGTTATATGCATGTTTTCATATGTAACAGGTGCCAGTGTATTTTTCTTTTCGTCTTTTCCTATTTTTCTTTTACATGAACCATCATACTTTGAATTTGAATATGTGTAGTGGCCGGTGGCCTGTTTATATATTAAAAGAATGAATTTAAAGTGGTAATTTCTTGCAGAATTTATATTTACATCCAAAACACGCTGCGAACACGTTATAACACGCTAGAAGCGCGTTACAAACATGCTAAGCACGTTCTGAGGACGTTACGAGAACGTTGGACGCACGCTCAAGAACGTTGGTATACGCTGACATACGCTATCAACACGTTCTGGACACTTTTCTCACGCGTTACTCACACGTTCAAACTCGCTATGAACACGCTACAAAAGCGCCGTGAATTGACAAAAAGAAAATGTAGGTCAGCGTATGCCGACGTTTTGCGGACTTAGACGTTTTCTCAAACGCGTTAGGCACACGCTGGCTAAAACGTTGAGGTGTGACAAGCCATAAGTTGTAAGAACTTTTGGCCAAACCCATTCGGTCATTTTGTATGTATTTGTGTAAAATGAATCTTTTGTGAATGTTTAAAAATGACAATCAAAGTGAGTGATGTGCCCTTGGTAATGGCCGACATGTTTTTGTCATTGAGAAAAAATTAATGAAAACAACAAAATGGGCGATGATTTACAGGCGTACAGACAACGAATTGGCACTTTTTCAATGCCGAATAAAGTAAGGAAGAGACTCAAAACACTTAAGATCCCAAGTACAGTCAGAAAAAGATTTTTGAATATTTTGAAGGTCGCGGTGTGTTTGTCCGCTTTGTTATTGACCTGTGGTGACGTGGAGTCAAACCCTGGCCCGACAACAGAAACCCGTTCTACACGACAAACTACACTTTCCTTTAGTGATGCAGTCGCAACATCTACACCAGACAATGTAGAATCTCAGAAAACTAGCTCGACCCCCAGATTACAGGCGTTATCGAAAAATCGACCCCAAACAAGAAGCACGGGGAAAACCAATGCATCCGATACTGATATAATGGAATTTCTTCGTGATATGCGGGCAGAATTCAGCTTAGATTTAGTAACAATAAATAATAAAATCGATGGTATAACAAAAAACGTAGAAACACTAAAGGCTGAAAATGCTGGGCTGAAAGAGGAAAACATTGCGATAAAGGGAGAACTAGAACGTTTAAATTCGAAAGTGGATTCACTCGAAGGTCATTCACGTAGAAATAATCTCAAGTTTAGCGGAATACCTGGGCCGAACAAAGAAACGTGGGATGAATCCGAAGCTAGGATCAGAAAGTTCATTAGATTAAATTTAGATCGACCCGATCTTGAAAATGTTGATATTGAGAGAGCGCACAGAGTAAAATCGAAAGGTTTTGATACTTTTCCTATCTTGGTGAAATTTTCAAAGTTTAAAGATCGGGATGAGATATTGAGATCAGCCAAAGATAAACTGAAGGAATCCCCTTATTTTGTGCAGGAAGATTTTACCGACAAAGTGAAGCTTTGCAGATACAAGCTAAGTAAGCGTCTTATGGATGCCAGGAAGGACGGACTTTATGCTAGTTTGAATTTTGACAAATTGACAATCGAAAATGAAGTATTCAAGTATGATTTAACCACCGATGAAATTTATAAAATTTCAAAATTTGTTTTCAAGTTTGAATTTTATGAAAGAATATAACTTACTAATCATTATACATATAGGATATTACTTCCTCGTTAACGCTCTGACTCGCTTAGACGCATGCTAAAAATAGATCGTCAATCAACCATGACTATATATGTGCAAGCATGCGCAAACCTCAGTTTTACTTCTCAGTGTGAATAACCAATAAGGAACCACACTATTAAAGAAGAATAAGAAATTACAACTGGGGTGGTGGTGGGTAAGTCTAATGATTAGTAAGTTATATTCTTTCATAAAATTCAAACTTGAAAACAAATTTTGAAATTTTATTTCATTCTTATAACTTACTAATCATTATACATATAGGATAGATTAAAAAGCAATGCTTTAACACAAAGAATCACCTGGTGGTGATGTTGTGATTTCTATCCATTAAAGGATCAACATAATCCTGTGAATTTAAATTTGTTAATCAAATTTACATATTACAGTAACCAACTAGAAATCTAATAGTACATAACTCTAGTATATCACATAGTATCATACCCACAGTAGACCTACATTATGTCATGTCTTACTATATAAATTATAAGAAATAACAGAAACTACTGATTCGCGACTCGCTGAAAGACCAAAACCTTTCAGATCGACTATCAAACATTAGAAATGAATCTCAATACACCTACATCCAAACAATGTAATTTTCCATGTTATAGAAGTACTTGAATTATAGTCCCTGTTCTAATCCAATCTGACTTAGAGATAGAACCAACCCATTATCAAGAATGTAGGAATAAAGCACAGTCTGTGACTGACTGCTTCATATATTACTGACTTTTAAATATTAATCAGTGAAAATTTTATCAGACTGATCAACCTTTTCTTGTAGGAGGCTATGCATTAATAACTAGCTTTATCAAACTTTCCTATTTCAATCATTTTGTTTGTATGGAAAGTATAGGAAATCCTGTAATTTCATCCTATTCTATGACCATATAATCACTACAAATATAATCTAATTTGTATGTGTTGATGCTTTAGCACACATTCGAAAAACACTGTCCTATTCAGTATTTACAAGTATCAGAATTTTATGCCAAACCCAGCATCCTGCAAAGCTATTTCAATGTCTAAATCTTATCGGAATTGTGTTTGACTATGATTCAAACCATTTATAGATTTGATTAATGTAGTTGTTGATTTAACAGTAGATATAAGGCACTGACCAAAAACACAGTTGCCTCACTGAAACTCACTGGAAAAGACCAATACTAGATTGTAGTATTGAAATATAATGCTAAAGAAGATACTTGCTTATAGAAATATCTGACCCATACGGAGTAGTTTACATTGTCACATGATTCTTCTGGAACTTATCTGAACTTGACATAGAGCCTATAGCATTGTCTTAAAACAAGAAATATCTTTCAAAAATCAAGTGTTGAGCAAGTCCTTAAGTTTGAGTTTAACACACTTATTTTATTTTGCTTTAAAGCTTATGACAAACCAAACCTTTGGCTAAAAACCTTCAAAAGCTAGTGAATATTTGCTCTTTTTATTTACAACAGGACACCATGTCCCCAATAAAAAGAAATTACTCACACACTAACTATTCACCACTTATATGCCAACTTTCCCTATAACTTTTCTTGTCCATGACCCCAAGAAACAAACAGGTGCAAATCGTGCAATGTATGATATGAACTTGTTATATGTATAATTCTATGTATTTCATTATTTCCTTCAGGCTGGAGTATTCAATTATCAACAAACTGTCAAGATTTCATTGTACAACAGTAATCTGCATCACTGTTTCATTTTGTCAGCAATTCAGATGGACTGAAATGGCACAAAATGTCAATGCTGCTATAAATGCCAACGAACTAGAGAACTACAGATGGCAACTTTGCCCACCATTCACATGTATATATATATATATATATATATTTTTTTTTTTTAAATATGTTCAAGCATCACTTGCAAAATATTTGGAAACCAGTCGAAAAAGAGTTGACTGATGAATGGAGATAAAGATACGGGATTTTTTTTTTTTTCATGAATATGAAATCATATCATCATTTTTTATAGAAGTGAACAGCTCATAGTTTCATGAAAGTACTATCCAATACAACAGGGATTTGCAATATTAATTTAATAATCATTACCAAGAAATTTGTGCACCATTGTTGCTTATGCTCAAATGTAGCAGCACAATTAGTAGCAAATTAATGTAAAGCATGTAACACAATCGGTCTACAATGATTATCTGTAACTAGTCTCAGTAAAAATAATTTACCATACGAACATGTATTGGAATGAAAACTGTGTGGAAAAGAATATAGCCCATCAAGTATCCACCTTTGTCTACTTTTTATCTCTCAAAACAGAGCATTTTCTTTTATGTTATCCTGGAGAGAAATATCTTATATATAACTGAAAGGTAAACAGTTCCTGCATGTTTACAGTACCTTCAATACATTATTATCATATGACTAAAATTCTCTTTAAAATCTCAACTGTACAGAAAAGAGTGTAATATTTTGGATTTTTTTTTTTTTTTTTTTTTTAAGAATTTCATAGCTAAATGCGGCTAAAAATGAACTTCTTTCGAAGTTTCAATTCAAGAGACTATGAATTAGATCATTTTCACATTTTCAATTGTAGCATCAAGTGCAAAAGATATCTTTTCAATTCCAAAAGTACTCAAAAAATGAGTAAAATGCAGTCATTCACATGTTTGAGCCTCAGAACTAAGTACTATGCTAGTTGCTACAGACCCAAAACAATCCAAACATCTTTCCCAATTGCTTATTAAACAACTTGGTATTTATTGTTAACTCAATCCTTTAACAACATTGTCATCCTGCCTAAAGTTTAAAAATAGATATCATTCCTCAGATTAAGCTTATGATTATGAAGATACATATGTTGTAGCATATAAAACATATATCCCATTGATGTTGTAGATCGAAAGATATGACTATCATGAAGCAAGAACATCTTGTATAAAATTTCTCACATCATTGAATTATCTAGCTGTAGCTATATTGTGTAACTGCAAATAATACCTACAAACAATCCAGCAATCATATATTGTAAGTAAATATTGAGAAAGTACTGGCATGCAGCAGCTGCTACTTCCACAGACATCTATCTATCTACATGTATATATAATGCCTAACTCCCCTTTCAGGTATTACTGGCATGTAACATTGTCAACCTGTTCAGTTGGACTTAAGCTGTTAAACATAAAGATACTAGTAACTACCTGCACAATTTTATTTTGTAATCATCCATCATTGTATGAATTAGAAATGGTATATAAAACATAAGGAATTATTACACTACAATTTACAAGCCTAATGACTGTATATTTTAATTCAAAATAATGACACATTTGAGAAAGATCTAATTCTCAGTACTGATAAAGGATCATGTTCCTGTTATTAAAATTGTCTAGCTCATCATTCATTTTCATAAGGAGTAGAAGGTACAATCTAATGCTCTTCCGCAATATGATTGACCTACTAAAATCTAAGAGAATTTGTCAATTTCTTCTACAATGTAATAGAACATTGAATTTACATGTAAGTCTCATTTTAACTGAACTCAGATTTTCAAGCCTTTTGATTCAATAGAAAAAAGTCCACTAATCATTGGGGGCTCTTAGGAGCTAAGCAGTTGAACCAAGGATTAAATGTTGATCATTGAAGTCAGTTGTACTCGCAACTTTTTTCACAACACAACATTCACAAATCCCAAAGACACCAAGGGTCCTTGAATCTTACAGGTAAATTTTTCATTAATTGATATGGATATGCCTATATATATATATATCTAATTCATTTCAGGAAGCCCAAGGATTCCTTTTGAACAATGAATCATTTCAATCATACACTGAATTCCAAAGAACTATCTTTAGAAGAATTCCTCCTGATGTTCTTTTGCAAAGTCAATGAATTTGATGTCTCATGCTGTATTCAAAGACCATTTGTTTCAATCTACATTCAAAGGCATCCTATCTTTATGCTTTGACAATGAAACCAACACTTAAAACTCATTGAAGTAGTCAAGTGTACATGAAAGTGCTGATTAGACAAGTATTTTCAGTATAAACCAAGTACTAATGTTGTTTGCTTGGCTATTACTAAAACACATGAGTTTTGTGTTTGTAAGCCATGTGGAAAGCAGTTACAGACAACACTTTTACAAAGTAGATCAAATATGTAACTAACAACCTGAACCTATCTTCAGTATCATGCAAGCTGGAGAGCATACCCTCTTGTCTAACTTGACTGGAACATGAGAAGGGTTACTCAAAACACAAAACCCCATAGTATCATGTTAACACTATGAAGTGACATCATCTATGCATTACTGATGACAAAAGTATATGCTGTGACCATACCTGTGCATAATACTGGGGTCAAAGATTTCTTATCTTAAAACCTTTGGGCATTCAGCATTTGAAACCAATAACATGGCCCAAACAGCCGTGCAAGATGGTTGTAAACATTGTCCAAACATTTCTCGTAACAAGCTTACGAAACAAAGTCAAGAGACAATGACGGTCTACGCATCCCCGAAGGATCGTTATCCGTATAAATCTAAGAGCTTCTGGCCGGCCATATGCCTCCAATGCTCAACAACATACTTACATGACAGATAAATCTGTTCCATACAGTCGACTGTCATGTTGTTGTCCGCCATATTGGAAAACTCCAAAGGGAGATTACTCCAAAATGGGTAGTAATGGACAGTTTGCTAAAAACCGATAAATGTTCTCAATATAAAAAACAAAGAACACTCAGGTAAAAAACATCCTCTGTAAACACTAAAGTCCAAAATTATAAAACAACAGCTCTTATTGAAGAGCCATGAAAAACACGTCGAGCGTTGTTCACGCTGAAAGTAAAACTGAGGTTTGCGCATGCTTGCACATATATAGTCATGGTTGATTGACGATCTATTTTTAGCATGCGTCTAAGCGAGTCAGAGCGTTAACGAGGAAGTAATATCCTATATGTATAATGATTAGTAAGTTATAAGAATGAAATAAAATTGGGACAACCAAATCAGCATGGAATAAAAAGTCACAAACACGTGATGGCACGAGACAAAATAGCACGCAATCCTCATTGGTCGATGTCATGGTAGAGGGCGGGGCAAGTGAAATCGATTAACAGTGCGGCCGAGGTCCTTTAAATAGCGACCCTTATCTATGTAATACCACCTTTTCCATATTAACCTGGAATATAGCCGGACTCTCAAAATATGAAAATAATTCCGATGTTAAGACTTATTTATCACAGTTTGATATTGTTGGTTTATTAGAAACTTGGAGCCGATCTGAAGATGAATTTAATGACTTTTTGAATGATTATAAATATTTCGATTGTATCAGACGAAAAACAAACTCTAGTTTTCGAAATAGCGGTGGAGTTGGCGTGTTTGTTAAATGCACAATAATAAATAGTCACTTCGTAACACGCGTATTTTGCCATTTTACCGATTGTATTGTTCTTTATTTGAATACTAGTATTTACGACGTAGGTAAAGATATTATTCTATTTATTACCTATGTTTCTCCGGAGGGATCACCTATTTACAGAAACTTGGAAGAAGGCAATGGGATAATATTGCTTGAAAATAAAATAACTGAGGTAAAGAGTATTTATCCCAATAGCCTTATTTACCTTGCTGGAGATTTGAATGCAAGAACAAGTGATTTACTGGATTTTATACCCAGTGACTCGCTTGATTTTGTTTTCAATGCAGATACCGACTATGTTGTAGATACTTTTGATTTACATCGAAAAACACGCGACAAAGATAAACTGAATTCATTCGGAAAATCGTTAATCGATCTCTGTTGCTCACATAGTGTACACTTTTTAAATGGACGTCTTTTTGATGACGCGTCGGGTCAATATACTTGTTTTTAAATCGTACTGCGAAGCAGTAGATTTATATCTACCGTTTTTCAGAAATCCAGTCTGTTTGACCTAGTACATTTTTACCATTATCTTCTGAGCAATGTGTTCAAACCAAATTATGTGTTTTCAAATACCGAAGAAACGGCCTTTTCAGTCACAATCTACAAACTTTGTTTATACCTTATTTACTTTTCGACAAATAGAGAAGAGGCTAATACAAAATTTGATGTAATTTTCGCTTTTAGTAATTACCAGTTAGTATTTTCAGTGTTTATAACAAGATTTTCGGTTGAGTAAAGGAGTTGAAACGTACAATAGGTTAACTGTATAATTAATTTGTAGCACTTACAATATTACTGCTCTGAACTTTCTCGAGCGGTCATTTACCAGTTGTAGGGCTGACAACCAATCAAATTCTGTTATGATTATCACTCGGTCAAAACCCACGCGTAAATTCAGACCACGTGTAAATTCAGATGGACATCGTCTGCTCGAAATGTGTCAATTAACTTGTTTGTCATTAGTCAATAGTCGTCTGCACTCAAACAGGGAGCGTGGGAAGTTTACTTTTTTTCGCATGTGTTAACAAATAGAAATAATTTTTTAATTTTGAAATATTTGATTTCAATGAGCACTCTGATCACGCTCCAATCCTATTTTCATTAAATTCAAATTTGAGTATGAAGAAAAATTATTCAACAACAAAAAAACCGACAAAAACATACGATAAACTGATATAGGATATAGTTCCGCAACTTTATGTGAGTTTCGAGAAACCGTTATTGCCTATCATTTTCAATGTAAAATTGATCTTTGACGCCTCACTATAAATTGTACAACTGTAGCAGTAAGAGCGATCATTTTTAGAACAACTCATGAATAATCATAGAGTGCTGCTAGATTTAATCGATTGGTCAGAAACCAAAGATATAAATAGCATAGTTGGCGATTTCACGTGTTTCTTGAGAGAAAATGCATTTACAGTATTTGGGAAAACCCAATGCTTGAAATACAAACATGTTGGTAATAAAAATTGTAAATAGTTTAATGAAAAATGTTTGTTGCAAAACAGGCTTTTAAACTCTATAGAGAGAGGAATAATATTAACAGACAAGCTTTTAGCTTGGCGCGTGCTCATTATAACAACGTAAAAATCTGCTAAGAAATAATTTAGACTAGCAGAGGGCTATCGAATCAGCAAACTTTCAAAATCGGACCCACGAGGTTGGATGAGCTGGCGATGTCCTCGAAAAGATGGATTGTTAAGACAAAAAACTCACAAATTTAAAGATTTTACCAACTCTTATTGTCCAAATTTGAGCCCTTTTGATTGGCGAACTATTGCACTATCCCAGCCTCTCAATGATGTACGATTTACAGTGCTGACAGCACTTTGATTCTAATAATGGCTGTAGCGTTGTAGATTACCATGTAATTTCGACAGAATTATTTCCCTTTGTTTCATTTTTTCGCATTGAAGATAGAGATCAATCTGATCATTTTCCTGTTCTTTCAAACCTAACATTTAGAAATTTCTCACAAGATATTAATACCAGTAGTATGAATATAAATGAACCATTACAAAAATATGATAGTTTTAGGTGGATTGAGGATTTAAAAGGGGATTTTATCACAATGTTTAACACGAATTTTATCATCACTGAAGAAAATTTGAAAAACTGTATTAATACAAATATTGACGAATGTATTAAAAAATTAACTGAATTATACAAAGGAGTCGCTGTAAATGTTAATATGTACGTAAAATTTAGAGAAAATAAGATTGAAACAGTTATTCAACCAGAATGGTGGGACTCACAATGTAATATTATTAAACGAAAGAAATTTAGCCTTTTGCGAAAATATCGATTTACTAATGAAAATGACGACTTCATTAATTATAAAACTGCAAGAAATGAATTTAAAGCGCTTTGTAGGAGGAAACAAGCCAATTTTCAGTTACAGAAACGGAGAGACTTATCCCAGTCATGTAATAATCCAAAAGCATTTTGGTCAATCTTGAAAAATAGTTCCGTCCGAGCGAAAGATAAACAAATAACAAACCCAATACATGTAGTTGAATGGATATCGTACTTTAAGTCGTTACTTTTTGACGAACAATCACCGACTATTCCAAATGTAAAAGAAAATCGGCAATTCTTTAACCATGAGATGGATTATACATTGAATAGTGATATTACTTTAGAAGAGGTACATAAAAGCATATCAAAATTAAAACGTAATAAAGCACATGGAAAAGATGGCCTTCCAGCAGAATTTATTAAATCAACAATGAATACAATATCGCCAATTTTAGTGCTAGTTTTTAATAAAGTTTTTAATACTGGCGTTATTCCACAGTCATGGACAGAAACAGTATTAATCCCAGTGCATAAATCAGGAAGTAAACTTGACCCCACAAACTACAGGGGCATATCTCTATTAAATGTTTTATATAAAATTTTTTCAAACATTATAAATGACCGCCTTGTAAAATGGGCGAATCAATTCGGCATAATTGACGAAATGCAATCTGGTTTTAGAACAGGATACTCCCCGATAGACAACATCTTTTGCTTACAAAGTATGATACAAAAATATTTATCTCAACCTGGTGGCAGATTTTATGTTTTATACGTAGATTTTAAAAAAGCATTTGACTCGTTGAACCATAATAAAGTTTTCGAATGTCTTAGCAAAAAAGGGGTACAGGGTAAAATATTAAAAACTCTTTTATCGATGTATTCTAATTTAACTGCGTTTATTAAAATTGATGGAAAACTTTCATCTCCAATTCAATGTAATGTTGGTTTGAAACAAGGTGACTCATGTTCTTCAACGATCTTCAACATTTTTATAAACGAACTTCACACAGTTCTTAAGGCTAAATGCGGTAGAGGTATTTTTATTACAAGTGAAATTGACGATATTTTATGCATTATGTTTGCCGACGACGTTGCAAATTGTGCAGACACAGTTATCAATCTACAAAATCAACTTAACGTCATAGAAGGTTTCTGTGATAAAACAGGGATGCAAGTAAATTTGGCAAAATCAGAGATAATTGTTTTCAGAAATGGGGGGCCTTTACGTGAATCCGAAAAATGGTTATGTAGGGGAGAAAAAATTAACATAACTTCAGTCTATAAATATATGGGTTTACTATTTACTCCGAAATTATCATGGTATTTGGCTAAAAGAAAACTTGCAGCTCAAGCTCGTAAAGCAATGTATCAAATTTACAAATTTCAAAAACCTTTTGGTAAGTTTCCACACAATGAATATTTCAAAATCTTTGATTCAATGGTCACACCAATCCTAACTTACGGGGCAGAGATCTGGGGGTATGAATATTCTGAAATGGTTGAACAAATCCATTTTAAATATTGTAAAGATTTCCTAGGAGTTGGTACTTCAGTAAATAACTCAATGGCCCTAGGTGAATCTGGTAGACTCCCAATAGCATATCAATATCACACAAAATTTGTAAAATACTGGTTAAGACTTATACAAATGAATCCCAGGAGATATCCCAAAAACTGTTATGATATGCTTAAAAAATATGATGAAATAGGAAGGTTAAACTGGGTTTCAAATATTAGACAGTTTTTATTTACATACGGTTTTGGTATTGTCTGGATTTCCCAAGAAGTTGGTAATACAACCCAGTTTCTTAAGAATTTAAAACAGAGACTTAAAGACTGCTATTCACAAACTTGGCATAGTGATATTATTAATTCCTCAAGATGTGATTTCTATCAAAGTTTTAAAAGTCTTCTAGACGTAGAAAAGTACCTGACAATCGATATGCCACAGTATCATAGGCGCTCATTGAGTCGTTTTAGATGTTCAAATCATAAACTTAATATAGAAATTGGTCGAAATTATAACGTTAATAGAGAAGATAGAGTATGTGTTTATTGTTTCTCTGAAAAAAATGTTCTAGTCTTAGATGATGAATTTCACGCCTTTTTTATTTGTGAGAAATTTACAGATGTTCGAAAAATCTATCTACTATCATGGTTCACAGGTTTTCATACTAGAGACGATCTTAGTTCTATTTTTCAAAGTCAAAATACTTATATTATAAAAAAGACAGCTTTATATGTTACAAAATTATTAGAAAGTATTTAGTTTGCACATCACTATGAATGTAACTTGTTGAATGTATTATGTATTATGGGCCAGAGGCCTAATTACTTAATAAAGTATATTGTATTGTATTGTATTGTAATAAAGTATGTTTGAACTAAATTCAAGCTGAAATAACGACATCAAAGTGACCCAATTTTTTTTAAAAAAAATTAAATCAAAATGGCGAAAAAAATGGCGGAGTTCAATAGTGTTTTCAGTGGTCAACGATTTTTTATTAACAGTAATTATTTATTCATCCAAAAAGCATGTGATCTGTCCTTTGACAAACTAATCTTCTTGCCAGAGGCGAAATAAGTAGACTAATAAAGATTTCTGATTTTAAATGAAGTGTACAGAGTTTCTCGTTTACAGTTAGTATAAAAGAAAACATTAAACAAATTAAATTGCTTGTAACGATAAAATGGTGCATAGGTTAGTGTTGAAAAACTATGTATTCAGCATATTTAATCTAATTATTTCAAATACATATAACATATAGAACGCTTTTTACCGATGAAAATAAACTAGATTTGTAGTTCGATTGCAAAGACAGCCTACTCTTATATAGTCGCTCTCGAACACTAAATCGTTCCCTGCGTTCAGGATGACAAAATGGTATTAACTTTTTTGCAATTTTACCCCGCTTTGCACGCTAGTGCACGTGCAAAGTGGGATAAAACTGACAAATAGTTTGCACCGTTTTGCTTTCCTGAATGTAGGGAACGTGTTTTACTTTCGTGAGAGAGAGAGAGAGAGAGAGAGAGAGAGAGAGAGAGAGAGAGAGGCGCAGAAAACGGAGATAAAAATATAAATGAGCCTGTGTGTGACATCTCCAACATTTTCACATTTGAGCAAGGTGCAATCGTTTGGCAGTCTTGACAACAACACAATGCAATAACAATGCATGTTGACCGCATGCAGATCGATTACAGTTAACAACATTGTGAAATTGACAAATTGAATGATTTTGGAATGATGAAAGAATGAAATTGAGTGAGTGTGTGGAGCGAGTTTTGAGTGAATTTAATGGGAGGTAATCCAATATCGCAAATTTTGTTTGGGATGAACGATATTGACGATATTGATGACCATACTTTAATAAAATATCGATAGAAGTTCTATGGATACCTTACAATTTTCAACAACCTATAGGACGCTTGTAAATTGAATTATGTCAGTGAAAATGCGGTTTTTCTCCATCCAACTTTGTTTTGAATGACGTTGTTGATTCTATATTTTTCAATGGGTTTGATCGTTTTTGAATGGTTTGAGTGAGTGTTTGGAATGAATGAATGGAGCGCTGAGTGAGCAATTAAGGGTGGTTTTGATTGAGGTAAATATCAATTTCACAATCTAACTAAATGTAAGACCTTATCTATCTATAGATCGTATAGTGAAAATCATGGTCAGACTGTGCGGCTGCACAGGCTGACCGGAAGCTTTGCTTTGAGCACACGTGAAATTGTTGGAAATGTTACACACAGGCTCAAATAATAGTTTGTCATCCCGAACGCAAGACAGATGTTAACAAGTGACCGCAATTAGAAAATGAGCAAAAGTAAGATAAAAGGAACATTCTACATTCAAACATTGTCATGTACGAAGGTTACGGACCCTTGTCCGTCTATGATTATCCCAGTCGATACATTTTGCATTCCCCAGAGGTGTCCCTTTTTTCGTGACGCGTCGCTTTATTTCGATAATATGAAACCAAATCGTCCTAACTAAAGTCCTTGGCTAATTTCGCCTGAGACTCTGTTTATTTTCCGTGAATGAAATCGGAAATCACCGATAGTCGGCGATTTCCGCTAATTTGAATTATGAATTAATTGTTTTCTGGGGGCTTATACACTAATCAAACCGGTGGTGTAGAGGTTAAGACAAAAAAAAAAAAAAAAAAAATAATATTCCCTTAGTGTGACCTTTGAAGGGGGGGGGGGGGGGGCGAAAAAGTATTAACAAAAAAAAAAAAAAAAGAAAGCGCGTCGGTGATTTGAACTCACAGATGATTGATTGTGAGTGTGTACCTTACCCGACTGAGCCATCACTTCTTGCTTTCATTCGCTGGTTAAATTATGTATTTATTAACAAACGGTTATTGCAATTAAAGTCAGAAATTTTCCGAACATTTACTGAATATGCACAGAGTCTCAGGCGAAATTAGCCAAATAATATCTCACACCATTGATGTGTAAAACGTGTTGTTATTGCGACTTAAATGTTTCTGAAAGAAATACAAGGTTAAGCATGTGAGATGAAATCTTTTTCTGAAAAAGTAAATATGAAAATAACACACGAGAGAAGCCTTTTTATCGATGGCTTAACGCTAACCTGCTGTAACTACCTATAAACATGTACTGCAAATTTGCGCTGAGCCATCAATATGCACTTACAACGGTATTACTCTTAACCTTTGTTTAACATAATTAGTCATATTTCCAAAAAAAATGAAAACTCTCTGAGTTAAAATAGTTCTCTGAAAGAATTAATGGTGCTTGAATCCACTTTTTGTTTGATAAAAACTGTAATGTAAATAAACATTGCGGTTGAATCATTGGATAACTGTAAGATGGTTTTATCCAATAGGAATTGTTTTCTAAATCTAGCATTTGCGTTAAAGCATATTGTTCTAAACTTCTCGAGTCTTTATTCTACAGCTTTGACCTGGTTTTAACAAAGTGGTGACCCTTTTGATTATAAGGTACATGTATTTTAAGTATGACGCGAAATGAATCGTTCCTATATACAAACAGTTCTCATTTTGTTCATTATCTGCCCTGCGTTTAACATCAAAATGTGACCCGTCACGCGAAAAGGGACCATCTTGGAAGAGCGTAAGTGTCGACCCTTGTCAGTCTCGGTGGATTGCGCAGACTGACTAGGATTGAAACTTTTCGCGCTGTACTAATTTTCTGAACCTAGAATTATCAATCTACCATTCTGTGAAGATTTTTTGAAATTTTTCAATTCTGTAATGAAGTATTTAGGCCACCGGCCCATGTACAATGTATACATATAATTACATCTACATAGTGACGCCCAAAATTATCAACAATATTATTTCCACTATATAATTAATTACCACAGGACCAAAATATAGTTTTGTCAACTGTCTTTTAAAATTCATAACCGCATCCTGCTTCAAGATGAAGTTACGAATTCCCGGAGCAAGCCGACTGTAAATTTCGCCGATTTATTTCAAGTTCTCTCCACCACTGCTGTTTATGAGATTCATAAATGTATTGGACATACTGTTAGTGGGTTACCAAAACCTCGCTAATTCAGCTTAAATAGGCTGGAGTTACGAGGCCCCGAGCGCCCACCGACTACATGCATTATTGCTTATGATAATCAAATGTATGATTTTCTATGTTATCAAAATACATATTCAATTGCGATGACAAGGATCAGATAAACTAGATGTGTATTTCTTATATAGAGGATAAGATACGAGAATACCCAATTTACAGAACATAAGTACGAAGTAAATAATGTTTCATGATTAATGGCTAAAGCACTAGCAAAGCTCATCGATTATTTCTTTTCTTAGGGTAAATGAATTAACCAAAAAACTTAGCAATTCTTATAATGTCTAGCCTATTCATACTTTCTAATATTCTGTGAAACTATCCTTGATTTCTGTGATTAATTTCAAGCCAAAACTTGTCAAAATGTCGCATTCTTAAATGTACATAGGCACTGCATTCATAAAAGAAATTCATCTTCTACGACCAATATATTTCTATTTTCAAAAATTTTGCAATATCTTAAATTCCTGTCTATTCCAAGATGTCTTCCTTTTTCAATCATAAAATCGTGGACTGAGCATCGAAAATTTGAGATCTCTGGTTGGCCTGTTTTAGAACATTTTTTTTTTCAAATAATTATTTTAGTAAGCTCACAAATGATAATTTTTTTGCTTTACGGGTCACACATATTCGCGAATCGTTTTATAAATGGGGTTCCACTTTGCTTGTGATTTTGAGTGAAAAGTAGGGTCTTCTTGAAAAGGTTCGCGAAAGTTCTTCATCCTAAATAGATGCAATCCAATAAAATAAAGAATTCTGATTGGTTTAAATCGCCTCAAGTGGGGAAATCCATTGCACTTTATTTCTGTATAAAATGTAATAGGTCTTTCGGAAAACCCTCGTCCTTCGATCTGCAAGTCCTCCTGTGTTGGAGGTACTCGAATAAACCTAGTTCCCGATCATCAACGCAACATTGCTATTTTTATCTATTATAAATTAAGGTTTTTTTTCGAAAGATTTTACGATGACAAGCACAGGGCATTTTTAACGATTTTTTTTATATTTTACATGTATATATAATAACAAGGGATGCAACTGACAAAAAATTCAGAAAAATCTACCCGTCCCCACAAAAACACACGTTACTTCATCAATTCTAAAGATAATTACACGAGATCTTCTTTGTCTAACTCCTTACATATTTATCTAGCGAAAAACAAAGTGGTTTTTTAACTCAGTGTTTGAGGATTCTCGCTAGAGAAGCCGGTTTCGCGACATTTAGGTCGAAATTGCTTGATCCAACACGGGTCCGTCCAGGGCGCTTGTAAGACTAAATATACTATTTGGTACAAGATATCGACCAAAATACTTATCGATCTCATAAAATAAATTATTATTTTTCACCAACCTCCGCCTTCTAATATTAACACCGAGAATACAGCTTCAAAACGTTCGATTTTTTGCCGATTCACTCATTTTGAAGGATTCAGCCATCATCAGCGTCACGTGATCTACAAAATAATTCGTTTAAACCCAGCGATTTCATTGGACCGCAAAGCGCACCTGAATAACGGCTCGGTAAAACTCGGCCCTCTTCATAGAATTGCGCTTTGTGGTCCAATGAAATCGCTGGGTTTAAATTAGTTTAATGCCGAGTATTTTAACAGTTTTTTCGATCTAGAGGATTGCAATTATAAGGGTCGAGTGTCTTTTTCGGAGCGTTTATTGGGGTATAAAGTGCAATTGCCTTAACACATGGCTTAAACATAACGCCCTTCCTGTCTTTAAGGAAAAAAAATGCGAAACGTCGAAGATATGGTATCCTGCGTTGCACTTGTACCTACATGCAAAGCCGGGTACCATTTTTAAATTATCGAAAACTGAATGCAGGGCAGGTCATTTTCCTTATCATATTTTAGTCCTTTTTGAAGAGAATTTGTGCGAAGTTAGTTTGGTTTTTGGTTTCACAACTCTATAGATACAAAAAAATAAAATAAAATAAAACAAGGTTATTTTCTTTATTTGTTATCATTTAAAAGCATCGACCATAACAGGTATAATGTCTTGGTTTGGTTTTTTATTGAAATAGTATATGAGCTAAGCTAACGAATAAGCACCATAATTAAAACTGTTTTCATTTGAGCAGGACACAAATTTTCAAGCATTCAGAGCGTTCAATCTCCTTTGATAGAAGACAATGAAAATGTTTTAAAACTTTATTTGACGGCATACCGGCATGATTCCTTTTCGCCTGGTTACACGTTTAACATCACGAATTAAGGAGTCTGTCTGAAGATTGTTATAAATATAGTATCATGTTTTGTTTCAAAATAAACAATATTTACGATTAACAAACCGACTGTTTAGAACTTAATTAATATATAACTGATAATAATAGGAGGAGACGCTAGATTGTATATGATCTTTTAATATAGGTCAATCAAATCATCGGAATTAACAAATATGACCCAGATTGAAATTTATACGTATATTGAAACCTGAAGTAACACTTATTTTAAAATTTTTCATTATCTTGGAAAGGAAAGAAAATATTTTCTGGAAAATTAAATTAAACAAGTCACTTGTGAAGAAAGGAATGTCAAATTTTATTTAACATTTGCCACACTGGAGAAAATTGCGATTTCGGGCAATGGTTGGCGGTGAGGCATTCCGTAGATTTTTACATAGTACTGTTAACAACATCGTGAAATTGACAAGGTGAATTATTTTGGAATGATTAAAGAATGAAATTCAATGAGTGTGTGAAGCGAGTTAGGGTGAATTCAATGGGGGTAATCCAATATCGCAAATTTTGTTCAGGATGAACAAAATTAGCGATATCGATAACCTTCCTTTAATAAATATGCATACAAGTTCTATGGATACCTTCCTATTTCTTCAAGAACCTATTAGACGCTAACAATCTGAATTATGTCAGTGAAAACGCGATTTTTCTCTATCCAACTTTATTTTGAATGACGTTAATGATTCGATATTTTTCAATGGGTTTGAGCGTTTTTGAATTGTATATGTGAGTGTTGTGAATGTCGAGCGTTGAGTTAGCGATTAAGAATGGTTTTGATTTAGGCGAATGTCAAATCACGATGTAACTAACTGTTTACTTGTATTTAGGGTTAAATCACTTTCAAATATAGTCTTCAAATCCTTTGCTCTGCGCAATACAGTTGTAATTGCTTATTATGTCAATAGGCATTTACAACTGTTTTGGATTGAGCGTCGAAATGTGCTTATTCTTTCCGCTAGTATAATTCAACCATTTTCAATTGCAAATGTACATGTATGAACAGGAAGGTTTTTTTTACAAAAAAGTTACAAATTGAGTTATATCTACACTAATTTAAAAGAGTTTACTAGTTTGAAGAAATCATAAATTGTTTGTTAGATATAAATCTTAAATCTCTAAGAGCCATTTGATAGCTAAAGATCATTTTAAAAAGTTTTCATAAATCGTTTGAATCAAATGTACTTTGATTGAACAAATATGGGTGATCTTTTAATCAAACACAAAACTCTCAATAATTGCTCGATATCTGTGTCAAGTAATTCAATTATAACGTTTTGTAATGAAAGTATATTCTCAGAGAAAAAATGGAAAACTATCATTGAGAGTGTCGAAATTTATGTCTTCTGTAATTGCAGATACATAACTTAAAGATTCTGTTTTTTTTTTACTTAGATTCGTGTATGTTAATTAGAATATCTAAAACGGAGTGAATTTTAGTTTATAAAGAAATCTATTGCAGAATAACTTTTTTTCATATAGAATAATAAAAGAAATTACACGTAATCAACAAATTCATTTCAAATTCTTACTCGGGCACCAGCCTTATTTTTGCCAATACTTCTCGTTTGACCACTCTGATTGAGCGTGATTATATGGGGCTCTTTAGGTGATAACCCCCCCCCCCCCCTACATCCTTCAATTTTTGCTTTCTTTGTATCATGAATCCATGCTAATTTTCTACAAGAAAGCAGTCAGGAACATTTTTCATTCAAAGGTGACACGGCAAAGTGAATGCGTAAAAAATTCGTTGATTTGTTGCTCACACTGGATTTCCAACAATTCAAATAAGCGCAAAGCAAAGACTCGGACCAGTCTGTGCATTGGCACAGTCTGTCACAAGACTTTACTATGCGTTTATTAAATAGGCAAGGTCTCAAAGTATCTTAAGACTATCAGGTAACATTCCATCTACAGTATGTAGCTTTCTACACCTCTTAATGTTTGCACCTCAGGAAAATTTCAAATTGTTGGAAATATCATGCACAGGCTTATTTTACATTTAAGTTGTTTGTACTCAATACTCAATTGCAAAAAAAGACTTAATATTTGTTTATGTTATTGTTTGTTCATAACATGAGAGGTTTGTTACGTACGAATCCAATGAGAAACCACGAGTTGCAGAGGAAGGAGATATAGATAGCGTTCTAATGGTCGATATTTTTTTACAATTTTGCACAGCCCTTTTTTGTATGTCAGGTAATATTTACGAACGACTCTTCCTGGATGCGATGTCACACTTCTCCCTGACCCAAAAACGACCCCTTTAAGGATCTCGTAACAAATATTTACACTACTCATCTTTTGACTAATTCTTTATTTTTTCTTCCGTTTTTAAGGAAGACGACAATGATATTATCATAGATTTGATTCGTTGTGCTTACTATACAATACCCTTGGCACACGAGGACGTGTCACCCGCCCTTCAAGGACTTACAAACAAACTTGTTTCTTTTTTGTACAACCCTACTTTGAGTTTAAAAAAAAGCTCTAAAATTGACAAACACGCTTAAAGAGCCGATATGCATGCAGGAGTTTAAGTCCATCTTACTTAAGGTAGTGGACCCGTAATAGTTACGCAACATTTCGGACTACACAATCTTTCACAATGTTAACCGAGGTTTCCTAATGGAAATCATTAGGAAACCTCGGTTTACATGGTTAAATTTCATTACTTCCTAGATGTTGAAAAACTATTACGGGTCCACTACCTTAAACGACCATCTTTAATGAACGGCCAATCACGTTAAGTGACATCTTTATAGAGGATAATTGTTTATTTTTGTGTTAGGTCGATTATCTTAGATTGAGTGAACAACGAAGCGGAGTATTGCATTGAGTGAACAACGAAGCGGAGACACAGGTGAAAACATTGCTCTTGTTTTTTCACTATGGGATATCTATTGCTCTTGTACAAAACGATTATGGCTATTCCTTAATACAAAAATCCTACGAATTGGGAAAATCGTTTTAGAAATTTTCTTAAGCGTGTCATTTGCATGAGAGGACTATGGAACATTATGACGTCATATGTATAATGGAAGTATAATGAATCCCGCTTGAAAAACGTTAAATAGTCTAAAATAAAGGAAAGCAGGGTATAATATTGTTGTATTTTCACTGGTTTCTCGGTGAAATTACAAGGTTGTAATTTTCCGATAGTCCACGATAATCGACTAGAAAGCATTAAGGTAGTAAACCCGTAATAGTTCCGCGACGTGTTGGAAGTAATGAACTTTAACAGTATTGACCGAGGTTTCCTAATGATTTTCATTAGGAAACCTTGGTCAACATTGTGAAAGATCATATGTTCAGAAACGGGTCCACTACCTTAAAGATTAAGAAAAAATCTTTACCCAAAACGCTTGGTGATCGCTTATCAAATGTTTTGCTCTATGCGACACCTCATGTAGGTAATAAACGGAGAGAAAAAGCTAGCAAAGACAAAATTGCCAAGAAAATACAGTTAGAGACATCGTGAGATTGACAAGTTGAGTGATTTAGGAATAAATTTGCAATGATATTGAATGGGTGGGTGGATTGAGTTTTGAATAAAATCTAATGGGGGGGGGGAGGGGTCAAAATATGGCTAATTTCGTCCAAATTTGAGAAATTTATCGATATTTGGCCAAGAAATCTATTTCCATTTGAAAAAAAATCTACTTGTCTATGAAGGGAATTGTATATCTTCTCTGACGCTCAAAATTTACACCACGAATCTTTTATAAATTCCGTATTTGATAAGCACAAATTTGATATTCTATTTATAATATCACCCGAATTTTGGTGATAAAACGAGAAAATTACGATATTTACCGATTCATGTTATTCCGCGATACATATAACGCCGTCTGCAAAATTACGTCAGCAGATCCTTTATGACGTCATTTTCCTAACAAAAAATATAACGTTATTCTTCGTCTTTGGCTTATTTGTTATAGTTATTACACTAGTAAAATAACATCCGTGTAATAACACCCGTGTAATATCAAAAATATTCAACGGGGTTATTTCACTCTGGCGACGTCGGTCATTATATAAAAAATAAAATGAAATGAATTGTTCAATTTGAATGAAGTTGTGATGTATTGTGACACTCGGGAACCCTCGTCGATTCTACGGAATAGACCTTGGGAATAATAAGGGCACAGTCATGAAAGCGTGTCATATCGCACGTGGGTTTATATGACGTCACAAATAAAACTGAAGATGAATTTGAAAACAAAACGTAGTGTTTTATTGCGTTTTGTTTTTCAAATCATTTTTAAAAGTATTTTGTAAACAAATACTTACAAATATTGTCTTTCCGACTTTCCGAAAATTTGGAAAATCAAACTTTCGTTTGGTCAGTGTTCGAGCATCTTGTCGTATCTAACGCCTTGTATAAGCTGAAGTTACGGTATTTGCTCGACCACTGGCATTAGAAATTATTGAAAGAAAACACTCTTTCTGTTGGTCACGGAAAAGATGAACATTCGTTACATAGATAAAATAGAATTAGTCATTTGTGCTTTTATAGTTCCGAAAAAGCCAGTATTGGATGATTAGTATCATATTATACTATTTCTGAATTGACTTTCCAGGGAAAAGTTGTTTGATAACACTATGCATTATATTAATTAAACTTTATTCGTAAAAATTATAGGCATTTTACATATAAAAATGTAATTTCTAAATTTAACACATAATTAAGCGCGCGTTTTATAGTTAATCAGTTAAATTAATTTTTGAAGCATTCGTAAAGGAGAAAAACTATTGAGGAAGTAATTGGGCCTGTGCGTGTCATTTCCAACAATTTGAAATGATCGTGACGTGTTAAGATAGAGAGGCCCATACAGGCAAGAACTGTAAATATAAAGTAACCTGAATGTCTACAGATACTTTGAGACCTTATCTATCTACTAAACGCATAGTGATGACTCTGTTCAGACTGTGCGGATGCACAGGCTGGCCAGAGTCTTTGCTTTGCGCAAATTTGAAATTGTTGAAGATCTCACGCGCATGCTCAATTAAAATGAAGAGACGGAGTTAATCTCTGAACACTCTTACTTTTTGGCGGACCCGATGAAATAAGTTTGGAAAAAATATTTTGAAGGTTAAGTCTTTTTTTGTGCAAGCAATTGCAGGTTTGTTCAAAATGTCTTATACTCAAAGCGAGACATAATTTTGAAATGCCAATTATTAGAATAAGTATTTTGCAACAAGGACAATTGATAAAATTGTGTATTTTCACACTCCTGTTTCTTAATCTTTTCAGATTCCTTCTTGTCTAGGAATTGCGGAGTAAATACGAACTTTTATCTTGCACGTTCGCAACTTGATTCTTTTTTCCTCTTCCGATAACCTTTTTTTGGCTATTTGAATTCTTGGCCTTGTTAACTCTTCCCTAAATCTTTTACGGACAAAATTCAGGGCTTGTGTTTGCATCTTAAACCAGATTTTTGACCCCATTAAAATCTGAAAAAAAAACTATTATGACCTCTGAAATTTTCTATCAAAGGGTCATTTGGCCCCTTTCATTTTCAAAATTGCATCTTGAATCTGCTGCAAATCATAAACGCATAGGAATAATTTGTCTCATCATATTTTTACAAGAGATCCATATGAAACACGAATCTCTTATTAAGATATAAAGGAAAAAGCTAAAGAAGTCAATCAGCATTACCATGAATTAGTTATTTTTTATCCCCTTGTTTTATTGTTTTGGTCCTTTAACAGCAGTTTTGACAGGCATATATGTGCAATTTTGTGTGAGTGATCAAAGGTCAATTTTCTCTATACCTGTATAGAGAAAATTGACATTTGATCACTCACTTTAATCTGTACATCTATAGGAATTCAGTGTCAAGGAGTCAATGACTACTGAATTTGAAAAGCTAGCGCAAGCCCCGCAGAATTATTCAAGTCCGTATATCCTCCAATGCAGCTAAGGATGCTCCGGCCGCCGCGATATAACTGCGAAATTGTTGAAAGTGGCGTAAAACCCATTCAAACAAACAAATCCAATGCAGCTTAAGAAAACATCATTGATGGCACGAGCCTTTACGGAAAACCAAACCTTTTGACACACTGGAGTTGTTTGCTCATAAACGATCTATAAGTGATAATAAAAGTTCTAAAATATTAACAGAATAATAACGGTTGTTTGGGATGCATTGTTCACGTTTGTTGAAAATCCGGGAGCCCGAGTGTTTGATTGGACCACAAGTTACGACACAATCTCTAATCTAAGATAAACAAATGCGTTGAAATTAAGAACATCGAAAAGAAAGGCAATTGAACAAAATTATTGTAGCACGGCATTATAAAAGCAGCACAGGAGAATATGGGGGAATGCAATCCCGAAGCACGCTTAAAATAATGAGGAACAAAGCATTTTTGTCGGACGACCATAAGTCTTAAAGGTATTTTGACGCGATAATTTTGATGAACTTCATTCAACCCTCGTCTCAAATTCATTATCATTTTTTTATAATCGCTACTATCTCTGCTCACGTGAAAACGATTATTATGATACTAATTCGACTAAAATTTTAATTTCTTGTATCAACTGTCAGCTGATTGGAAAGAGATAAATTGCGACAGGAATGATAATCAAGGATGTACACATATCATATCATTCCTTTCCAGTATTTCTTTATCACTTAGAAATGAATGACTGATATCTAAAGAAGCTTATACTTTTGACGTTTCGCTGATGAGTAACTGCAATTATCAGAAAGATCAGCTCTTTTTAAGAGAAGGTTTTAAACCGCTTTCGCTTATTTGTCCTTTCCATGAAGAAACGACAAAAGACGTTTATGGTATTAACATTTTTATGCCCCTTTCGAAGAAGAAGGGGTATATTGCTTTGCACTTGTCGGTCGGTCGATCGGCTAGTCCGTGCGTCGGTCGGTCGGTCCGTAGACCGTTTTTTGTGCGGAGTATACCTCAAAAAGTATGCAAGCTAGAATCATGAAACTTCACAGGTGGATAGATCTCATTGAGGAGAATTGCAGTGAATAAGAACCGTAACTCTACTTGTCATATTGTTTTAGTTATTGCCCATTATTAATTGACAAAGAAAATGCCATTGACCTGCTCTTATGGGGGGGGCATTCATGTTTTACAAACATCTCGTGAATTTATAGAGGGAAGATGGATTTTTCTATACGGGTTTCACATTGAAACTATCGTCCTCTACCTTTTACAGTTATCAACATAATTTAATTGACAAGGTGAATGATTTTAGAACGACGGTAATACAGAATGGCATTGAATGAGTGAGAGGAGTGGGTTTTGATTGATATTCAAGGGAGGTAATCCGATATCGCTATTTCTTGTTCAAGATGAACAAAATGAGATATATTTATAATCCCCCCCTAAATATATATGCATGCGTGTTCTATTAATAGCCTATGTCTTCACGCACCTATCATGCACTTACTGAATATAATAAAGTCAGTGAAATCACCGGTTTAATATACCGATTTCTATTTTGAATGAAGTTTTTGATCTTGTCATTTTTAGCGATTTTGGGGCGTTTTTAAATGGTTTGGGTGAGTTTTTTCAATGAATGAATGAATGAATGAATAGAGCGCTGAGTGGGTGGTTTAGAGTAGTTTTGATCGGAATGACAGTCAATTGGTAGACGTTATTAACTGTATCAGGGATGAAGCTTGCAGAAACAAGAAGAACCCAGGATTTTCTATCTGCTAGTCAAATATCGCTTATTTTGTTCTGGATGAACAAAACAAACGATTTTTATTACCTCCCTTTGATGAATTATGTATACAATTTCTATAAACACATACTTTAAAAAAGACACAAAAACAACAACAACAACAAACAACAACAACAACAACAAAAACAAAAACAAAAAAAACCCAAGGTAGTTGTCATTTTAGGATGTTACGTTGCTAGACTGCTGGAAATATGGAGTTGTCAGTCTGACAGCCTAGCAGAGGACAAGATAGATATGTTCAGGGCAATTTTCGGGACATTTTTGTCGGAAATGTTGAAGAAATCGAGATATCCGGATCAAATATATTTTCACTAGAAATTCAGTTTTTAACGGTTTTAGCGGATTTCTAGTGTATAATGCTAGTGTCAGGTATCAATAACATCGTTTAGATTTTTTTTTTTTAGTCAGCTAGGCTGCTTGGCTGCCAACTTCACTTTGCTAGGCTGCTAGGCTGCCAACTTCACGGACCTGTTCTTTACAGGAAATTTATGATTTGCCCATGAGTTAAAATCTATTTTATACTTATAAAGTATTTTCTACATGATACATATCCACTATCAGTTTTTGTATTTTGATTTATTTCATATTTAGTTTTTTTGTATCGAAATTGAAGATTGTTGAGTCAATTAAATATCATTTACTACCTAATGGATAGGTGATATTTTACTTCTTTACAAAACATGATACATTTTTCACTAAAAATAAATATTTTGACGTCATTTCACGGTGGGTGCCCAAGACCTACCCATAAATAGATATCAAATCTACGGTAAACGGTTTAAAAATATATATAATTTACTCTACCGCAAGTTCAGTCAATGAAGCAGATCGCGTGGGTTGTTTGGAAAATGGTGGTGTAGCTTTTCTAAATATTTTTCCCGTGCTTCTAAAAATTGCAAATGCCATAGTTTGGGAGACAATCGTGTACTTTTTGATATTTCTATTTTGTTCAGTCTAAATGTTGGCGAAATTTTGAAAACCGTAAAAATTATTTTGATCAGACGGAACTTGTGCAAATCAGTCGATGAAGATATTGAAAAAATATACGAATTGTATCCTTCCACCTCAAACCTTGCGTTATTTTAACTATTCAAATTACTTTTCGGTCACTATGATTGTAACTTGTGTTCATGCGCGGGCGCGCGTGTATATGTATTTAAGTCATATCGCGGATATTGAAGCACCTTCAGTTATTTAAATCGTAAAATTGGCATTCACTTCAATGAAAACCGTTTTAAATCGATCTCTCAGCACTCAGCGCTCAATTCATTCATTCCAAACACTCACTCAAACCAATCACAAACGCTCAAACCAATTGAAAATATATACTCAGAACAAGAAGTTAAGCGCCACCAGTTTTTAGACAGAAGATTTTTAAAGGCAGGGAGCCTGCATTAATTCGAAATATCAGAGATGTAAATATTGAGTTCCAATGTTGAAAATGGTATGTTGACTTAACAATTTCACAACAATACATGGGTGGTGATCAATTTTATTGACTTTGTACCTTGAAAAGTATATGACGTATTTTCACCTTTTTTTTAAAACATGAAAAACTATTGTTTTAGACTTGGTTTTAGAAGTCAGATAACACAAATGCGATTAATTCCAGTCACATCTTAGTCAGTAGCGTGTGTAACATCCGTGAGCATTGATCACTGCGCGCACCCTCCTCGGCATGCCACGAATCAACCTCTGGATGATGTGTTGAGGGATTTGCTGCCACTCCTGGTGCAGAGCTGCTTCTAACTCAACCATATTTTGTACAGGAGGCTCTCTCCGACGTATACGGCGCCCTAAAATGTCCCACAGGTGCTCGATGGGGTTAAGATCGGGACTTCAAGCCGGCCATGGAATGCTGGTGATGGCTTCACGTTGCTCTTGCTTTTTGGAGTCTTGCGTTATCATCTTTGTATACTGGTCTTGTTCGAAGAGGGTGATTGTCAAAATGTGAAATTACTACAGGAAAAAGGATGTTATCGCGATATTTACCGCCAGTCAATGTCTCTGGAACTGTCACTAGGTCCAGTTTACAGCCGTAGGAGACACAACCCCATAACATAACGGAGCCACCGCCACTCTGATAGGTTGGTTGGACGTACGTAAAGATTTTAGAAAGGTGTTGGGGATTTGGAAGAGAATTTTCTTTTAGATTACAGCTGTCAGTATCGTGAAATTGGTATGCTTCTAGATCCCTACCATTTTAAATCACTTTCTCTGGGATCCATTCAAACCTTTGAAACACTCACTCAATTCTCTCTAAAATGCTCCCAAAACTTTCTACAGCTTGAGAACCACTCAAAACTATGTTTCATTCTATTCAATCTAATAATCCCATGATCATGTTGGTTGGTTTACACTTTAAGGCGACTATCTTGGTTTGCGAAGACAGACAATCAGTAAGGTATAGGGATTATTTTAAGGAGACGTAGAAATGGTTTGCTACTTTTGTCCATCTTGATGATTTTGATGGTATTTTATAGCCTCCCTTTCATTTCATTCAAAACTTACTTCTCTCACTCATTCAATTTATTCCATAATCACTCACCTTGCCAATGTCACGATGTTGTTAGCTGTACATCACACTTGTATGAATACATAAGAATATGAAATCAATGGACTTTAGAGATATGAGTATTTATACATAATATTTCTTTATGGAATATCTCCGACCCCAACCCTTCATTTAACCCTGATACCTACAGAGACAGTAAAATCTGTGGATATTACCATGACTCTTGACCCTTGAGGCATGGTACTGTTTGTTGAAACAGCTTTTAATATGAATTTCTCCCTCTTTGTAAATAGTTATGCACTGTAATGGATTCAAATAGATGCCCTGGTATTTTTTGAGATGTAAATATTAAAGTTACTGTTCTTAAACAAACATTTGATTTTTGTCAGTTTCAATAGATCGTTCAGTATTTCATGTCAGTTTCATGTGAATTGTTTTTTTTTTACTGGAGGAGCTTCATAAGTAAATAAAATTACTATAAGCTCCTTTAGAGCCCCAAAACCATTTGATGGCTTTAATGCGGAATAGTTGTAGCTACCTATTAACTTATCGGAGTTTGTGACTGTTTTGCACTGAGCTTTAACTCGACATTCAAGATGCAACATAATGCATATGTACTTGCAAAGTAGAATTTCACATATATCTTAGATTGACAGATATTAAGAGAGATAAATCTTCAGACTTAACTTGGCTCACTGCCTTATGATAAATTTGGTACCAATTCACTGTCCAGAGAAGAAATTGAACATTATTGTACAAGAATAAATGACAGGTCTGAAGGAGGGGAGATCTCTTATGTGGGAACCATCTTGTATTCGACTATTCTTCTTCATTTTTAGCTCGGCTGTTCATTAAAGCTCACTTTTATGGCTGGGGATGGATATACATGTGTTTGAAAACATTGGCCTCTAAGGGAATTAATTCTTTTGGGCAGCGATTCAGGGGTTTCTGAGGTTTTACCTATCTAAATTTAGAACAATATTTGTTCCTACCATATTTATTGGCTTGTATCTGCTAAACTAATACTATTAACAGAGGTATTTCTATATAACAGAACTTCTGCACTTCACTCACTAGCTGTGATAAAGACTCATTTTGGATGGCCTGTCAACTCCTTACTGATGGCAAACGAAAGACTAGTCACCAGAAATATCTCTCACCAGAGGCCACTGAAAAGTAATAGAAAACACAGGCCTATGGCTCAGTGTGAAACAGTTGTAGCTGTCTATATGTTTATAGGCGGTTGCAGCTGTTTCGCATTGAGCCAACGAGATAACCCTCTATGAAATAACACCTATATCATTTTTCTGGCTCATGGGTCCACTGTGTGCTCTAGGTCTAGGTGTGACCTACTGTGAGCACAGGGTTTGTCTATGTGTCTCACTCAAGACTTAAAAAGATTATACTAAATTTATAAATAGCTCCCCCCCCCCCCCCCTTAGAATAGGCTTTACCGCTTTTGGTAAGGAGTTGAAGCAGGCATCTATCATATATAGACTATGGATATGCATGTATTCTTAGTTAAGCTAACAATATGATGGATATGTTTTGCTTTGCATGTATACATATATGAACTATAACTGGATATGTCCTACTAAATGTAGTCTATAATATCTTTTGATAGTTCATGTTTTATCGATTGAAAGGGCCTATGCTTGAGTATAACATCCTGGCATATGCTTGAATAAATAATAAAGAACTCTGGAGAAATGGGGTTTACTCACATGTTAAACTTTATTATGAAAATTTCCCCTATGTTTATGGTTGATCTTGGTTTTTGCCGGTTTTATATCTATAGTAGATATTTGTTATAATGGTATCGAAATCCTTAAATGTTTGTTGTTGGAATGTTAATGGTTTATTTAACCGAGTAAATGGAGTGCGCACTAACAAATTAGATGATCCTCGTTTTCTACAAAACTTAAAGAGTGAAGTAATTATTTTAACAGAAACACATGCTTGTAAAAAAGACATGTTGAATATTGAAGGTTACTTTTGTATATCAAATTGTCGTTCAGATGAGCCTAGTAGGTTAAGAGGAGGAGTAGCCATTTTCACGAAAAAGAATATTAGGACAGGCATTAAAGTAATTGATAACTCACAAACGGATATGATTTGGATCAAACTCTGTAAGAATTTCTTCAAGTTTAAAAAAGACTTGTACATCTGTGGTATCTATATACCGCCAGCTTATTCAGCTTATACTAAGAGAACAGGCATTGATAATATTCTATTTCAAAGGTTGGAATCTGATATTATCAAATACTCGTCTGACAGTTATACTATGATCATGGGAGATATTAATGCCCACATAAACTGTAATGATCCGGACTTCATCATTAGTGAGGAATCAGATGTAATGGAGGAGTCTCTACCTACTAGCTATTTAATTGACAATACTCATTTAATGAGAAATACAGCAATCCAACAAGTTACTAATGAATATGGAACCAAGGTGTTAGACCTATGTATTGGGTCACAATTAAGAATTCTAAACGGCCGTATTATTGGTGATACTCTGGGTAAACCTACATATCATGGCTATAATGGATCTTCTATTGATGACTACTGTATTTGTAGTGCAGACTTCATGAGCTCGGTTAGATACTTTAAAGTTCTTGATTTTGATGTTACTTATTCAGATCATTGTCCAATTTTGGTTAGTGTCCAGTCATTGGGTGGTTTCGAACATAATGTTGAGAATGGTAGACAAAGGAAGTCACCTAAGAATGTTAAGTGGAATGATGAAATGAAGATAAGCTTTTTAAACAACATTAATATGGTAAACAAATGTAGATTCAAAGAATCTCTAATTGAATTTTCAAATGAAAGGCCTTTATCATGTACACAAAGTAATATTGATAAAATGGTGTCACACTTTTCTTTTACTTTACAACAAGCTGCCCAGACGAAATCGTCCTCTCCATCTGCTAAATTTCCTAAAAAAAGACGCCATAAGAAAAAAGTCTGGTATGACAGAGATTGTGAATCAATGTATAGAGAAATAAAACATATGAGTCGTCTTTTAGGCAATGATCCTTATAATATAAGCCTCCGTCAAAAAGTATTCAGTGCTCGAAAACAATACAATAAGCTCATACGTAAAAAGCATAGACAATTTAAGGGGAAAATGCTGGACAGCTTGCTTGAAAATGAAAAGAAAAATCCTAAGGAATTCTGGAACTCGGTAAACCAGCTGATGGAGAAACAAAAATCTGATCCTTCAGCAGATATCTCCACTGAAAAATGGGTGGAACATTTTAAATCTTTGATGAACATCGACTATCCAAACAACTTTTCTAAATCCTCTACAGAAGAATACTTTACTGATCCGGATAATTCAATACTGAATAAGGATGTTACTTCTGAAGAGGTTGTGTTTGGTGCTAAGGGGTTAAAGGGTGGAAAGTCGTGTGGCACAGATGAAATTTGTAACGAAATGCTCCGACTATCAGTCCCACATTTAGCAAATGAGTATGCATACCTATTTTCGCAGATACTTAAGCATGGGACCTATCCTTCTCAATGGCGAGAAAATATTATTAAACCCATTTATAAGGGTGGTGGTACCTCTGATGTGAATAACTACAGGGGTATAGCAATCTCGAGTTGTTTTTCAAAATTATTTAGTAAAGTTCTGTTTAACAGGCTAGACAAATACTTAGAATATAATGATATAATTGGTGTGGAACAAATTGGTTTTCGGAAGCACTGTCGCACGACTGACCACATTTTAACACTGAAAACACTAATAGACAAAGCTTTTAAATCATCCTCTCGTCTATACTCTTGTTTTGTGGACCTCAGTAAAGCTTTTGATACTATAAATAGACTTGCCCTTTTTCATAAAATGGAAAAATACAACATCCAAGGCCCATTTCTGAATATAATTCAAGATATGTACAAAGATTTATTGTTTTGTATAAAGACAGAAAATGGTCTAAGCAGCTCCTTTAAAACTAGGATCGGAGTCAAACAGGGATGTGTTTTAAGCCCAACTCTCTTTTCCTTATATCTTAATGATTTAAAGAAAGGATTTGGCGAAAATTGTGACCCGGTAACACTTGCCGGTTTGCAAATTTCTTGCCTGATGTACGCAGATGACATAGTCCTCTTATCTCAAACTGCCAGTGGGTTGCAAAGTCTTCTTAACAAATTGGAAGATTTTTGCAACCAGTGGAACCTTAAAGTTAATATAGCCAAAACAAAAGTAATTATTTTTAATAAATCCGGTAGAGTCCTAAAGGGCTATGATTTTTTATATGGACACAATTCCCTAGAAATTGTTAATGAATATAAATATCTTGGAATATATTTTAGGTCATCTGGTGTGTTCACACAAGGCATTAAATACCTTTGCAATAAGGCACTTAAAGCTATCTTTTGTATAAGAAAAGCCCTGTTGTCAGATAGTATGAACACTGGACTTTACATGACGTTGTATAACCATTGTGTGAAACCAATTCTTTTATATGGCAGTGAAGTTTGGTCTATTGATTTTCTAATAAATAAACCAGGAGTTGACCAAATGGAGAATAAGTACGACTCTTTAATATCTGAGAAAATACAATTAAGATATTTTAAACATGTTTTGGGTGTCAACAAATATTCAGTGAATGATGCAGTCAGGGCAGAGTTTGGTATACTACCTTTAGCAATATATGGTCTGCAGGCATCAACTAACTTTTGGGTTCATCTAGTGAATTTGAAAGAAAATTTTCTTGCCTATCTGGCCTACAGGGAAAGCATGACTTTTAAAAAAGGCTTTGCCCAAAAGTTTAGAATCTTTCTGCAGAACATTCAATTTTCTCATCTCTGGGATAACCAGAATACCATTTCGAAAAGTAGATTGTTACATGCAATTAAATCTAAACTTAGAGACTCCTATGTTCACTCCTGGTTAAATAAATTACATGATGACGGTAAAAGCCTACCCAATGGCAATAAATTAAGAAACTATAGAATATTTAAATCATTATATGAAAAAGAAACATATCTTTTTGTCAACGAATTGCCTAAAAATGAAATTTCCACTTTTGCAAAGCTACGAATAAGCTCCCACGATCTTCAAATTGAAAAGGGCAGGCATACTAGGACTCCATTGATTGACCGTAAGTGCAACTTGTGCAATTTGTGTGTCGAGGATGAGAGGCATTTTGTGATGGAGTGTGTTTCACTTTCGACACAGAGAACTACTTTTTTTAGTGAATTGAATCAAATTGTCCCATCTTTCGATCTCAAAACGACTGAAGAGAAGTTTGCTTTTATAATGGAATGTAAAGATTATGACATTGCTAGTACATGTATTAAGAATATTTGTAAAATGTTTAAAGTTAGAGAAACGTTGATAAAAAGCAACAGTATTACTTAAAGGTATTTTGTGGCTTTTTGCAATAGATATTGACATCTCTTTAACTTAGACGCCATCCCTCCATGGCTCGCCCTTTCTTTTATCCTTTTAGATAGAGTGATGGTGCCCCACGGACTTATTGTTTGTGTGGTTCCTTTACTCTATACTAAGGTAGTGGACCCGCAATAGTTTTGCGATGTATCAGGAGTAGTGAACTTTAGCAGTGTTGACCAGGGTTTCCTAATGATGTTCATTGGGAAGCCTTGGTTGGCATTGTTGGGGATCATATGGTCCAAAATTTGCGGAACTGTTGCGGCTCCTCTGCCTTAACTGACATGGCCTCGAAGTTGAAGGGTGTCAATGAAAGCAATATTGCCATTATAGTTATTATTACTGTTATTATGAATTAACTATATATAATTGCTAGATGTCATAATTCATTGGATAGCGTACCTACATGTTATTTGAATTTGTCTGTGTGTACTTGTTGTTACTATCAAAATGTATGTCAATGGTTACAGTCCTGTGACTGGACTCTTATACCAATTAAAATTGATTTGATTTGATTTGATTTGATTTGATTTGATTCGTACTTTGGTGCAAATCGGGTGTTAGGTTATCTCCAAACACGAATTCGGCCATCGGTGACATGCAACAACATCCTGCACTCATCTGACCAATGGATCCGACGCCACGATGCCAAGTTCCAACGTGCCCTCGCTCTACACCATATTAGACGTTCATTGATGTGTCTCTGTTGTAACTTTGTACGTTTGAGTGGTCTTCGTGCCTTATACCCAGCCATCCGAAGTCGATTTCGCACTGTTGAAATAAAGACCCGTCTGTGTGTATTCTAGTTGTCCCTTAGTACAGGCGCACTGGTGAATGGGCAGACGTCTGACGTGACGCAAAAGTGCTCTATCCTCTCGAATAGACGTTACTGTAGGGCGTCCAGATCTGACACGGTCCTTAACGTCGTTTGTCTGTGCGTGTTTTTGTACCAAACGTGTTATGACACTGTGGTGATACCCCAGCTATAGCAATAGTTATAACAATATATCTATCTGGGTATAGATCCGCAAGTAAGAATGAGTCTCGAGACACCGTTACAGTTAAAAACATAGTGAAATTGACACTCATTCCGACCAAAATCATTCTAAACAATTCGCTCAGTGCTCCATTCATTCATTCCAAGCACTCAATCAAACCATCCAAAACGGTCCAATATCATCAAAAAGATAAGATCAAAAGCGTCATTCAAAACAGATGTAGCTAGAAAAAATAGCGATTTGAATAAAATAATTAAAATGATTAGCGTCTAATTAATTCTTGAAGAAATAAAAAGCTATTTATAGAACTTGTATGCATATTTTATTAAAGGAAGAAAATCAATATCGCTAATTTTGTTTATCTTGAACAAAATTAGCGATATTGGGTTACCTACCTTAAATTTCTCTCAATACTCGCTCCACACAATCGTTCAATTTCATTCCAAAGTCATTCCGAAAGGATTCATCTTGTCAATTTCACAATGTTGTTAACTGTATCTCTTATCATTTTCTATGTAAAATTATTCTTCGATACATCACTTGAAATCGAAGATTCCACACCGTCATGGCATATTTTGTACATGTAGAGATTCGGACTCCTAATTCTGAATTCGATCCATGGCGGCGACGCACATCTGTTAGAAGATTGTTTCAAACCAATGGATTTATTACCGTAAAACAATTTTGGATGGGCGTGTGGGGGCTTTGAAAATATGTCGTAATTATACAGCTGAAAAAGATATCAGGAACCAATTGTTATGTGATTCCAGCCCCCGCGATATGACTGAAAAATGTTTAAAGCGTCGTTGAACCCTGTATCAACGTTGACAGTAGGAAGCCAAGCTTGCGGCTAGGAAAAATGTCGTTGTAATACAGGTGAGAAAAAAGGCATAAAGTAATGGTTAGGTGACACAGCCGCAGTAATATGACCTAAAAATCCTGTTAAACCCTTTCCTGTTTTACAAAATTTTGGATCTGTCCAAATTCAAAGCTTTTGCAGACGAAAATTTAAAGTGGACTTAATTTGAAAAATAACCATTCAGTAGGGTAGAAAATAGTGTGGAAAAAGAAGATATTGCTTGTCAGAAGCAATTTCTTCTTTTTTCACAATGTTTTCTCAATCATAAAATCACAGGCACGTAAAAAGCAGGGATTAAACAGCAAAGGGTTAATCGGCGTTAGAAATTATAGGAAGTGTTTTATTCTAGACACCTTCCTCGTTTGAAACAGCTGTTGGAGCCATGCAACAGTTGTATCGTATTTAAGGTAGTGGACCCGTAACAGTTTTGCAACATCTCAGAGATATTGAACTTTAACAGTGTTAACCGAGGTTTCCTTATGAGTTTCATTAGAAAATCTCGGTTAACATTGTGAAAGAATATGTGATCCAAAATGTTGCTGAACTATTACGGGTTCACTACCTTAAAGAGGGATCAAATTGGCAAAAAGGAATAAATAAATAAATGAAATGAAAAATCGACCTGTCATGCGACAGCGGATCTTTCAGCGTTTCACTTAGTCAAAGTGTTTTCATGTAACAATGAAAGATATTCCAACATGTCAACCATGTATCACATATGGTGATCAGTTACATGTACTGTAAATTTGACAAAAACATGAAATTGATGAGATAAATTAATTTTGGGGTGATTGCAGAATGATATTGATTGATTGATTGATTTAATGGAGTTTTACGCCGCTTCCAACATTTTTTCAGTTATATCGCGACGGCTGGAGCACCTAACAATGGATTCCTGTTATTTCTCTCAACAATAGTACCATCACATCATTTCCTAGCCTCCAGCTGCTATCTAGGTCTACGATTACTAAACCATTGGTGAGAGACGGATAGTCGGAAAGAATGGGTGCCACCGTCGGGGATCGAAGGAATGAAATGAAAGGAGATGGAGGAGTGAGATTTGAATAAGAATACGAGGAGGTAATGTAATAAAGCTACATGTGATTTGGTCGAATTGAAATAAATTTTATCCAGAGTATTGGCTTGTCATTGACGTGACGACATGCATGCAAAAGCGCTGTTGTTTTGACGAAAAAAAGGGAGAGGGGGAGAAAGAGCGTTACTTGAAAGATTACTCATAGAAAATGTAGATTCCAGTAAGTCTTCTCAAGAAAATAGAATCTTGTGAGCGAGGAAAGAAGCACGGGTTCCACATGTTATTTCGTTTATTCCCAATTGCGATGACGTTGCCCGCTCTCTGATTAATACTGTTAACAACATCGCCATTTTAACAAGGAGAGTGATTTTGGAATGAAATTGAATGAGTGTGTGGAGCGAGTGTGTGGAGCGAGTCTTTGGCGAATTTAATGGGGGGGTGAAACAATATCGCAAATTTTGTTCAGGATGAACAAAATTAGCGATATTGATTACCCCCCTTTTATGAAATATACATACGAACTCTATAAATAGCTTTCTATGCCTACAAGAACATATTAGACGCTTACAAAAATTTGAATAATTTAAGTGAAATCGCGATTTTTTTTCAAGCATAATTTATTTTGAATGGCGTTGTTGATTGTCTCTATTTTAGGTAGTTTGGAGCGTTTTTGTATAGTTTGAATGAATGAAAGAATGAATGAATGAATGAATGAATGAATGAATGAATGAATGAATGAATGAATGAAGCGCTGGGCGAGTGATTTGGAATGGTTTTGATCGAGATGAATGTAAATTTCACGATGTTGTTAACTGTAACTGCTCGAGAGTACCCTTTGTTTTTATCGGACGTCTTACTATCGTTTGCTCCTCCTTCCCCCACCTCAAGGATGGATAAACGCAAACTTAATAATTTTGGCACCTTGAGACTTGAGACCTGAAGACTGAAATACTTGTGTGAGAAATAAAATACCAGGAATCCACTTTCGCGTGCTTCGATTGCCGTGATTTGACAGATGTTCTTTTAAAAGTGTCGTTAAACCAATTAAAACAAACCATTATCAAAGAGTTAATTCATAGACGCGCAAAAATGCACACGAAACGATACAATACCAGGAAGATACACCTTTGCGGTTGTTTATCCTTGAAAGAAAAGAAAACGTGAGTGATTATGATCATTTGCATATACAAATATACATTCTTAAATCTTATGGCAGCTTTTGGTTTATTCATTTTTCATTTTTCAAAAATCGTGGCATTTAGGATAAAAAAAAACAAATCTTTATAAGCCTTCCTACCCCAACCTCCCCAAACCCCAAGAAATTTTGTGCCCAATTCTTTACGTGGTGTTTATCAAATTGCATTTATGGGCGCCCAAATATCGTATCTGCACTTTATTCGGACTGTAGATATGACATTTTGTCTTCCATTTACGAATTTAAGGGTGTTCCTGAAAGAACACAGCTGTCGATGACGTCATGAAATTTAAGCTCCTGAAGTCTCCTCCCTGTACCGTTACAATGACATATGACACATCATTTTACACAAAAGCTTCCAGGTTTAAAGAGGAAGTTCGTACGTGTACGTCCAAATTTCTGAAATTTTGATTTGTGTCTGCGCGTGATACTTTTAATTTGTTGACATGCGCTTGATAAAGACCCATATCGGCCTGGTTTCGCGGGCTTTTGAATATAATCTAATGTCTTAGTTTCTCACTTACAAATGACTATGACCATCTTTTGAAATCCATACCCAGAACATTCACACTCAGAAATTGAAAACACATTCTGATGACTTTAAAAGTGTTTATTATATTCACCATATATTGAAATTAAATGTAGTTTCATCTATAAAATGGATGGGGTTTTTTTTATTATTTGATTGGATCTATATTTTGTATGCTGATAAACGGTCACACTCGAATTATATACATGAAATTTGTTCGAAATCTATGGTTTGGTTTTGGTGAATATGATTTTCAAAGTCTCCACTATATACCAGATAAAAAATGACCTCTGTCCATTTAAGTCAGATGTTCCATCTGATCGCGATTATATTTTGAACAATCGCAAAGAGTCTCCCAAGGCACTCAAGTGAAAGTTGATTGATAACCGTTTGAGTCTGTGAGTGAGATTTCCAACAATTTCAAATATTCGCAAAGCAAAAAAGACTCTGACCAGTCTATGCATCCGCACAGTTTGACCAGAGTCTTCACTATGCGCTTAGTAGATAGATAAGGTCTAAAAGTATCTGTAAACAGACAATCAGGAAACTTTCAAATTATACGAAATGTCACGCACAGTCTCGTTTATCCTGAGCACGAGAAAAGTATTTTAGACCACGCTTGAAGCGAATCGGCCAATCAGAGAGCAGTTTTTCAAAAATATAAATCACAGATACAACTCCTAGCATTGTGTATACAGATATACAATGAAAGTGTGTCGTGCACGTGAATCTTGACAGATTTTATGTGTCGAGTAATTTTTAGAAAGTGTCGAGCATATCATATGAAGTCTTTTTCCAAAAGACTTTCGACAGTTGCATACATGCAAAAGAGCTGCAATAAGTAACGATAAAAGATTCAAAAGTATAGTTTCGGCATAATTACGCATGATAGCAGTAATATATCAACGAGTTTTACTCGTATTCGTTGTCCAGATATCGGGTAAAAATTACAGACAATGTTAAAAAAGCGTGGTCTAAGTCAGATAGACAATCTCGTGCCACGGTATATGGGAAATAGACACTCGCTGAAGCTCGTGTCTATTTCCCATATACCATGGCACTCGTTGTCTATCCTATACGTAAACCAGGGCCCAGTCTGTTTGAGGTTTTCTACAGACAAATTTCTTGAATTAAGGTCCTCCTTCGACCGTCATTTTCGACTTTTCCCATTGTCACATTGAATTGGACTGTAAATTGTCATGGGGTTAAGAAAATTGACAAGTGATTTTTTTTTTACTCGAGGATAACACGATAAAGGGTCGAATGACTCTTATTTCCATCGTGGTCCAAACTCATTCCAGATCTTATCCTGCACATAGAGAGAGGCAATGGTTTCTAACCACTGCTACCCACTTTTACAGCTGGGTGGACTGGGGCCCTGTCTGTAAAGTGTCCTGCCCAGATACACTACCCGCCTCCGTAGGGACTCGAACCCGCAACCACCAGGTTACGAGTCGAACGCGCTAACCACTCGGCCAACGAGCCAGTGATCACCTACTTAAAGTTGAAAACCCATATATGTATTTAACTTTTTATTAAATGCAAAATGCATGCATTCCCAACGAACACCTTTTATTAATGATACTCAGTTTTATTTCCACATGCTGCTTTCAATTTTAATTCGTCTAACCTTTAAAAATGATACTTTGTCTAAAATTTAAAATACATATATCATTCTGTGTTCACACAGTGTTATACTTCATACAAAAATATACCAAATTGAACACGCAGAATGTATCGACTCTTTTCAGTCTGAGCTGAGAATGCAGGCTTAACTGTGGAGATTTTTTCACTCTTTTCCGATTTTATGAACCTAAAAAGTTTTACTATATACATTTGGTCTATTTAAGACGATCCACTGAATGGCTTTAGCTATTTCCACTTATTTCCGAGTCATATCTGTAACACATGTTACATATGCGATCATATATGTAACAGGTGTTACATATATGATTTGCTACAAAATATGATCCAACAAAGCCCCTCAATAATAGTCTGTTCTTATGATTAAATGGCAAACATGGCTAGATCGCCGAGCCAATTACGCCTTGGGCTGCGGATCCCGGGGTCATGATTTTGAACTCCTAATCAGCCAACTTTCATCTGATATTCGTCAAAAGTCATTGTGTAACACATCACTTGTCTTCCGCGAATGGACCAATGATAAATAAGGATTTGCACCTGAAGCATGTTTTACTAACCATATTACGATTTTTTTTTTTCGTAAGTAAAAAATTAAACTTGCTTCTACAGTAGTGACTAAATATGGAATTCTGCCATTGATAATCTCATTTGAATCGTCTTCTAAAGACGATTCATGTGAGATATTATAAGACAGAATCTACAAATGAATATAAGCACCAGGTACGATTTTGTAATTTTGACTAACGATTATTTTTTTCGTAAGAAGTTTAGTAAAACGGGCCCCTAGTGGCTCTGATGATCATGGGAATGTGCAACGGCTTTTGCTATACAACGGTTATACTGTTGTGAGTGGTGTAAGAACCCAATTCAAATTCGCTTTGTAGATAGATATGCTCTTAAAGTATCTGTAGACAGTCAGGCATTCTTCTAATTACGTCATGTAACTGACCGGCCTGCTAAATGTTTGCACATCACGCGGATGTTAGATTGTTGGGAATGTCACAGGCTCAATTAACTTATTATGTTTTATATCATATAACAATACACCGACTTCGGCCGAAAGCAAATATCTCAAAGTTCAATCGATGTGTCGATTGTGAAAATTTATTTATCAAATCATTTCTTTCATCACACAACTGTTGAAATTTTAGCTTGAAGAAGCAAAAAGAGTTACAAGGTTTTAGACTACATACGACGAATATCTCCAAGACCAAACATTTTTCTAAAATGTTCATGTACATGCGACAAGAGTCAGAAATTCTGAGAATAATTTAAAAGTTCGCGTGGCATGTCATACAAAAGAAAACGATCTGGGAGTTTCGTAAAACAAATAAAAAAACAACAACAACAAAAAAATGGGTTCAGCAGAGATAACTTTGAGCCGACATTATGAAGGAAGATACAATTGTCTGTCTAGATTCACAAAATCTGCCGAAATCGAAAGCTTTTCATCCATGCACACTTTGTCGTAGTTACATGGGGCCGTAACAAAGTTCGACACTCCTCATAGCCTGAAGAATCCGGTCTGTGACCTTAACCCTTTCCTGTTTTATAAAATTTTGGACCTGTCCAAATTCAAAGGTTTTGCAGACGAAAATTAAAAGTGGATTTAATTTGAAAAATAACCATTCAGTAGGGTGTGGAAAAAGAAGAAATTGCTTGTCAGGAGCAATTTCTTCTTTTTTCACAATGTTTTCTCAATCATAAAATCATAGGCACGTAAAAAGCAGGGATTAAACAGGAAAGGGTTAAAGAAAAGGAAAATATAAAAAAATCTGGTTGAAAGGTATAGATAAAACGGTATCTAAAGCGTAGGAGGAAACGGTGAACGAAATATCCGAAAAGGTACAATCATAAGCGGTCAACAAATCAGTCAGGACTGCGTTCGTAAAACGTCTATCGTCGTGCGCCCGAAATCGTTATCCAATTTTCAATAATAATTATAAAGATGATGATAATAAAAATAATAATAATGATGATAATAATAATGATGATAATAATAATAATAATAATAATAATAATAATAATAATAATAATAATAATAATAATAATAATAATAATAATAATAATAATAATAATTATGACAACAACAATAATAGATTAACAACAACAAAATACGAAAAAAACCCAAATTTCATTCAGCATTTCGTCTTCCGGTGACCAAAGATGTCACTCACGGAAATTTGAAATTAGTTGTTCGATCCCTGACGGCAACACTCATTCTTTCCGACTATTTGTCAATCGCCAATGGGTTGGTAATCGTAGACCTATGTGACATAGCAACTGGAGGCTAGGAAAGGTTGTGATGGTAGTACTGGTGAGAGAAATACCAGTTATCTATTGTTAGGTGCTGCAGCGATATGACTTAAATAATGTTAAAAGTGGCGTAAAACCCCATTCAAACTATCAAACAAACCTATTTTCTGCAAGCTTCATCCCTGATACAGACTGTCAGTCAGACTGTCACTGATCAAAACTACTCTACATCACTCACTCAGCGCTACATTCATTCATTCATTCATTCATTCATTCATTCATTCATTCATTCAGTCATTCAGTCATTCAGTCATTCATTCATATAACGATATAACGATATAACTGAAAAATTGTTGAAAGCGGCGTAAAACTCCATTGAATCAGATCAAATTGAAACAGCCAAGATCGAGGACTCAACGCAACACTACTGTAAGTGCCTATATACATATAGGCACTTATAGCATTGTTGCGACGAGACCTCGAGATGGCGCACTTTTCTGGTGACTGGTGAAATGAAGATATCAGGAATTTGGAGGTCGTTTGGTACAGTTTACATTATCTTGGTCCAAATATTTGTCCTTCAAATCTTGATTTATTCTTAATGTCAAACGGTTGCGGGTTTAGTGTATTTTTCTTCCAGGTTTGTTCGACCTTCTGTCTTTTGGTTGCCAAGACCAAAAGTTTCCAACTATAAGGTCGCATTTAATATTGTCAGTGAGGGACAAAAACCTTGTGACTGCAGCTTGAAAGTGCTTTATTTTAAAGGTTTTTTGTAGCCCTTATATCCTTTTTGGATCTTTGAATACAGTTTACAACGCCGTGAAATTGTTTCTCAGCCTACGAAAACCAAACTAAAATCACTAGCTCAGCGCATTGCATTTCAAACACCCATTCAAACCATTCGAAGCGCTCCTTAATCATTCAAAAACATTCCGAAATCGTTTAAATCGACCCATAACTTCGTTCAAATCGGTCAAATCATTCCATAATTTAATTTGTTGGCGTGAATTTAGAAGCGCCTGATTGGTCCGTGAAGACACATAAAATCTATTTATAGAACAGCAGACATACTTTAAAGGGGAGTAATAGTATATAGTTTATTTCGTTTAACTTTCAACGAATTAAGCGATACTCTGTTACATACCCCCCTCCACCCTTTTGAAATCATTTTAAACTAGAGCTCACCCCTGTCATTTTAATTTTATTTCGAAACGTGTACCGATTCAATTTAGAATGTTTTTAACTGTAGGACAAACCGACTGACCTACATGTATTAGAGGACCAACTGGTGTACTGATAGACCTACTAACCTACCTACATGTTTCAACCGATAAACAGTTAACCAATCGCCGCTGTCAATCAAAAAATCGATTGACCAATCAAAACTCCCTTTTATGAACAGAACAGAACAGAACAGAACAAAACAAAAAAATATTGAACGATTCAACTTGAATACATGGCTCACCGTCGAAATACATGGCTTGTCGTAGAAATACTTACTTATAAAATGACATGCGTAAGTGTGGACAGATATTGTCAAATAAGCAGAAAAAAGATATTTGCTGGAATGATGAATAGACTAATATAATAAGTTTGAGCTCCGACAGTTTGCGCCACTTTGTTTCAATAGTTTTCGTGGGTAGGTGACTTAAAACGACACAAAGTTTTATTCATATATACTGGGCAAAATTGACAACTTGACTCTTTTCAATTTCATATTTTTCTCTTCCGTCAAACGAATATGCAATGCAAAACGTGTCATTTTCAGTGGAATCAATGTGACGTTGTGAATTCTTTTTAATTTGAGGCCCACATACTTTACGTCAATGTGTAGCCCCCGAACGCGGAAATCATTGACGTCCTATGTACCCCATATAAGGTGGTTTTTATCTCACAAATGTTTAGCATGAGTTTACTTGAATAAAAAGAGAAAACAAGAAAAACACCTTTAAATTTCAAACAGGACATTAGTATGAACTTGCCGTCATTTTAGATAAAAATGAGAACACGTTTTGGAGAAACTTTTAATTTGTAGTTTTTTCGATGGCACAGTGTTTTGAATGACATTTAATTGCAGGATTTATAGCCGTTCATAGCAAAAATTGGAGAGATTTCTGCAAAACGAGCTTTGGCGCGACGCCAGTAATGTCACGTTGAAACGTTTTAATGATACAAATAAGCCTGTGCGTGAAAATTCAAATAACCGAAAAGCAAAGACTCTGACAAGCCTGTGCATTCGCACAGTCTGACCAGAGTCTTCACTTTGTATTTTGTAGATAAGTAAGGTCCCAAATTGTCTGTAGACCATTAGGTAACTTTATATTTACAGTATGCGGCTGTCTACGGTGCTCAATGTTTTGCCCTGACACACCTTTCAAATGTTGGAAATTTCAAGCACTGGCTCATATATTGATAAGATTTGTGAAGAGGAGCCGTAGTAGTTCGGTTAGCATTGTGAAAAATCGCGAGTTCCGAAATGTTGGTTAACTATTACGGGTTCACTACCATAAAACGTCTTCAGTTGAGTGGTGTCCGTGGTCTAGTGGTAGAGCGTCGGCCTCTTGACCCAAAAGGTCCCGAGTTCGATTCCCGGGAGCGGCTATCGATCTTGGTTCTTTCATTGGCCCACACATTCGGCGCGAGTACTGGTGAATTTTCCAGGAAGCAGAATCGAGAGGGATTAATCTAAGTTGTAAGAACTTGTTTCCCAATCGATGTAAAATAAACAGGTTTAAACCAAAACGTCTTCAGCAACTTTCATGAATTATGATCAGTCTACAATTTCTCGTCAGTTAATGGGATAAAAAGTACTTCCCAGACGAGTCTTAAACAAATGTCGTCTGATACTACCTGACTACTAGGCTAAAGAAAAATTTTCAAACAGACGTGAATCACTCTCTAGGCCATGTATGAAAACATTTGATATCATGTAACATGACCAATCCTTATTTTAAACGTACTTTTACAAATAGATAGATTCGTCCATGTAAATTCTAATCATTTTGTTTGTTTGTTATTATTATTTTGATTGGGTTGAGCGAAAAATCTAATAGATTTTTAGTCACTTAACCATGGATTCATGGAATTTCTCTCACCAGCATTACAATTAAGAACATCGTGAAATTGACAAGCTGAATGATATATGAATGCTTTTGGAGTGAAATCGAATGATCGAGAAGAGTGAATGTTGAATGAAATCAATATAGCTAATTTCCGTTAAAGTTGAACAAAATTAGCGATATCTATTACATCCCTTAGATAAAATATGCATACAAGTTGCATTGACTTTTTATGTCTTCTCGAACTAATCGAACGCTTACAAAATTAAATGGGTTTGGTGGATTTTTCTTCTAGGTTCTAGTGAGGGAACTCGTGCATTTTTTCAATCGATTCTTATTTTGAATGTTATTTTTGATTTTTTTAGCGTTTTTGAATGGTTTGAATGAGTGTTTGGAATGAATGAATGGGGCGCTGAGTGAGCGATTTAGAATGGTTTTGCTCGAGGTGAAAGTTAATTTCACGAAGTTCTTAAATATTCTACGTAATCCTTTCTTGAGCCTCCATCTGTGACCGGAGATCAAACCCGGGACCACATGGTTAAGTATTTCAGATTCGATGGCTCAAAATTTTCATGTTTTATGTAATAAAAACGAAGAGGAAAAACGAGGAGGAAAAAGTTGCTTCTTACTAACAATAAGATCTACTTCTATTCCTACAATATTTTCCTATAGCAAGAAATTTTGAAATTAAAAAAAAAAAAATGTACGGAAGGGTCTTTTGGTAAGGTCACCTTGTGGGGTAGATCGCACGTGTATAGCAGCAGATAAAAGTATCGAAGCTCAAGATAGATTTTTGAATTTGAAAGGTCAAAGGTTCGAACTCCGCAAGTACTTAAACAGGTTACTAAATTCTCGACAAAGATCAAAGGCAGTTATTTCATTTTATCTTATAACTATACAACTATCCGTATGATAACATGCTGTATGATATTTTTTATGATATCACATAGTTATTTTTAGAACATGATATAATGTGGTTATTTTTAGAAAGTTGCATTTCAGTTAGAAACACCGACGAAAATAAGACAAATATGGGTTATAAGATAAATATAATACATACTTAGTGTATTGTATGAAAAAAATATCAAACTCGGTTGTGAGAATTGATGATTGTCTCGGCAGAGCCTCGACAATGATCAATTCTCCCAACCTCGTCAGATATTTTTTTTTATACAAAACACTAAGTACGTATTATATATATCCGATTGTCTGATATGTTTTTAGAAAAGTATATAATAACCTATATTACAATTGATATTGAAACAATTGCCTGGGTCTAAGGAAAAGATATGGCACCTCGGATATGTGAGCGAAAATCGTTGCTATTTACATTAAGGTAGTGGAACCGCAATAGTTCTGCAACATTTTGGAACACATAATATTTCACAGTCCTAATAGAGGTTTCCTAACGAAATCATTAGGAAACCTCGGTTAACACTGTTAAAATTCATGACTTCCGAAACGTTGTGGAACTATTGCGGGTCCACCACCTTAAAAAGGAAGCCTCGGTTGATCAGTCTGTAAAGCACTTGACCTCAAAACTCATGGATTCGATCCCCGAAATGACAATCATGTTAATCTTCTTTCAGATAAGACGTTAAAACGAGGTCTTGTGAGACGATTCAGAACTGCGGAAACGTGGTGATATTCAAACATTTTATATTTCATCCCACAATCCCAAGAAGTTTGTAAAATTAAAATTCACAGTAAAGACGGGAGCAATTGAATCTAACCATTTATACTAATTTTGACAATTTATATCACAGGCGATTGCTTCATAATGCTATTTTTTGTTATAAAGGTATAAGCCTATATGACAAATATAATCAGGGTAATTAAACAATCGCCCGTGATTTATATAGGTTCATGATGGGTTAAGACCATGTCTACAAAACTTCCTCGTCTTCCGTAATTCCTCCCCATTGGGACGCGCAACAGTCCGAATCTTAGTCACACATCCCGGCGAACAGCTTGCATACTCGGACATACATACTTTTAGACAAATATTTCATTCCGATCCAACAGAGGGACGATTCTAATGAGTACACACAACGTAGGGTTTAACTGATTAGGAAAAGTTTTGTTTATTTGAGAGCTCATTTCATATCTAAACTGACTTGTGGCAGTGTTCATTCTACCTCACCATGTGAAACTTCGAGAAGCTAATCCTAAGAGGTGTAAGCTTTCCGAGCTTATGTAGTCGATGTGCGACCTAAATGTCGTAACTACAGCTTCGATAAAGCTGTAGTTACCGGACATTTGTGTCGCCTATCTTCGGTTTGTTTGTGAAATATTTCCTGTTTTTCCCATTTTGCGTATCTGGTCCTTAGTAACGTTGGAATGAAAATGATTTATCAATGATTCAAAATGCACACAATATATCAAGCATGTTTGTAAGCCTGCATGCGTCAACTAGTGGTGTATTCACGTGGCGCGAAAATCACTATCACATACAACCCAATGCAAGTTTAGTCTTGTCGAAGTTAAAAAAAAATAATGCAGAAAGGATTTCTATATGCATGAAGGCAATTTTCTGTAGTGTGAAATGTTGTGCCCTTTTTACTATAAAAGTTCGCGAAACAGAGAGAACAGTGTTTGAACATATCATTTTCTCCCCTTTTGACTAAGATTTTTCACTTTACAAGCAATCCATAGAATATCGTTATAAATGCAAGTATTATAAGCATTCCTTATTATGATTTATAAGTAAATAGTAAGTGGAAAAATGAAAGGCAATTATTATTTACCGTCTCGTGTAGGGAGGAGGTTTAAATAATATGAAATATTCTTTTTTCGCAGTGTTTCGACGTAATTAACGCTCAATTTGATTCATTCTGTCACAAGAATAAAGCAGCAGACGATATCTGAACCAGGCCGTACTAGATACCCCCGAGTTATTTACGAATTACTCAAATTGACGTCATCACTGCTGACAGCCAATTAGAAGTCGTTCTAGGAATAGAGGGTTTTTTTCAGGCCGTAACCTAAATTCTCACGCTCCCAGATTTGCATGGAATATCAGACTATACAAAATTATATGAATGAAATACAAAATGAAAAGCTTAAATATTAATTATTAACGCGTTTCTTGCCATTAATGGTTTTAAAGCGAGAGTTTAAAAACGAATTGTATCAACTGAACAGCGACATTCCCATTTGCCCTACTTTACATGTATTTAAATATGTTATCCTTATCACAAACCTTCATAGTCGCTTTTTCTGAGTGATTTTTTTTATAAAAAAGCTTTTTACTAATAATTAACGGCGAAGACGGAATAAACTAGGTTCTAAAGGGGTCAAACTGATCCAAGCAAGATTAAAATTTGTCTCGGAATCATTTGTCTGGGATGTCAATGGCACAAAACTTTGGAAAAATACACATAGGGCACTTGTTACATTTTTTCATTACCAAATGCAAAATCTTCATTGTTTACAATGATTAGGTCAATGAGAACTAACTAATGTCATCCTTTCATGTTGTGAAAATTCATAAAGGCTTACTTTTGTCCAACATTTACGAAGTGTGCGGCAAAATACAATCGGAGTACAGAAGTATAGTTCCGCAAGAAAGAGTGAGGTCCGAGAAACCGTTATCTCCTATCATTTTCAATGTAAAATTGATCTTTGATCACTCACTTGAAATTGTAGGTCTATAAATGACAAACGCTTAATCTTAAGTATTATTGTTTACATTTCTAAAAATAATCTCCACTCGGACTGCCTCGATCTCGTTATGGTCTCGTGCTTCCGCGTATAAATACTCTTCCATTTGAATTGCACTTTTATTCTATTTTATCTTTCAAAACACAACGGACTCATTAGATTGTTTTATTTATTTTGGATGTCATCGTGAATTAATTGTTTAACTTTTGCATTAGTTTGAGAAGATAGGGTGAGAAAAGCATCTCTCTCGTAGTAAATCTGAATGAACTCTGTTGTTTTCAACCTCAAGTTATAATGGGTAATTTCTCTATTACTATTTTATTATACATTTGTGCATGTTGTGTTAATCTGTATATGTTTGCATTCTAGCTCTCTCTTGATGTCTTGTGTAAAAAATCTCTTAACGTGGATTATTCTAATAGTGTTATCATGTATCAATCAATATCAATCAATATTTTTAACTATTGCAAGTAATTGCAAACAGAGAAAAAATGCGATTATGCAAAAACAAGCGAGTCTACTCTTAGAAATATTAATTATAGACGGGTATTTGAATAAAAAATCAAAAAAAGATTTATAATTCTATTTAAAAAAATGCTTAATTTGAAGAAAATCTCAATATATTTTTTTCGTGATATTGCTCAGAAAATTGCAAACGAAAAGATGACATTTTTCTTCTTACCGGTATATTATTATTTATTCGTTTAACGTTACATCAAAAAAAGTTAAATTAAAACAAATTGTTAAAAAATTAGGGAGAAAGTAGAAAATATTGCTAAGTGCGACCTGCATTAAATTCGATTAAAAAAACACTATTGAAAAACATCAATCGCTAGCATTATTGTACTTAACTATTACTTGTATGCTGTTAATATAAAAAGCGCATGCTACATAAACTCTCCTCTTTGGGCAAAGTCTATTTCAACCAAACTTGCATGTCCTCTGAGCCAAAGACAAAAAGTACGAGTTTTGTGTTTTCCTTTTTCCTTTACGATGAGATGGATTTTTTAAATTTCAACGAAAGTGTATTAATCGCCGAATAACAAGCGTTCACTTAAATTCCAAACCAAATCCATCGGTTTAGAAAAAAAAGAGCTGAGTTAAGATGGGATCTCTTAATTCGATCTTGCTTCTACAATTCGATCTAGCCCCTTATTATACACAAGATGTGCCTGTAGGCCTGTAGAGAGCACTTACATATGCATAAAATAAATCGCATTATTGAATTCGCATAAACGATGGATGTATTCATAATTAGTCTCATCGATTGCGGACCCATCGATTGTGGCAAAAAGCTTATAAGCACAAATCAACCTACATATTTTTTTCAAGCGCAATCTGTTCCTTGTCGACTAATAGTGAATACTTTCTACTTGTTTTATTAGCATGAAAAAGGTAAACTATGCTATTCTATTAATATATCGCTTCCTCCGAGACTCTTTGAAAGGTATCCATAGGAAATTTCCATACAAAGTGTTCATTGAAATCGATTAAGGACGGAATAAACAGCTAAGAGGGGGTAAAGCCAGTCTTAAATATTTATTTCTCATTTACGAGACGATTTCAATGAAAGTCGACAACATATGGTTTGTGTGTTACAATTATTGAAATACTTTGATCCACGATCTAAAATATCCCCTCTAACTGAAACTCTATTAGAATCCAATTAATCTCTAAAAAGAGACTCTAAAAATGCACCTACATCATCAATGGTATCGGTAGTGCATGGGTGATATCTCCAACTGGTGGATTTATTGAGTTAAGGTAGTGGGACCGTAATAGTTCCGCAATATTTTGGACCGCATGTTCTTTCACAATGTTAACCAAGGTTTTCAAATGAAAACATTAGGGAATCTCGGTAACCACTGTAAAAGTTCATACTTCCGACACGTTGTGGAATAATAACGGGTCCACTATAATAAAAAATATTATTTGCAATATTATCTTAAAATCTCATAATCTTTACATTGATCTTTATATGAAATCACTATAATTGTCAATAAAATAAAAAGTGTATGAGCGGTGTTGAAGGTTGATCAATACTTTGAAAATACCAAGGGTCCACTACCTTAACCCGTTAATTTTCTACTCTCATTTTAGGTTGGGAAGCAATAGAGAAGTACCTGACAGAAGTCGAGAAGGAAATCGGAGATATATTTGATCAAACGGTTCGTAACATTATACGCCACGATTAATAGAAAAAAAAACTGAACAAAGCATATTGTCTTCAAAAATATCTAAGTAATCATACCAAGATGTCGACGGGGGGTTGGAATATTGCAAAGCGTTATATCCGTAAACACTGTTTTTCGTCCTCGGCGACGAAAAAACTCGAATCTGTAATCTAACTGAAAGCGCTAGGTCTGAAACCGAATGCATATTACTCTCAGTACTTTGATTAATTAATATCATTTTAATGTAATTTTACGTTCATCCTGAACAAAATTTGCGACATTAAATTCACCCAAAACTCGCTCCACACACTCAATCAATTTCATTCCAAAAATCATTCCAAAACCATTCACATTGTCAATTTTACGAGGTTGTTAACTGTATGGTATGCATTGTAAATCTAAGTGGTTTGCGCATTTGAATTCTCAGAAAGGACACTGACTGAGTTTTATTGTACTGAAACTCAGCCATATGGTTGTACACGCCCGATATTTAAATATTCTTTCTCTAATCAACAGGTACCACAAATGTTGACTGACGACCCCGATTACCTGGCTACCGGACCGAGCCCCATAACCACCGCCGACTATTTCTGCGAGCAGATGTCCGTTTTTCCGTCGACAATCCCCGTCGCAGTGGCGGACCCGCACGATTCCACGCCGGAAATGGACGAAGGCAGCGAATATCTAAATTTAGACCAAGACTCAATGTCAACCTCTCCCACTTCGTCGCAGGATATGTCGATTTACGATAAAGACTATTATGACTGTTCTCCAGTGAAAGACAGTTCCTTTTGTTACGAATATTCAGAAATCCACAAAAACATTAAACGAGAACATTTTAACGACTGTGTAAATAACATGCATATCGAAAATGACAATAATATCCAATCACGTGACTCCATGGAAAGTCACGCGCTGTGCCATAGCAACCAAATGTTCGATTATGAGGAGCAAGAACAAATGTATCAAACAATGAAATCAAAGATCTTCAGCGAGTGCATCCAGGACGTGCAATACACGTGCAATATTCTACGAATACCACCAGGTATGAAACTAATTTGAATATTTGCGACCCGTCTTGCGATACAGGGCCTTCTGCGTTAGTGAGTAAAGTGCCGACCCAAGTCAGACTGCGCGGATTGCGCAGGCTGACCAGGGTCTACACTTTTTCACTGACCAGAATTCCTAAAACAAGAATGGTCATTTTACATTCTTATGGGAATATTTTCTGAGTGCAACTTTCGGTCGAACTTTGCTAGATTATATCTTTTTCTCAAATATTAATTTTAAGGAGTTTCCGAATTTGAGCTGATTTGTGTTACGAACGAATATTTGAATATTTCAATTATAATGCTATAAGGTACCAATTGCTCGTTCCACAAATGAAAAAAAGCTGAAGAAGGTAATTTGTTCAACGTTGCAGTACAAATTTAAACAAAATTAAAAAGAAATCGGAAAATTGGACAAACAGATGCATTCTAGTTGGTCCGTGCAATTGTCAAAGTCTTGCGATATTAAATAAACAAACAGTTTCAGCTTTTGCCAGCCGTTTTTTGGATGACTCGCAAATAAAGTATATAATTTTTCTAAGAAAGGAGGAATTTTGCCTAAACAATTAAGGTTATACTTGCATAACTCATGTAAAGGTAATTGTCTGACAATTTACACGACAACACATACATTGTATTGTACTAGAGAAAGACAGTGTCAAATTTCACAGTGTACGAGTCATAATTTTAAAAAAAATGTATAAACTGAGGGATAGAATATATTCAACAAATGTAAACAATTATACATATACACAGTACAAAAAATGATTACGGTTAGCAAATAAAATCTAAAATAAATATTTAAAATTATAAAAATAAATAAAGATAATGAATTGGTAATTTTTGAACTTTAACTCTAATATAACTCTTAGCTATAATTCGGGTACTAGGGCATGTTTTCATTTATCATGGATAGCACCTAAAAGGGAATGATAATTTCCTTGTTTCAACTAATCAAGGAATCACAGATGATCGAAAATATATGCTTATGATTAACAATTTATTTCTTCCAAAAATATTTTCTTGATTTAAAAATCTTTGCAAACTGGTAAAGTAAGTGATATAAAAAATAGGTTATAGTTTTTGCGTATCTGTGATATATTTTTGGGAAAAAATAAGCGAATAAATTCGATCGATTTGCACGAGTCATTAATTTCACACAAAAATGGTTTTATTTCGATGCATCTGAACTTATTTATAGCATGTATAATGCTCCGCAACTGAAATAAATAATGTCAGCAAGTTATTACAGGAAAATGATCCATGCAATGAAAAATTGTCTGATTTTAACGTCTTTTGAGTTGTCTGATATTAATGTCTTATAGCCAATACCAGCCCTGTGTTAAGGATGAAAGTGTTAGCGAAGCGTTTTCGAAATGATATGTGCACGTGTGCATATCAAAGCGCTCGCGAAACGTTTTTACATCCTGAACACTGGACAGGCTTGCGTTCAGGATGGCAAAACTGTGCAAACAGTTTTCCAATAATATCCCGCTTTGCACGTGCACTTGCTTGTACAGCAGGGTATAATTGGAAAACGGCTCGCAACGTTTGGTCATCCTGAACGCAGGGCTGATTTGAACATTTTAGACTGGTCCAAATTTAAAGATGTTGCAGACGACAATTCAAAATTGATGTAAAATTATAGTTCCATGTCTTTTCTGGCTCGAAACATTTTGGAAAAGTAAATTGCATAGTTCATTTGTCGTAACGAGTAGCGTTGTAAGGATAGTAACAGCCTAGACAACACGAACGCTGAATCTAGATGCAAACACGTTTGCGAACGTTCGAGACTTGTTCCCCGCTTATCACGCGAATACAAATGTTTCGCGAATGGTATCATCTTCAACGCAGGTCTAGATTTTCGGAAGACAAATTTGGCATTACCAAATAAAGTTCAACTCCACCCAGCCACTTATTTCTTTGCATCGCAGTTGACGAGTTGTATTAATGAACATACATACTATATTCCAAAAGTTATTTGTAAAATGCGGAGATGGCAAACAAATTTCATATTGAATTGATGTTAATCAATTTAATATTATTTATTTGCAGATAAATCGTTTCCATTATAATCCGTTTAATTTTGCTGCATTACCTGTAAATAAATATTGATTCGCCCCCGAATTTAATCGTTACGTAAAAAATCTAATATGTTTTGTAAATATGTCACCGCTAATGAACGTCGAAGTTGATTAGATCTCGTTTAATTATTACTTATTGTCCTTGAGCGACAAAAATATAGTAATTTCATATTTTTTAAGCTTTAGTTACATCATTTTAGCCGCTCTACTCAATTTACAATTGCTTACTGTCGAATTTTTATAAGCAATAAATCATATATTTAATTCTATGTTTTCAAATGTTTGAATAATAAAATCTATTTGTTAAACTGTATCATCGAAAAAGCAACGCGATTTTCCAACCCGCAATAAAACATAATTTTCTCTTCATTGCAGAGAATTTGTCTTTCATAACATGTCTGCCTTCCTTATCATTTTTTCACGAATCATTTTTGAAATAATGATTGAACTTCAAATTCAGATGTCAAACGTAATTTTTAGCTGAAAAGTAATCGAATATGACATTATTTCGCGGTAGATTGAACAACTATTTACGATAAAAATCTTATGTTATTATTAAACGTGAAACTCAAATTTTCGTATTTAAATAGATACTACCGCACAGCTTAGAGAAATCACATTTTTCCAAGGTCACTAACTTGAAAAATGCACATATTCGTCACTAGGCGACTAAATTGTCTTAATTTCAGCTTAAGTTACGATACTTTGGTTGCTTACTAACAATAAAATACAGTTTCATCAAGTTAAGCCCGCCGTTCATGATGAAAAAGTTCGCTAAGCGTTTGACAAATTTGAACCCGCTTCGCACGTGTACTCACGTGCAATGCGGGGTAAAATTTTTAAAACGTTCGCAAACGCTTTCGCAATCTCAACCCGAGGCAGTAATTTCAAATCGGCAAATTTCACACGACAATACACTATATTTTCAGACATAGGGTTAAGTATTCAACAAATAAGCATTGATAGATACCGCATGGTCTGCAGTGTAGGAAGCCGACCACCGGAAAGCTAGCCCCTTGGTCTAATCCCCTCGACTATTTTAAATGGGAAAATTTCAAACGACAATACACAATATATTTTCGGACATAGGGTTAAGTATTCAACAAATGAGCATTAATAGATACAGCAAGGTCTGCTGTGTAGGAAGCCGACCACCGGAAAGCTAGCCCCTTGGTCTAATCCCCTCCACTCCGGAAACCCTCTTGAACCCGTAGAGTAGCGTTAAGAAGTAACCCATTCATATGGACTGAAGAGGTTTCCCCTTGAACATTGATATAACGAAAAAGATATCCAAACGCATGAACAATAAATATTTTCGTACATTTGATATCGCCAGTTCGTCCAAGTTTCGGAAATGAAATCTAACTGACCCTAGAAAAATTGTCGACAAAAATCCGTCTAACTTAGAAGAAAGCCGGTTCGACACAGGCAATGTCGACCGTGCAAAGTGAACAGGCTCGCTCGTTTCAGAATTTCGAAGAATGTTTGATATTGAACATAAAATGAAAAACCTTACTTATGCTTGTTTTCTCAATTTTGAATCAAGTGTAAAGAAAGTAAATCAGCCTTTTCAGTTATTCCCATCAACTTCGATACGACCTACTTGTTCTTTTAAAGATTTATGCACAAAAAAACCTATAATTTTTTCTGTAATATATATATATTTATATATATATAAACTAAATAATTTTGTTGCAAAAAGTAATAAAAACTAGCTATATTTACTACTCAATGTAGAGCTTAGTTAAAAATACTCTCAATTTGGCCGCAAAATATTATAATCAGTTCATTTTTTTTCAATTTTCAATTTCACTAAAATATGCACATTCACAGTACATTGGCTGTTGAGGGGGTATATATAGATGGCTCAGCACGATACAGTTGTAACTGCCTATATGTTTATAGGCAGTTACAACTCTTTCGCTCTGAACCATCGAAATCAGATAGCTGAATTTATTTTTGCCATAGAATATTTTTCTTAAACGTTCTTTTGCATTCGGGGATAACATCAAATCATCCGATCAATGTCTGAACACTTTTCTTCAACATTCCTCAACGCGTTGCTTTTGAGAATGATTCTTTTTTTAAAACAAATTATTTTAGATGTCTTTGTTTAAGACGAGTACAGTTAACAACATCGTGAAATTGACAAGGTGGATAATTTTGGAATTATTTTGCAATAAAAATGAATGAATGTGTTGAGCGAGTTTGATTGAAATTTAAGGGAGGACATCAACATCGATATTTTTTTCAAGATGAACAAACTTTGTGATATTTATTACCCCCTTTAGTTAAATATACGCACTCTTTTGTTTGTGTATTTTGCGGACCAATCAGACACTTTGAAATCCACACCAGCCGAAAAAAAATCGTAGAATAATTTGATCCATCAAATTCGTCTTGAAGGATTTCGAAAGGTTTTCTAGTGATTTCGGATCGTTTTTAGCTCACCTGAGCACGAAGTGCTCAAGGTGAGCTATTGGGATCGTAGAATGTCCGTCGTCCGTCGTCAGTCGTGCGTCGTGCGTCGTCCGTCGTGCGTCGTCCGTCGTCCACATTTTCTTTAAACATCTTCTCCTCCTAAACCAGTGGGCCAATCTTGATGAAACTTGGCAGGGATGTTCCTTGGGTCAAGCTCTACCAAAGTTGTTCAAAAAAATGAAAGCCACCCTTAACTTTCCCTTTACCATTAACAAAAAGGGTGAAAATATGAAAATCTTTAAAAATCTTCTTCTCTGAAACCAGAAGGCAGGCAGCTTTCATATTTGGTATGTAGCATCATCTAGTGGGCCTCTACCAAGTTTGTTCATATCAAGACCCTGGGGTCATATTTGGGCTTTGTCTGGGCGCAACCCTTTTTACATAGAATCAAAGAGCGAAAATCTTTAAAAATCTTCTTCTCTGAAACCAGATGGCAGTCAGCTTTAATATTTGGTGTGTAGCATCACCTAGTGGGCTTCTACCAAGTTTGTTCATATCAAGACCCTTGGGTCATATTTAGGCTTCGCATGGGTGCATCCCTTTATCTCTTATGAGCACGAAGGGTAAAAAACCGAAAACCTTCAAAAATCTTCTTCTCTGAAACTGGATGGCAGACAGCTTTAATATTTGGTATGTAGCATCATCTAGTGGACCTCTACCTACCAAGTTTGTTCATATCAAGACCCTAGGATCATATTTGGGCTCCACCCGGGCGAAACCCTTTTTATATGGAATCAAAGAGCGAAAATCTTTTAAAATCTTCTTTAATCAAAACCAGAGGACACACTGCCTTCATTTTTGGTATGTAGCAACATATAGTGGGCCCCTACCAAGTTTGTTCATATCAAGACCCTTGGGTCATATTTGGGCTCCAACCGGGCGCATCCCTTTCAGATCATCTGAGCACGATGGGTGAAAATAGGAAAACCTTCAAAAATCTTCTTCTCTGAAACCAGAAGGCAGACAGCTTTCATATTTAGTATGTAGTATCATCTTATGGAACTCTTTCAAGTTTGTTCATATCAAGACCCTGGGGTCACATTTGGGGTCCACCCGGGTGCATCCCTTTTTACATAGAATCAAAGAGCAAATAGGCATATCTGCCTTGCTCTTCACTGAAAACGTTCCATGGTATTGATCTTAGGCAATTATCTTCTTTTTGACATCTTCCTATCTAATTATTGTGATGTCCCAGGGGTCAAAGAGACTCAGGTGAGCGATCTAGGACCATCTTGGTCCTCTTGTTTATCTATTTGATTGAATGAATGGAGCGCTGAGTAAATGGTTTAGAACGATTTTTATCGGAATGAGCGTCAATTTCATGATGTTTTTAACTGCAGTTAAAGATCAGGTTCGTCTATGCCTAAAAATATAGTCGAAATTGGCCTTTGATCTCTCGCACAAACATGTGTGCATTATACATGTGTATTTTTCAGGAGCAAATAATGTAGATTTCTTATTTTCCCATGTCTGAATTTCAAATACATATCTTTCCCTAAACCTATCTTTATTTATGGAATGGTGTCTATTTAAAATAGTATTTCGAATATTTGGGTTAGAGTACCCTCGAATAAACACTTATCATGGTTCGTTACCGATCTATTTCGTACCAGCCGTAACTCTTGTTTGTTTAATTTATTCTCGAGGGCAAATTTACGTCCAATTTCAATTACAACAGTTTCGAAAACACACAATAATGTTGTTGCAAGTTTGGAAAAAATGTCGATACATTGGACTTAATCTTTGCGACAATCTACAAATACAAATATGTTCGATGCTCTTACCCCCCCAAAAAAATCCATGGTCAAATTTTATGCGACCTGCAAAAAGTGAAAGAGGACACTGTTGAAATCTCCGCGAAGGAATTTTTTTAGAAAGGAAAAAAATCTGGCCCTGCGTTCAGGAGTACAAACGGTGCAAACTGTTTGCCAATTATACCCCGCTTTGCACAAAAGTGCACTTGCAAAGCGGGATATAATTGGCAAACAGTTAGCACCGTTGTATCACCCTGAACGCAGGACAAAGGAGTTCTAACAGATATCGTAAAAACAAAATAAAAATAAGGTTCAATGATTATTCAAGATTTTTTTTTTATTTTGCACAGACAGAAAGCTTCCATCCTGGTTACCTTGAGCACTTAACATTGACTGAATCGGGTTAAACTTTTCGCATACACTGTTGACATTGCTTGAGCGACCACTCCTATTAAGCGACATATTTCATTAAACGACCATCTTAAAAAAGCTCCTTCAATATAAGCAAAAAAACCTGAAAGATTGGATATTCTTAAGCGTCTCAATGATCATCATAGGATATAAAACACAAAATTTATTATCTTGTACCGTGATTTCCATGAGGAGACGGGCCGGGTTGAAGTTAAAATGACCTTAAACAGAGTTCGTTATTTTGTTTTCTGAAGTTTTTGTATGCAAACGAAATCCATCTCCTACGCCACTTTTTAGAAACCGAATTTTGTTCATTTGGGGGTAAAGTGTTATGAAAATTAACCTAGGGGTCATGATAACATCGCATTATATTAACGATACTTAAAGTACTTCGATGAATCAATATTTTTAACAACATTATTTTGAAGAAAAATAACGTCATAGCAAAAAACAATAAACAACTTTTTATCTGTTGAGTTCAAACGATTAAGTTTTTTAATGACATGTGAACGCTAATCATGACTTCATACAGAATGATGATTTTTTTCCCTTAAGAGTGAAGAAAATTGGCTTAAGAGGGTTCCTTAAATCTTATTTAGCCAATTTCTTTTCAATTTCCCTGTATCTAGTATGAGATTACACGAACTTTGAGAACTACGACTTTTGGTCGATCCAATTTTTAGAAAACTTACGCTAACGATGGGAAATGAGATAATATGATGAAAGGCGGGCTTATTTGCATTGTTTTTATCAGCATTAATAGGGTACTTAGGCTCGCTGAATGATATAATAATTGTATTGTCCGATCTTAAGGGTTTTAATCTCCCTTCATTCTTAACAAACCACAAAAAGAGGCTTCATTAACAAAGATATGCAAAACAAAATGTGACCCGTCACGCGAAAAGGGATCGTCTGGGAACTCAGTAAATCATTTTTTGGAAAAAGAGATTTGGTCCAGCATGGGGCAACCAGAGGTCGCATTTCAAAATTCTTTCACGGGAAGGTAGATTGACCATTCTACATTCAGAAAATAAGCAACGTGAAAAAAAGTTTCGACCCTGGTCAGTCAGCGCAATCTGCGCGGTCTGTCTAGGGTCGACACTTTACGCACTACCCAGATGATCCCTTTTCGCGTGACGGGTCACAAGTAATTAGAAATTAAAAAAAATGAGAGAAATTCAAAACTATAGCTTAAATTGATTTAAGATTTAAAATCATTTATATAAAGCTAACATTTTTGCGAAACTAGATGTAAAATTATCTTATTTGATTCATAATAACTTGTAAATACATTTGCAAAAAAAAATGGAAAGGAAAAAGAGACAAAAAGAAGACAAACAAAAACGGTAAGCTAAAGCTTCCAGTTTAAGGTTCTAAAATGTCATGTAAACACGTATAAAATGAAAGGCATGCGTCCAAAGTTCATGTTATGTAATGACATGCAAATTTGTTACGGTGTCTCATTGTCTCATGTACATACCTTAGAAAAAGTCTCCCTGTCGTCCTCCCTGCCCCCTCGCGAAAAAAAACGTAAAAAATGAAATAGTCTGGCCTAGATGGATGCTTTACGGAATCGCAAGAATGCCGTTGTACCCACTATCTATCACAGAAAGAGCAATGTAACTAAAATAACTTTCATTTGCGTTTCAGAAAAAATAGTTCATTTTTCGCCCTGCAAACAACTTTTAAGGTAGTGGGCCCGTAAAAGTTCCGAAACATTTCGGAACACGTGGTCCTTCACAATGTTAACCGAGGTTTCCTAATGAAATCATTAGGAAACCTCGGTTAACACTGTTAAAGTTTCTTGACCTCCAAAACGTTGTGGAACTATAACTGGTCCACTACCTTAAAACCAAGCATGTTATTATTTTTTTATTTCAAATTATCATTTCAGATCCGCTTTCCTGGGCCCCGGAGCACGTGCAGCAGTGGATAGCGTGGCAGTGCCGTCAGTTTAACGTATCCTTGCCAAATATGGATTATTTCCAAATGTCCGGGGAAGAGTTATGTTCCTTGACGGAGGACCAGTTCAAAATGTACGCCTCCGACAGCGGGACTGTATTGTCGTCGAGGCTCGACATCTGGCGAAGTGGTAAGTCTATTTTATTAAATGTAGAATAATTAAAAATGTGCGTCCCTCGAGACACAAGAAAGCCAATTTGGGAGATCCATAAAATTAAACCATTTTAGAAGTGATTTGCCGTATTACCCCTAATAAAAGCGCCTTCCGTAAAAGTAGCACCCATATATTTTTTTCTACCCCCCCAAGCACTTCAAATGACTAAATTTTAATAAATATTTGGGATTTGGGGTTTCTTTTCTAATTTGATGTGAATTTCCTTTAAACAATCATTTTTTTATGATTGTTTAGAGGGAATTCACCTCAAATTAAAGGAAAAGGGCAAACGAGACATTAATTTGGGGTTTTTTTTTTATTATCAGTAAATGCTTACTGAATAAAACCTCCCCGACCATATTAGGTGCGTTATTCGCAGCCTTTTTTTCTCTTTCTGATTCCTGTGAAGTAAAATATCTTTGAAACCCTTTCTGGAAAAAAAGATTGGAATAATTTCTACATTTATTTCATTCATTGTTAATTCATTTAATTTCCGAAATATTTTGAAACCTTTAATTTGTTTGAAAAACGTAAGAAGTGTCTTGGGTTCGCACTGAAAATCTGTAACGCTATCATCTTTCTTAATTTCAGTTGTTGAGCAAACGACACGGTCACTGTATGCTGAATACATCTCCCGACCCCAGATCCCCTCCATCTCTCAAATACCAGTGCCAACCTCGCCCAGTCTGCCCCGATCACCAGAAAACTCAAGTCCGACTCCAAGTGAGGACGGAATGTCGGACCAGAGATCTCAAACATTCATTTATGAACAAGGTAGGATAGATCTTTGAAATATTTTATACTCTGTGACTATATATGCGTTAGTACAATGTATATTAATCTACCAAATAACATTTCACGCATGAGTATGAAATTATGAAAACAACAAAACAAACGAAAAAAAAATAATAATAATAAAAAAAAAAAAAAAAATTCAAAACGAAACACACAAAAAAAAAAAAACAATCTCTCTATAGACTTAATGCCGAATACGCAAGAAAGTGTGCAATATATCTTTCGTGAAACAGAAAATTTATGAGGGCGTTTATACAGCGGACTATTGTAAAGTATACAAATTTCTGAAAAAGATAAGCAGAAATGTTCAATTTTCCTAGACAACCTCTCAATGCAATAAGAAAATATTCGCTGACCTCCTCAGGGGGTGGGGGGTATAGGACTTTATCTATCTACAGAGTACATGGCGAAGACTCTGGACAGACTGTGCAGCTGCACTGGCTGACCAGAGTCTTTGCATTGTGCACATGTGAAATTGATGGAAATGACACGCACAGGCTCAAATATTAAATTTATCTATTTGCGATGAAAACAATAAACAGAAATAGCAAACAATTCATTGCCAGACGACAAAAATCAGTACTAAGTTTAAATATTTTAGAATTGTCTCAAATAGACGAGGTTTTAGACCAACATTTTTTTTTTTGAAAAATGATAAAACCTCACTTTTTTCTTATAGACAAATTTTAAATTAAAGTGATGTTCCAAAACACAATTTTCGCTGATAATGAAACGATTTTTACTCTTGTTCTTGACAAGCCGGCAGGTCAGAATTATGACATGCATTAGGTATTTTTTTAGTTACATTGTATGTTTCTCTTTTGCAGGTCAATCCAATTCCGCAGACAGTATGTATTTACCCGAAGAACCTGTAAATAGCCATCGGCAGACCATTCAACTCTGGCAGTTCTTAAAACTTTTATTGATAGACCCGTCCGGAAACTTCAAAGACTGTATTCGCTGGGTAGACAGATCTCGTGGGATTTTCAAAATCGAGAACTCGGCGAGAGTTGCCAAATTGTGGGGTAAAAGAAAGAACCGACCTGCTATGAACTATGACAAATTAAGTAGATCGATTAGACAATATTACAAAAAGGGCATCATCAAGAAAACCGAACAATCCAAACGACTGGTGTACCAGTTTTGTCAACCATAAACATGTGTTCAAAAAGTTGCGTTTAAAATGGCAAAAGAGGACCACGTCACTTCCGGTCGTTAACAAAGGAGGGTCAAGTTCATTGCCACATACCAAAAGTGCTATTATTTTGTCAATGCCATACGATGACAGGTCATTATAAGAAGCAGTAGCGTCATATTCAACGAAACCCTGTATTGTCGGTACTTATTTGAATGTTCACGATATGGCTATTCATATGAGTACCAACAACATAGATTTATGACAGTATTGATGAAATACCAAACCACGAATCAAATTTTACTATGCAATTGTATATTTAGCGGCGGGTCCATATTTTCTAAAAGGGGGGGGGGAGGGGGGGGGGGGCGGTGTCCGTCTAGAAATCGAGTTTTTTGACCCAAAATATCCCTATCTTTATAGATAGGGATAATATGGGACTAATTACTCAAATTCTGTGCATCGGATATATTTTATTTGTAGAATTTCACGTTCTTGTGATAAGAACACTACAAAAATGGGGGCCATTCTTCTTGTATTGCATAATTTTGATTACATTTGTCGAAGTTATTGGATACGCGAGGGTTTCGTTCGAATCCCCCGAACCCCCTCTGGATCCGCCACTGATATTCCTGATTTTGTTGACCAAAGACCTTTGAAAATGGCATCGGCTATAATGTTGAAAATTATCAAGTTTTATTTTTTTTTACCTATCATCGTAAATATACGCTTGACATCGTATTTGTAACTAAAAAAAGAACCAAAGATGCATAATTTAATGTTAATATCTCATTTTGTCATTATTCAGCTGTGTTCAAATACTCGAAAACGACATGTTTGACTTTTTTGAAATCTACTGATACTTGTTAGGACAAATACAAGTATATGTATTATTTCAGGAAACAAGACATAAAATTGTTTAGATCTACGATTTATCGTTAGACACCAAAGTCACCCTAAATACAACTTGCATAAGACATGTTTACGGTGGCCCGGTGCCTTGCTGACAATATTAATTCTAATTATTTTAACTAGAGTCAAAACTGGACTATTGGTACAATGTATCAAATAATGTTGTCTTTTAGTTTGAACTAAGCTTTCAATTCATTTTCTTACCATTTAGGTATACATAATATATTATATTTAACAATGGCAAATTAAGTAACTCATTTTTTCTTGGCAATTGAATACATGTATTTAGCCCTAAGGCGACAAAAATTTAATAATGTATACGCCGAAGTACAATGATCTTAAGGTAGTGGAACCGTAATAGTTCCACAACGTTTTGGAACTAATAAACTTTCACAATGGTCACCGAGGTATCCCATTTGTAAACCCCGGTTAACCATGTTAAAGCTCATTACTTCCGAACCGTTGCGTGACTATTACGGTTCCAAGACCTTAAAACCTCAAAAACGATCAATTTTCTTTTCCTCCAATGTATATGACAATAAAGTACAAGGCTTTAGAAACAAACATGCTTGATATACCATTGGTCTGTGAATTTATTTTATTTAGAGATTTCTTTCCTGAAAAGAAGCCCAAAGAAACTATTTCATCTAATGCAACTTATTTTCAAGTTGGCATCCCTTAAATGATTTGACGTCTGCAGAAACAGTAGCAACGAAGGGCTTTGTGCTACACCGAAAGAAAATATGCCAAGAATATGTAATTTTTCATTCATTTAGCTTTAACAAATGGCAAAACATTGTAAACGTGCTCACACTCGCTCGTGTATTCATTAATAATGTAGGCTTATTTAATCGTAATCGAGTCGAGATTGTTCATTATTTGTGCTGTTTCAGAAATCCATTTATTCTTTCTATTTGTTATGAGTCTTGCGTAACGGGAATTAGGTAATAGCTCAAAATATCTACCCTGGTCAGACAAGGCAGGCTGCAAAAGTCGACTAATATCGAAATCTTACGTTTGTTATAGAATTTTCATATTTAAAAAAAAACGTATCCCCAATGATGGAACTCTGCTGGATTTTATCTTTATTATATATCATATATACCACTTTGAATTATATAAACGGTTTTTTGATCCATAACCTAGAACAGTTCTAGAGAAAAATTCTAACCGACTATCACAGTCATGAATCAATATAGAATATTGATAGATTCTCTTGTCTAAAAACATAAATAACTTATAGCCAAATCCAAACACTACAAAGTTTAGCAGCTATCCATTAAATGACGATTTTTTTTCTATCATCTACATGTATCATACTTTTTGTTCTGCTATTTTGATCTCAACACAAGTTTTATTTGTGTGATAATGAACATCCGACTTGTATTGCGAATTTATAATAATGTTGAATATAAATAAATACATATATTTCTTATTTCCGTCTTGTTTTCATTGAACTTTTCTGTCAAAAACCTGCAAGGGGTTCCAAATATCAGTGACGTTTTACGAGGTTTATAAATAGTACAGTTAATAACACCACAAAATTGACAATCATTCCAAAACAATACCAACCAAAATCACTCGCTCAGCGCTGCAAAAATTCGTTCCAAACACTCTCTCTACTCACTCAAAAAAAAAAAAAAAAAAACCGCCATGAAATTGCTCAAAAATCATCAAATTGATTAACATTTCAATAAAATCGATCCAATAATTCTATGACTTTATAAGCTGGTGTTAATCTTTAAAGCACCTGATTAATCGGTGAAAAAGCAAAATCAGAAAATGCGTAGATTTAATTGAAAGGAGTTAAACAATTACCTCTCGTTTCGTCCAATTGGACGAAATTATCGATTATGTTTTACATCCCTTGAAATTCATAACTCCTCTCACTTATTCAATTTCATTAAAAAATGATTCACCTTGTCAATTTTACGATGTAATTAACTGTGAAATACCATTCCCTGTCGGTTTTTCAGACTCCCAATTAAATCATTGGGTCCCGGGCTCGATTCCCGACGGCAGTACACAATCTCCCAATGCTTGTCTTTCACAAATGGATGAAAAATCACAAACCGATGTTGCATGAGCAACTGGAGGCTCGGAAAGAAGTAGGCAGTGCTAAAACGGTATCCTTTCTAAGCCTCCAGCTCCTCATCCCATTTACGTATACTATTGACCTTAGCTGAATTCGAGCCTTTTGCAAATATTCCAAATATTCGGGGTATCCGTATGGGACCCTTTTCACAAAGTCTGTACTATTAGTAACGTCTTGAAATTGACTGTCTTTCCGATCAATACCACTATTAATCACTAACTCAGCGCACCATTCCTTATTCCAAAACACTCACCCAAACCATTCAAAAGCGCTCCAAAATTACTAAAAATGATATAATCAACAACTATATTCAAAATAAAAATCGGTAGATGAAACTCACGCTTTCACTGACTTAAATGAATTCTATAAGCGAATGATGGGTTCGTGAAGACATAGAAAGCTATTCATTTAACACGTATGCATATTCTATTAAAGGGAGGTAATTAACTGGATGACCTCCCTTGAATATCACTCAAAACACACTCCTCTCATTCATTCAACATCATTCTGAAATCGTTCTTAAATCATTCACCTTGTCAATTTCACGATGTTTATACCCGTATAGTTTATCATTTTAATCGATCACTCGGCACTCCATTCATTGATTCCAAACGCTCGCCCAAATTTATCAAAAACCCTCAAAATCTTTTGAAAACATTTCTAAATCGTTCAAGACGATGTTCGAGTCTATCAAAATATTCTACCTTTTTATGAAATTTTGTGAATTTTCAAAGTGTCTGGTTGGTCCATGAAGACACAAAAACAGTAAAGTACGTTTATTTTATAAAAAAAAGGGTGGGTAAAGAATAATGCTAATTTTGTTTATCTTGAACGAAATTAGCAAAATTGGATTACTTCCCTTAAATTTCACTCAAAACTTGCCCCATACACCTATTCAATTTCGTTCCAAAATTATTCAACAATCATTCACCTTGTCGAATTCACGATGTTGATATCTGTAACAACATAACACCGTTGCTCATTTGAAGTGGTAGAATACCTTATAGCATCTACCAATGGAGAATGGGGTTGATACTCAAAGTGTCTGCCAATGGAGAATGGGGTGATACTAAAAGTGATAGAGTTATTATGTTTTAACAATATCCCTTCGATCTATCATCGATTAAAAATTAAAATTTCAATTATATTTAAACTGGTCGAGCATAATGACCTACAACGCCTAAACAAAGCTGAAATTACGACCGATTGGTCGACTTCCTAAGTCCATTACCCTGTCTGCACTTGATCTTCTACTGAAATTAATTTATTTATAAGGAAGAAAAGCTTAAGAATAACGGCGCTGTTACAAAAAATACATGAAATCCCCTGTATTCTGATAGCTTTGAAGAATTATTTTCTAAAGTTTATTAAAACGCGAAGCACTGCAGATATATTGAGACGGGGAAGTGAAATCAGGTAAATGAATTATGTGTTACAAGTTACTTATATCACGATAGGGGTCTATCGGTATTGCTAAAAGACTGGCCCTAGTCAGAAAAATTGACAAAGATTTGTGTCATGTTGTTTGAAGATCATGTTACCCAGGGGTCGGTTTGGTATCATAAATCGTGCTTTGCTGTTATTACTTTTTTTTTTTTTTTGGGGGGGGGGGGGGGGAGAGGGCCTATAGATTTGTCACATTTCTTTGCGGACAGCAGATAGTCAGTCTAAAACTGTTTGCAGTTAATCAAAGTTGAATGGTTTTAGAATGATTTTGGACTGAAATTGGATGAGTGTGAGGAGTGAGTTTTGAGTGAAAATAAAGGTAGATAATCAAAAAACGCTAATTTTGTTGACGAAGAACAAAATATGCGTTATTTAATACCTCTCCCCCCTTTAATGACATATGCATACAAGTTCTACAAATAGCTTACTATTTTTCAAGAACCATTCAAAAGCTTAGAATTTCAATTATGTCAGTGAAATCTTGGTTTTTAGCTATCCTTTTTTTAATTTTGTTGTTGATCTATTCTTAATCAGTCACTTTGAGCGTTCTGGAATGGTGAGTGTTGGGATGAACGAATTGGGCGGTGAATGGGCGATTTAGAATGATTTTGATTGAAATGAATGTCAATTTCACGATGTTTTAACTGTAACATCTCTTGCAGGGATCAAGTCTTCATTACAAACTGTAACACCTGGTGTACGGATATCGAACGGTGAGAGGATGTTTAAAAAGAATCTTTACCGAATTATCCTAAGATTTACACACGGTCACCGTAATGTGAGAAAATTAACGGTAGCCGTGTGGTCTAATCTCGGGCTTATCAATCTATTTCTTAGTTCATGCGTCTAGAGAATATTTGCAAATATTGATGAAATACGGCGTCTATGGCGAATACTAGCGAGAATACAAAAGCATCTTTTCATCCTTACACACAGTGCACTTTCGTATTTGTTCAGCCTTATGAGAAAACTGGTCGAGGGCGTCCAAGAAGGATAGCTAAAGCCTAGTTTACATTTGCCACGGTCACCGTACGATATCGCAGCCTGCGATTTTTCTTCCGATTTTTTGGACATCGCAGACAGCTACGGTTAGACTGGTAGCCGTCTCTTAAATAGAGGTTCATTATTAAAAATATGTAATATAAAAGCAATGTCTAGTTTCTGAAAGCCTGATTTAAGAGACTGGGCAAACCTGTTTCTTTGAAGAGAAGTTAACTCATTTAAAGGTCTGAATGGTTCAACTTAGTTATCTACCTTGTTACAAACTTCTAAAAACAGGGCCTGAATCCCAGGCTAAGCTACGGTCTGCGGCGTATGTGTTCACAATGCCGCACGGTGACCGTGCGATTTTGAAAATATTTGAGGGGGAACATACCTTAATGAGACCGTACGGGTCCCGTGCGATATCGCAAGGGAATCGTGAGATTCCCGTGCAGAGATCGCACGGATTCCGCACGGATATCGAGAGGATGCCGTGCGGTCATCGCACGATTCTACGGGTTTTATTTTGGATGTTTGATAGTTAAGATATCGTACGATTTCCGCGCGATCATCGCAAGGCTTCCGTGCGATGTCCGTGCGGCGACCGTACGGTGTCTGCACAAGGCTACGGGCTAGCGATTTTTAAAGATGTGTATAACATTTTTTTAAACGAGATCGCAGGTGTCTGCGGTGCCCGTAAGACCGTGCGATGATCGCACGGGCACCGTATGTCACCGCACGGGCACCGCACGATTTTATGCTTACGGCGAGATACGGGCGCCGTACGGGCTCCGTAGGCCAAATGTAAACGAGGCTTAAGCGCACACCCAAAAGTTGTACGGGTAAAATCAGTCTTCGTACCGTATCGGTCTATTTCGTTCAAGAAGCCGCTAATTCGTATGAAGAATACGAACAATAAAAATAAAAACACATTTTACTTTCTATTTTATACGCTTTTAGAAACTCTAAACCTTTAAAAAGTTTTTTGCAAATTTTAACTCGTTCCATCGTATGACATATAAAAGAATGGGAAGAGCACATATAAATAATATAAATATGAGTAATTAGAAATGAACGTAAAAATAACGCGGCAGAAGCGTATCAAATTTTTAGTAAGAAATAAAGAGAGAGAAATAAAAGTATGATACATAGATATCATTTTATGTCCGTTTGTCAAAGAGCCCCACCCAAGTTGGTGATAAATGGCGTGATTTTGAAGCTACAGATAAAAAGGGTGATTTTTTTTCTAAAGATTTTTATATTGTAATAGCACTGGCATTAACCTTGTGTTGTTAATACTCATTCAATACGTCTTGCCGAGACAATTAAAATGACTACAATTAAAAGCACCATAAACTTGTTTAAAAATGATTTTGGAATGAAATTGACTGAGTGTGTGGAACGAGTTTTGAGTAAAATTAAAGGGAGGTAATCCAATATCGCTTATTTTGTTCTAGGTGAACAAAATTAGCGATATTTATTACCCTCCTTTAACAAAATGTTCGTGCTTTACTCTTTTTTATGCCTTCGTGGACCAATCATACACTTTAAAATCTACATCAGCCAATACAATCGTTGAAAAATTTGATCGATTTGAATTAAATATTGATCGTCTTGAAGCTTTTCAAAACATTTTCAAATGATTACGGGGCGTTTTTTTTTGTAGATTTGAGTGAGTGTTTGGAATGAATGAATGAATGAATGAATGAATGAATGAATGAATGAATGAATGAATGAATGAATGAATGAATGAATGAATGAATGAATGAATGGAGCACTGAGTGATCGATTCAGAATGATTTTGATAGAGATGAATATCAATTTCGTGATGTTACTAACTGCACCACACCATAGAGGTTGTTGGGAAATAGAGGTTTACAGGTGTCTTCAACACCCTCTTTCAATGTGCTAGTACATTTCTGGATTTGCAGGAAAATTATCGTGTCATTCATTCAAATAGCGATTATTATTTTCTTTCTTTCATCTCTTTAAAATTGTTACATACACTGTGAAAAATAGAAAAAAATGAAGATACGTAGCTTATCCATCCTGGACAAATACCTTATTTTCTTTTTACCAGAAAACAAGTTTTCCTTTCCTTACAAGATAGTTAATATGCATTATTCTTTCGCGTTGCCTTGATAGAAATCTGCATACCAATACTCAAAAAATACACTAGAAAAATGCGTATATTAAGGGTCTGTGGTATATTCTACTATAATGTATGTTTTGTTTTGAAAGCAAAAAATGAGACAGGACTTAAAACATACCTTTGAACAATTTCTTCCAACACGTGTATAGGTGTATTTTCAAAACTGAGCTCTGACCTCCATTACCATAGGTCTATGAGTAATCCTTAAGAAGTAAGACAAGCACTCAGTTTCATTTGAAAGGTAATTTTTATCTTTGTTATGATTGTTTTATTTATTTTGAAAGAATAGCATGGAAATTTAACCGTATAAAGTAAATTTCACGGCTCACCGCTCAAAATCTACCTATATACATATTTGTGTATCCATCAACGCGAAAAACCCTTTCGTGTGTGATGTATGCATCTAGAGGATAAACAGAGTTTTTACGAAGAAATTCTGATGTGGAGCTTTTTCGCCGGGGCTCAGACAATCTAAATTTGGAACTGTTCGTAATACATACGCTTTTCTAAACTGTGGTATTAAAACAGCTACCATAGCCTGCTATTCTTAGACTGGTACTCCTGTCAACTAACAATAAATAGCCGGCTATTTTAAGTCGGAGGTTATACCAGTCTTACGCAATGGATATGCATACATTTTGTCTTAATTTGGTTGACAAGTATATTATTATTCGATAATCTAATTTATTTAAGTAAATGGTGTATCTGTCCGGAGATTTACTAATACATGAATGTTCTTGTAAATACGAGTATTTCCATTGTTATTTCATATGTCATCATTTGTCATCATCTTTTTCGGCGACTTTCATCATATTTTTTTTTTATCATCATATCATTAATTAATCAGATTATCACTTTTCATTAATTTTTCTTTCACTGATGGCAACATTGTAAAAAAGAGGAATTTCAATTTGTTAATTTTGAAAGATTCGTCTTAATGTTTCACCTTCATAAAATAAAGATATTTTTATTAAAATTATTATTATTATTACGCTATTTTTATACATTGTGAGTTGTGCTATTTAAAGAAGTCATCAAATGCAGATAATGATATTTTGATATTACGCATAAGTAAACCATCGAAGCTCTAAATTTTAACTTTTCTTCTTCACAAATCATTTATTCTGCGTTATTAATGAACTGGCAGGGCGAGGATTAGCCGTGACGTAATTTGGCGAGTTAACTTTAAAATATTTTGGGTTCACTGAAAAGTTAGTCGGCAATAATCGTGAACGCGTGCAAATAGAGAAAGTGAACACATTTCATCGTTGGGTTACCAAAGCCTCGTAGCTTTAGCTTGGACAAGCTGAAGTTACGAGGGTTTGGTTACCAACCTACGCTTTACGGTCTCAAAATAGTTATATCGACTTTCTTTTAGGAAGTAATAATAAAAAGAGGCTGAATAACCTTCATCTTGAGTGCATCGACCCATTATTTAGGCTCCGTCCTGCCAGGGGAAAATCGTGGAATAAACAGGAATGTTACTTTAGATTAAGATGTCTTAGATTGAAATTTGATTTTTGTTTAAATGATTTGACTAGATTATCTATATGCGTCATATGGACTCTTCTCAACGAATTGACAAGCCCTTAAATACCATTGCAAATATTTTTTGTGCTTTCAACATATCCTTTTGAAACACTTACGATTAAAAATAAATTTTGTTAAGGTCAAAAGTTTGACAAATATGAATGATTTCTTTCAAGTAAAAATTGAATTGGACATAATTGGATTAACTGGAATCAAGATCAAACAGTTATGATAATCAAAAGAATCTATGAAAATGCGTTAACATTAAGCAATTCTACATTCTTTTACATTCTTATTCCTACAATGGTATAAGGTAAAAAACAACAACAAACAACAGCAGCAACAACAAAAATAAAAAAATAAAAAAAAACACACACAACAAAACAGTGAAATTGTTTGCATATTATACCTCGCTTTGCACGAGTACTTGCGTACAAAGCGGTGTATACTGTGCAAACTGTGCGCGGTGAGTGTTTGGAATGAAAGAAGCGCTGAGTGAATGGTTAAAATGATTTTGATCGGATTGGTTGTCAATTTAAGTATTTTGCTAACTGTATATAGATTTGGAAAGGTCTAAAAGCTCATAATTAGCTGTTTAGTAGAGGTTGACGCTAGAGCAAGGATAAAATAAGTACCCGGTCACGCAAAAATGGAATTCCGTTTATAAAGGAATTGGTTCCAGTAGAGATCCACCGAATGTGGCATTCCAGAAAAATCTAATACAGGAAGGTAGAATGACAATGCTACATTTAGACAATCAGTGGAGTGTGAAAGGCGTCGATCGTAGTCAGCCTGCGCAGTCCGCGCAGTCTGATAAGAAACGACACTTTTCGAGGTACATTTGTATGAAGATGGTTGCCGTTTCTCTTGACAAGTGTCATATTTTAAGAAAACGTACGTTTTTCGTAAGAGTGAAATCTACAATACTTCAACATGTTTATTATTGACAATGTTTATTTCCTGTACGTCAAAGGGTACAACTTTGCTGATATCAATTATCAAAAATCGTGACAGGGTAAAGTAGATATCAATTTTGATTCACCATCGTCTACCAACAATAAATCCGCGATAGTCATCTATACTTTCGTACCCAGTTAGCCCCCGGTGGATAAAATACGGTAAACTTACGACTTTATAAACTACCTGGTTAACAAGAAATAATCATTGATTCTTTGATTCTGAAAATAGAAAATACAAGAAACTTTATTTCACGTGGAACAGGGTTTAACAATAAACTTTAGTTTGCAGATAATAATATAGAATATTCAAAATATTTGTAATGCAACTGTACAAAATTCTGGTGATGGTAAGGAACTCGACATTTTGGTTAATGAATTACCATACTCGTACATAATATTATATTATTAAGAGATTAACAATAATATTAAATGCAAAAATTTGAAGAAACTTTATATACATTTTTCTAGTTATTAAGAAAACATACATGTATAAAACATTGACTGAAAGCGAGTTCTGGGGATAAAAGTGAAAGTTAACGAGAATTGTATTTACAATATAAAAAACATACGTCCATTCCCAATTCCTTAGTAATACAAAGTACTATTACCAGCCAGAATGAACCCTTGATGAAGTAAGATACCTGTATCAAAAGGGTCCCCTACTCTTGCATAAAATCCATTTTCCTTCCGCTACCTCCACCACATTTCTGAGGGGAAGGGGGGGAAAGTGATGGGGGTGGGGTGGGGTGGGGGGCTGTTCGAATTTCATATTCCACAAATTATCTCCCCTAGATAGGTCACTGGAAGAGTAAAGTCTCTCTGAAATCAATATAGTAACAAAATTGGTGTAACCTATCGCGATCTATGGTGAAAGAAAAAAATATACCAAAATGGTTTGGAATTTCAATGCAGATGGAGGAAAGTATCTCAAAAATGGTGCGAGGTTTCGCCAATGAAAGAGTGAAGTAGCACCAATTTTTTTATCATTTTTGATGTAACTTGAAAAAAAAACACTTTTTACAGTGTACACTCGGCTATTCGTAATGGGGGGGGGGGGGGGGGAAGAGAGATCTTGAGAAGTCGGGTAGAGATCGAGATTAGCGGGAAGCGGAAATGATCCAGCGGAAATCGGAAGTAATTGGGCCGGGAAAAGATCTTCTAGCGTTCATGGAGAGATAGAGATAATCGGGTAGTTTTCTAGTGATGCTCGAGTTGAATTCGGGATAATCGAGCGGACATCGAACTGAAGGTCGGGCTGCAAACGCGAAGGGTCGTGAATACTCGTGTGGGGGTTTGGTCAATCGGGAACCCTCGGCGATTCTACGGAATGGACCTCGGGAATAATACGAGCGCTTCCATGAAAGCGCGTCATTTCGCACGTGGGTTTATATGACGTCACTTACATGACTGGATGACGCTGCGAAAAACGAAATTAGCGTTAGGTAAAAATTGGACTTATTATGATTTGAAAACAAAACGCAGTGTTTTACTGCGTTTTGCTTTCAAACTATAATATGCCAAAAAGATCTCCATAGACGATCTGAAAGACGTCGCGCAAGGTAATGCTTAACATTTGAAATTACACGTCTCCCGTTAAGTTTCAACTGCGATTTTTTCCAAACCTGTCGGTCAATTTCTATGTTCTTTATACCAAAAGAACCACAAGAAAGCATATTTTTATAGTATATTTGTTAGGTGAATTGATGAAAATCATAGTCCCGTTTAATAAACTTTCTTTGTCACCAAAACGCTTAAATTACATCTGTAAAACGTAACAAATTATATGTGGGTAGATTTCTTTAAAACCCCTAAAATGCGTAAAATAGTTCATGAAAAATGTTAAGAATCTTAAGAATTGCGCGATAAGTGACATCATGTTAGTAGATAAACCAAAATGGCCGTCAGTAACATAACAAACTTTTAATGGAGATTTATTTTACAATTCAAAAGTAGTAAAATGTCAAATTTTAACTGAAAATCGGCGTGAAAAATGGTAAAGTTTTCTAAATATCTCTATAACTAATAGATGAAATTTTGAGAAATTTAAAATTAAAAATATTATTTTTTTTTCGAGTTTTCGTAAATATGGTTAAAAATAGTAATACGTCAAATACAACAAAATAGAGAAAGAAAATGTGTGTGGACACAATTTATCCCATACGCGAATTCTAAAGCCCGTTTTCAAAATGTTAAGTTGTTGCATTTCATTATCAAAATGAAAATCATAAATCATTTTACATTTTTAAGATATTATTTTTTCGTTTGATCACCTGGAAAAATTTCGGAGAATTACGATGCAAGATATTGAAAATATTTAGATCTGTTTGTGTGGACATACTTTTGAAAAACGCAATATTTTTTAACGTCTTACGTTATATTTCATTTGCGCGCTGTGCGTTTTCATCAATCCAAGACTAAAATTATTCAAGCTGATTGATGATAAGATTGCTTCCAAAAGAAAAGTGTATTCTGTCTTATTCGGTATACTACTTATATAGCAATTAAAAATAAACATGCATGGCAAAATCTTCATGCGATAAACAAGAAGCGATTCGGAAAAATACGGTGTAATAACGTCTAACTGGCAAAACGACGTTACAAAATTTTAAGCATTAGCGTGCGCGACGTCAAAGCATTAAAGGAATTTGCTTTTCTTCAAGCGTATTAACCAAAGAACCACCAGGAGCCGAATTACCCAAAAATTACAAAAAATTACTACACTTACGTCCGAGGTACTTTCCAGTTTAGGGAAAAGTCCGAGCGATGTTCCAAATGGGGGTTTGGTTTGATCGACTTAAGGTCGAAAAGAAAGTAAGTATATGCATTTTGGTTGATATATTTTGGGTTTAATTTAGGAATTCGAGTGATCAAGCTGATCGGATCAGCAGAGGAAACCTAGAATTAGGTTTACGATTATACATTCAGTATGGGAAGCGAAGTAGACTGAAATAAAGATCCACACCCTGTCGTTTATTACAGTTGAAAACGTCCTGAAATTGACAAGGTGGATGATTTTGGACTGATTTTTGAATGAAATTGAATCAGCGGGAGGAGTGAGTTTTGAGTGAAATTAAAGGTAAGTAATCCAATACCGATAATTTTGTCGAGGGTGAACAAAATTAGCGAAGTTTATTTCCTCCCTTTTATAAAATTTTCATACAAGTTCTTTAAATAGCTTCCTATTTCTTCAAGAACAAATCAGATGCTTACAATCTCAATTATGTCAGTGAAATCGCGATGGTTTTTTCCCCTATTTATATTTTGAATGTAGTTGTTGATTTAATCTCCTTTAGTCGTTTTGGATCGTTTTTGAGTGGTTTGAGTGAGTGTATGGAATGAATGAATGGAGAGCTGATTGAGCGATCTAGAATGGTTTTGATTGTGATGAATGTCAATTTCACGATGGTTCTAACTGTAGAAGGTTTATGGTAAGTTTCCCGTCTTTCTCGTTTGAGTTGATCTCGTTTTCTTTAATGCTTTTCGGTGGTTTATCGAGAAATAACGGTAGATTATCACTTGATAAACTCACCACAAAAGCAGTGAGATTATCAAAAACTTTTACCCTGCTTTTGAGCATTTCATCCTATCTGACGTCATCTATGCGGGGCGAAATAAGTGACGTCACAATGAACGTTGCATAGCAGTTACGCGCAAAATGACGCGCTTTACGAAAATATGTCATAGAAATGTCACATTTTGTCTCATTTTTGCATTAAAGAAATAGAACAATTGTTTGTTTTTCGTGTAAGATTGATAAATATTTCATTTCGTGATCAACAAAAGCTATATTTTCATTTGTGGCTCCGCCACTCGTGAAAATATAGCTGTTGTTGTTCACTCAATGAAATATAAATCGATCTTACACTGAAACTAACGATTATCCTCTATTTCTACCCACATTTTTTTCTCACACACCATCGATTAATCGGATAACGAGAGACTACCCTAGATCTATAAATTAGATGAAAACTATTTGACGTTTATGAGCTTTAACCACATGGCTGATTTCTTATTAAGGTTATAAATCATGGCATATCGACGTCAATGTAATTGACGATTTGGATAAATAGAATTCGGAAAATATTGTAACAATGTATGTTGAATAAAAGTGGCAACTAAAAGATTAAATAAATTATATTTGAGTTATGTTAACTGCAAACTTTTTTTCGGGTCCTGAGTGTTTTATATATAATATTCCATTTTCACAGAATTGTCAGTCTTTTTCTTTCGCAAACGTCGAACGTTTCAGACGCTTCCCCTAACGACTCATACCATATGGGCATTTGCCTTACTTTCCGACGATTTTACGAGAGAAGATACAGCGGCAGGTCCAGGGTTTCTTCACAGGGGGGTTTGACGATGGCCTATAGAATTCGAGTAATTAGTCCCATAGTATCCCTATCAATATAGATAGGGGTACTTTGGGACTAATTGTACAAATTATGTACATCAGGTATCTTTTATTTGTAGAATTTCACTGTGACGTTCTTTTTATTCAGACACCACATAAATGGGGGCCGCCCTTCGTGTGTTGCAAAATTTGGATTGAATTTGTTCACTACTAGGAAATTATTTGGATACAGAGGGTATTCGTTTGGAGCCCCCACCCCCTCTGGATCCGCTACCGAGATATTGGGCTGAAATAGGCAGCTACATAGTGTATCAAGACTGTTCCATGATTACGGTTAACAACATCGTGAAATTGACAGTCTGTAGTGAAATTAAAGGAGGAAATCTAACATCGCTAATTTTGTTAATCTTAAACAAAATATGCGATGCTGGATTACCTCCCTTTAATCAAAATACAGAAAATTCTCGGTAATTCGTATCTCAAGGGACCGGGACAATTTATACGAACTAAACGTAGTATGAACCAACCAATGTCAAGCGGTCGGTAGTTTTTTGATGGCTCAGATCGGACATAGTCTTAAGGTACCCTGTATTTGTGGTTTTATTCTAAGTTTCTATGGAATATGTTTTAAATAAAGTTTTGACTAGACCCTTTTTTAAAGAGTAGGGACGTAACAAATCTCACTTGAACCATCTTTCTTTTCGTCCATATTTACATCCTAAATAAATTAATTTCGGCATTTATTTACATTCCAAATATTAACTACATCAGAGTCTTTTCCCTTTGGATCAAATCACTTTGAGTACCCATTCAGTTAACGATGAAATCTCGGCATTACGATGAATCTGTGTGGAAGTCATGTTAACAATCAAGTCTACGAAGATTTGCACATTCATTTATGCATGATCGGTATGAGAAAGCCAGATGAAATACAATAATTTAGGTCACTGATTGATCCTTTATTCGATTAAATCCGCCAATTACAAATCAAAAAACGCCTGTAAATATTGATGCAAAACAATAACTTCGATTAATACCAATCAACAGGTGTGATAATCAGGGTATATGTCAATTGTTACACCCAGGACAGCTGTTGATCGCACAATTTACACCTACGGATTAAACATATTAATTTGTGTTCTTTGGAAACTTTCGGGACTTGACAAGGGCTACGAACTACGAACAACCGACGTGCGAATTACTCAGAGCCTTCTTACAAAGATAAAGAAGGAAGAAAATCGGGACCAAAGAATGTATACGAACCAAAACATACCTACGAACCACCGGCGTGTGAACCACTGAGATTTTACTGTATGCATACATGTTCTATTTACCGCTTCCCATGTCTTCACCAACGCATAAAACGCTTACAAAATTCAATTACGTCAGTAAAAATCTAAGATTTTTCCTACCGATTTTTATTTTGAATGTAACTATTTTTGTTTTTATTTTTAGTGATTTTGGAGCGTTTTTGAATGGTTCGAGTGAATGTTTGGAATGAATGAATAGAGCGCTGAGTGAGTGATTAAGAATGCTTTTGATCGGAATCAATTTCACGATGTTAATAACTGCACATGAAGAAACTTTGATAATTGTCTGCCTGGTAAGCGCATTGTAAAGACTATGACCAGACTTTGCGAATGCACTGGCTTATCCAAGGCGTTACATGACGCACATGAAAATTTCTACACTTATCTGACAGTCTTAAATAGTTATGAAGGATCCCCGATTTTCGAGTAGAAAGTCTTAACCTGGTTGAAAAAGTTCAAGTATTCCCCAAGGGAAAAGATGCGATGATACAAGACAATCTTTTAATTTTTTAATCAGATATGACCCGACATCATTTAATTATACCCTTTCCTACTTTAAACAAAAAACAAAAGTTTTTCTACCCTGAGATATCATACTGTTCAAGAAATAAAAAGAATAATTTCATTGTTTCATGGAGGAATAAAATAAATATGAATTCACAGAAAAGTGGGATTGAGTACGTTGTGGCAGATAATTGCTTCGATATCGATATGATTGACGTACTGTATCGTCAGTTAACGATGTCGTGAAATTGACAAGGTGAATGATTTCTGAATGATTTTGGAATGAAATTGATTGGGTGCGATGAGTGAGTTTTTGGTGAAATTAAAGGGAGGTAATACGATATCGCTTATTTTGTTCAGGATGAACAAAATTAGTGAAATTCATTACCTCCCTTTCATTAGATATGAATACAAGTTATTTAAATAGCTCCAGATTTCTTCAAGAACCAATCAGACGCTTACAATTCCAATTATATCAGTGAAATCGCAATTTTTCTTTCTGTATTTATTCTGAATGTCGTTCCGGTCATTTTTGGAGCGTTTTTGAATGGTTTGAGTGAGTGCTTGGAAGGAATGAATTGAATCCTGAGTGAGCGATTTAGAATGGTTTTTATAGAGGCGAATGTCTATTTCAAGATTTTACTATCTATGTTGATCCGTATAGAATTGCGTCAATGCCATCAGAGATATCTCTACTCTCCGCATTTGGATTTAGTAAACGCTACGGCTTCCATATTTCACATCTGTATTTATGGTCGTAAAGTCTTATTTTGATATCAATTTTAACTTCATTCAATCGACTCTTTTAGACAAAGGCACATCCGAAATGAAACAATACTTGGTACTGTGATTTAAAGGACATGATAGCACAATATTAATGACAATACATGATGATGCAATCGGGAACCCTCGGCGATCCTCGGGAATAATAAGGGCAATCGGGAACCCTCGGCGATTCTACGGAATAGACCTCGGGAATAATACGGGCGCATCCATAAAAGCGCGTCATTTCCCACGTGGGTTTATATGACGTCACAAACATAACTGAGGATGACGGTGCGAAAAACAAACTCAACGAATGGTAAAAATTTGGCATTATACTGATTTGAAAACACAACGCAGTGTTTTACTGCGTTTTGCTTTCAATCAAAATATGCCTACATGATCTCAATAGACGAGCTGAAAGGATTAAAGGAATTTGCTTTTCTTCAAGCGTATTAACCGAAGTACCACCAGGAGCCGAATAACCCAAAAAAATTACCAAAAATTACTTCACTTACGTCCGAGGTACTTTCCAGTTTACGGAAAAGTCCAAGCGATGTTCCGAATGTAATAAGGGCGCAGCCACGAATGCACGTCATATCGCACGTGGGTTTAAATGATGTAACAAGCACCAAGATGACATTATGAAAAATTGAAACTGGGTATGATATGATCTGATAACAAAACGCAGTGATTTACGTAGTTTTGTTATCATGTTATAATATGCCCCAAAGATCTGAATTGACACCATTGAAGACATTTGTTTTCCTTCAAACGTAGTGACTGAAGTACCATCAGAAGCCGAATTACCTGAATAAGACCCAAAAATACTACACTTACGTATTATATAATACGAGGTATTTTCTCGTTTATGGAAAAGTCCGACTGATGTCCCGAATGGAGCGTGGGGATGATGATAGCTCTACAGTATCATGACGATAAAGCCATATGACGGTGACGTTAATATCCTCAGTCTGGGCCTAAACGCTATACGCAGTTTCTTTTCTAAACATGAATATAGAGCATAAATAAAAAGTTGATCTTATACCCGCATTAAATTTTGTGACGTCGTAAATTTTCCAAGTAACGTCAGTATAAACAAAAGTGACGATGCAATGCATAACGCATTTTTCTGGCACATTAATTGGTTTTTATAGCATTTCTATGCATTATTTTGAAACCTCTGTTTGAATAAATACTAGATCTATATCCTTTATGTTTTTGCAATAATAGCTTCGCACTCGGGCGTCAAACCATATTTCAGATCTTTTCAAATGTAAACGCCCTCAAAAACGTGAATAAACCCTATATCATAATATGACCCACGTCGAGGGGGTGAAATTACCCCGTTGAATATTTTTTATTAAACGGCTGTTATTACACTTGTGGAACAATTATGCAAATGGGCTGAGAACGTATGACAACATTATAATTCGTTGTGAAACGACGTCATAGTCATTTGATGACGCCAATTCGCGAATGCCGTGATATGTTTCGCGGAATTACTTGAATTCATAAATTCTTGGAATTACCTCGATATATCACAAAAATCCAGGTCATATTATAAATTGAATATAAAATTTGTGCTCATAAACTACCGAATTTGTTGAATTCGTCATCTAAATCAGTTGAAATTTGGGCGCAGCCTCGTTCTTATCTGTTTATTCGTGACTCGTTTAATAAATTCGGTATTCAATGACCACTCATTCAAGATCCTCTAAATAATTACTGATCTTCAACCTCTGTCAAATAAAGCCAATTTGACATTTGACTTTAGACGAATATGTTCATACTTCGGCTATTTGGACTGTTGGTTTGACTAAAAGGTAAAACACTCGCCTGGTATCTACTGCTCCCTAGATCTATCACATAGACGTAACTTGAATTTTGAAATTAATCCGCACTCAGAGGGCGAAAGAAAATATAGGATAAAAGCGATATGAGAACTGTTACAAATAAATGCCCTCCGTCCTCTCCCTTCTTTATGATTTGAGTGTTGGTAAATAATAAAAACATCGTAACTACAGCTTGAATAACGACATTTTCGAAAGAGGACCACGAAAGAATATATATAGGATAAAAGCGATATGAGAACTGTGACAAATGAGTACCCTCCGCCCGCTCCCCCTTTTTATGATTGAGTGTTGGTGAAAAATCAAAACATCGTTACTACAGCTTGAACAACGATATTTTTGAAAGAGGATTTATTTCTTCACGCACTTGCGTAATATTCTTAACGGTATTTACTCCATTGTATCAATACTACACTCTCAGACAGAGGGCTACCAGTTTATGTTGTACACCTTCAGATATTTTTTTGAAACCAGTTCAAAGACGGAAACTTTCGGATGACATCGTTATATTTCAGTTTTACCAAACAGTTCGGGTTTACGCAACCGTCGTAAGAGATTTGGAATGTATAGGCACTTTCGACATTTAAGCACGAAAATGGGGTAATTTATTAGGAAATTACTACGTCACTATTTTCCGCTAGCACACTACAAGGAACAATACATCATCCGAAAAGGCAAAGTCATGCCGACTTCAATATGCTTCGTAAGGGACGGACTATCTTTGTGTATGACAAGGGCCTTTATTCCATAAAATATGTGCACAAGATTGTCTTTCAATCTAGCATTGAAAATATAACGACGAAACACGGAAACCGCTGTTTACAAACTTTTTTTCTATGGTAGCTTAAAGCGGCCACCTGAATGCCACTTGTACATGCATGCGACGTTCAAAAAAATCGCAAGTCAATACATGCGACATGGGTTGAGAGACGTCTGTAGGCTGTATGAATGACGTCATATATTAATATTTGTCAGTCGTTAAGATGCAAATTTAAATTCGTACAAGGAATAACACATGCAACATTTTGTAAAACCCTCGAATATCTCTCTCGTCATTAATAAATGAATATTTGATTCATGGTCGGACAAATATCCTACGAAGGACACACGCCATGCTGCATACACGTACAGTCATTCAATCTTGCTCGAGCAACCACGTCTATAAAACCACCACTTTTATTGAGCGAACATCGTTAAAAGTCCCTTCGCCATAAGTAAAATTTCTAAAAATTGGACAGTTTTAAACGGGAAAATGTTTATATTTGAATTTAATGACATAAGAACCCATTAGACCCGTTTCATTTAGACGATTCTTGTGGGTTCGAACATCCTAGGATTCAGTCCGAATTATGTGACAATCTTTATATATATTAATTGCACGTCTTTTTTATCATTATATATTGTATTAAACGACCATTTCCATAAGCGGTCGCTTTTAATTGGTCCCCTAAGTGGTCGATTAACTTAAGTTTTACTTTATATAAGTTGGGAAACTTGAGACATTTTAGAAATGCAGCATGAATAAAAAAAATTCGCATTTACACGAAATTGAGATATCAGTGGCAACTTTAAGACACCTTAGTTTCCCATCACTAAAAAAGGTCTAGATATATGGGCGACTCACTTAAAGGTCTATATCAAATATCAATATGATCAATATATTTGAGTCCATCGCTTGGTCACTGCCCGATAGGTTGATTTATATTTTTTCGAACCTTGATGGTTTAAAATAAAACATCAACATTTGCCATTTTAAAACTCATTATCGCAGCATGAATCCATTTGCTCGTTTATGATTTTTACAGCAGATTTTACAATGACTACAATGTTCGTGAAAGCGTATAAGATGGAAATTTTCGAAATCCTGTCTACGCACTTTGATATTCGTCTTATCTAGTATTTTGTGATAAGGCTGACATTGGACATCTTAATTTCTGTTGCATCATTGTTTACAAATACTGCGTTGTCTGTGTGTTTTTCATTAAGTAAGTGGACCCGTAATAGTTTTGCAAAGTATGCCAGCAAATGAACCTTGACAGTGTTAACCGAGGTTTCCTAATGGTTTTCATTAGGAAATCTCGGTCAACATTGTGAAAATTCACGTGGTCCGAAACGTTGCGGAACTATTACGGATCAACTACCTTAATCTGTCATATGTATTCTCGGGATGCCAGTGCGGCGATGGAAAGACAATCGCGGTTACAGTTAATTACATCGTAAAATTGACGCTCATCTCGATCTAACCATTCAAAATCACTCTCTCAGCCCTCCAATCATTTATTCCAAACACTCAATCAAATCACTCAAAACACTCTGAAATAGTTCAAAAATGCAGCAAAATTTTTCAGAATGACCAACAATTCACTCAAATCGATTAAACAGCTGAACGGTTCTGATTAACTTGTGTTGATTTATAAGCGTCTAATTTGTAAGTGAAGACATAAAATCAGAAAAGCAAGTAGATTTATTAAAGGGAGGTAATAAATTATCGCTAATTTCGAAACTACCGATCGTGTTTTACCTTCTTTAAACTTCATTCAAAGCTCACTCATCCCGCCCATTCAATACCATTCCAAAATCATTACAAAATGACTCAACTAATAAATTTCACGATATTCTTAATTGTACCCGAATGTTGGCTGGCTAACCCTCAGGTGGACATTGCGATTATTCGATTAGATCTACCGTAGACCTTACGACCACCTTACGACCTTCACGCGGTGACCACTCGGGTACCCTGGGATGATACAGTAAAGATTTACAAGCAAAACATCGAAAGGTGATCGTTTGATGTCCATGCAACGACCTTACGATGCCTCTGCGACGGTCTGCTGTCTACATACTCCCTAGGGCCTTGCGATTTATTTCTTGAAAAATAGAGCTTCTGATAACCCTTTGTAAACGAAACCACACGTTCTATGACATCTGTTAACCCTTTCCTGTTTTACAAAATTTGGACCTATCCAAATTCAAAGGTTTTGCCGACGAAAATTTAAAGTGCATTTCATTTGAAAAATAACCATTCAGTAGGGTCGAAAATAGTGTGGAAAAAGAAGAAATTGCTTGTCAGAAGCAATTTCTTCTTTTTTCACAATGTTTTCTCAATCATAAAATGACAGGCACTTAAAAAGCAGGGATTAAACAGCAAAGGGTTAAACCGTGTGGTGATCGCACCGATAATTTATGCCGCCGCAACGGAAAGCTTACGTGAACTGTACGGGCTACGTAGTAAGCCAAATATAAATTATGCCTCCCAAAAAAATCTTTTTGAGCTGTATGTATAATACTTAATTATTTTCAAGGCCATGATCAAGTTTTTACCAAGTTATATATCACCTTTCACAGTTTGGTAGACATAATTTTGATAAACGGCTGTAACATTTTTAAACGTTTTTTTTTGTTTGTTTGTTTGTTTTGTTTTGTTTGAATGGATTCAACTTTGAATATTACTACAGTTATATAGCGGCGGCTGGTGCACCTACTAGTACATATCGGTTTTTTTTGTTTGTTTGTTTTGTTTTGTTTGAATGGATTCAACTTTGAATATTACTACAGTTATAAAGCGGCGGCCGGTACACCTACTAGTACATATCGTTTCTACCGTCGTTTCTTACATATTGCCGTTGTCGTTCTTGAACCACGTAATATAGCTGAATCAAGGCTGTAGTTGCGGGATTTTGGAATAACAGCGACGATTTACACGTATTCATCGTCGCCACGATCGGTCTTATTCCAAAACCCCGTAACTACAGCTTAACAAAAGCTGTAGTTACGTTGTTTTGGAATTACACAGACGAAATATTGTGACAAATACTACCATCTCAATGTCAAAGTCAATTATACAGTACCTAAAGTGCTTTTTGGTAGTATGCGATATGTGAAATCAATGGATACACTATATTTTTTTTACTTTGGCTAAATGATCAAAGGGCACTTTAGATTACATCTTTCCCCTTTTTGCCTTTTAAGGTCAAACACTTTTTGGTATACATAAAATTAAAACAAACCCCCTTCGTCTCATTATCCAATTAACTCTGATCTATGCTCGGTATGACAAAACTGTTTCAAAGACTCTGAGAAAGATCATTCTTAGCAAGTACAATCGCGCCAATCTAATCATTTGGTCAAATCAGAAAAGTAATGCTGACCACCGACTTTCAATGTTAATTATTATTTTCATTGACCTAAACTGTAGTTTTGAAGATTGCTTTTAATCATATACCCTCAGTGGGCCAATAAATTGTCGTAAATACAGCTTTTGTCGGTTGGCAGTTTCGATTATCTTATCTGTTACTGACCAAATTTGTTGAATAAGAATGAATGAGTAAATGAATGAACTGACGGGCGAATGAACGAAGGGTTGAATGGCTGAATGGATGAAAGAACGAATTAGTAAATGAATTAGGAATTAGAATTTGAGTGAATAAATGAATAAAAAATAAATAAATAAACATGTAAGTAAATAAATAATTAGATAATCAAAGTATGAATGAATGAATGAGTGAGTAAATGAATGAATGAACGATTTTTTGAACGAATGAATTAGTGACTGAATTAACGTATTACCAATCTAATACAATATTATATGAATTACATTTTATTCGGATAAGAAAGTTGAAATTGAAGTATCAATATACATGTGTATGTGTGACCCTTCACGCAAAAAGGGGCCATATGGAAATTGCGCATAGTGTGTCGAACAAAGCTAGAGTGTGCGAATTGCGCAGGCTGTCTTTGGTTGACACACTACGGACTTGGCTGATTTTCTGAATCCAAAATTATCTTTCTAGTTCTATGTATTTATGATATTTTTCAAAAAAAATTATATCTCTTGTACTTAAATCGTATTTTATTTATTTATTTATTTATTTATTTATTTATTTATTTATTTATTTATTTATTTATTTATTTATTTATTTATTTATTTATTTATTTATTTATTTATTTATCTATTTATTTATTTATTTATTTATTTATTTATTTTATTAGGTTCCCAGATCGCGTTTTTTAGCATGACAAGTCTTGTATATATATTTTTATTATTTTGTTTATCGCCTCATCATTCATAACAATCAATAAATTTATGGATAGATGATTAAAATAGGGTGAATAGAGTTTAAAATAAGGGTGTCACCCAGGGATAGAGTTTAGCCCATCAACAACCTCTTAAACCGCGGTCTAATAAGTAATATAACTTCTATAATGGGAAGGTATTTTTCTACTCCAATCAAATTATCTTAATCTAGTGGCCATATGAGTCAAGTACGGGCCTATTAAATTGCGATTTTCTTGTAAATATTATTGAATTTTACTATAGACGATCTAGAAATTCTATTTTTTTGACTGATATTAAGACGATACTAAACACATGAGAATTACTATTTCGAAATGCTTTGTTTTTCTTAAGTTTGTGAAAATGAAAATGATGTCTTAAGGTGGGGGTGGGGGTGTTGTCGCAGAGTGGCAATATGGTCTATCAAAGGTCTCAGGCTCGATTCTCAGCTCTTCAAGCATTTTCACAACTATGCGGATGCATTTCATGTATTAAAGAGGAGACGGCATGACAATCTAGAGGTCCCGGGTTCGATCCCCGACTGCGGCACTCAATCTTTTCGACTATTTGTCTCTCGTGTGGGATCGCAGCTGTAGTCTAGGAAAGGATGCAATGGTGGTACTGGGTTGAGAAATACCAGGAATCCATTGTTAGGTGCTCCAGTCGTCGCGATATAACTGAAAGATTGTTGAAAGTGGTGTAAAACCCCATTCAAACAAACAAATAATATGAGGAATAAACCATCTAAATAATTCTAAAATATCGCAAGTACTGTTTTAATCAAGCTTTGGTTACGACGTTTAGAAAATACACGGCGTTAGCTGTTTAGAATCACGTGCGATATCTCAAATGATGAAACTCTTACAGGATCTTTAGGTCAAACTAACTATCCTTGCCTTTAAACAACGAGTTCACACCTTTTAAAATGATTGGTGAAATTTCAAGATCACTTAATGACGGCCACAAATTAAACGCAAACAATTCGATGGCCAATACGCATTTCAAAATAGGTTTTAAAATAACATGCAAGCCATCCTATTGTCACAATGCACTTTTTGCATTGTCTATCCAGTTTTTATGATGACATGCCGCTCCCTACGTTCATGACAACAAAACGTTCGCGAACGTTAAGGAATGATTTTCCTGTTTTACAAACGAAAGCACACTTGCAAAGCAGGAGGCTTTTTCTTAACCCTTTGCTGTTTAATCCCTGATTTTTACGTGCCTGTGATTTTATGATTGAGAAAACATTGTGAAAAAAGAAGAAATTGCATCTGACAAGCAATTTCTTCTTTTTCCACACTATTTTCTACCCTACTGAATGGTTATTTTTCAAACTAAATCCACCTTATATTATCGTCCGCAAAACCTTTGAATTTGGACAGGTCCAAAATTTTATAAAACAGGAAAGGGTTAACCGTTTCGTGAACGTTTTTCATCTTGAACTCGTGATTGGCTTTTGAAGCATTGATGACTCATATTTATATAATAATTCAGACGTTACGTATATGTAATAGTTAAACGCTAATAATTGAAAATTAAACGATTTAAACAGCCGAAAGGAGGGAGCGTAGCGACCGACTGAGGCTGTTTAAAGCGTTTAATTTTCAATTATTAGCGTTTAACTGACTTAGTCTTTTTCCCACGCCTTATGTTATTGACAGCATATTGCACGATTTAAACGGAATAAGCCGGATACATTTCTTACAATTAAACGCCCCTTTCTTTCCAAATATGGAGGTGTTGAAATATGCATGTGAATATCGGGGCTTTTTAAGGAGCCATTACAGATGATCAAATATAAAGTATAGTTTGGCTTTATTGAACTGTCAATGACCCCCGTTCTTTATATGAACGAAAATCTGATAATTTTCCACTCTTTATTACACGTGCTACCAAAATATGTCTGATTTTTATGAGAGGTCAAGTATCGTCAAACCTCGTCTCGATAGTTTATGGAATACAAACGATCAAATAAATTCGAATTCCAGCCTTCTGATTGGATGAAAAAGTAGGACAAAGACTAAATCGTGTAATTTTCAATTATAAGCGTTTAACTTAGTCTTTTTACCGCGCTTAATATAATTGACAGCATATCGCACGATTTACACGGAATAAGCCGGTTATATTTATTACAAAGTGAACGCCCGCTCTTTCCAAATACGGTGTTGTTGTAATATGCACGTAAATACCGAGGCTTTCTAATGAGTTTTACCGATAATAAATAATGCAGTATTAATTGTTTTTATTGACTTGACAATGACCTCCGAACTATATATGAACAAAAATATGTATACAAGGACAGGTGAACTTAACCTTACAAAACAACAACTCAAATTTGGTCATTGTCAGAGAACGGCTTACTAACGTTAGTAAGCTAATCTGTTTAGCCATAGACAAAGACATTCTATAAATGAAACGATAAAAAGTTTGTCGATACATACAGAAACACAAAAGTACATAAATGTTTAATTATCGGACCAACTAAGGGTAGGTGCACCGGCCATTGAGATATAACTGCAATAGTGTTGAAATCGGGGTTAAATCACATGCAAACAAATAGACAGACCATGTCACGCACAACCAGGTCCAAATCAGAGAAGAATATGGGGTATGCAACATGTGCACGTGTATCACGATTTTCTCCTTTACTTTTCACGTGCTCGTTGCATATTTATGAGGGGGTAGAGTTTAGTATGTAAGCATGCGTGGAATAACAATTAAACCTTGACGTTTAAATGAAATAATGATCAAAATAAACCTCAGCTGGTTAGTTTATGGAAAATAAACCATCAGAAATTTTAAAAATCCAGCATTCTGATTGGATGATAAAGTAGGACAAAGACTAAGACTCGTTACACGAAAAAGTGTAGTCTAACAGGGGAGGGAGGGGCGGGGTCCATACTAGCCAAGTTAAATCTTCTCGCTTTTAAAAGAAAGAAAGGGTGTAGATTTCAGCGACCAGCGACCAAAATTCCTTTAAAAAATTTGCTAAAAGCTGTAGTTAGGATTTTTTATTCGTCAAAAGACAAATAACTTTTCTTTATTTTTAAAGAAAATACTAAATGACTAAGGAATTAATGCCATCCCGTATATTCACTAGTCTTTTCCTTGTTCTTTAGACAAGAGTTTAACTCGACAGATATTGTACATTGTTCAGCCATTTCGATCATTTTATATTTATCATTCAATAAAAATAGAATAAGTAGAAAGTTTCGTAAATACGAAAATCGAATTTCAGAAAAAAAAATGTCGTAAGAACGTGAGGTTTAGTCTTACAGCGTAAATACTGAGTCATAGACGCTACGCATGCAAGTAATAAGTGTCGCAATTATGATTGACGATTAATTCCTAAATTGGTCAAAAACAAAAATCTATGAGAGAATGAAGTACATGTACAATAACGTGGTTTAGTCTTTGTCCTACTTTAACATCCAATCAGAATGCTGGATTTTAAAAATTTCTGATGGTTTATTTTCCTTAGTCTTTGTCCTACTTTATAATCCAATCAGAATGCTGGATTTTTAAAATTTTTGATGGTTTATTTTCCATAAACTACCGAGCATAGGTTTATTTTGATCATTTTTTCATTTAAACGTCAAGGTTTATTTGTTATACCACGCATGCGTACATACTAAGCTCTAACCACTCATGAATATGCAACGAGCACATGGAAAGTAAAGGAGAAAATCGTAATTCACGTGCATTTATTGCATTCCCCACATTCTACACTGATTTGGACCTGGTTGGGCGAGACATGGCCTGACGATTTTTTTGCATGTGGTTTAACCCCGATTTCAACCTCATTGCAGTTATATGGCAATGACTGGTGTACCTACCTACCCTGGTTGGGTCGCTTACTTATGCACTTATTTGCTTCTGTGTGTAGCTAGAATCTTTTTTGTAGTTTTTTAAATAAGATATCTATTTCTATTTGTAAACAGATCAGAATACCATAGGTATATTTTCTGAGGTGAGCCTTGGAATCTACTTTTAATCGTTTGATTTCCGTGCCCTATTTTTGAATTAGATATAACAGGTTTAGATAACTCATTAAATCAAAGCACTGAAAGTACTGATGGTGGACGTTTCTGTTGGCATACTAGAGTGATTCCTCCATTTGTGGAGAAAACAAATTTTACATGTAAAATTACGATAAAAGGAAAATGACCTGACCCAATTTCGCATCTTGCTTCAGATATACGTTTCTCAACATTATATCGTCGATCGTCAACAAAGTCCTGTAGTTACAAGGTTTCGATAACTTTCGGAATTATTCCCAGTGTAGTTTAAACAGTGATTCTCCGATCCATTTGTTATAAAAGGAAAGAAATGACAATTAGATGATCTAGGTTATTTTTCTTATTTTGTAATGCTAATCAGTTCTCCGTAATCTCATTATTAAAATTATGGTGTTATCTGCTTAAACTAGAAAGTTTCCACTATATAACCTATAGAGAAAAGACCTCCGCTAATTAAAAAAACATATATTTCATCCAATGAAAATAATTTTGGCTACATGATAAAGGGGTCGCCCAAGGATCATACCAATGCAGTTTGATTGATATCCACCCATAACATTCTGAGAAAATGATTTTCAAAGTTTCGACTAAATAACATATAGAGAAATGACCTTCGCCCATAAAATACATATTTTTCAACCGATCACAATAATTTTATATAGACTTATAGAAGGCCACTCAAGGATCATTCATGTAAAATTTAATTTTACCATCATTTTATCCATCAATTAGAATCTGAGAAACCCCACTTTTAACCCTATTTGGAAATAAGCCACGCCCATTAAATCCATGTTTGTCATTGGATCTAAATTTCTTGAACAACTTTGAAAGAGGACCACCCCTGGATCATTCCTGTGAAGTTTGATTGAAATTCATCCAGTAGTTTCTGAGGAGAAGATTTTTAAAGAAAAAGTTTACGACCGGACGCACGAACGGACGACGGACACAAAACCATGGCAATAGCCCCAGTGGCCTTCGGCCAGTGGAGATAAAAATTCTATAAAAGGATATCAATTGATTGTTCCGCGATTTTCATTCTCAAAGAAAAGAAAGGGTGAGTGTTCATATAAACGCGTAAAAAATTGCAGACACTCGTCTCGAGTTTGGCTTTCTTGTGTTGAAATGTAAAGTAAAACCCCTTTGCATAAACCTTTATCTCATGGCCTGAATGCTTTAATTTACCTGCTCAGACTGTATCCGTATTCATGTGTATATCGATATTTCCATTAATTTGCCTTTGTTTTATATACATAAGTAGTGTCAGGGGAGGTTACCATTTAAGTAATTTCATTTCATGAGTGACCTCCCATTGACCATAGGGAAATAAGGGGCAAATTACTCACCTTGTCAGAAAAGTAGTTCTACGCAAGCAAAAAATTCACCCGATCTCAGAATTGAATATGATTTCACACTTAAAAGATGTCTTTGAGGTTGCAACAATTTACGTAGACTCCTTGTTTCACTCCATTTTTGAAATGCATAGTTGTCAGACGGTTACAAATCTTCAAAAAAAAGTAAATTGAATCTTAATCAGTACTACTTTTTTGAAAACCTATTAACATCTGACAGGATTGTTCAAACGTGGTATTAACACTGGTGAACATAAACGTCCACCAAAAATGAACAATTTACCTTTCAAAGGAAAGTTATTGCTAGTCTTTGAGCGCAAGGTTTACGCACTACATGTACTTTAATCATTAGAGTGGAGGGATCAGTTTAAATTCCCAGTATATGATGTCTGGATATACCCGATATATCCATGGTAATGGACTCGGTGCCTATGTCAGAGCTCAGTTTTGAAAATACACCTATAGTAACTCTTCTCTGACAATGACCATATTTGAGTTGGTGATGTATATGAACAAATTTGTTGATTAACAATTACTGGCATATTTAATCAAATTTAATATAAAATCTATTAATGACATCTGATACCGTAAATCGTTTATTCTTGCAAAAGTTCTTGTAATACAGAGTGGACACATATCGTATGTTCGTTCATCTACAGAACGGAGGTGATTGTCAGGTCAATAAAAACAAACAATACTGCAAATTTTATCATCGGTAATAGCTCTTTAGAAAGCCTGGGTTATTACGTGCATATTTCAACAACACCATATTTGGAAAGAGGGGGACGTTCACTTGTTATAAATTCAATCGGCTGATTTCGAGTAAATCGTGCGAAATGTTGTCAATCATATCAAGGGCGGGAAAAAGACTAAGTCAGTTAAACGCTAATAATTGAAAATTAAACGATTTAAACAGCCTCAGTCGGTCGCTGCGCTCCCTCCTTTCGACTGTTTAAAACGTTTAATTTTCAATCATTAGCGTTTAACTATTACATAAACTAACCAGCTGAGGTTTATTTTGATCATTATTTCATTTAAACGTCAAGGTTTATTTGTTATTCCATGCATGCGTATAAACTCAACACGCTATTGTAAACATTTCAGGGAAAATCCAATATCTACCTGTAGACGTTGCAGGTTAACTATCAGTTATCCGGTGTTAATTGGAGATAAATACTATTTAAACACACGTTGGTCAATGCAATCAAAAGTCCCCGTGGCCAAATGGTTAGCATGGAGTACTCAAAGGCGTCCAAACGCCACACTGTATCCGCATAGGTTCGAGTCGTATATAATTCAATGATTTTATCTATTGATATTTTTTTAAATTCTTTTTAATCACATTTTCACGAAATATCTTGTGTACGCAAGTTTCTATTTAAATTCAAGTCTTTTAAATAGTAAAATGTCTTTTTAAATGTATATTTCTTAGTTATCTTTTTTTATTTATAAACACTAAAATTTAAACAAACAGTACATTTTAATGAATGTATACTGAGTTCCATAAGAAAGTGTGCACTTTCACTTTTTGCATTTCTCTTGATTTTTACAAAGTTGGAGGAAAGTTGGAGTAAATTTGATACCATACTTAAGTCAAGACCTTTTAAAATTAAAAGTCAAATCAAATTTGGATAAAGTATCGCATGCTTCATACGCGCAGACAGAACTTAAATTGTTGAAATTTGACCTCCTTACAACTTTTTCTTTGGTAAGAGCTATGTGTTGATATTGCATTATAGAGTTGAGGAAGCCATTCCAAGCCATTTCCAAACAAACATTTTAATTTTTATGCAGACTTTACTAGTACGTCAACGTTAGACATTACTACGTTGTTAGTCCAGTAACTTGTCGTTGAAGGGTGCCTTGGCGTTCTTCGACATCTCGATTTGCTTATCAAAGGTCTTACAAAATGATGACCTCGATTTCTATTTGAACATAAAAGCTCAATCAATTTTGTTTACGTTCTAAATCTGACAAGGTTCGATTTTATTCATCACCGTTTATTGGTAGCTAAACTACGCTTTAGCATCATGCACAATTGTATAAAAGGTGTGATTTTATGCTTAAGAAAGCCCCAAAGATTGAACTGAATACATTTCCAGAGCAATTATTCGTTACAATATTCAATACTGCTCGCTTAATGGCAGCATTGCTTTTCCAGAACTTCGCCTTCTTTTCTTGGGCATGCCGACAGCAGCCTAATACTCCTCCGTAAGACTAGTGCAAAATACTGTAATCGAACTTGTCCTTCGATACTTTTGACATCAGGAAGCCCTTTGACCTAATTCTCTTCTCAGTTGTAAAAATGCACATTGTCTCTCAAAAAAGGTAAAATCAAAATATCTTTAATATTATTATACTTTCCGCCCTCTCGTATTTCAAAATTAAGAAAATATGATTAACAAACACTGTTGAGAAAATATCTTGTAAGTAGTCCCCTCCAAAAGCATACAAATAGTGTGAACTGTTAATAAAAATGAATGATAAAAGTATAGAATCTGTTAATATTGGGATTTGAACCGTGTTCTCCACGACAACAGTCACTGTGCTTAACCGTCTTGGACATTTCTCATCGACAAGAAGTCGCTGTAAAATAGTTATTTACCACATGCATTGCCAATTTACCTATGTCACGCCCCAGTTGGAACGTAAACAAAATTGATTGAGCTTTTATGTTCAAATAGAAATCGAGGTCATCATTTTGTAAGACCTTTGATACACCCTGTTTACAATAATATTGTGGACCCGATAATGCTCAAAAAAGCGAATTCAGGTTATACATACTAAACTCTACCCCCTCATGAATATGCAACGATCTCGTGAAAAGTAAAGGAGAAAATCGTGAAACACGTGCACATGTTGCATACCCAATATTCTTCTCTGATTCGGACCTGGTTGTGCGTGACATGGTCTGTCCATTTGTTTGCATGTGGTTTAATCCTGACATCAACACTATTGCAGTTATACCTGAATGGCTGGTGCACCTACCCTTAGTTGGTTCGCTAACTAAACATTTATGTACTTATGTGTTTCTGTATGTATCGACAAACTTTTTATCGTTTCATTTATAGAATGTCTTTGTCAACGGCTAAACAGATTAGTTTACTAACGTTAGTAAGCCGTTCTCTGGCAAAGACCAAATTTGAGTTGTTGTTTAGTATGGTTAAGTTCATCTGTCCTTGTATACATACTTTTGTTCATATATAGTTCGGGTGTCATTGTCAAGTCAATAAAAACAATTAATACTGCATTATTTATTATCGGTAATAGCTCATTAGAAAGCCTCGGTATCTACGTGCATATTACGACACCGTATTTGGAAAGATCGGGCGTTCACTTTATAATATGACCGGCTTATTCCGTGTAAATCGTGCGATATGTTGTCAATTATATTAAGCGCGGTAAAAAGACTAAAACGCTTATAATTGAAAATTACACGATTTAGTCTTTGTCCTACTTTTTCATCCAATCAGAAGGCTGGAATTCGAATTTAGTGATGGTTTGTATTGCATAACTATCGAGACGAGGTTTGGCGAGACTTGACCTCTCATAAAAATCAGACATATTTCAGTAGCACGTGTAATAAAGAGTGGAAAATTATCAGATTTTACGGTTCATATAACGAACGGAGGTCATTGACAGCTCAATAAAGCCAAATTATACTTTATATTTTATCATCTGTAATGGCTCCTTAAAAAGCCTCGATATTTTCGTGCATATTTCAACACCCCCATATTTGGAAAGAAAGGGGCGTTTAATTGTAATAAATGTATCCTGCTTATTCCGATTAAATCGTGCAATATGCTGTCAATAACATAAGGCGCGGGAAAAAGACTAAGTCAGTTAAACGCTAATAATTGAAAATTAAACGCTTTAAACAGCCTCAGTCGGTTGCTACGCTCCCTCCTTTCGGCTGTTTAAATCGTTTAATTTTCAATTATTAGCGTTTAACTATTACGAAACCTCGGTTAGCGACAAAATCCTCGTAGTTTACATGAAGCTGAAATTACGAGGTGTTTGTCATCGGAACGTCCATAAACATATATACATAAAACTCATATGAAAACAAGGCCTAGAAAGCATACTTTTTTGTCTTTTTTCAACCGAGGTTTTCTTCCTACAAATTACTCACATATCAAACATCACTTAAGGTAGTAGACCCATAAAAGTTCGAACACTCTTCGGAAGTGATAAAATCTAACAGTGTAAACCAGGGTTTCCTAATGATTTCATTAGTAAACCTCGGTTACATTGTTAAAAATCGTCTGTTCCAAAACGTTGTGGAAGTATCAAGGGTCCAACTTAAAGAAGACCGACGATAAATATTGGCTTGTCGAATATATTTTGAATAAATGTGATCCAACTAGCAAGGAAAGACTAAAGGGCGCATGGTCAAACCGGGTAAATGCGAAGGCTACAATTGTCAAACCTTTTTGGAGTTCTTAGACTTTCTGAATCTAGAATTGTTATTGCCACCTTCTCTTTTCCAAATTCCGAAATACACATTCAATCAAAGGTTAGCTTTTGCTAAATTGAGAGCATTCATCTTCCGTTTTCCCTTACTACTCATATATATAATTCATCTTTATGATTCGATCAATATTGGTTATTCTGATTGGCTGAAAAAATGGATATATTTCCTAAATAATAACAATTTTGAGTGCGCACTTATTTTTCAAGCTTCCACAAAAGGTAGTCCCATTTGAAATCTGTTTCATGTTAGACGAAACTTAACATTTTTGCTTGTTTATATTAAAAAAAGAAATGCAGATAACGTTTGTTGATTTCATGGAAGTATTGAACTAAACACCTAATTACACATATGTATGAATCCACTTCGCGTATTCACACAGTGTGATTAGGTTTTTAGTTTCATACCTTCATGAAATCAACAAATCCTCTCTTCATCTCTGAAATTTACTCCATCACGCAAAAGGTTTCCGTCTTGACCTTCCGAGCCAAACACGGTTTTCTCAGTCACCTGTCTATCCCGGGGTCGTGAGTTCAAGAAATGGATCGGCCAACTTTCAATTTATATACGACAAAACTCATTGTGACAAGAGTCATTTGTATCCCACCAACAGGCGAATGATAAGTACAGTAAAACTTGTGTTAAGCGACAAGTCAGGGGCCACAAAAAAGCGGTCGTTTATTGCAATTGTCGCTTAATACAAAATATCGTTAAAAATGTGACAGGTAATTTTGATAGCATTTATAGATTGTCGGTCAAGTCGTACTAAATCCTATGATGTTCGAGTCCGTTAGAATCGTCTTATTGAGACGATTCTACTGGGATCCAACAACATAAGATTTTTATATAACAAATTTTTTGGTATGAATGTTCTCTTTTTCAGATAATTTGCTAACGAATAAGAGACATTTTATGGTGGTCGCTTGATAATATCGGTCACTTAATAGACGTGGTCGCTCGAGCAATATCGACTGTAGTATCTAAGAGGGATTTGAAGGTGGTGGCTCTGAGGATACGGTGTGGCCGTACCTTTGTGAGAAACGACAAGAAACTATGGGTAGTTGGACACAACCTGCGCGATATAACCGCAATAACGTTGAAAATTCTATATAACCATGTTCTAAAAGTAGAAATTTAAATTCCGAAAAAGAGATAAGATCGAACAGGGGTCAAAAAGAGATTGTATTTGGAAAGTGATATTTATGAAGATAATGTGATCATTTTTGTTACAGAAAAAATACTCTTATCAATCTGCGCAGCTAGTGCGAAAAATGGACGTACCGAAAGAGCGAAAAGTTGCAGCCCTGAGTTCAGAATTTCAAAACGGCGCCAACTGTTTTCTTGTATTACTCCGCAAGTGCACGTGCAAAGCAGGGTATAATTAATAACATAAATAATAACAGTTTGCTCCGTTTTGACATTTTGAACGCAGGGCTGCTACTTTTCGCACTTTTCGGAAGGCCTTTCTTTCGTTAGGCACATATGAATGTAAATCTAAACCTTCTGTCAATATGTTTAAGGATACATTGACTTCACACCCTATTAGGGAAGTATAAATAATAACTGTTTTAATATGATCACGCAACTGTACTGAATTTTGATCTCATTTCGGTTAAATCACATGTCAAAATATTGAACGGATGAAATTTTTTATGGATTGTAATAAATAATTTGCATAAGGGATACAAGTAGATTATAATCTCAGTATGGTGAAATGTGTATTTTTGTCAATGGAGAAGTAGCCTACAGTCATTCTTTCAAAAAAGTAAATAAACGTTACAAAATGGAACACCGTTTTTCTCGTTTATGTTTGCGTCTTGAACTCAGAAATGCTTGATTTCTTTCGCGAAATTTTACATTTGCGATCATACAATAGTCTAAACATGGGTTCTTTTTCCCAATAAGGTATAAAGCGTAATGAGAGAAAGGGGTTTGATTGAAAACGAGTTTTCAAAAAAAAAAAAAACAAAAAAAACAGAATCTGACCAAAATGGTCGCGAAAATTAACAGTTTTCGCACAACTGCAACGCATACGATGACGTCGCCGTCGCAAAGGCAAAACTTCGTTTCTTTCACCGAAAGCAACCAAGCTATGACAATGACATATCTGATATACCTTGATAAGACAAAATCATGTGTGAGACTGCTCCTTTTTGAAAAGTTCCTGTGATAGCACGTTAGACTGTAACAACAAAAAAATTAAAGAGAACTGGGCATATTGCCCTGCGTACAGGGTGAAAAAACAGTTTGATTTTTTTTTAAAAAATATGTGTGTTTACTCCGATTTGCTTGTAAATTCACATCCAAAGCAAGGGTATCATTTGTAAACGTTTAAAAACGTTTTTTGCATCCCGAACAAAGGGTCTTTTTGGTCTTTTTTTTAAAATTCATGTCACTTTTTGGCCTTGTAATACATTCGATCGAATTCAATTTTAACATACTAAAACAAAATTCTAAACAGCCACCTGGTATTTAACATATTAAAGCATATTTATCGTCAATTTGGAGTATTTTTGAAGAAGAATGGGTTCGAAATTTAATTTTTTGTGTCTGTAACAAACGGTCAAAGACGGCAACCCTACTTTACAAAAATCTCAAAAAGTTCACATTTTAGAGAAGTGTCAAAAATTTAAATCTAAGAAATAATGTATATTGCCCCCATTCAATGACAAAACTTGATAACTTTTTCGGGTCAGATATCAAATTGTTGAAAAAAAAAGATATTATGATTTCTTTGCGCATTACACAATGATAAAATGCACAAAATGCCCTACCCACCAATGTTAATTTTGAAATCAGGGGTACCCTGAAATTCCGATCACATTCGTTCCTTTCAGCAATACTATTCGTGTCGAAATTCATTAGAGTTTCTGTCTGCATTTTCTACAACCATTCAACCACATTCCGTCTCAGACACCAACGGAAATATTACTTTTAAGCAGAAACCAAATAGCCATTTAGAATTTCGTTTCAGTGTATTCGCTTTCACATTCGAGGCTGGCCATAGGATTGATATTCAAGAAGTCATAAGCCAACAATTTTAACATTATCAATCAATGTTCTTTAGAACTGTCCAACACTCCTTCAAGTTTTCATCGACCATCAATTTGAAAAGCATTTTCATAGGAAAAAAAACGGACACTACTGGAAAAAAAAGCATTGTAATACAATGAGAAATTACTATGCATCATTGAGTATTGTTTTGAATAAAATACAGTTAAACATCGTCAAATTGACATGTAGAATGATTTTGGGATGATTTGCGGATGAAATCGAGTGAGTGCGTCGATCTAGTTATGAATGATTTTTCAAGGGAATTAAAACATAATCGATTTTTTTTACGAAATTATGCGTTTGTTTTTCACTTCCCTTTGATACTATCTATGTATTTCTATGATTAGTGTCTTCACGGTCGAATCAGATAATTGAAAATCAATAACAGTTGATAAAACCATACAACTATTTGATCGATTTGATTGAAATATGAGTCTTTTTGAACGATTTCGTAGCGTTTTTGGCCTGGTTTAGCAGGCCACAGGAAACCCTGTATGTGGAAATTACCTAGGAAAAAGATAATCGACAACTTATCACAACTTGTGTACTACGCAGCTTTTTGTGCTCATGTGCGCACAAAAAATAGGTCTAGTATACGTCATCAACTTTTGTTCGACACGAAGTGCCTTGTGTGTTGAATAAAATATCGCAAGTGTAGACCAACAAGTTTATGTGAGTGATCAAAGGTCAATTTCGTCTATACCTGTACAGATACTCAAAGTTGCGGGAATATACTGTTTTAATCAAGCTTTGGTTACGATGCTTTGGAATTTCAAGTTAGCTTTCGAGAATCACTTGGGCGACATCTCAAATTATGAATCGCTTACAGAATCTTAAAGTCAATCTAACAATCCTTGCTTTTTAAAAACAAATTCACGCCTTTAAAAATGTTTGGTGCAAGATCATTTAATTACGGCCACAATTTAAACGCAAACAATTCGACAGCCATTACGTATTTCAAAATAGGTTTTATATTAGCATGCGAGCCATCCTATTGTCACAATGTACTATTTTCATTGTCTATCCAGCGTTTATAATGACATGACGTTCCCCACGTCCCTGACAACAAGCGTTCGCGAGCGTTAAGGAGTGATTTCCTTTTTAACAATCGAAAGCACACTTCCTAGGCAGGAGACAATTTCATAAACGTTTCGCGAACGTTTTAACCTTGAAAACGTGACAGGCTTTTTAGGTATTGATGGCTCTTATCCATGTTTACGACTCGTTACACGAAAAAGTGCAGTCTAGCAGGGGAGGAAGGTGGGGGGTCCATACTAGCCAAGTTGAATCTTTTCGCTTTTAAAAGAATTTATGGGTTTAGATTTCTTCGTCTAAGGACCAATTCTTCTTAAGAGTTGGCCCAAAGCTACAGTTAGGAATTTTGATGCGTAAAAAGACAAATGAGCCTGTGTGTGACATTTCCATCAATTTCAAACATGCACAAAGCAAAGACTCTGGCCAGCCTGTGCATCTGCACAGTCTGACCAAAGTCTTCACTGTGCATTTTGTAGATAGATAAGGTCTCAAGGTATCTTGAGACAATCAGGCAATCTTACATTTGTACTATATAGCTTTCTAGGATGCTCAATGTTTGCCCCTTAGGCATATGTCAAATTGTTGGAAATGTCATGCACAGGCTCAAATTGATTTTTCTTCATTTTTTTCAAGAAAATGTTAAATGACATATTCACTATTCTATTCCTTGTTCTATAAAGATCGTTTAAACTCGACAGATATTGTACATTATTCGACCATTTCGATTATTTTAACTGAATTATTTTCAAAAAAATGAAAAGTGGAAAGTTTCGTAAATACGCAAAATTGAATTTCAGAAAAAAAAAATGACGTAAGAAGAAGAGATCGCGTTAGGTCCTGTCTTACAGCGTAGATACTGAGTCATAGACGCTGCGTGTGAAAGTTATTAGTATCACAAGTATATTTGCCGACTAATTCCCAATTTGGTTATAAACAAAAATCTATGAGAGAATAAAGTACACGTATAATTACGTGGCGAACCGTCGGTTAGCGACCAAAGTCTTGTAACCATAGCTCGATCTTAGAGGTTTTGGTGTGTGTGTATTTTCGTTTATTTATCGTCGCTACCGTAGCACATGCCCATATGAGCGACGCCCCCAGAAGACGGTTAGTTGTTACGGGGGATAGTGCAAGGATACATGACGATACTACTGCTGAGATCCGCCATGGTTCTTTAACGTGCTCGGTGTAAAGCACCGTCTCACAGGGCCTCGGTTTAAGGTCTCATCCGAAAGACAATTAGTTTTTATTAGTGTACCAGCCCGGGAATCGAACCCACGCCGCCAAACTTCAATGGTTTTGAAGTCCGGTGCTCTACCAACTGAGCTAATCGGGCTGGTAGAGGTTTTGGGCACGAACTGACAATATGTCGTTTACCATTTACCATTGACTGCCTCGGTGGCCTAGTAGTAAATGCACTCGACCCGTGACCTGGAAGTCCTTGGTTCGAGCCCCACTGTCTCCGAGGTATGTTTATGGGCAAAATACTTAATAGCCAGCCCCAGTTCAACCATCTGTAAAATTGGGTAGCAGTGGGTTTACACCACTGCCTTTCTCTCAGGGATGGGAAAACATCAGGATTGGGTGTTCGAGAGCGATTCTAGAAGCATGAAACTTTCTATAAGTATACATATACCATTGTTGTTTAGAAAAAAAACCGTTTGCCACCCCAATTTCCCGATCTGACGGCCATTTTCCGAGATGGCCGTCATGTCACTCTAAATTATTGTATTTTGACACTTTGACAGTGGATAAATTGAAAAATGTTGGCAAATTGTGTAGATTCCCTACTAAAATATAGTTCCTAACCAAACTAGACACAATATCACACAAAACGGGTGATTAATAGGTGATCATATATCCAGGAGATGGCAACCACTGCTGAAAATGGATTTCCCCTTACACATTTTGTATTGTCTATATCTGTTTTAAAAAAAATACACTGATATTCATCTGAAAGTTTACAAAAGAATTTTTTGAGAAAAAAGTACGTGAATTATGTATTTTCTATACTAGCATTGAATTTATTACAGCTTCTCATATGTAGCCGTTAGGAAACCCCCACTGGTGTTATTATTATTATAGATCTTAAGCATGATAAACAAAATCCGAGTTTAATGGATTTTCAATACATCTGAAATTATTAATTACAAAGATACAAGTAAGATGCTTAGTGATTTTTAGAAAAAATATTGATTTTAAAAGGGTTAAACACACTTGACAGCCGGGGTGTGTTTATGGGCAAAACACTTAATAGGCAGCCCCAGTTCACCCAGCTGTAAAAATGGGTAGCAGTGGGTTTAAACCACTACCTCTCTCTCGGGGACGTGGAAACATCAGGATTGAGCGTTCGAATGCGATTCTATAAGCTTAAGCTTTCGTTGCAATCGAACTAAAATAAATTAGTATAAACTAAAACTTGACAGCTTCCTAAATTCCATAAAGTGGCAGCCATTCTTTTTTCAAAATAATGACCATATTGGTCTATAGTACCTCAAGTAGAGTAACGATTAGTGACCTTAAGGTAAATTTCTCTGAGCTATACAACAACCTTAGTTAAAGATAACTTGATTTAAAAAAACACCCATGCATCTAGAATGTGACAGTTAGTCAACAAAATAGCAGCGAATATAATAGAATAAAACATATTCATGTACATGTACATGTATTTTGAGAATGATTGTTGTTACACGTTATTTTAGCATTTATCGAAATTTGTAACATAATTAAAAAAAACTTCTCGAGTAGCTAGTTCATAGACTGGCAGCCTTTATCAAAAAATACCACACAACATAAAAGACATATCTATTTTTTAATTGGCTGGTTTGTCCACAAGTGGTGAATGACATTATCGAAAATTGTGATATTATCTTTTTCTCCAATTTTCAATTTTTAGAAATGCATAAAACATTCTTGTTGAAGTATACAACAAACTTATATGAAAAAAACCTGAATAAATGCACAATTACTTTCCAATGGTGTTCACTTTAAAACCAGACTTATAAACCAGACTTATCAAAAGGAATGTGTCCCGAAATGAAAAAATAAAAGTAATAATTATAATCAATAAGACCTTTTCTCAGTTGCCCCTGTGTCAATTTTGCCTTTGCAGAAATGATTTCCGCTGGGAGTGGAACATTTTTAGCCAAAGGCCTAATAGCCGAGAGGGCTTAAGACAAATACAACCACCAACCATTTTAAATATCTTTGACCCACATATGTATTCCACGAGAGCACTGGTGTATTCTCTGTGAAGTAGAAATGATCTGGATCAAAGTTGATGAAAGAATCTAATGTAAAATTGGTGATTTCAAGCGGTAAGCAAAGAATTGAACATTGGATTCATGGGAGTGCATTTTAAAGTAAAAGCAAATAAGTGATTGAGATTTTTTAAAATCCTTGGATACTCTTGATGTAAAGGGCCTTTTTTCAATAAGTTTTCCGACATTAGACGGTGGAAAAACAGACATTTACGGTAATGGCGCTTCTAATTGTTTTTCTTTTCGTATAAATCATCACGTCATATCAAACTTAAGATAAGTTTGAGTACATCACAGTCCTAACAAAAAAATAGAAAAGATCAAGTACGTATAGTATATTATGGCATCTTAGATTTCTGTTTGTGTTGTTTTAATTGGCTGTAGTTATTCAGTTCTTCAAATCGAAATTATTTATCATTGTTTAACTAAAACAACCAAATCTTAGTATAGTGACTGGCTGCCATCTCGTGAAACGTTGGAAACCTTGCAAACTTTGTTAGTAAGTTCTAAGATATTTTAAAATTTGGAAGCATATTTTTTCATATGGTAGCCTCCTAATGAAAAATTTTATAAGTATTTTCAATTCTTTTTATCTAAATTTGATGGAAATCTTTGGATAGCTATTTCATTGAATTATTGTTTATTTATAATGGTTACATTATGGTAACACGCTTATTGGTTAAATATATTGCTGCCATCTCGGCAAACGTTTCAATTCTAGAATTTAACAGCCCGAGGATCTTTTAAATATCGATCTTATATAATTTCACACACATTTGGTCGAAACCTGTATATTTTGGCATGTAAAGTAGTCTAGGTGCTATCAATTTAATGCAGATGGCAGCCATCTTGGAAAACGGCGGCCATGTTGAATTTCGGATGGCTAACGATCTTTTTTGAAACTGATTGACCTTATCTACGAAAATGCAAAATTTCATGCTTGCATCACAAAGTGCATGATTTTTCACTAATCTGCCCAGCTACCTAGTTGATCTCATCCAAGTAACTTTATGGAAAGTTTCATTCACATTTGCCTGATTGATGAAGAGGGGATGTTATTCAAAGAATTGAAAGTGATAATAGACCCTGCCGAACCATTCATTACTGAGGAGACTCAAAATAAGCCCCGCCCTGCCACGCCCACATTTATGGGCCAATCAAATCTTTGCGAACTATTTTTGAAAAGGGCCATCAAAGAAGGAACATTTCGGTAAAGTTCCATTAAGTTAGCCCAGTGTTTCAAAGGAGATGTAGATCAAAGATTTCGGTTTCACAATAAGCCTGCCCTGCGACACCTATATTTAATGGCCAATCAAAATTTTTCGGACAAAATTTGGCTAAAGATGAGATGTCCTTCAAAGATTTCGGGCTCAAATTAAGCCCCGCCTTGCCGCACCCGTACTTTAAGGCCAATCAAATTTTTGCGAACTATTTTTGAAAAGGGCCACCGAAGGAACATTCTGGTAAAGTTTCATCTATATCAGCCCAGTTGTTCAGGAGGAGATATCGTCCAAAGATTTCGGGCTCAAAATAAGCCCCGCCCTACCACATCCATATTTAATGGCCAATCAAAATTTCGCAGACAATTATGGAAAAGGGTCACCGAAGGAACATTCTGGAAAAGATTTGTTGAAATGGGCCCAGCGGTTTCAGAGAAGACGATGTTTAAAGAAAAAAGTTAACGGACTGACGGACGGGCGGACGCACTGACACATGCACTTACGACGGACACCAGGCCATGACAATAGCCCCGCTGATCATTGTCCAGTGGAGCTCATAATTTCTGATTTGTGATATCCCATTTTTAATGACGAATGCCTCAAACAGTATGTTTTAATTGATCCTTAAACAGTAAACTTTATCTGTTAATATTTTTAATTAACTTTGTAATATTCATTAATGTTTTAAGTGTTTGTCCTTTCTTTGCTTGCATAAATCTTTGAAATAATGTTGATGATGTAAAGTAAAAAAACTTGTAATAAAAGATTATGAAACACTTCGGTCAGATCAACACAAAAATTTGCAACACCTTTAATATTTTTACATTAACGTTGCTGAAAATATTGGTTATAAAAACACAAACACAGATGAACAACATGAAAGTATAGTGAAAATCAATGAAAATTCAAATATCAAGGAAGCACTTCCTTTCAAACAAATATCGACTGATTTTGTTCTAAAGCAAATAGAGAATATGAATGAAAAAAAAGCCACTTGAAATAATGGACTTTCTATAAAAATGTTAAAACTATGCTCTGCTTTCCGCCAGCTAACTAACTCCTGGGATGAAGAAAAATACAATTGCTCCTCTTGTCATCAGTAACTTGCCTTTCAAGACTGGGACGGCTGCTGTGGGCCTAGAAGCATGTTTTTCTGCTTTTGCTTTAAGTTTGCTTTTTTCCCTTATTCATTTAGTTGCCAAATATTGCTTTTGCTTGTCAATTTACTTTTGCTTTTGAGAGTCTTGCTTTATTTGCCTTAATTGTACCCTTTTTAGATTATGTCAAATTTTGCTTTTGCTTTTCAACTTACTTTTGCTTTTGAGCTCCTTGCTTTATTTGCCTTAATCGTACTTTTTTTTAAAATTTTGCCAAATTTGTTAGACCTGTTTTTCTGTCACAAACACTTTGCTTTTTGCTGAAAAAAATCTCTGTCTGCTAATGTTAAATTCTTAGAAAATGGAAATTGCTTCTGTTTCATTGTTGCGTGAATTACTATGCCTTTGCTTCATTGTTTATTTTCATAAACTTATTTAATGTGATGAAAGAACAATTATGAGTTATGAACAAACGGATTATTTAACAGTACAGTAACCTGCTGTCAAAATGTGCAATATATATTATCAATAGATTACTGTGATGCTTAAAATGTATCTAAGGCTCTATGTTAATTAAGCCTCTGTGATTTTCAGTTATAGGTCTGATCTTAATCAATTTGCCTTCTTTTTGAGAGCTTTCAATAATGTTATGTAAGGGAGACAACCATTGGCCAAATGCTGGTCATCTGATACAACATTTGTCTCCCTTGCATTTCATTAAACATAAAATATCATTCATATGGCATCCATCTCTAAATCTGTTTTGCCTTTCAATTTTTATTTATTAACTTCTTAAACTGATTGTCTTATGGTTTGTATTACTTTTATGTAATTCAAGTCGGTGTTAAAAGCTCACTAGAGCTCATGTTAAAATATTGTATTGTACCGACTTTGTTATTACATTTTACTTGACTAGACTTGACTTGAAGAATGATAAAAGTTCAAATAATGGTGTACAAAGGGAACAAACAATTTCTGTGGCTGGAAAAGAAGCACTCGTCCAAGTTAATTTGAACTGATTTAAGGTACGTAGAAAAACATTCACTTGATGTAATAGAACACATTCATCAAGATAAAAACAGATACAATTTATCAGTATTCATATATCTAGTTGAAGGAGCAATACGTCAGGGGGCGACAAAACCTTTATATCTCCAGGTTAGTTATTCAAGCTGTTACTTTTGATTTCCCAACGAGGATAAACGTGTACAGAAGCCTTTGCAATTACTACAGTCCTTTCTGTCATATGACATTTTATCTACTTGAGTACAGAAATGAGCTAAAGTTGTTATGCTTTATAGAAACAAAGGAAAACATTATAATTGATAATAATCAAAGATACAGGACTCGTAAAAAGTCATACCTTAATCGTTAGAATATGTTACAAATGTATATGATATTAACCTGTCATAATTTACACCCTAAACTCGTTACATCCGCATGATAATCTCGGACACTAAATCTAAATTTGTGAATTACGTCATCTGGACGGGATAATCGTATCCGAGAATCGCATATTTATTTACACAATACCTATTGTAAATTTTTCAAGCATTGCCATAAAATAATTTTAAGTTTGATTTTTTTTCAAATAACGTTTCATTCATTCTTTAGTTGTCCGTTTCTACTTACGGTTGTTCCTGTGCATGTATGTCAAGACTCTGGCAACAAAATATTATGCACACCCCACTTACATTTTTGACATAAATGTAATTAGATACCTTACATGCCTGCTCGATCTTCATAGTTTGCTATATATATAATACGTACTTAGTGTATTATATGAAAAAAAATATCTAACGAGGTTGGGAGAATTGATCATTGTCGAGGCTCTGCCGAGACAATTGTCAATTCTCACAACCGAGTTAGATATTTTTTCATACAATACACTTAGTACGTATTATATTTATCTTATAACCTCTTTTTGTCTTGTTTTAGTCGATGTTTCTAACTTAAATGCTAGTTTCTAAAAATAACTGTATGATATTATTGTTCTAAAAATAACTATGTGATATCATAAAAAATATCATACGGGTTGTTATCATACGGATACTTGTATAGTTATAAGATAAAAGTGTATTAGTATATATTCTGTTATATATTTTACCGAATCGTTCACAAACAACACTACCGAAAACTTAATATTTTGTTACTCTCATGTAAGTCGCAATTAGTTGTGTGTAGTCATCAAGACCGGTCATTATTATACTGCAAAGGTAATTCTAGCATTTTCATTAGCTAATGCTGAACTAACAAACATTGATATCGACGGCCAGCCCGGTATAACAGCTATTTTTCCTTAAGACGCCTCTCGGAAAAATAGCCAAAAATTCGAGCCGGTCGTTGCAGCCATGATTCTCTCGCTTCGCTGTTCACACGACCGAATATATACAAAATGCTACAGTTAAAAGCATGTCAGTAAATAAAATACACCAATCAGTCTATTTAGCGTGCTTATTTTCTCGCAGAGTAAGACAAGAACAGCCGTCATATATATCATGACATCGCGGGATGTAGTGGTGTGACGTCACTCACTACATATGAGGGGGACATAGGGGATATTGGTATTTTCAAAGAATTCGGTGTATATCAAGGCCTTAAATAGGCAAACAGAAATTATTTAGTCTAAAACTTTGCAGTACGATAAATTCCTAATACGGTTTCTCGCCTTTGTATATGGCAATTTAATTCCGGCTGGAGAAATGATGTCAGCCCTCGACTGTGGCTCGGTAGACATCATTTTTTCCAGCCTTCAAAATAAATCGCCATATATCCCGGAAAGAAATCGTATAACAAATAATGTTTAAGAAAGGTTCCAAAACTTAGAAACGCAACATGTCTATTTTACTTTCGATTTTCAACTGTTTTCAGTTCTCCGAATAAAGATGCGATTGTAATTTCGCTTTTCATAGCCTTGGAGCGTGTTGAAGAATTTCGTCCGCTTTTCACGTTTACTCTGTACAAAACGGGTTACGATTTCGAGCTCGACTGGCCCAATACCAGCGAGCTATTGTCATAGCTGTGTGTCCTTAGTGCGTCCGTTCGTTTTTCCGCAGGTCCGTACGTAATGGTTTTCTTTAAACATTGTCTCCTCCTTCACTAATGGGCGGATTTTAACAAAACCTAATAGAAATATAACTCGGGTTACCCTCTTCTTAGAATTTGATGGAAATGTTGATTTGTCACCAAATATGGGCGTGGCAGGTTTGGGCAATTTTTCTATATTAAATCTTGAAAAATCTTCTTTTTCTAAGTCATTGGACCGATTTTAACGAAATTTGGCATGTATGTTCCTTGGATGACCCTCTACTTAACATGTAGAAATTTTGATTGACCCCAAAAAGTGAGCATGGCAGGGTGGGGCATGTTTTTCACTTTAAAAACGTAAAAAACTCTCTTCTTAGACCATTTGGCCGATTTCAATGAAACCAGGCATGGATGTTCCTGGGGTGACCCTTTATCTAATTCGTTTAAGATCTTATGATTGACCCTGAATGTGGGTGTGGCAGGGCGGGGCTTCTTTGCTCTATGAAATCTTAAAACAATCATCTTCGCCTTCCAACCATTTGACCGATCTCAACATAACTTTGCAAGAATGTTCCTTGGATAACTCTTTACTTAAAGGAATTTTGATTGTACCCTAAATATGGGCGCGGCATGACCTGGCCAATTTTCACTTTCGAATGTTTAAAAATCTTCTTCTCACCATACATTTTTGCCAATTTTAAGGAAATTTGCCATTGATATTCCTTTGGGTCATCTTTACTTAAATTAGTCATTAAATTACGACGAGACCATAAATATGCGTGGCACGGCAATGTCAGTTTTCTTTTTTTCAAACTCTTCTCCCCCCATTCCATAGGACCAATTTCAACGGGTTGTTGCACTTAAGGTTAAGGTAAATCCGCTTTAATTTACAATTACTTTTTTCAGTAGATAATAGATAAAAATAACTTCAGACCTTAAATCGTAGGTTGATAACCAAACCCTCGTAACTTCAGCTTTTCCAAGCTGAAGTTACGAGGGTTTGGTAACCAAACGATGAAATGTGATCACTTTCTCTAGGCATGTAAATTCTTTTGGTTGTAGTGACAGATATTTGCACGCATTAACGGTAAATGAGGGCTTAATTTTGAAAGAACAAAATATTGAAAAGTAAACTCGCAAAATTACGTCGTGGCTAAGCCCCATCCTGCCAGATCATACATAACAAGATACGAGATATTTTAATAGACGTATAAGTAGAATTCGCTTTTGTGACTCGTCGATGACATACAAATGTTAATGTAACAACAAGGCACAATACCGTATTTGAGTTATAAACTTTACAGTTTTATCTTATATTACAATTACATACAATGAATGCAAAACAAAACGTGACTATTTAACGTACAATCTGCAGTTTCTATATACATCTTGGAAGAGAAGTTGAGCTGTTCAAGATCTATTTAAAAAATATAACAGTTAAGAAAGAGCGATACTTTCCCAAGCACTTATAACTATATAAGTACTTGAAACAATATAGCACTATCTTTGAGTTTCTAATTCACAAACACTAGATTGGTTCCGCGTGAAAAACCTTCCTTCATAAATTTAGCCAAATTTAAAAGAGCATTTTTATTTTTTGTATTCAATAAATTAGTGAACTTTAACATATTCGGGCGTGTATAAAAATACTTTTTCAAAAATACTTTTCGAATATCAGCATAGTGTGGACAAATCAGCGAAAAATTGTAGTCGTCCTCTATTTCGTTCATCCCGCAGGTCAAGCACAAACGGTGATTCCTTGTTATTCTGTCTGGACTCTGCCTTCCAGTTTCAATTCGTAAGGAATGTGATGACAATCTAAATTTTGAAATAAAAAATCTCCATTTTCGTGGTAGCATGTTCAAATATACAGCTATATCGCTATACTGCTTTATATATTTATATGTACTGAGTACCTGACTCGTATTGATTCCATTGTATAAATTCTGTCTAAACTCATCGATTAATCTTTAAATGTTAAAATATTTTGTGAAAACTTTTATGAATAACAAAAAAATGGATTATTCCATACGTACCCAAAACCATGTTTAGTTAACACATTTTTAACGTTGTTACACCAATTCTCTCCCTTACTATTACATGAGCGTAGAGCTTCATATGACGTTTTAAAATAATCAAATTATCAGAAGATAAAATTTTACCCCAAAATTTGACAATTTTGCAAATTTATTTATATATGATGGGTATCTACCTAACCCATGATAGACTGAAGCCATTGATGTAGAGCTTTAACCCTTAGGATTTTTTTTTGCAAAATAACGCAGAATAGCCAAGGAAAAGTGATTTATTGCTTGCTAAATTTTGGAAAGACGGATATACGAGCACTGTTCTGGGGAAAGTTTAAATTGGCTTAATTTGAAAAATTTAAATTTCACGCCGTTACCAAATCATTGAATTTTGGTTAAAAAAAATAACAATATTTACCCAGATCTCTTGATTTCAAATAATATCTGTTCTTTTCAACATCAGCCACCGTTATAGCGCAAGTGGTAGCACGTCAGACTGTCAATCTGGAAGTCCCGGGTTGGACCCTCGACTGCGGAACTAATTTTTTGCGACTGTGTGTCTCTAAACCAAAGGGTTGATAATCGTAGACCTATTTGAGAAAGTAGCTTGAAGCTAGGAAAGGATGTGATGGTTGTACTGGTGAGAGAAATACAAGGAATCCATTGTTAGGTGCTCTAGCCGCTGCGATATAACTGAAAAAATGTTGAAAGAGGCGTAAAAGCTATCCATCCAATCAATCTTATCAAAATCTGTGGAATCGGGGTACATCATCTCATATATATTTTTAATGTCATTGGACAAGGTGATATCAGCACAATGCTAAGTACAGTTAACAACAGCGTGAAATTAAAATTAATTTCAATCAAGACCATTCCAAATTGCTCACTCAGCGCTCTATTCATTCATTCCAAACACTCACCCACTCATACCATTCAAAAGCGCTCAAACCCATTCAAAAATATTGAATCAACAACGTCATTTAAAAAAATGGATAGAGATAAATCGCGATTTCAATTACATTATTCATGTTGTAAGCGTCTAAAAGGTTCTTGAATAAAATCGCCAGTAAAATGATCAAATCCTTATACCATGCTTTCGTTCATTTCAGCCTATCGATATCGGAACCTTATAAGTGAGGTCATCATGAACGTTGCATATTTTCACAGGTGGCTTTTGTTGTGTACTCAATGAAAAACAAATTGATCTTACATTGAAACAAACGATTATACTCTATGTCTGATTAAAAGCTACTCAACTGATAACAGGGTACATGTCATGATGATAACTGATCACATGCCTTCATTATATCTGTTCAAAGTCTAATAATGGAAAGATGATAGCTTGTTTGAAATATCCATTTAATATGACTTTTATCTTATCTTCGTATTGCTCCATACTCTCTACAGTTTAATTTGGGTATGTAAAATTCTGCTCCGGGTCATCTAAATCTTTTAAAGTAAACACACACACACACACACAAACACACACACGCACCCACCCTCCCAACCACCCATAAACACCCCCAACAAATACAATATTGAATGAAGACTACGTACTTTAACTATAAAAATCCTAAAATCCTAAAGTTGAAGAAGGTGAAAAGTCTGAATGAAACCATCAATACATACTGCAGCAGAAAAACGACAGTAAAGTCAGTCAAAGACATTGGTTGATACATACATATGCTAAACCATAGGAGCTTTTGTCCGAGGACTAAGATATAACCACTGCCATCACGAGAAGGGTGTACAAGTATGAACGGCAGATTTATTGAAAGAAAACAAAATGTACCGTCCAGGCAAGTCGATGCAAGTTGTGAAATAGTTTCTAGTGATGCTGTTCAGACGTCAGGTCGACGTCGTTTTCTGTCGCGACTTGCGCCGCGTGACGGAATGTGCTTTACTTGCAACTATTGCCTTTTTAGAGACTATTAGCTGTGTATCTTAAAAACTACTCTGAATGATATATATGCTATTGTTGTAAATGTCAAATAACTCAACATTCCGTTGTATTATTATATCAAGCATTATTACTCTTCAAGTATATAAATGCATTGCTGTTTGCAATAACATTTTCTCCAGTACCCGTACACGAAACCATTCGTTTAATTAATTATCATTATTATCGCTATAATTTTTTCCTCAAAATATATTTCAGTGTACTGCAGTTTAATAAGGTTGCGTATTTCAAGCAAAGCATTACATCTATGTATTTAATGCCATCTATAACATCATGTTTATGGATGAATATTCCGATTTGATTAATTATATTTGATATTTGATTATCTCTTTAAGAGGAATATCTTTGCAGCAATTATAGGAAATGACCTATATATAGGCTATAAGGAATATTAACATGTATAAACATTTTTTTTTATGAAAACGAGTACTGTAGCTTGGAAAACTATCCTGGTTCCGACTGATCCCTGGTTGCAACTAATAATTATTATTCCGCATTTGTAATATATATATATTAAATTGCTACAGCTCGATAATTTGTTTCAACTTCCAGTTCACAAGGTTTCAGAATTATTTCCCTATATCTTTTGGCATTGTATGATGATTGACTGCTCATGATGGAACAGTGTCTTGCTAATTTGAAAATGCAAAACGTAGCATTATTTGTCATACTACTTCCAACAAATGCCTGATTCGACACTAAAGTAAATGCAGGAATGTACACAGTCTGAAAGTTTAACTAATTGAAGTACTGGTTTGACACTGACAACTCTATATGATCTGACTGTGTAATAAATAATTTCAAATAGTCTTGTAATCGTTCTGGATTCTGTGTTGCTCTATTGATGTATTGTCACACAAATTAAAGCACTTATTCCTACATGCCTTGTTTGTCATCGTTCGCCTTGTAAAAGAGCAACCCATTTTACACTGACTCTATGTCACATGTGTGCAATATCTTAATCACATACAATTGTTATTTTTGGTACAAATCAATGTATCCCGGGGAGGCGTGTTCTCAAATTTACCAATATGTGTTTATATCTTTAATATACAAACTCCCGCTGTAAGAAATACATGTCGAGTAAGTTAAGCAGTATGAATAAGCAATATGAGGATCATATCCAGGAGTGTAGATGTACTTCACCCTCACTCACCCCCCCCCCTCTTTCTCTGAGAGTTGAGCGGCCTTACGTATTTTGAGTGAGAAAATCTGCTATTTGTCGATTTGTTGTGTACATGTAATTATCTGAGTTTTCCTGTCATTCAAGATACATAGACGAGGTAGCCAGGCCATGCTGGACCTCAGTGCACAAGATTTCGAACGTTTCCAAAAGACAACAACGCTCTAGACCAGTCATTGGCTTCAGCTAAAGAATTACCTTTGACGTTAGGCTATTGCTCAGGTGAATGTCATAAGAGCTGCCTGTTCAATCTATTTTGAATGGGTTGGAGACAATCCCATATTGCCAATTTTGAGAAATTAGTGAATATCAAAGATGGTCTGTCTATGAACCCTACCGATATTTCTGTCCAATTATTTTATGATTCACATTTCTAAAAGAATGATGATTTTCAATAACTTTGTAACATAGATAACACCACAATGATAACACTTTGGTTTATTTATTCGGGTAAACTTTTTAGGATTGTATGGCCGTAAGCGTTTTGTTATTTTATGCTGTCAGTATTTTTAAAGATACAACTTGGACTGTTTTACTTCATGTAACCCCATTTACTACACAAAATAGCAGTGATAAAGTGTAAGTGTTCATGCTAAATAAAAAATATTCTTTTGAAAAGAATCGATTTAAGGAAAAAAATCACACATTTCTAAATCAGGTTTTCAAAAATAATCTTTATTCTTTTCCCAGTAACACAGCGGTCCTAGCAAAATTCACAATTCTTCATTGGGCAAAAGTACCCTCAAAATTCTCTTGGTAGGATAGTGTATGTCCCATTGGGTACCGCCATGACCACTATCAAATTGAAAGGTCATTCTCCAAGAAAAAAAAGAGGATCCTACCTAAATTCATTTAATCCTTTACACGAAATCAAGCAGAGGTCTGGCAATCAGCTAAACTTTATTTAATACCCTTGTTATTTACGTTATAATAGTGACGCAAATGGCGCATTTCATTTTTCCTGAACAGACTATTTTAGGGTACATTTCATGATCGGAGCGGGTCCTCCATTCCTTGCGACACTCGAGTCTGCTACATTTTACAACACACGCTTAAGAGAAAAAGAATCCGTTTTTAAAGCCTAAAATAAGTATTTCAAAGTTGAAAACTGATGCTAGCCTGTACAGAAAATGAAAAATCTTCATACTTGTCGACGTAGCTAAACGGCTACCCTAAAGAAACAACAGTTTAATCAATATGGGCATATCTTGAGAGATTGGGTGAAATGATAAATTACCGTTATTTCTCGATAAATACACCGAAGCATTCAAGAACGAGATGAAAGCGAAACCATCAGGAATGGTACTGTGCATTACACAGAGGCGCATTAAACGAATGCGATTTCTTTGTCATCCTGAATGAATGTCTTATTTGATTGGCGTTTGTAGAGATATCATACGAGATTTAAACCAAGCAAGTTATGTTATATCGACATTTTTATCTTTTTGATAGAAAAAGGTCATGATTTAGTATACAGACCTAAAAGTCAGTGAGCTTGGCCGAATGCCCTCTCAATATATATTAGAGGGGTGATCGATAAATTCTAGTTAATTAATGACTGCTCATGACGTATGAGATGTACAGAATTGCAAACGTTGGATTCTGTTAGAATTCTAATGAATTATGTAGTTGTGACGTCAGAATTGATGAAATGTCACTAAATTTATGACGTCAGGGTAAGCGTCCAACGTCGAAAAATGGCCGTCAACGTATGTTTAAATAAGACAGGTGTCAACATTATTTCGGATGTCATTTTTTTCACGAAAGAAAACAACACTTTGTTTTGCAAATACCTGACACTGCTTCTTTTTCATGACATATGAATGTAGAATGTAGTTACAGTTAATCTCCTGCTAAAAGCGAAAATTACCTCATTTAATGCATTTGGCGAATTAAAAGTTGATAAATTGTAATCCTTGCTTTTTTTTCAAATTAAGTAGTCTCCACGAAAACTATTGTTTTTTGTGGCCATCATTCCAGTATATTTCATGTGCAGCCATACACAGGTAATCGGGACAAGCACACGCTGTGCATAGGTCGGATTCCTTTCAACGTTGAAACCGATAAACAACGCGATTCTGTTGCGGTTTGGATGGAATTTAGCGAAATTTACATTTCGAAAAGCCCATAATTCTTTTTTTTAAACCAAGTTTACAATATCATATTATTTTAGATGTCTATATCTACATTTTATAATATGTCACTTGTTTTATTTGGTATGTTTGAAACGCGATATTGTGACCTTTGGAAAAGCCCATAATTCTTTTTCAATGAGTAGGCTGACCTATCTATTGCTCATATTAAAATCCAGACGGAGAAACTAATCATCATGCGTCGAGCTATCACCAAATTTTGCAACTTTTTATAACTTAAATGGAGGTGATTCGAATGATGTCACGTTAGGGCCATTGTCGCATGCTATGAACGTGCTTCGATCAAGAAAAAATGAGGTTTCGATCGTCAATTCTGTTCTTTTAAAAAATAACACAAATTTATCACCTGTCGTACATAACAATTATCAGAGATATAAGGGCTGTTCTCAAAGTAAGTGACGTCTATTCTTGTAAAGTTACACAGAACTTAGCACTGCTCATCGCGTTTCGTCTTGCGTGAAAATGTCGTCGACTGTTGACGTCGGGATCAGTGCAGTGAACAAATTAATGTCGGACTAGACAACCGACCACAGAATCACTCGAAATTTTAAGATGCTCGATTATAAGGCTGAAACAAAGCCATATCCTTGTTTTATGTGTCACATTTGGTTTTTAAGGAGGAATGGTGTCGGTTGAAGAAGGTGAAAGGTCTGAATGAAACCATCAATACATACTGCAGCAGAAAAACGACAGTAAAGTCAGTCAAAGACATTGGTTGATACATATATATGCTAAACCATAGGAGCTTTTGTCCGAGGACTAAGATATAACCACTGCCATCACGAGAAGGGTTTACAAGGATGGACGGCAGATTTATTGCAAGAAAACAAAATAAACCGTCAAGGCAAGTCGATGCAAGTTGTGAATTAGTTTCTAGTGATGCTGTTTAGGCGTCAGGTCGACGTCGTTTTCTGCCGCGACTTGAGCCGCGTGACGGAATGTGTTTTACTTGCAACAATTGCTTTTTGGAGACTATTAAGTGTGTATCTTAAAAACTACTCTGAATGATATAGATGCTATTGTTGTAAATTCCATTTATGTTAATATAATATTGGAGTTATCGACGCGCTACCAACTGTGCTATGACGGCGGCAGGTAAAATATGTAAATTTCATGCCGCCGTCACATAGCATAATTAGTAGCGCGTCGGACCGTCAATCTAGGGGCCATTCATTGTAGGTTCGATTACCGAAGACGGCGCTCATCCGTTTCGACTATTTGTCTCCCATCTATTGGTTGTTAAACGCAGACCTATGTGGAATAGTAGCTGGGGGCTAGGAAAGGATTTAACAAACAAAAAATTAATTTCACAAGAAAATGGTAAGACCCAAAAAGAGCAAAAAAATACCTCACTTATCAATTAAATTTCATTTTAGAAAAAGAGACATGCTTTAACGATCATAACCTTAGAAAAAGAAAATATGATGAATAAATTGATACAAATTGAGGCTACAACATTTTAGTATTATGATGATTAAACATTACTGCAAATTTTTCTCCTTTCTTTTTCCTCTGTTATGTATCATTTTAAAACAATTTGGAAAATAAAAAAAGTTAAAAGATTGCATTGGCCATTTTCATTTAACCATATTTTCATTGTTATTTTCTTTTCACAATGAAAGGATGTATCACTGAAGTATGCTACAAGAAACGTTCATTATCAGTACATTTAGTACTTTGATTATAATTTCAGGTTTCGTACACGAACTTTTTGTTGTACCCTCCTTTATGAGATCAATTTATTGTCATACATATTTGACTTTGCATCAGTACTAGATATGGCGGCGGGACACAGTTCTGTCGATACTACTTCTGATTCGTTTAGGTATGAAAAGGAGACTAAACGTCACGTTGTCTTGACAGTAAAACAAATGATTTCAGATGTCAAAGATGCCATAAAAGAGTTGAAACTTCTTTCGTGTGACAAGGTCAATGTTTTGAAATTATTATCAGAGAAAATAGACAAATGGAAAGACACAGAGATTATCGTTGCAGTTATTGGAAACACTGGTGTTGGAAAATCTACATTCATCAACTCATACTGCGGCCTAAAAAGGGGCAATCCAAATGTGGCTGAAACCGGTGCAACACACACGACCAAAAGTGCTACTGTTTTCAGTTCAAATGATAATCCAAATGTTAAACTCGTTGATCTTCCTGGTTTAGGCGCAAGTGGATTTGAAAAAAAAGACTATCTTCAAAAGATTGAATTCGACAGATTTGACATTTTTCTTCTGATAAATGCAGGTAGATTTACAGAGAATGATGCATGGCTTGCGGGAGAAATGAAGAAGAGAAACAAAGCATTTTTCCTCGTCCGAACTAAGGTATGGAATGACGTTGAAAACGAAAATAAGAATGAAGATGTGAAAATTCCAGCCAAAATAATAATAGAAGATATTCGAAAGGAATGTGCAGAAAATCTAAAAGAGAATGTGGACAAGATTTACCTGATTGACAGCAAGGAACCAGCCAATAATCTTTTAGATTATTCTAAACTAAAGGCAGATATGGTAACGTGTCTTGGGAGAGACAAACGAGAGGCATTATTGCACGCATTACGAACCTGGATCAGAAGAATTGATACATATGCATGCAACTGTACTGAGATCCAAAATAAAGTGGAGCGCATTTAAATCGGCGCTTGGTAATTGCGTACCCGTCCCCGGCGCAGTTGCCGTAATAAACTCTTTGATTTTTTCCGACTTAAAGAATTTATTTTTGGAGAGACTTGATATCAACGGAAACGAGTCGTATCGCTCAAAACTGAAGAGTATTGGCATATCGGACGCCGCGATGAAACGTATCCTTGATATAATAGGGATATGTCGAGAAGAATGTGAATCGAAAGCACGTGAAGAACACTCAAAACAGAGTAATACAGCGTATGTTCTTATTAGGATTCTTGAAAAAATTCCTTTATTAGGATCACCAGCTGCTTTTGCAGGAACCTATCTAGCTGCCAACAACATGCTGGATCGTGTGGTCAAAGATTCTCTGACAATAAACAAGATCATCTTAGAAGAAGTTCATAAACAGTTACATTAGTCTTGATCGCATAATTGATGCAATTTTACTGTGAATATTTGTTCAAATACGAGATTCTGTTTGTGTGTGTAACATGTTTTTTTTTATATATTGTTATTTGAAAGACACTGTTTTAGGAAGAAGTTTTAGACTAAAGATCAATTACAAAGCATACAGACTTTGACAGTGAGGCTTAAGCTCAGAACACATTTTCACGAACACAGTCAAAAATTGAAGTCTGTGATTTTGGGTTGTTTGAAACCAGGTGCAGTTATCGGGTTTTCAAAGCATAAACTTCTTTCATTTTCCGTTATTTAATGTTATTTAAGTCTAGTGAGTCTTGTATAGAATGATATAAAACGTATGCTGTAGTATAGGGGAACTAGACACAAGAGTAAATGAGTCCATCTTACAAACTCAACGTATTTTTCATGAGGTATAATATAGGGTTAATTCACGTTTTTTAAGAACGTTAACATTTGCAGAGACCCTAAAATGGGCAAACGAAGGAGTAAAAAGTCCCCCCCCCTCCTCCATTCCCCCAAAAAACTACACACAAACACATACAAACGTGAATTATCGCTACTTTGGCATATAAAGAATGACTAGAGAACTTATTCAAACAGAAATTAAATAACGCCCAATAGACATGTTTTAAAATTAACCTAAGAACCTTGTCGTAAAATACCGACGTTGCTTTAAAAAATTTATGACGTCACAAAAATTGATCGCGGAAATAAGTCTGACGTCTTTAGTTATGTTCTTTATAAATGTTGCACTTGTTTAATTCTTACGCATTTTACCTTTTGCATACTACATAAAAAAGAATCGGAAGATCAGCAAGATTAATCAAAGCACTGAAAGAACTGATGGTGAGCGATACTGATTGCATTCTAGAGTGATTTATTTTATTTGTTGAGGAAGAGAAATTATAATTGTAAAAAAAAATAGTTAAGGGAAAGTATTACAATGCGAAAAAGGCAGACTTAATAACAGAAAACAGTGTATTTTTGTTTGGGTTTCGTTGTTGTTGCTGTTCTAATGTACATTTCTGTTCATAATTGAAACGGAATTTGATATTATTTGCTGAATATTTGAGTTGCCTTTTCTCAAATTGTTATATGAGCACTCCAGGGTACATTCATTTAGAAAAGGGAGCCGTCGTCAAAGCACAGTTGGTAGCGCGTCGGACTGTCAATCTAGAGGTCCCGGGTTTGTTCCCCGACGGCGGCACTCATTCTTTCCGACTATTTGTCTCTCACCAGTGGGTTGATAGACCTATGTGACAAAGCAGCTGGAGGCTAGGAAAGTATGTGATGGTTGTACTGGTGAGATAAATACCAGGAAACCATTTTTAGGTGCTCGAACCGCTGCGATATAACTGGAAAAAATGTTGAAAGCGGCGTTAGACTCCATTCAATCAATCAATCAATCTTTAAGAAAAGTAAAGTATCCAAGATCAATGGACAGCTTCATTACCATTCCTGAAGTGGTGGCTAAGATATTGCCTATAAGACACAAACACTGAGAAATTTCGTTCACTGTGTCATTAATGGCGCCAATTCACCAGTTGGCCGCTAACCTCAAAGATGGATACCAAACTATTATATATAAGCAATGAAAACGGGCTTTAACCATTTAGAAAGGCACGGTATCCGAAATGGCATGCAATATTGCGGCTTATTACGAAGTTGGTCGCAATACGCAATAGCCACAAATTCAGCTAATACAGAGGTGCCGTTTACTTGAATATATACATCGACCATGAGATATTGCTAAATGGTAAATATATATTATTTTGGACGCAAAGTATTTAGTTTACCATGTCTAGTATTACACACAACATGGTTTCGTTTTCTATGTACTAGCTATGTTTAAGCAATCTAAAACAGAAAACCTAAAAATTCTCACTTATGGATTCAATCAGCCAACTTTGTAGTGAAAAAACGGTATTAAAATCTGCATGATAATATAGCTCACCACACGATAAAAGCCCTTAATATGATTTTATGAATCACATATATTACTGTATTTGATTTACGGTGTCCAATGGAGAAAGTCCATATGGCAACCGTTTTGTGAGATAGGAGATGTTCGCCAGCCATACATAATATCGCATGTTGACTAATAAAGCTAGACAAATTACCTTAAGCACTCACTACATTTGACACATTTGAGCACTTTTATCAAACTATTGTCAATGTAGTACCGTTAGTTGCAGACATTACGGTAAGCTTTCTACAACAAATAAATCTAGAAATCTACGAAGTTTTAATTTTGCTTGAAAATGTATTGTTCTAAGTAATTAGTCATGGTGATAAGCTATAACAAAGAGAGCGATTGTCCTTTCTTTTGTTATATCATACATAAAATGTAAATATTAATCAAGATATCTTCTGAAGAAAAAAAGTATGTATTTTTCTTTGGATCTATTTATTATTCCGCTATTTATTGTTACCTGCATAGAAACTATGAAGAATTAAAATGGCTGTCATACTAAATAAATCAATTTGTTTTAACTCCTCAGTGATGAACTGTGTCCTGAAGGATCTACGATACAGAATTGATAAAAGAGCACATATGCGTTCGTTTGAATTTATCACCGCCGTCTTGGGTACCATACTGTTTAACATGGTTGATTGTTGTACTCTTAAAAGTATGTGTTATAAATTTTGCGCATTTTCCATAAAATCAAAATACAATTGTACATGTATAATGAAAAAGGGACCAAAGGCTTTGCTTTCTCTTTTCCCATCTTTTAAACCTTTATTCATAAGACTAGTTTACACTAAGTGCAATTGGGAAAAATGTAGTGCTTGAAAAAAATATAAGGAAGGTGTTATTTTTTCCCCATTTAATTATTAATTTCATTTCTTAAAAAGTAAATTTCAAAAGCCATGGTGACCTAAACAAAGGGACCAGAATGGCTCTCAACCGATTACCGATGAATTTTAGGCAACGCTTCATCCACATTTGCCTAGTTATAGAAGAAGTCATATTATTCCGAGAAGTTAAAGTGAGAGTAGACCCTGCCCACCCATTGGTTACTTAGGAGAAGATCATTAAAGATTTAAGGCTCAATGTAAGCCCCGCCCTGCCACGCACATTTTTATGGTCCAATCATAAAATCATGAACTTTCTTTTAAAGAGGGTAACTCAAAGAACATTCTGGTACATTTTCATCGATATCGGCCCAGTGGTTCAGGAGGAATTTCAAAGATTTCAGGCTCAAAAAAGCCCCGCCCTGCCACGCCTATATTTACGGGCCAATCAAAGTTTCGCGAACAATTTTTGAAGACAGTCATCAAAGGCATATTCTGATAAAGTTTCATAGAATTCGGCTCTGTGGTTCATGAGAAGATATCGTTATAAGATTTCAGGCTCAAAATAAGCCCCGCCCTGCCTCATCCATATTCATGGGCCAATCAAAATTTTGCCATCAATTTTTGAAGTGGGTCATCCAAGGAACATTCTGGTAAAGTTCCATTGATATTGGCCCAGTGGTTCAGGAGTAGATGTCATTAAAAGATTTCAAAGTGAAACATTGCTATGCCCTGACACGCTCATATTTATAGGCCAATCAGAATTCAGAGAAAATCGTTTGAAGCGGGTCATTCAAGGAACAATTTGGCAAAGTTCATTGAAATAGGCCCTTCGGTTCAGGAGAGAAGAAGTTTTTAAGACTGTTGACGACGGACGACGCTCGACGGACGACCATGTGGTGAAATTCGGTCCATTAGGATTTACCTTAGAGCACGCAGTAAGCCGCATATAGCATGGAGGAAGTGGTTATAAATCTGACTTGTTACATGTTAAGACCGGGGTCGAATGGTATTCGACACCGGCTTACGGTTATGTGGATTTGTGCGGTCGAGCATGGTGTTTTCATTTTTTTTTTTTGGTGAATTTGTCTGCTGTTTCCTAGCCTCGTTTAAGAACAATACTGCAATTTCGGTGTGTTTCGGTCACCTCTTATTGCTGAGTTTAGATCTTAATATTGCGAATGCACTGCCAAGGGTAAAAAACACCGCCGTTGACATTCATTTGGTTGCGAAGTCACAAACTCGAATAAAAGAAGTGATTTTCACCCCTAATCATTTTGATAACAATGACATATACCTACACGTACATTTATCAAATCTTATCATTCACTGGAACCACCAGAGTCATGACGAAATAAAATGCTGTTATAAATTGGGCTACTTAACCATCCCGCGAGCAAATGCTCGTCTTGTCATGAGTTCCTGCAGCGGAATCTACAGCGCATTGTATATTGATTAAGCTCCTTTAGTCACTAGAAAAGACAGAATTAGTAAATCTTAAATCTACTGCGATCCAGAAATTTGTCCAATTTATCCCGAATCATGAAAAAAACCCAAAATTTTCATACACTTATACAAGTCATTTCATCCAAGTTTCGGCGGGTACATTTTTATCCTGATAATTTTCATAAATTTGCAATACGAACTCTCCATTCCCTTATTTTTATTATTAAAGAGGTATTTTCCTATATAATTACGCAGGCGTATTTTCGGTCTATGCGATTGTGTACTGTTTTTCACATTTTGGTCCTTCTTCGGAATTATAAATGAACGAAGCACACGTTTATCATTACCGGTCTATCTCTACTAAACCCCTATATAACATTCAAATCGACGGGTAAAATTACATGTAGTTGCGTTGTTTATCTTTTGATTTTTAACATTTTACTTTACATTGTTTCGTGAAATTTCCCTGATATTATTTAAACAAGAGGGCCTTTGGCCCTGGTCCGCTCACCTGAGTCAAAGCACCTAAGGGTAACTTGCATTACTTTTGATTCAGATGATAAAGTTATTAAACTGTAACAAATTTATGTGTAAAATAAAATAATCTTATGGTCAGACCAGTAAGATTCCACAGTCTCAGTATTACTATTTCTGTTTGAAAATACAAGATCCAAAATGGAATTGTTATCAGTCTTTGGTTTTTGCGAGATGATTTTACAAAAGAATATCTGGGATAACTTTAGTACAACATTTTTAAGCTTATCTTTGATATCAAGATTGAAATCTCCCATGATAAATGAAGGTTTTGTTATGTCTACATGAGAAACAAGTTCTATGAGCTGATTATTCTATATCAAATAAAAAAAAAGTAGGAATTCTGGTTCAGTAGAATTTATAACAATTGTTAGATTTACCACAAAGCACTACCCCCTCCTCTTGGGTCTCTGCCCCTGGTCACAAAACAATCATGACTATATCTATTTTGATTAACGTGTATGAGTTGATGACTCATGCCAAATTTAGAGCCTCTAAGGTTCCTTCTTCATCATCAGAAGAAGGTTTAAAATTTCAAAATTGACCCAAAATACTACCCTCTCCCCCAGTGCTCTTCACATGGTAGCCGAACATTCATGGTTATAGCTATATAAAATAGGGTCTATGAGCTGATCATTCGTGTCAAATACAAAGGTTGTAGGAATTCTGCTTCATCAGAAGAAGAAGGTTATGGATTCAAATCTTTTTTAACAAAGTACTACCCCTTCCCCCCTGTGGCTACGCACCTGGTGACCCAACAGTTATTATTTTAGCTATTCTAATTAGCCATATGCTGATCATCCTTGCCATTTTTCAAGTCTGTAGGGCACATGGTTTATCAGAAGAAGGTGAAAGATTTAAGAATTGCGCTGAAAAGCTACCCTCCTGCCCCCGGTGCTCTGCACCTGGTGGCCAAACATTTATGATTTTAGCTATTTCAGATAGGGTCTATAAGCTGATCATTCATGTCAAATATAAAGGCTGTAGGAATTCTGGTTCATCAGAAGAAGACAGTTAAAGATTTCAAAATTTTCAACAAAGCACTACCCCCTCCCCCCAGATGCTCTGCACCTGGTGGCCAAACAGTCATGATTTTAATTAAGGTTTATAAGCTGATCATCCATGCCAATTTTCAAAAGTGAAGGGCTCCTGGTTCCGAAGAAGAAGAAGGTTAAAAATTACAAAATTTACCCAAAGTACTACCCCCACCCCCGGTGCTCCGCACCTGGTGGCCCAACAGATATGATTTTAGCTTTTTTTTATTTCAGGTCTATGAACTGATCATCCATGCCAAATTTTAAGTCTGTAGGACTCCTGGTAGAGAAAAAGAAGAATTCTTAAGATTTTCTTAAAATTTCACCTTTGGTTGCCATAGCAACCAGGGTTTTTCATGGATTTTCATTTCATTTAGCTATTTTGGAAGGGGGCCACCTAGGCAACATTTCTGTAAAATTTGGTGTAAATTGGCCTAGTAGTGTAGGAGGAGATGTCGTTTAAAGAAATTGTTGACGGACGCCGGACGACGACCGACGACCGAGGGAAGGACGCCGGACGAAAGGTGATCACAATAGCTCACATGAGCACTTCGTGCTCATGTCAGCTAAAAAGCTATATTAAAAATTCACGTGAGTACAGTTTGAGCCCATATTCTTGTCTATGAATTTCTAGTGTTATCATATCGATAAAACAATGTTGTCTTTTTATATACTAATGGACAAAAGTCTTGTCCGGTTTCGCGAATATGCATATGAGGCATAATCCTTTTTATGAGATATAGAGCATGAATGACTGTAGCACCATTGTAAAGAAGACGATTAAACCTTCCAACCTATCGCGGTTTCGTAAAATTTTGATCAACGGTCAAAAAATAAAACGACGTAAAAACAGACACGTTAGATAGACTATTTTCGACGCGGTTTTATCCTCGCGAGGGCAAATTTTAATGAAAAAAAAATCATGCATACTTGTAAACAGTATCCATCTTAATGATCGCACATAGATTTTTCTTAAAAAATCATTTGGGCCATAATAACGTTGTTTCAACTGATCTGACTTACGTCGTTAAAAACCGACCTAGTGAACCCTAAATGAAAAAGAAAGATGTCTTGCTCCATAATCGACACCTTATTTATTAAATGCGTGTTTCGTCAATCCGAAAAATGACGGAAAACGTCTTTATTTCATGATCCAACAGCAAACCTTAAAAAGATAAAACATATGCCTAATTGAAAGTAACGTTTCTGAAAGGCTACCAAATTCTACCAACTTTTTAGTGTTTTTCTATTCGATTATCAATACAGAAATGCAAAACTTTACTATGCTATGTCGTATGCAGCATGAAAAAGATTTAAACGCCCTCAACGACGTTGGGACTAAATCAACGTCATTTGTGATCCAAAGCCGGTGAAAACGGTCCTTATGTTTTGAAGATAGGGCCGATTTCGCTAAGGAATAATTTTTAAACATTATCTTTTAAATTAAAAGCTTTATGGAAGAAAACAAAACCGAACAGAACTGTTGTCCTTAAGTATATATATTGTTTTTCACCGTGTGTAGGATATATGTCGTATTCGAGTGGTCTAGAACCCTTTTGAATATCCTGTTTCGCCAGAATCTCATAGGTTCGAAGCGAAATTTTTTTTTATGCACAACAAATATTTGGTCTAGTCGGGTGTCTCATGGTACATAGATAAGTTCATCAAATAACTAAAACAATTGAATAAGGATAACGAAACTTTTACACCAGTTAAAAATTTAATATTACGGGCAAGGTCTTTACATTTTATTCATCGTAATTTACAGAAAGTACCTACACAATATTAGAAACAGTCACTATGAAAGCTGGAGGCATCCTTGTCGTGATTACACAATTGGAGCTATATGATACCGATCAATGAACATCCTGTTTAACAGTATGGATCTCTATCGACCCGGGTCAGGGGCTTTGTCTTATTTCATTTAAGTGTTAAATGGCTTTTCTCCGGTTGAACTGTTATTCTTGGTCAGCTTAAAAAAATGCCATGAAAATGATTCACTCGGTTTAGTTAATCTTATTTTCGAACTTGAATTTTTACAATTTACATAGACATACATACATGTATATAATGTATATAGAAAGACGGTTTTTAGTAGGGAACAGGGTCATCCCAAAAATGAATCTTTGCAAAAATTCTTTTTCATTTAGTCAAACAAAATGATTCATGCTATTTTACTAAAAAATCTCATTATCTTTGTTCCCCCCCCCCCCAAAAAAGAAACCCCCTTTAATGACAGGCTCCGATTTTAACCGGTATCGAAGAGCATTCGTGTGTGACTGACATGGCTCCGGATCAAATCACATGCAGTTGTTTCATTACGTCACTTTTATAAGATTGATTATCACAAAATCGGATTATTGCCTTTAGATAGAACAATTTTCACTTTTAGCAAGAGGTATAAATCAAAGTTTGAAATAATTATAATTATTATGATAATGATAACAATAAATTGATTGATAAAATAAGGTTAATTGAATTGTGCACAAGTCATAAGTACGGTAAACAAGAGGGCCCTAACCGCTCAACTAAATTTAATTGGCCCAGTGGAATAACTTTCTGACAAAGTTTCATTCACATTTGCCTATTTGTTGAAGAGGAGATTCTATTCAAAGAATTAAAAGTGATAATTGACCCTGCCCAAAATACGCAAAATAAGCCCCCCTCCTGCCACAGTCATATTTATGAGCCAATCAAACTTTTACGAACTATGTTAGAAGACGGTCATCAAAGGATCAATCTGGTAAAGTTTCATTGACATCGGCACAGTGATTGAGGAGGAGATGTCTACCTCATGATAAGCCCCACCCTGCCACGCTAATATATATATGGGCCAATCAAAATTTTGAGAACATTGTTAGAAGAGGGTCCTCAAAGGAACAGTTTTGTAAAGAAATCGGCCAAGTGATTCAGGCGGAGATGTTGTTTAAAGATTTTAGCCTCGAAAAAAAAGCCCCGCCCTTCCACGCCCATATTAATGGGCAAATCAAAATTACTCGAACAATGTTTTAAAAAGGTCATCCAAGGAATATTCTGGTAAAGATTCATTGAAATCAGCCCGATGGTTCACGAGGAGTAGTCGTTCAAATGTTTCAGACTCAAAATGAGCCAGCCCTGCCACGCCCTTATATATAGGACAATCAAGATTTCACAAACAATTTTCGAAAAAGGTCACCAAAGTTTCGCAAACATTTTTTGAAAAGGGCCACCCAAGAAACACTCTGGAAAAGTTTCATTAAAATTGGCCCAGTGGTTCAGGAGCAGATGTCGTTTAAAGATTTCGGGCTCAAAATAAGCCCCGCCTTGCCACGCCCATATTAATGGGCCTTTCAAAATTTTGCGAATAATTTTTGAAAAGGGCCACCGAAGGAACCTTCTGGTAAAGTTTCATTGAAATCAGCGTAGTGGTTCAGGAGAAGAAGTTTTTAGAAAATTGACGATGTACGACGCACATTGTACTAAAAGGTGCTAAAATGGAGAAAAAAAATGTTTTCTAATAATTTCTCACACTAATCATAAAGAAGATAGTGTGAAAAAGAACTATACCGTCCTCATTACTTATAATTAAGATTAAATTAATGTGATATTCGTTCACCAACGGACCTTCCCAGGTCACATAAGCACATTCTGCAGGAATATTCCTTGTGTGATTCTTCCCAAAATAGTAATAAGAGGCCCAAGAGGGCAGACCTCAACAAGCTGATGGGTTAATTGTACTCCCCATGAGACTCTTAACAGGTCAAGGGGCATCATTAGATGTCCTGACTTGGAAGGAGTTTCTGAGGAAGAAATCGTTAAGGAATTGACCGACCAGAAATTGACAGAGGCTAAACGCATGCCGGTTTGTCGGGATGGCAAGAAAAAGACAACAAGTAACCAGTTGCCGAGGCCCTGTCGAAAAGGTTGTTTGTTTGAGTGGGTTTTACGCCGCTTTCAACAATTTCGCGGTTATATCGCGGCGGCGGGAGCACCTAACAATGGATTCCTGGTATTTCTTTCACCAGTACTACCATTACACCCTTTCCTAGCCTCCGACTGCTATCTCACATAAGTCTACAATTATATACCCATTGATGAGAGACATACGTCGGAGAGGATACTTTCGAAAAGAGAATAATTTATAATTATGATTATGCATCATTGGCAGCTTTACCTGCCACTTCCTTACTACAAATACCTATATGGCTTGGAAGCCAGCAGAAAACAAGTTCAGCATCATTAAGCTGAGCTATTTTGTCAAGTAGCCTGACGTTGAGGTGGTTGTCAGTTTTTTGTGCTCAATCGCTTGCATGCTAGACATAGAGTTGGTATAATGATAAGCGAGAGAAGCGTTCTGCGATCATATAATCGAGTGCGAGACCAATGGCCTTAAGTTCGGCTGAAAAAATGGAAGAGGTTAAAGGAAGGCGTAATTACTATTTTTCGCCATCTAAAATAGTGGCTGAAGCAACTTTTTCGCCATCTTTTGAACCGTCTGTGTATATCTCTTCATATGATACGTATTTAACTTTGACTTCCAAGATTTTGTTTTAAATATAGATGGATCCGTTGTCTTCTTTTTGCTGTATGCAAAATCATAAAGAAATGTGGGACTTGTTTATGTTCACAAAGGAACATCTTGAACAATATGTTCTGCCACAACCTCTAGATCAAAGTCTAGAAAGTGAACATCAGCCTTACAACGTAAACTAAATGGGGGTATTGCACTTGGTTTTTTTCTATCAAAATCCATTTGTATTTAGGTTCAAACACAGCCTGGTAAGTCGGGTGTTCAGGATTTGATTTAAGTTTCGAGTAATATTGCAGTGAGAGCTTTTTCCCTCTAAAATTTAAGGAAAGTTCATTGGCCTAAGCATAGAGACTATTGACTGGTGATGTTCTATATGTGCCCAAAGCAAGGAGCGAGCCTTGATTATGAAAAATTTCCAGTATGAAGGGCCTGCAAAACCATAAACAACACAGCCGTAATCTAGCTTTGATTTTGGAAATTCCCTATAGAGGCGCAATAAAATCTTTTTTATCAGCTTTCCAGTCCATACTGGATACGACACGTAAAATAATAAGTGCTTTTTGGCACTTTTTACTCAAATGATTAATGTGAGGTATAAATGACAGTTTAGAGTCGAAAAGGAGACCTATAAATTTAAACTTCATCTTCAATCAGCGCTCCGTCTAACTTAAATTCCGGGTCGAGGTGCATTGGCAAAAGTGCATGCATTTTCTATTTAGAAAGGTTATTTATTGCAGTTGCCTTTCAATGGTATACAGTATGTGCTTTGATCTGTAGCAAATACAGAAATCGTCACCATACAGAAAACATTCCACGCTAGGGAAAACAGTTTGAACAATATTGTTAATTTTGACACTAAATAGAATCACAGACAAAATACTCCCCTGTGGTTCACCCATTTCCTGTCCATGGGGATAAAAGAAGTCTCTCTAACTCGGACTCTAAATTGACGTTCGTCTAAAAATGCAAACATGAAAAAAAACAAGGCGCCCTCATATACCAAAATCATGTAGGTCATTCATAATTCCATACTATTATGTAGTATCATAAGCGTTTTCAATGTCGAAAAAGACAATCTACGTCGGCGGCACTCATTCTTTCCGACTTTTTGTCTCCTACCAATGGGTCGATAATCGTAGACCTATGTGGGATAGCAGCTGGAGGCTTTGAAAGAATTTAATGGTAGTACTGGTGTGAGAAATGCCAGGAATCCATTATTAGGTGCTCCAGCCGCCGCGGTATAACTGAAATAATGTTGAAAGCGGCGTAAAATCCCATTCAATCTATCAATCAGTCGAAAAAGACAGAAACAACATGTTTTGTCTTTAAAAAAGGCTTCTCGGACAAAAGTCTCGAAGCGAGCAAGATAGTCAAGAGGGAGATTCTCTCTACGAAAGGAACTTTTGACTGACGTAATTAGGTTGTTCTTTCCAAGTAACCAAACAAGACGGTAATTAACCCTTCTTTCCTTTGTTTTACAAATGCAACTAGTCAAGCTATAGGGCGATAATTTGAAGGCTGGTAGAATGCTTCCCGCTTTCATACCTGTTGATACATTTTAGGTAAGCAATGCAAAGAACGAGATGACAAACGTTTGGGGAATTGATAATGAATATTGTCATTTCCTACAGCAGTGACATGACACTTCTTTAAAGCCTTCTTCAGCTCTTTTACCGAAAAGTCTCTATCATAATGTTCCAGATTGCTGGAACTAAAATTTAGTTTTGAATTTCTTTAACACCTTTGATAATTTGAAAGGCAGGTTAGTTGGATGATGATGACTTCTTGGCAAAAGTATCTTCCAATACATTCGCAACATCAGCCTTGGCAGAAACGTCTTTGAAGTCAGTTTTCAAACGACCGACTCTAATTGACGTGTTCTCTCCGCTGATTTTGCGAATCATATCCAATATCATTTTGACAGATGATCTAGAATTCAATGTAGAAACATACTGTGTCCAATACATGTACGAACGCTTAATTTGTTAAATGGTACGACAAGCTTTTGCTTCCGCAATTTTAAAATTTGTAAAGATTCTCATTTGTGGGTCTCGAATCAAATGATCTGAGAGCAGATATCCGCTCAGCTATAGCCTTTTTGCAATTTTCATTAAACCAAGCTTTGTTGGGGTGGTTAGGGTCAAGGACGTTCGTAGAAAGGCTTTCTCTGCAGCCAAATATAGTAAGGATGTGAAAAGTTCTGTAGAGTTTTCACTAACTTCAAAACCCTATGGATTTATAAATTGTTCGCAGGTAGTTTTGAACACCCCCCCCTCCCCTTTTAGCTTTATGAAGTTTCCAACGCCTTAGGCGTTCTTGAACCGATGGTCCTAATTCAGAAATATGAATAGGAAAATAATCACAACCATAAAGAGCAGAGACAATTTTCCAACTTAAAGATGGGAAAATGTTTGGAGTTGAAACAGCTAAATCCAGTAAAGAATATGAACCAGTAGCTAGATGATGATACGCGGAGGATTTATCATTTATTTAAACAAGATCATGATTTGTTATGAAATCTTCATTTATGCGACCCTTGTCGTCTGTATTAGTACATCCACAAAGCGTACGATGAGAATTGAAATCTTCCATTAATATAAAAGGTTTTTGTAATTTTTCGACAAGATTGTCTTGTTTCCTACGATTAATAGGAGAACTAGGAGGAGATAAAATGTGTAATTGTTTTACTAAGAGAAACACTGAAGAGATTTAATGGAATTTTACGCCGCTTTCAGCATTTTTTCAGTTATTGCGGCGGCTGGAGTACCTTATAATGGATTCCTGGTATTTCTCTCACCAGTACAACCATAACATGCTTTCCTAGCCCCCCAGCTGCTATCTAACATAGGTCTACAGTTATCAGCCCATTGGTGAGGGACAAATAGTCAGAAAGAATGAGTGCCGCCGTCGATACACTTACAGCTACTCTTACAGCTACAGTTTGTAGGAATGATGCGATGAGGAACACTGTTGAAAACAATGATCCCTACGACGCCCGAAGCTTTCTCAATCCCTCCAAAATTCTTGAAAAAGCATGAGTGATACTTAAAAGAAAATTTGACAATATCTTTTAGAAAGGTTTCTTTCAATCAAATTGCTTCTTTCTTTCCATTTGTAACTCAAAGATTCATTTCTTCAAAATTTGATTTGATGCTGTGACAGTTTCATTGAATGACATTATTCGCCATAGTGAATATCTTAGGAAAAAATATACTACTGAGATATTGTTGTATGGATTTTATTTTTAGATGTGTGAAAGATCCATTTAATTTTTGCCTTGCTTATTCTCTTTGGGATCTGTATCATTTGTGTCCTTCGTTACCATGTCTTCTTCAAGACTATGGTAGCGGTGGCGATTAGAAACCGCCATTAGACGTCACCGCTATAGGAGACGAATTTCTGCTCCTAGTGGGTTTAACAAATGCGTTTGTATCCTTATTTTCGGGGTTTTTACACACTGGTTGGGACGGGACTTTTTGATCATGTAATGTAGGCTGTGACGTCGTAGGAGCAGATCTTCATAATTTGAACTTTTCTTATCAGAGCATTTATCCTGGTCTCCGTCATGATCCAGCTCTGGTACGCCACAACACCGACAGAGACGTGCAATTCTACATTCATTTTCAGGGAGTTCGAACTGAAAGCACCTATAAAGTTGGAGTGGGTTCGGAACATAAATGTCTACTCCTAAACTTATTTGGGAAAATCGCAGTATCAAATGTCAGCATCCCTGAAAACTGTCATGCGCTTAGCCTTATTCAGATTTTGATTGGTCAATATCATTTGTAATAAATTTTCAGAGGTATTTTAACCTCAACAAGAAGGCCACCCGATCGAAGTTTTTTACAGACTTGTCTTGTCCGGCATGAGACGTTAGAACTTTGTCAATCACAAAATGGTGAAAGTTTATTCAATAGCTCTTTCGTATCTGCATGTAAAATGTACAGAAATCTAGAAAAGGCTTTGCCCCATCGTCCTTATTCGTTTCCAATCCGTTTTCATTTTTTTCTTTTTTGGGGGTTTAAGCTATCCATATTTTATATTGAGTATTCATCACCCGTGGCCCCGTGCCCGCAACCTAGCCCTACAAGGGAGCATGAAAAGAGATGGACAATCTCCCATAACAAAGTCATGCCATGCAGACCACTGCCCAGCAAAGAAATTCATACAACCCAATTAGCCCATAAGCCTTTATAGACCAAAACAGATAAAAAGGAATGTTTGTTGTACACATTTATAAGGGTTTTGATAACATAACATCATATTAAAACAATATTATATGCCCAAGTCTATAACGACCAGCCGATTGCCTAGACTAGGAGCTGCCGTCATGGCGAAGTTGGTAGCGCGTCGGACTGTCAATCTAGAGTTCCCGGGTTCGATCCTCGACGGCGGCACTCATTTTTTCCGACTATTTGTCTCTCACCAATGGGTTGATAATCGTAGACCTATGTGAGATAGCAGCTGCAGGCTAGGAAAGAATGTGATGGTTGTACTGGTGAGAGAAATACCAGGAATCCATTGTTAGTTGCTCCAGTCGCCGCGATATAACTGAAATAATGTTGAAAGCGGCGTAAAACTCCATTCAATCAATCAATCAATTGCCCAGACCAGGCCCATCCAGGCTCCCGTTTCAGCCGAAGCCGAGGCCAAAGCATCGTGAGGAGAAGCTAAATTTCCTGGACTTCTCTCAACTACCAGGATCCTCTTTTCTGGTATAACGAGTCTCCGATGACATTGCAGTGTTTAGTGTCTGTATCCTCCCATCTGAGCTCGCTCGTTTTAGCGAGATTCCTAGGATTATTAAGGTTTGTCAGATGAAACGTTCGGTAGAGCGAGTTTTTAAAGCCGCCAAATGAATGTCCTAAGAATTCTTAATGAGGAAACGATTTTTGCTTGGCTTTGGCTTAAACAAGTAGTTTTGACAAGGTCAAATGTTTTCACGCAAACCCTTGCAGAAATACAAAGTTTGCAGCAAATCTGTTTGCGAGAACAGTTAGCAACAACTAAATATTTTTTACGACAGAAAATCAATTTGCTGCAAACTCCTTGGATAAAAAAAGTGCGTTTCTGCAAACTTTTCGCAAACAGTCAGTTCATGCACTTAGCAGGAATTTTGCGAGATGAACCTCAAAAAGGAATATAAATTTGATTCCACATGTAAATAGCTATTAGGTAATTATTAACCCTTCCCATATTGATCAAAGTATTTTCTGCTCTAGGCCTTTACAAGTCCCTAGGAGACAGCAGCGTGAATATTTGTGCAGTCTGATCTAAGCATACAATATATATAAGTGACAATACGTGTGTAAGAAATACCGAGAATTTATTTTTATATGATCCAGTTACTTCATTATTGCTGAAATAGTGTTTACAGCAGCAAAACGCTCCACTCAAACATATATATCATTCTCTAAAAAATAATTAAAGATATACGATACTTTTCACCCTTGCAACTTGGTTCCTTTTTGCTTGACAGCTCACTTATCTAAATATAACTACTTCATCATTGCTGTGAGACAAATTTGCAATAAACAGTTTGCAGTTTGTCGAAACTTCGTTGCAAATGATGCCGCAAACTGTTTAGGCGAACTGTTTGCAAGAACGCTCTGTCGCAAAGTTTAGTATAAATAAAAATATCTAAACCGTCTGCACCATTGGTCCAGTAGTTGAGCATAGCAGTTAAAAAGGTTTTTTTTCCATTACTTAAATAGGGTGCTAGTGTAGTGATGTAAAACCCCAGCTTGGGGAAGAAATAGTCGACTGCTGTCCATGTAGTACACGGTAAGACCCCAAACAACTGAACCTACCTGTTTGCCGTGGGCTACGACCCGAAATGCCTGATGACGGGATCCTGGTGATTGAGTGACCTCAGGGATTGGCTAGGCCCTGTGTTTGCAACACACCACTTGCGGGCCCGATCCGATCAATCGGCTGGTCATGACATGCCCAAGGATGTTTTTATCAGAAGAGTTGTCTTTTTATTGTTTTTCCTAAACCATTTTTTTCATTAAATGACGTTTCACTTACGCCTTAAAAGGCGGCGGCTCATTGGCCAATCGGGTAAACGTGGTGTTTGATCGACAACTTTACTGTCTGGTGCCTACTTCATGCTTGGTTCATAGGCGTACTTTTGCTTGATCTAGCCATTTTGCACCGAGCGCATGTCCTGAGATAGATGTCGCCAGGTTAGGTGTCCCCTTGTAGGACTTAGAGGGCCGGTGGTTTGGAGCATCGCCGATGAAATTTCAAGACACACTATGGCTCAACAAAAGAAAAGAAAGCGATACCTTTCATACTCGGAAGATGAGAACGTAAGTATGCCTTCCATTCCAAAATTTCTGATAATTCAGTTTAGATAAGGATAATCCAATCGCAGAAATATCGCCCTTTATTATAGACAAACAAATTAAAGCAATTGTCGGTACACCAAGTCTGTCAAAAGTTTTAAACAAGAGGACCAAAGTGGCCCTAAATCGCTCACCTGAACGAACTGTCAAAAATCGGTTGAAGTAAATTTAGAAAGGATGAAGAATTCTGACCAAATTTCAGGGTGATTGAGCAAAAATGATGCCTCTAAACTTCTTACAAGGTATTTATAAGATTTGACCCAATTACCAAGTTTTTGACCCCACTTGACCCAATTTCTAACTTGACCTAGATTTCATTAAGAATTTCATTCTGACCAATTTTAAGGTTTATTGAGAAAAAAATACGTTTGAGAGTGCCTACATGGTATTTCCAAGATTTGACCCTGTGACCTCATTTTTGACCCCATTTGACCCAAATTTGATTTTGTTCAAGATTTCATCGAGTAAATCATTTTGACCAAATTTCAGCTTGATTGGACAAAAAATATGGCTTTAGAGTGTCTACAAGGTTTTTCTAAGATTTGACCCCATGACCTCATGTTTGAGCCCACTTGCCCCAATTTCAAACTTGTCCGTGATTTTATCGAGACAATCATTTTTACCCAATTTCAGGGTGATCGGGGCAGAGGATATGGCTTCTAGAGTTTTAAGGTTTTTCTAAGTTTTGACCCTGTGACCTAATTTTTGACCCCACTTGACCAAAATTCAAACTTGTCCGAAATTTCATCAAGGTAATCATTCTGACCAAATATCAGGTTGACCGGGCACAGAATATGGCTTCTAGAGTGTCTACACGGTTTTCTAAGTTTTGACCCTGTGACCTAATTTTAGACCCCACTAAATTTCAGGTTACTCGGCAATAGATATGGCTTCTAGAGTGTCTACAAGGTTTTTCTAAGATTTGACCCCGTGACCTCATTTATGACCCCACTTGACCAAATTTCAAACTTGTCCCCATGACCTCATTTCGACCCCACTTGACCCAATGTCGAACTTGTTTGAAATTTCATCAAGACAATCATTCCGACCAAATTTCAGGTTGATCGGGCATTAAACATGGCTTCTAGAGTGTATACAAGGTTTTGCTAAGATTTGACCCTGTGACCTCATTTTTTCAGGTTGATCGGGAAAATATGGCTGACGACACACGACGCACGACGGAAATCACTCGACCACAAAAGCTGACCTTGAGCACTTCGTGCTAAGGTGACTAAAAATGGAGCCCTCCTTATTGATTTAACTAAAAAGGCTTAAATCTGATAATTCACTAAAAACATCAATTTTCAACCAAAGAGTAGAAGCCTATGCCCATGAAAAATTAAATTAGTCCAAAGGTGTCACCCGGTTCAAAGAACTAAACAAATGTATGATACGCGAACTTGAGCAGAGTCTCAGATCTCAAGGTGTAAAACAAGTCAAAAGAGTAGAATTTAAGAAAGATGGCAAAACAACTAGAACTTACATGCATATTTTACTTTAACCTTCATAATGGCAGATTACATTTTACGATGGAATTGTCTCAGCAGCAAGGCTAATTTTGAAGAACTTTATCAGATTAGGAAACAAGTATCAATTTGGAAAAAGTCAGAAGCCCTTCTGAATGCTTGTGACTTTCATTACCTTCTATTTTCAAAGCTAGTGGGGCGATACAGGCCTTCTTGGACCTCTTGTCCCTAGTATTTCAAGGAAAGTTATTTCCGACCTTTATGGAAGTGACTTTTTTCCTTTTCAGATCTTCGAATTATGATCATCTGTTCAGGAGCGCCCTAGGCGTTTGAAACTCCATAAGGCTAATTGGAAACTTTTTAGAACAACCTGTAAACGGTCGATAAATCCACAAGCCTTTGATGAATGTGAAAACTCTGCAGATCTGTTTACATCTCTACTACTTCTAGCTGCAGAAAAAAGTATTCCACAAACATCGACCAAAAAATTCCAGACAAACCATGGTTTAATGAAGATTGCAAAAAGGCTATAGCTGAGAGAAAACGTGCAAATTTGCTTTAGGCCTTCAAAGGAGAATCTTTACAAATTTAAAATTGCGCGTGCGAAAGCACGTCGTTCTATAAATTCTAGATCATCTTTCAAAAAGACTTGGGACATGATACGTAAAAATAGTTGGAAGAATACATCACTAAGTGTTGGTCATCTTAAAACAGATGGCGATAATTCAGTTTCTTCCAAACATGACATTGCAAATGTCTTGGTAGACACGTTGGCCAAGAAATCTTCCTCTACTAGTTATTCACCTACGTTTCAGACGTTACAACGCTGAAAAAAGAAAAGTCTAAACTTAATTTTAGTTCCAGTAGTGGAACACTATAATAAAGACGTTTTGAAAAAAGCTTTACAAAAAGTGTCACGACACTGCTGTCGGGTCAGATGCTATTCACTTTCAATTCCTCAAATGCTTGCCCCCTCGTTCCCTTATTTGCTTACTTGAAATTTATAATCAGGTATGGAAAATGGAAAGCATTCCAGCCTCTTTGTGGGAAGCTATCGTTCTTCCAATACCTAAACGAGGTAAAAATTCCACAAATCCATAAAATTATAGCCCTATTGCTTTAACTAGTTGCATAAGTACAACCATGGAAAGAATGGTTAATAACCGTCTTGTTTAGTTTCTTGAAAATAACCATTTTGGATATTTATGTTCCGCAAGATGAGTTAGTCTACACAAGTATCTTATACATTTCTCAAAAAGTTGGCCAATCAGGGATATCGACTGCATTCACTAAGACCAAAATATTCTCTAACATTTGTTGTAAATATGCTATTCTTTTACAAATGTTGACATGAATACGCTCACTTTATCTACACTGTTGATATCCTCATAGCTCAGAAGAGTAATTAAGATTTGGTCTCACTAGTGAATAAAATAATTTAAATGCATCTGAATAGTAAAAGGTACTAAAGTATTATTGCCTTGACAATGTCGCAGCATATACAGCTTTTTGTACTTGTAAGCTCAATAGCTCAATACTTTTTTTCAGGACTAATTTTGGTGAAAAGTAAGCCCCTAGATATTTATGGATGGATACAGTCTCTAGAAGTATTCCATTAAAGTACCACTTCTCATTTACCCTCAGAGGACCGCCGTTACGAAACTCCAAGATTTCGATTTTTCTAAATTTAGATTCATCCAAGTTTCACCACAGTATTAGGAAATGTGGTGTATTGAGTTAAAAACAGTGTCTGCGACACACGCAACATCGTCAGCGAACAGAAAACCACTTATTTCTTCGAAGAAAACGCTTTTAATTACGCTACTGCTACAGGGTGCTTTTTACATATCCGATTCAATCGTTAAAAAAAATGTAGATTTCTTTGGTCGAACCACCACAGTCCTGCTTAGTTCCCTTAACAAGCGAATGCGTCCGTTAAATAGTCTCTTATCTTATCTCGAGTCTTAAGTTGAGAGTACATTGATCGAAATACAAGCATACATTTCCCATTTTGACTGATTTCTTTTCGATAATACTTTCCTATAACTGTCGAAGTAAAAAATTATCAAACGTTTAAAGGGAGTCAATAAACAAAACATGGTTTCAGAATTCAAATACGTTTTTTGTGAACATTTGGGAAATGTTTTCCCGCTTTACAAGTGAACTCAGGCACAAAGCGGGTAGAAATTCTAAATGTTCAAAAATGTTGTTGCATCTTGAACGCAGGGTAGTTTTGAAGCTCAATTTTAGGTTAAATTAAGTTTTGAAACATCGTGAAATTGACAAGTTGATTTTTTTTGTAATTATTTTGGAATGATATTGAATGAATGTGTGGAGCGATTTTGAATGGTTTTCAAATGAGGTAAAATAATCGATAATTTCGTCCAATGACGAAATTCTCGATTAGTTTTACCTCCCTTTAATAAATCTATGTATTTTTAGCTCACCTGAGCACGAAGTGCTCAAGGTGAGCTTTTGGAGTTACTTGATGTCCGTCGTCCGTCGTCCGTCGTCCGTTGTCCGTCGTGCGTCGTGCGTCGTGCGTCGTCAACATTTACCTTGTGGACACTCTAGAGGCCATATTTTTAGCCCAATCAACCTGAAAATTGGTCAGAATGATTATCTTGATGAAATCTCGGACAAGTTTGAAAGTGGGTCAAGTGGGGTCAAAAACTGGGTCACGGGGTCAAATCTTAGAAAAACCTTGTGGACACTCTAGAGGCCATATTTTAAGCCCAATCAACCTGAAAATTGGTCAGAATGATAATCTTGATGAAATCTCGGACAAGTTCCAAATTGGGTCAAGTGGGGTCAAAAACTAGGTCACAGGGTCAAATCTAAGAAAAACCTTGTGGACACTCTAGAGGCCATATTTTTAGCCCAATCAACCTGAAAATTGGTCAGAATGATAATCTTGATGAAATCTCGGACAAGTTCTTAATTGGGTAAAGTGGGGTCAAAAACTAGGTCACGGGGTCAAATCTTAGAAAAACCTTGTGGACACTCTAGAGGCCATATTTTTAGCCCAATCAACCTGAAAATTGGTCAGAATGATAATCTTAATGAAATCTCGGACAAGTTCGAAAATGGGTCAAGTGGGGTCAAAAACTAGGTCACGGGGTCAAATCTTAGAAAAACCTTGTGGGCACTCTCGATGCCATATTTTAAGCCCAATCAACCTGAAAATTGGTCAGAATAATTATCTTGATGAAATCTCGGACAAGTTTGAAATTGGGTCAAGTGGGGTCAAAAACTATGTCACAGGGTCAAATCTAAGAAAAACCTTGTGGACACTCTAGAGGCCATATTTTTGGCCCAATCAATCTGAAAATTGGTCAGAATGATTATCTTGATGTTATCTAGGACAAGTTCGAAATTGGGTCAAGTGGGGTCAAAAACTAGGTCACGGGGTCAAATTTTAGAAAAACCTTTTGGACACTCTAGAGGCCATATTTTTAGCCCAATCAACCTGAAAATTGGTCAGAATGATTATCTTGATGTTATCTAGGACAAGTTCGAAATTGGGTCAAGTGGGATCAAAAACTAGGTCACGGGGTCAAATCTTAAAAAAACCTTGTGGACACCCTAGAGGCCATATTTTTAGCCCAATCAACCTGATAATTGGTCAGAATGATTATCTTGATGAAATCTTGGACAAGTTTGAAATTGGGTCAACTGGGGTCAAAAACTAGGTCACGGGGTCAAATCTTAGAAAAACCTTGTGGACACTCTAGAGGCCATATTTTTAGCCCAATCAACCTGAAAATTGGTCAGAATGATTATCTGATGAAATCTCGGACAAGTTCGAAATTGGGTCAAGTGGGGTCAAAAACTAAGTCAAGGGGTCAAATCTAAGAAAAACCTTGTGGACTCTCTAGAGGCCATATTTTTGGCCAAATCAACCTGAAAATTGGTCAGAATGATTATCTTGATGAAATCTTGGACAAGTTTGAAATTGGGTCAACTGGGGTCAAAATCTAAGTCACGGGGTCAAATCTAGAAAAAACCTTGTGGACACTTTAGAGGCCATATTTTAAGCCCAATTAACCTGAAAATTGGTCAGAATGATTATCTTGATGAATTCTCGGACAAGTTCGAAATTGGGTCAAGTGGGGTCAAAAACTAGGTCACGGGGTCAAATCTTAGAAAAACCTTGTGGACACTCTAGAGGCCATATATTAGCCCAATCAACCTGAAAATTGGTCAGAATGATTATCTTGATGAAATCTCGGACAAGTTCGAAATTGGGTCAAGTGGGGTCAAAAACTAGGTCACGGGGTCAAATCTTAGAAAAACCTTGTGGACACTAGAGGCCATATTTTTAGCCCAATCGACCTGAAAATTGGTCAGAATGATTATCTTGATGAAATCTCGGAAGAGTTTGAAATTGGGTCAAGTGGGGTCAAAAACTAGGTCACGGGTCAAATCTTAGAAAAACCTTGTGGACACTCTAGAGGCCATATTCTTTGCCCAATCAACCTGAAAATTGGTCAGAATGATTATCTTGATGAAATCTCGGACAAGTTTGGAATTGGGTCAAGTGGAGTCAAAAACTATGTCATGGGGTCAAATCTTAGAAAAACATTTTAAGATTGTTAATTCAGGTAAGCGATTAAGGGCCACTATGGCCCTCTTGTTCTTAATTTGTGTCATCGAGGTCAAATCAGTTGCTTGAAAATCAACACCATTTAATAAAATTATACAATTGTTTGATCGATTTGATGAAAAATTAGTCATTTTGAACAATTTCGTTGCGTTTTTTAAGTGATTGGAGTGAAGTGACTGATTGGAACGATGAGCGAGCGATTCTGAATGATAATTAGCGTGATGAGTAGATGAGTATCAATTTTATGATGTGATAAACTGTATGCAATCAGGCATATACGTTTGATATCGTCAATTTAATACATGCAAGGATATGGTATGATCTAAATCGTTTCATAGATCACTTTTATGTATGTACCAGTACCTTATACCTTGTGTTCAAAATAGTCACTCGTCAATAAAGTATCAACGTTACAATATTTAGAGATGCTATAACTATTTATTTATCACTAAACCATTTTGTCTTCAAGCTTTATGTGCCTTATCTAAAATGAAATTTTATGGCTAAAAATCTTCTTCGCGTACATTTGCATAACTAGTATGCAATGTACTCGTTCTTAAAGCAACGAGGACATTTTTATGTATTTTTAATTCATGGAGTTGTGAAACGAAAAGTAAGAAAAATAAATCACCATATTAACACCAACTCTGTAGGTCCATTACTGTACCCAATCTGTCTTAAGGAAGTGAACCTGTAGTAGTTCCGCAACATTTCGGAACTTATGATCTTTCACAATGTTGACCTAGGTTTCCTAATGAAATTATTAGGAAACCTCGGTTAACACTGTTAAGTTAATTCCGAGCGAAACGTTACGGAACTATTACGGGTCCACTTCTTTAAGGACAATTAAATAGATTGCCATTACATCCTTCCTAGTCCCAAGCTGCTATCCTGCCTAGGTCTATGATTTTCAACCACTTGGTATGAGACCAGTAAAAAGCAAATGGGGCAAATGCGGGAATATGATTTAAAAGCTGAGTATTTGGCCTTGATTAGCGGTCTATGTATTTTTCTGATTTTGTGTCTTCACGGTCAAATCAGGCGCTTGAAAATCAAGTAGGGTCAGACCCCACCCGATTTTTGGCCTTCTTTGTTCTTTATAAAATTGCTCAAATTTCAGGTGCTGCAACGCATTCCACAACACTTCTCTTATATATTACGTCATTAGCGCTTCATCTACATTCATAGATCTATCTTTTGAGACTAAAGAAACTTGGTCAAATCAGGTTATCTTTTGGGCTATTCAAGCGAGAGTAAAGGCACCGTCTTTTTCCCACCCATGAAGAGGACAGTTAGTTCGGGTACGCCCCCCGTCCCTTATCCGTCCTCCCGGAAAGGAAATCGTGCACAAAAAAGATCGAACCAAGCGTTATATTAAAGAAGAGATTCAAAACTAGCAAAAAATCACATAAATATGCACGTGGATCACTATTCTCTACTTCAAATGCCATTTTAAAGACGAACTATTTTTTCTTTAAGATCTACTTTTATATATACAACGACCTCCGGAAGTAAATTCCAATGAGGTCACTCCGTAGTCTACTCCTCTTCTGGTACCGACGTACCAGAAAGACACATATTTCGTTCATAGTTGTCCGAATTTACCCACCTTCCGCCATATTGGTCTATTAATGGAAGGTGGGTAAATTTAAATACCCATGATTTAGTTTATTCTTTGCTTATTTGGATCTGGAACAATCTAGTAGATATAAAAGAATACATCACAGACGCCAAACATCTACCAAGAGCAGCCCATAAACTACGCCTCTTGCCATTGTCCACTCGAACCGACAGCTATAGATATAGCTTTTTCCCTAGACGCAGTTTGGCGTCTAAATGTAGATGTAGATGCATTAAACTTTATCCTTAATTTCTAATAGTTTTAATTCTAAGATTCGGATAAAACAGCAATCATTTAAAAAACATGTGTATATTTTCAAATAAATCAAATCATTTGCCTGTTGAGCCGCAAAATGAATTGGTCAAAGGGAAGTAGAGATTCTAATAATTGCTATCAAGTTTATGCCTACTTGGATTGCGTCCCTTTCTAATAACACACGCATGAAATGAAAATCATACCTCCATAGAATAGACAAATACTTGGTTAAGACCTATTAATTTTACATCCATTGGGAAGCAAGTTCTTACTACTGAGATTAATTCCTCTCGAGTCTGCTTTCTGGAGAATACACCAGTACTGAAATAAAAAACAAAAACACTGAGTCGGCAGGTACATTGATTATTTTCATTGTAATGACGTTACTGGATAGTAAGCAGCTATCTTTTAAAAGCTAGCTACTTTATTTTTCTTTTCGACCACATTAAGTCACATTTGCAGATTTTGTGTAAATTTTATGCTCCCATGAACATCTCCCATTATCCTACATATCTTACTACTTAGTTGGCAGAGGCGACATTGTGGTTGGAATTCACCTGTTTCGGGCGACTTGTTACATTTAGGTTCGCGGATTATTTGAATTCGTTCAAACTCAAAATTAATCGAAAAAGAATTAATAAGTGCATGGTGTCCACTTTTAGAAGGGGTAGGTTAGAAGGGGGAGCTAAAATAACACGGCAATAAAACTGATGAGTTTAAACCCAAATAACGACTCAATGTTCCTTTATGTCGGTTGTACATTTGATCAAATTTTCACCATCCGACTCATAAATATGCAATTTCCTGGCACTGTAGTCTTTTTTGAACCGATAATGATTTGTACAACTTAAATTTTGATAAAAATTCACTCTTATGTATGTATGTTTATACGTATGTATGTATGTATGTATGTATGTATGTATGTATGTATGTATGTATGTATGTATGTA